>OY754474.1:6788894-7498894 GCA_963575645.1 Xanthostigma xanthostigma
AATTTCCCGGCTGGTGATTGTTGAACGTTTATTGTAATGCGCCAATCGCGATGCTTCGGCGGCAATACGTTCGAAAATATCGTTCACGAAACTGTTCATGATGCTCATGGCTTTGCTGGAAATACCGGTGTCGGGATGAACTTGTTTCAAAACTTTGTAAATGTAAATGGCGTAGCTTTCCTTCCTCTTGCGCTTCTTCTTCTTGTCACTTTTTGAGATGTTCTTTTGCGCTTTGCCAGCTTTTTTAGCGGCTTTGCCACTGGTTTTAGGCGGCATTTTTATTGACGAAATATATTTAATAACTTTGTACTATTGAAATAGAAACGGCGCTAACGGCTCGAGTGTCAAAACACAAATGTATCGAATGCACACTGACGGCTTACTATATATATCCTGTGCAGATCCTCAAGCGGTAGCTGCTAGTACTGTGATTGGTCGGTGAGTCGGGACTACCGATGCTATATAAATACTGAAGCGGCAGCGATGAACATCATTTGTTGTTTGACTTCTCAGTACGCGCGTTGTACACTTTGCAGTGTCGACATAGATTTTTCTTATTATTTTGTAAGGAAACAAATAACCTATAAAACATGTCAGGACGTGGTAAAGGCGGCAAGGTGAAGGGAAAGGCAAAGTCTCGATCAAGTAGAGCCGGACTACAGTTCCCGGTCGGACGTATTCATCGTCTGCTGCGCAAAGGAAATTATGCCGAGCGCGTCGGTGCCGGAGCTCCTGTGTATTTGGCCGCCGTGATGGAATATCTCGCCGCCGAAGTTCTCGAATTGGCCGGAAACGCGGCTCGCGACAATAAAAAAACGCGTATCATTCCGCGTCATTTGCAGCTGGCAATCAGAAATGACGAGGAACTGAACAAATTGCTTTCCGGCGTCACCATCGCCCAAGGCGGCGTATTGCCGAACATTCAGGCCGTATTGTTGCCAAAGAAAACTGAAAAGAAAGCTTAAGTTCATCACTCATAAGTCATACACATCAAGTGCGAGGCGACGGCATCTCGATTATAATAAAAAACCGGTCCTTTTAAGGACCACCAAAATTTTTATAGATATATTCGTTTTACATTACGAGCCGACAGATTATATCTTAGTAAGATTTTTTAATATACCAGTAGATAAAAAAAATAATTCAAATTCTAGGTAATCATAATGAGAGAGACTAGAATCGTTTCTTTATGCATTATACCTACATATCTATATTGTGTTATATTATCAGCTATTTATTATTTTCATGTCGTTTTATGACAACGTTCAGTTACACTTCGATAATGATTAATAGTTTATATCAATATCCGATCATCCGTGGTGTCGGAATGGTAAGAAATGTCAAAAATGACGTTTGCAACTGTCAAAGTATTATGTTCTAATAATAATTAGTTATTTCAATAGTTAACTTAGAAGGCGTTGCATTTCACAAAATACTAATGTCAAAAAATTGAATTAAATATTAGAAATGCAGCCGTTTTCATGTTAAGACAAGACATACGTTATCTTCTAATTTCCATGTACGGCAAACAAAGACGACCGACCGCGTCGCGCCATCCATTAGACAACATTGCATTTATACAGCTATTTTTTACCCACGACGGAACGGAGGCCTGTATATGCGTTTAGGGTGAGAGATTGTGTGTTCGTTCGTTTGTTTGTTTGTATGTGGGTTTGTGCAATCGATCAATGTCGCCATTTATCTGGAAAACGGTTTGATCAATTCAGATGCGGTTTTCTGTAAAGGGCTTGTAATTCATCTGAGATGGTTCTCAGATAGATATTATTACGATGATTACGCCCCAGGGGGCGCTGCACTGCACAAAAAACCGTAACAAACGTGCTACGCACGAACAAATCTAACAAGCGTTCGGAACTACTGCTTTTTACAGCATTACACGTACATTTAAAATACCATAACAAAAGTGCTACGCACAAACAGATCTAACAAGCGTTCGTTAATAGTGGTTTTTACAGCAATACACATAGATATTTATTAAAAACACAATTATGAGCACTCTCGCACATAACGCGATTCGACAATTAGGCTATCAGATATGGTTACACTGTGTACGCTAGTTCGGCAAGACGATCAAAACACGCTTTTACAAAATCTCTAAAAAGTTTAAAATAAAATAAAATTAAAAATTTTAAAAACCCACGACGAAAGTAAAAAAAGTAAATGTTATAACGGAAAAAGAATTAAATAAAATTCAAAAATCCCCCGACTAAGAAAATCCGTCGCGGGGCTGCCTATCGCTGCCCTGAATTAAGAATAGAAGAATATAAATTGCAATATTTTAGTTCATTTCAATGCAGCCAAATGGCAGCCCCCGACGGATTTTCTTAGTCGGGGGATTTTTGAATATTATTTAATTCTTTTTCCACTATAACATTTACTTTTTTTACTTTCGTCGTGGGTTTTTAAAATTTTTAATTTTATTTTATTCTATTTAAATTTGTATAAAAAAACTCTTTAGGCAAATTCTGTTATACGAAATCTATGTAAAATGTTCTCCTCTTTCGTTTAAGACTGGTTTCAAACCGATCTGATTTAAATTGAGCGAGAAATTAGCAAAAATGCACGGCTTTCAACGCTGTGCCGGTCGGAGTGGGGGGTGGTGTTAGGTTTTTTTTCGATACGGAATTTCTTGATTCGGTCGCCGCGCTCAAAGCCCGCGATAGAAGCTATGGAATAGCTTAAAAATAATAATATATACATAAACATATTATATTATAATATATACGACGTACCTATAGGTGTGTAATTTTCTTTAAGCTCATAGCATTGTCACGAATTTATTTGATAGGAAATTGGTGGCTCTGAAAAGAGCCGGTTGTTGTATGTATTATTGTGTGTGTGTTTTAAACGAGACGTGAACGTGTTCGTTTAAATTTAAATTTCATGGTAATTGGAGTGATGACGACGACGACTGCGTTGTGGTTCGCGAATTTAACCGCCAAAACCGTAAAGGGTGCGACCTTGACGTTTCAATGCGTACACAACGTCCATTGCAGTGACCGTTTTTCTCTTGGCGTGTTCGGTGTAGGTGACGGCGTCACGGATAACGTTTTCCAAAAAGACTTTCAGAACGCCTCGAGTTTCCTCGTAGATGAGACCGGATATACGTTTGACGCCACCGCGACGAGCCAGACGACGGATAGCTGGTTTCGTGATGCCCTGGATGTTATCGCGAAGCACTTTACGATGACGTTTGGCGCCACCTTTTCCCAAACCTTTACCTCCTTTGCCGCGACCTGTCATCTTTGATCAATTTGAAAAAATAATATTAGCAGTAGTCAAGAATGCACGACCTTTGCCGATCGAACTTTAGCGGGCGACTGTTGTTGAAAATTCTTATTTCGGTCGTATTTATAACGTGAGCGGTGAGCACATCCACAGAGTCTTATGGGCGGACCGTCAGACTTGAGCTCGACCAATGACGGCACGTTTCGCACGAAACGCCGTATGGCCAGTTTATAAATAGTTCGTAAGTGTAGGTTAGAAAATCATTTGCTGTTCGATCGACTATCGTTGTCGTTCTGTATTGAAATTTTTTATACTTATCTTCATTTGAAAACGAAATGGCCCGTACCAAGCAGACTGCCCGTAAATCGACAGGTGGCAAAGCTCCGCGCAAACAGCTAGCCACAAAAGCTGCGCGCAAAAGTGCACCGGCAACTGGTGGTGTGAAGAAGCCTCACCGTTATCGTCCGGGTACGGTGGCTCTTCGCGAAATCCGTCGTTATCAAAAAAGTACCGAATTGTTAATCCGCAAACTGCCGTTCCAGCGCTTGGTTCGTGAAATCGCCCAGGACTTCAAGACCGATCTGCGTTTCCAAAGCTCAGCCGTAATGGCACTTCAGGAAGCCAGCGAAGCCTATCTCGTCGGTCTGTTCGAAGACACGAACCTGTGCGCTATTCACGCCAAACGCGTCACTATCATGCCGAAAGACATTCAATTGGCACGTCGTATCCGAGGTGAACGCGCCTAAGATGATATTCTGACAGCACAACTCTGTTGCATTGTTGTTTAAAAAAAAAAAAACAAACGAAAACACCACTGTGGAACGCACGCAGCAGAAACGGGAAAAACCGGCTCTTTTCAGAGCCACCAACTTTTTTATCTGAATACGTTCGAAATACGTGAAGAGCGAAATTTAATCTTTTTCTGTAATTACAATGACAATAGATTAATCTAAAGAAAAAAATAATAAAAGTAAAAAAAAAAAACTAATGGCGGGGGGAGGATCGTTCTGAACGATATATTAGATAATTAGACGAAAGGAGGCTATGAGTAGGTATAGTTACTCAGTTTAATATGAATAAGTTTTTTTTTTTTTTTTTTAATTCGGAATACAACTTCCTTATGATAACCGCAAGCCCCCCCGCCCGCAGTACCAGATGAAAAGATCAGTTCTATACCTATAGGGTTTCCATCCGTCCGGAATTGTCCTCTTTTAAAAGACGTCCGTGCGGGTTTTTTTTTTTTTTTTTTTGTTTACAGCCCGGATTTATATTTAACCAGTTAAATCTTTTTTTATCAAGAGACTATAGTAGAATGTTGTTTCTTTAATTCGCACATTTATTTTTCCTTATTGGAGTAAAGAAAGTAGAGTTATTGTTTGGTCTTTCTAATTTTTATACGACTCTTTAATTTAATTACAAAAGAGAATAGAAATATAATATTAATATGAAAGCTTGTAAAATTCCATAGATTACTTTAATTTTGTATGTCAAGTTGCATCTAAGGGTGACATGACACTTTCCCCGAACCATTATCCCCGACGACAATATCCCCGATTTTAATCCCCGAACGACATTATCCCCGACGACAATATCCCCGATTTTAATCCTCCGAACGACATTATCCCCGATTTTATAACTATTCGTACGACTACTGTATGAAAACAACGCTCTTTTTGATAAAGGGGTATGCGAATTGTCTCATACTGAAACGGGAAGGGACAAATGTGGATTTTTTAAAAAAACAATTCCGGGGTGAACGATAAACGGGTATGCGAATTGTAATTCCGGGGTGAATGATAAAGGGGTATGAGAATTGTAATTCCGGGGTGAATGATAAAGGGGTATGCGAATTGTAATTCCGGGGTGAACGATAAAGGGGTATGCGAATTGTCCCGCAGTGAAACGGGAAGGGGCAAATGCTGAGTTTTTAAAAAAACAATTCCGGGGTGAACGATAAACGGGTATGCGAATTGTAATTCCGGGGTGAACGATAAAGGGGTATGCGAATTGTATCGCAGTGAAACGGGAAGGGGCAAATGTTGAGTTTTTAAAAAAACAATTCCGGGGTGAACGATAAACGGGTATGCGAATTGTCCCGCAGTGAAACGGTGATACTAAATATTATATTATTAGTAATATAATACATATTATACTTATAGGTAGGTACCCACGATTTGTCAAAACATTTCCAAAGTCGTAACGAACTCATTTTTAAAACGAATTGTTGGCCCTGAAAAGGGCCATTTTTTATGGCAATTTCAAAACTGCAGCACGCCCGACGGCGATTATCGATGCGCGAACGCTGTATTAAGAGAATGGACGATGACAAAATACAGCGAACGATTCACTTCTTTTTTGCCGCTGTCTTCTTAGGAGATTTGGCAACTTTCGCAGAAGCCTTTTTCGGTTTCGGTGCTTTGGGCTTCTTGGTCGGTCCTTTGGTCGCTTTCTTGGCCTTAGACGGCGTCGACGGTTTAGATTTCGGCGTGGCGGCAGTCGATTTTTTAGTCGACGCTGCAGATTTTTTCGCACTTTTTACAGTCGACTGTTTCTTCGCGGCCGCTGCTTTTTTGGCAGCAGCAACACCGGTCGCTTTGGTGGTGACGGCTTTCTTTTCTTTCGCCGCACGTTTAGTCTTCTTCGGCGCAGCCGTCGAATCGGACGAGCCCTGTTTGCTTGCCGCTGCCAATTTGAACGAACCGGAAGCACCTTTGCCTTTTGTCTGCACTAAAGATCCATTCGTGACGGCGGCTTTGAGATATTTCTTTATGAACGGTGCAAGTTTCTCCGAGTCGACTTTGTAATTGGCGGCTGTGTATTTCTTGATGGCTTGCAATGAAGAACCGCCGCGTTCTTTCAAATTCTTAATGGCGTTGTTGACCATCTCCGATGTCGGTGGGTGAGTCGGTTTGTTTCGCGCTGCTCCTGTTTTTTTTGCCGCACTCTTCTTGACGGGAGTGGCCTTTTCAACGGCGCCGGATGCCGGTGCTGTAGCCGTGTCAGTCATATCGAAAATAAAATATGTCGAGTATTTTATATTATCGGAAAATATTTTATTAACCAATTAAATATAATTGATTAAATACAACAACAACAATCGATGTAGTGTAATGAAATAGCTTTTCACTTTGAGTATACTCAGCGTATGCGGTGAACTGTGAGTATCAAATGAATGAGCGCACACGTATGGTCGCCGGTAGTCGTGCAAGCGGTACGACCGTGCAGAGAACGCATGGCTTTGAGAAGAGATTGTCACGTTGTGTTTGATGTCGACGTTCGCGCTAAGCGAATCGACTTTACGACGACGTACAATCGATACGGCGTCGATCCGAGCGTCGACAACAGTCTCGACGAATATTTCTTAAATGCGTGCACAAGTCTAAAACGTTTGGTTAATTTTCTATGCGATTTAATGCCGCCGAAAGAGCCCCTCTTTCTCTATTGTGTAATGTCGGCACAGTTTACATCGAATTTTGACAATTTTCACCGACGCACCTTAATGTATATTGATCGAAAATAACCAACGCCAATATCACTAAACATCGTAGTCAACGAATGTACAGTCGGCTCTGCTCGACGTGTCGAATTAATAGACGAAAAAAAACATTCATCCGTTCGACACCGGCACACGCGCCGCTCGGACGTCCAGACTCCCGAAGCATTTTCATGCGACGATCGACACTAATTCATTTTAAAAAAAATTCAACTTTGCAATAGCGAACGAGTATAATTGAATTGAAAAAGACGGACACAAACAGCAATGAGAAAAATTCAATATATATATCGAACAAATATGCCGATCCTCTATACGCAGTTCATTCGTTTAACAAATGAACATTACGCGCGTATTTTCAGGACCGAATGTTTTTTTATTCTTTATTTTCTCTTAATGGACTAACGTCGGCTATTATAATTGCTTTTTTTAAAATTTAATTTTTCTTTTGAGTCCATACAAAAAATATTATGTATTGAAAAATAATCAAATGAATGATATTGAAAAACACAAAAGAATATTGGCTTAAAATAACAAATGTATAATATATGTATTTCAATAATATAATTAATAATGCTATATACAATTAACACCTGAAGACGTCATCATAATTATTAAGTCTGTTTTTCACATAAAACTCAATACACCTAATATAATAATAATATTATGTATATTATATGAATATTACATATATAGGTATAATATTTTGTGGACTATTTTTACGTAGGTAAAACCTAATTTTTTATCGAATTTGTTGCAGACCAAATTCAAATTATGTACCAAAATAAATAATTTATTATTACAGAAAATATGTTATAAGTTTTTTCTATTGAAAGTGTCTTTTTTATGATCCCTGTGCATTGGAAACTTATTGTACTGGGTCCGAGAATAGAAATCAACATCGGTCGACAATTTTATTTATTTGACGAGTTCTATTCAAAAATTTGAATCACAATACAGTATTATTACATTATTTTTTGAAAAAAAGTATGCGCGTGGCTGCAATGTGTAGATACGAAGGCATATAGGTAATTTTTATTCTCTTTAAATAGGGACGACAACAACAACGTTATATTAATTATCATTTCATCCGTCTATCCACATTATAGGTAGGTTTGTTTATCAAATACCTACATATTCAATTTTCAATCTAATTATAATGGGAAGTCGGTCGGTAATGGTATACAGTCTTAAAGCACGACCCCCCCCCCCCCCGCCGCACGACTTTTTGTGTTATTTTTTTTTCTTTAATTATTGTGACGGAAAGGTTCAACAATATTGTGCGCACGATATCTAATGAATTTATAAAAAAATAATCAATTTATCATAAAAATAAAACAAAAATGACAACGGCACGCGGTGTTCCCAAGCGGTCACCCATCCAAGTACTGACCGCGCCCGATGTTGCTTAACTTCGGTGATCGGACGAGAACCGGTGTTTTCAACATGGTATGGCCGTTGCCGATTACTACGTACTGAAATTAAACACACATCTAGAGCCACGGTTTTGTACCACACAAAATAATAAAATATAAATAAATAATAACTTAGCAGCATGTTTTAACCAGTAGGTACTAGTGTTATTATTATATTATTTTTTTTTTCTATAATATTCGTGCACATAAACAATATCAGCTGATCGGGAACTTAGCATAAACGAAAAAGAAAATAAAACTATGTATTCCGAAATTGGGACTGCATCGATTAATTATCTTAAAATTATATTGATAAAATATTTAATTATAAATTTTTGTGTGCCCGGTCGCTATTGTTTTAATTAATTTATTTTTTTATCTATTTCTGTACGGCCGGGCTACTAAAATAGGTAATATTATTTAAAGTGGACGCAGAAATCAACGTGTAATAAATCCTATAGTAATGAAAACATAATAAATAATTATATTAAAGCCATAACGTCGATGAATTTATTTGTGAAAATATTTGGTGGTTCTGAAAAGAACCGGTTTTATTTTCTTGTTGTTGTTTGCTTTTTTGACAACACAATTAATATGAAGTCGCGTGGCGTCGATAGATTGCATGTTAATTTGATTATAATATCTATTTTGAACTGGTGTATTTGGTGACGGCTTTTGTGCCTTCACTGACGGCGTGCTTGGCAAGTTCACCCGGTAGAAGCAGACGAACTGCAGTTTGAATTTCCCGGCTGGTGATTGTTGAACGTTTATTGTAATGCGCCAATCGCGATGCTTCGGCGGCAATACGTTCGAAAATATCGTTCACGAAACTGTTCATGATGCTCATGGCTTTGCTGGAAATACCGGTGTCGGGATGAACTTGTTTCAAAACTTTGTAAATGTAAATGGCGTAGCTTTCCTTCCTCTTGCGCTTCTTCTTCTTGTCACTTTTTGAGATGTTCTTTTGCGCTTTGCCAGCTTTTTTAGCGGCTTTGCCACTGGTTTTAGGCGGCATTTTTATTGACGAAATATATTTAATAACTTTGTACTATTGAAATAGAAACGGCGCTAACGGCTCGAGTGTCAAAACACAAATGTATCGAATGCACACTGACGGCTTACTATATATATCCTGTGCAGATCCTCAAGCGGTAGCTGCTAGTACTGTGATTGGTCGGTGAGTCGGGACTACCGATGCTATATAAATACTGAAGCGGCAGCGATGAACATCATTTGTTGTTTGACTTCTCAGTACGCGCGTTGTACACTTTGCAGTGTCGACATAGATTTTTCTTATTATTTTGTAAGGAAACAAATAACCTATAAAACATGTCAGGACGTGGTAAAGGCGGCAAGGTGAAGGGAAAGGCAAAGTCTCGATCAAGTAGAGCCGGACTACAGTTCCCGGTCGGACGTATTCATCGTCTGCTGCGCAAAGGAAATTATGCCGAGCGCGTCGGTGCCGGAGCTCCTGTGTATTTGGCCGCCGTGATGGAATATCTCGCCGCCGAAGTTCTCGAATTGGCCGGAAACGCGGCTCGCGACAATAAAAAAACGCGTATCATTCCGCGTCATTTGCAGCTGGCAATCAGAAATGACGAGGAACTGAACAAATTGCTTTCCGGCGTCACCATCGCCCAAGGCGGCGTATTGCCGAACATTCAGGCCGTATTGTTGCCAAAGAAAACTGAAAAGAAAGCTTAAGTTCATCACTCATAAGTCATACACATCAAGTGCGAGGCGACGGCATCTCGATTATAATAAAAAACCGGTCCTTTTAAGGACCACCAAAATTTTTATAGATATATTCGTTTTACATTACGAGCCGACAGATTATATCTTAGTAAGATTTTTTAATATACCAGTAGATAAAAAAAATAATTCAAATTCTAGGTAATCATAATGAGAGAGACTAGAATCGTTTCTTTATGCATTATACCTACATATCTATATTGTGTTATATTATCAGCTATTTATTATTTTCATGTCGTTTTATGACAACGTTCAGTTACACTTCGATAATGATTAATAGTTTATATCAATATCCGATCATCCGTGGTGTCGGAATGGTAAGAAATGTCAAAAATGACGTTTGCAACTGTCAAAGTATTATGTTCTAATAATAATTAGTTATTTCAATAGTTAACTTAGAAGGCGTTGCATTTCACAAAATACTAATGTCAAAAAATTGAATTAAATATTAGAAATGCAGCCGTTTTCATGTTAAGACAAGACATACGTTATCTTCTAATTTCCATGTACGGCAAACAAAGACGACCGACCGCGTCGCGCCATCCATTAGACAACATTGCATTTATACAGCTATTTTTTACCCACGACGGAACGGAGGCCTGTATATGCGTTTAGGGTGAGAGATTGTGTGTTCGTTCGTTTGTTTGTTTGTATGTGGGTTTGTGCAATCGATCAATGTCGCCATTTATCTGGAAAACGGTTTGATCAATTCAGATGCGGTTTTCTGTAAAGGGCTTGTAATTCATCTGAGATGGTTCTCAGATAGATATTATTACGATGATTACGCCCCAGGGGGCGCTGCACTGCACAAAAAACCGTAACAAACGTGCTACGCACGAACAAATCTAACAAGCGTTCGGAACTACTGCTTTTTACAGCATTACACGTACATTTAAAATACCATAACAAAAGTGCTACGCACAAACAGATCTAACAAGCGTTCGTTAATAGTGGTTTTTACAGCAATACACATAGATATTTATTAAAAACACAATTATGAGCACTCTCGCACATAACGCGATTCGACAATTAGGCTATCAGATATGGTTACACTGTGTACGCTAGTTCGGCAAGACGATCAAAACACGCTTTTACAAAATCTCTAAAAAGTTTAAAATAAAATAAAATTAAAAATTTTAAAAACCCACGACGAAAGTAAAAAAAGTAAATGTTATAACGGAAAAAGAATTAAATAAAATTCAAAAATCCCCCGACTAAGAAAATCCGTCGCGGGGCTGCCTATCGCTGCCCTGAATTAAGAATAGAAGAATATAAATTGCAATATTTTAGTTCATTTCAATGCAGCCAAATGGCAGCCCCCGACGGATTTTCTTAGTCGGGGGATTTTTGAATATTATTTAATTCTTTTTCCACTATAACATTTACTTTTTTTACTTTCGTCGTGGGTTTTTAAAATTTTTAATTTTATTTTATTCTATTTAAATTTGTATAAAAAAACTCTTTAGGCAAATTCTGTTATACGAAATCTATGTAAAATGTTCTCCTCTTTCGTTTAAGACTGGTTTCAAACCGATCTGATTTAAATTGAGCGAGAAATTAGCAAAAATGCACGGCTTTCAACGCTGTGCCGGTCGGAGTGGGGGGTGGTGTTAGGTTTTTTTTCGATACGGAATTTCTTGATTCGGTCGCCGCGCTCAAAGCCCGCGATAGAAGCTATGGAATAGCTTAAAAATAATAATATATACATAAACATATTATATTATAATATATACGACGTACCTATAGGTGTGTAATTTTCTTTAAGCTCATAGCATTGTCACGAATTTATTTGATAGGAAATTGGTGGCTCTGAAAAGAGCCGGTTGTTGTATGTATTATTGTGTGTGTGTTTTAAACGAGACGTGAACGTGTTCGTTTAAATTTAAATTTCATGGTAATTGGAGTGATGACGACGACGACTGCGTTGTGGTTCGCGAATTTAACCGCCAAAACCGTAAAGGGTGCGACCTTGACGTTTCAATGCGTACACAACGTCCATTGCAGTGACCGTTTTTCTCTTGGCGTGTTCGGTGTAGGTGACGGCGTCACGGATAACGTTTTCCAAAAAGACTTTCAGAACGCCTCGAGTTTCCTCGTAGATGAGACCGGATATACGTTTGACGCCACCGCGACGAGCCAGACGACGGATAGCTGGTTTCGTGATGCCCTGGATGTTATCGCGAAGCACTTTACGATGACGTTTGGCGCCACCTTTTCCCAAACCTTTACCTCCTTTGCCGCGACCTGTCATCTTTGATCAATTTGAAAAAATAATATTAGCAGTAGTCAAGAATGCACGACCTTTGCCGATCGAACTTTAGCGGGCGACTGTTGTTGAAAATTCTTATTTCGGTCGTATTTATAACGTGAGCGGTGAGCACATCCACAGAGTCTTATGGGCGGACCGTCAGACTTGAGCTCGACCAATGACGGCACGTTCGCGGCCCCCCCACCATTATTGTGTGTGTGTTTTAAACGAGACGTGAACGTGTTCGTTTAAATTTAAATTTCATGGTAATTGGAGTGATGACGACGACGACTGCGTTGTGGTTCGCGAATTTAACCGCCAAAACCGTAAAGGGTGCGACCTTGACGTTTCAATGCGTACACAACGTCCATTGCAGTGACCGTTTTTCTCTTGGCGTGTTCGGTGTAGGTGACGGCGTCACGGATAACGTTTTCCAAAAAGACTTTCAGAACGCCTCGAGTTTCCTCGTAGATGAGACCGGATATACGTTTGACGCCACCGCGACGAGCCAGACGACGGATAGCTGGTTTCGTGATGCCCTGGATGTTATCGCGAAGCACTTTACGATGACGTTTGGCGCCACCTTTTCCCAAACCTTTACCTCCTTTGCCGCGACCTGTCATCTTTGATCAATTTGAAAAAATAATATTAGCAGTAGTCAAGAATGCACGACCTTTGCCGATCGAACTTTAGCGGGCGACTGTTGTTGAAAATTCTTATTTCGGTCGTATTTATAACGTGAGCGGTGAGCACATCCACAGAGTCTTATGGGCGGACCGTCAGACTTGAGCTCGACCAATGACGGCACGTTCGCGGCCCCCCCACCATTATTGTGTGTGTGTTTTAAACGAGACGTGAACGTGTTCGTTTAAATTTAAATTTCATGGTAATTGGAGTGATGACGACGACGACTGCGTTGTGGTTCGCGAATTTAACCGCCAAAACCGTAAAGGGTGCGACCTTGACGTTTCAATGCGTACACAACGTCCATTGCAGTGACCGTTTTTCTCTTGGCGTGTTCGGTGTAGGTGACGGCGTCACGGATAACGTTTTCCAAAAAGACTTTCAGAACGCCTCGAGTTTCCTCGTAGATGAGACCGGATATACGTTTGACGCCACCGCGACGAGCCAGACGACGGATAGCTGGTTTCGTGATGCCCTGGATGTTATCGCGAAGCACTTTACGATGACGTTTGGCGCCACCTTTTCCCAAACCTTTACCTCCTTTGCCGCGACCTGTCATCTTTGATCAATTTGAAAAAATAATATTAGCAGTAGTCAAGAATGCACGACCTTTGCCGATCGAACTTTAGCGGGCGACTGTTGTTGAAAATTCTTATTTCGGTCGTATTTATAACGTGAGCGGTGAGCACATCCACAGAGTCTTATGGGCGGACCGTCAGACTTGAGCTCGACCAATGACGGCACGTTCGCGGCCCCCCCACCATTATTGTGTGTGTGTTTTAAACGAGACGTGAACGTGTTCGTTTAAATTTAAATTTCATGGTAATTGGAGTGATGACGACGACGACTGCGTTGTGGTTCGCGAATTTAACCGCCAAAACCGTAAAGGGTGCGACCTTGACGTTTCAATGCGTACACAACGTCCATTGCAGTGACCGTTTTTCTCTTGGCGTGTTCGGTGTAGGTGACGGCGTCACGGATAACGTTTTCCAAAAAGACTTTCAGAACGCCTCGAGTTTCCTCGTAGATGAGACCGGATATACGTTTGACGCCACCGCGACGAGCCAGACGACGGATAGCTGGTTTCGTGATGCCCTGGATGTTATCGCGAAGCACTTTACGATGACGTTTGGCGCCACCTTTTCCCAAACCTTTACCTCCTTTGCCGCGACCTGTCATCTTTGATCAATTTGAAAAAATAATATTAGCAGTAGTCAAGAATGCACGACCTTTGCCGATCGAACTTTAGCGGGCGACTGTTGTTGAAAATTCTTATTTCGGTCGTATTTATAACGTGAGCGGTGAGCACATCCACAGAGTCTTATGGGCGGACCGTCAGACTTGAGCTCGACCAATGACGGCACGTTCGCGGCCCCCCCACCATTATTGTGTGTGTGTTTTAAACGAGACGTGAACGTGTTCGTTTAAATTTAAATTTCATGGTAATTGGAGTGATGACGACGACGACTGCGTTGTGGTTCGCGAATTTAACCGCCAAAACCGTAAAGGGTGCGACCTTGACGTTTCAATGCGTACACAACGTCCATTGCAGTGACCGTTTTTCTCTTGGCGTGTTCGGTGTAGGTGACGGCGTCACGGATAACGTTTTCCAAAAAGACTTTCAGAACGCCTCGAGTTTCCTCGTAGATGAGACCGGATATACGTTTGACGCCACCGCGACGAGCCAGACGACGGATAGCTGGTTTCGTGATGCCCTGGATGTTATCGCGAAGCACTTTACGATGACGTTTGGCGCCACCTTTTCCCAAACCTTTACCTCCTTTGCCGCGACCTGTCATCTTTGATCAATTTGAAAAAATAATATTAGCAGTAGTCAAGAATGCACGACCTTTGCCGATCGAACTTTAGCGGGCGACTGTTGTTGAAAATTCTTATTTCGGTCGTATTTATAACGTGAGCGGTGAGCACATCCACAGAGTCTTATGGGCGGACCGTCAGACTTGAGCTCGACCAATGACGGCACGTTTCGCACGAAACGCCGTATGGCCAGTTTATAAATAGTTCGTAAGTGTAGGTTAGAAAATCATTTGCTGTTCGATCGACTATCGTTGTCGTTCTGTATTGAAATTTTTTATACTTATCTTCATTTGAAAACGAAATGGCCCGTACCAAGCAGACTGCCCGTAAATCGACAGGTGGCAAAGCTCCGCGCAAACAGCTAGCCACAAAAGCTGCGCGCAAAAGTGCACCGGCAACTGGTGGTGTGAAGAAGCCTCACCGTTATCGTCCGGGTACGGTGGCTCTTCGCGAAATCCGTCGTTATCAAAAAAGTACCGAATTGTTAATCCGCAAACTGCCGTTCCAGCGCTTGGTTCGTGAAATCGCCCAGGACTTCAAGACCGATCTGCGTTTCCAAAGCTCAGCCGTAATGGCACTTCAGGAAGCCAGCGAAGCCTATCTCGTCGGTCTGTTCGAAGACACGAACCTGTGCGCTATTCACGCCAAACGCGTCACTATCATGCCGAAAGACATTCAATTGGCACGTCGTATCCGAGGTGAACGCGCCTAAGATGATATTCTGACAGCACAACTCTGTTGCATTGTTGTTTAAAAAAAAAAAAACAAACGAAAACACCACTGTGGAACGCACGCAGCAGAAACGGGAAAAACCGGCTCTTTTCAGAGCCACCAACTTTTTTATCTGAATACGTTCGAAATACGTGAAGAGCGAAATTTAATCTTTTTCTGTAATTACAATGACAATAGATTAATCTAAAGAAAAAAATAATAAAAGTAAAAAAAAAAAACTAATGGCGGGGGGAGGATCGTTCTGAACGATATATTAGATAATTAGACGAAAGGAGGCTATGAGTAGGTATAGTTACTCAGTTTAATATGAATAAGTTTTTTTTTTTTTTTTTTAATTCGGAATACAACTTCCTTATGATAACCGCAAGCCCCCCCGCCCGCAGTACCAGATGAAAAGATCAGTTCTATACCTATAGGGTTTCCATCCGTCCGGAATTGTCCTCTTTTAAAAGACGTCCGTGCGGGTTTTTTTTTTTTTTTTTTTGTTTACAGCCCGGATTTATATTTAACCAGTTAAATCTTTTTTTATCAAGAGACTATAGTAGAATGTTGTTTCTTTAATTCGCACATTTATTTTTCCTTATTGGAGTAAAGAAAGTAGAGTTATTGTTTGGTCTTTCTAATTTTTATACGACTCTTTAATTTAATTACAAAAGAGAATAGAAATATAATATTAATATGAAAGCTTGTAAAATTCCATAGATTACTTTAATTTTGTATGTCAAGTTGCATCTAAGGGTGACATGACACTTTCCCCGAACCATTATCCCCGACGACAATATCCCCGATTTTAATCCCCGAACGACATTATCCCCGACGACAATATCCCCGATTTTAATCCTCCGAACGACATTATCCCCGATTTTATAACTATTCGTACGACTACTGTATGAAAACAACGCTCTTTTTGATAAAGGGGTATGCGAATTGTCTCATACTGAAACGGGAAGGGACAAATGTGGATTTTTTAAAAAAACAATTCCGGGGTGAACGATAAACGGGTATGCGAATTGTAATTCCGGGGTGAATGATAAAGGGGTATGAGAATTGTAATTCCGGGGTGAATGATAAAGGGGTATGCGAATTGTAATTCCGGGGTGAACGATAAAGGGGTATGCGAATTGTCCCGCAGTGAAACGGGAAGGGGCAAATGCTGAGTTTTTAAAAAAACAATTCCGGGGTGAACGATAAACGGGTATGCGAATTGTAATTCCGGGGTGAACGATAAAGGGGTATGCGAATTGTATCGCAGTGAAACGGGAAGGGGCAAATGTTGAGTTTTTAAAAAAACAATTCCGGGGTGAACGATAAACGGGTATGCGAATTGTCCCGCAGTGAAACGGTGATACTAAATATTATATTATTAGTAATATAATACATATTATACTTATAGGTAGGTACCCACGATTTGTCAAAACATTTCCAAAGTCGTAACGAACTCATTTTTAAAACGAATTGTTGGCCCTGAAAAGGGCCATTTTTTATGGCAATTTCAAAACTGCAGCACGCCCGACGGCGATTATCGATGCGCGAACGCTGTATTAAGAGAATGGACGATGACAAAATACAGCGAACGATTCACTTCTTTTTTGCCGCTGTCTTCTTAGGAGATTTGGCAACTTTCGCAGAAGCCTTTTTCGGTTTCGGTGCTTTGGGCTTCTTGGTCGGTCCTTTGGTCGCTTTCTTGGCCTTAGACGGCGTCGACGGTTTAGATTTCGGCGTGGCGGCAGTCGATTTTTTAGTCGACGCTGCAGATTTTTTCGCACTTTTTACAGTCGACTGTTTCTTCGCGGCCGCTGCTTTTTTGGCAGCAGCAACACCGGTCGCTTTGGTGGTGACGGCTTTCTTTTCTTTCGCCGCACGTTTAGTCTTCTTCGGCGCAGCCGTCGAATCGGACGAGCCCTGTTTGCTTGCCGCTGCCAATTTGAACGAACCGGAAGCACCTTTGCCTTTTGTCTGCACTAAAGATCCATTCGTGACGGCGGCTTTGAGATATTTCTTTATGAACGGTGCAAGTTTCTCCGAGTCGACTTTGTAATTGGCGGCTGTGTATTTCTTGATGGCTTGCAATGAAGAACCGCCGCGTTCTTTCAAATTCTTAATGGCGTTGTTGACCATCTCCGATGTCGGTGGGTGAGTCGGTTTGTTTCGCGCTGCTCCTGTTTTTTTTGCCGCACTCTTCTTGACGGGAGTGGCCTTTTCAACGGCGCCGGATGCCGGTGCTGTAGCCGTGTCAGTCATATCGAAAATAAAATATGTCGAGTATTTTATATTATCGGAAAATATTTTATTAACCAATTAAATATAATTGATTAAATACAACAACAACAATCGATGTAGTGTAATGAAATAGCTTTTCACTTTGAGTATACTCAGCGTATGCGGTGAACTGTGAGTATCAAATGAATGAGCGCACACGTATGGTCGCCGGTAGTCGTGCAAGCGGTACGACCGTGCAGAGAACGCATGGCTTTGAGAAGAGATTGTCACGTTGTGTTTGATGTCGACGTTCGCGCTAAGCGAATCGACTTTACGACGACGTACAATCGATACGGCGTCGATCCGAGCGTCGACAACAGTCTCGACGAATATTTCTTAAATGCGTGCACAAGTCTAAAACGTTTGGTTAATTTTCTATGCGATTTAATGCCGCCGAAAGAGCCCCTCTTTCTCTATTGTGTAATGTCGGCACAGTTTACATCGAATTTTGACAATTTTCACCGACGCACCTTAATGTATATTGATCGAAAATAACCAACGCCAATATCACTAAACATCGTAGTCAACGAATGTACAGTCGGCTCTGCTCGACGTGTCGAATTAATAGACGAAAAAAAACATTCATCCGTTCGACACCGGCACACGCGCCGCTCGGACGTCCAGACTCCCGAAGCATTTTCATGCGACGATCGACACTAATTCATTTTAAAAAAAATTCAACTTTGCAATAGCGAACGAGTATAATTGAATTGAAAAAGACGGACACAAACAGCAATGAGAAAAATTCAATATATATATCGAACAAATATGCCGATCCTCTATACGCAGTTCATTCGTTTAACAAATGAACATTACGCGCGTATTTTCAGGACCGAATGTTTTTTTATTCTTTATTTTCTCTTAATGGACTAACGTCGGCTATTATAATTGCTTTTTTTAAAATTTAATTTTTCTTTTGAGTCCATACAAAAAATATTATGTATTGAAAAATAATCAAATGAATGATATTGAAAAACACAAAAGAATATTGGCTTAAAATAACAAATGTATAATATATGTATTTCAATAATATAATTAATAATGCTA
This sequence comes from Xanthostigma xanthostigma, assembly GCA_963575645.1. Lineage (NCBI taxonomy): Eukaryota > Metazoa > Arthropoda > Insecta > Raphidioptera > Raphidiidae > Xanthostigma > Xanthostigma xanthostigma. The sequence continues at coordinate 6,807,592 of OY754474.1, forward strand.
TATACAATTAACACCTGAAGACGTCATCATAATTATTAAGTCTGTTTTTCACATAAAACTCAATACACCTAATATAATAATAATATTATGTATATTATATGAATATTACATATATAGGTATAATATTTTGTGGACTATTTTTACGTAGGTAAAACCTAATTTTTTATCGAATTTGTTGCAGACCAAATTCAAATTATGTACCAAAATAAATAATTTATTATTACAGAAAATATGTTATAAGTTTTTTCTATTGAAAGTGTCTTTTTTATGATCCCTGTGCATTGGAAACTTATTGTACTGGGTCCGAGAATAGAAATCAACATCGGTCGACAATTTTATTTATTTGACGAGTTCTATTCAAAAATTTGAATCACAATACAGTATTATTACATTATTTTTTGAAAAAAAGTATGCGCGTGGCTGCAATGTGTAGATACGAAGGCATATAGGTAATTTTTATTCTCTTTAAATAGGGACGACAACAACAACGTTATATTAATTATCATTTCATCCGTCTATCCACATTATAGGTAGGTTTGTTTATCAAATACCTACATATTCAATTTTCAATCTAATTATAATGGGAAGTCGGTCGGTAATGGTATACAGTCTTAAAGCACGACCCCCCCCCCCCCCGCCGCACGACTTTTTGTGTTATTTTTTTTTCTTTAATTATTGTGACGGAAAGGTTCAACAATATTGTGCGCACGATATCTAATGAATTTATAAAAAAATAATCAATTTATCATAAAAATAAAACAAAAATGACAACGGCACGCGGTGTTCCCAAGCGGTCACCCATCCAAGTACTGACCGCGCCCGATGTTGCTTAACTTCGGTGATCGGACGAGAACCGGTGTTTTCAACATGGTATGGCCGTTGCCGATTACTACGTACTGAAATTAAACACACATCTAGAGCCACGGTTTTGTACCACACAAAATAATAAAATATAAATAAATAATAACTTAGCAGCATGTTTTAACCAGTAGGTACTAGTGTTATTATTATATTATTTTTTTTTTCTATAATATTCGTGCACATAAACAATATCAGCTGATCGGGAACTTAGCATAAACGAAAAAGAAAATAAAACTATGTATTCCGAAATTGGGACTGCATCGATTAATTATCTTAAAATTATATTGATAAAATATTTAATTATAAATTTTTGTGTGCCCGGTCGCTATTGTTTTAATTAATTTATTTTTTTATCTATTTCTGTACGGCCGGGCTACTAAAATAGGTAATATTATTTAAAGTGGACGCAGAAATCAACGTGTAATAAATCCTATAGTAATGAAAACATAATAAATAATTATATTAAAGCCATAACGTCGATGAATTTATTTGTGAAAATATTTGGTGGTTCTGAAAAGAACCGGTTTTATTTTCTTGTTGTTGTTTGCTTTTTTGACAACACAATTAATATGAAGTCGCGTGGCGTCGATAGATTGCATGTTAATTTGATTATAATATCTATTTTGAACTGGTGTATTTGGTGACGGCTTTTGTGCCTTCACTGACGGCGTGCTTGGCAAGTTCACCCGGTAGAAGCAGACGAACTGCAGTTTGAATTTCCCGGCTGGTGATTGTTGAACGTTTATTGTAATGCGCCAATCGCGATGCTTCGGCGGCAATACGTTCGAAAATATCGTTCACGAAACTGTTCATGATGCTCATGGCTTTGCTGGAAATACCGGTGTCGGGATGAACTTGTTTCAAAACTTTGTAAATGTAAATGGCGTAGCTTTCCTTCCTCTTGCGCTTCTTCTTCTTGTCACTTTTTGAGATGTTCTTTTGCGCTTTGCCAGCTTTTTTAGCGGCTTTGCCACTGGTTTTAGGCGGCATTTTTATTGACGAAATATATTTAATAACTTTGTACTATTGAAATAGAAACGGCGCTAACGGCTCGAGTGTCAAAACACAAATGTATCGAATGCACACTGACGGCTTACTATATATATCCTGTGCAGATCCTCAAGCGGTAGCTGCTAGTACTGTGATTGGTCGGTGAGTCGGGACTACCGATGCTATATAAATACTGAAGCGGCAGCGATGAACATCATTTGTTGTTTGACTTCTCAGTACGCGCGTTGTACACTTTGCAGTGTCGACATAGATTTTTCTTATTATTTTGTAAGGAAACAAATAACCTATAAAACATGTCAGGACGTGGTAAAGGCGGCAAGGTGAAGGGAAAGGCAAAGTCTCGATCAAGTAGAGCCGGACTACAGTTCCCGGTCGGACGTATTCATCGTCTGCTGCGCAAAGGAAATTATGCCGAGCGCGTCGGTGCCGGAGCTCCTGTGTATTTGGCCGCCGTGATGGAATATCTCGCCGCCGAAGTTCTCGAATTGGCCGGAAACGCGGCTCGCGACAATAAAAAAACGCGTATCATTCCGCGTCATTTGCAGCTGGCAATCAGAAATGACGAGGAACTGAACAAATTGCTTTCCGGCGTCACCATCGCCCAAGGCGGCGTATTGCCGAACATTCAGGCCGTATTGTTGCCAAAGAAAACTGAAAAGAAAGCTTAAGTTCATCACTCATAAGTCATACACATCAAGTGCGAGGCGACGGCATCTCGATTATAATAAAAAACCGGTCCTTTTAAGGACCACCAAAATTTTTATAGATATATTCGTTTTACATTACGAGCCGACAGATTATATCTTAGTAAGATTTTTTAATATACCAGTAGATAAAAAAAATAATTCAAATTCTAGGTAATCATAATGAGAGAGACTAGAATCGTTTCTTTATGCATTATACCTACATATCTATATTGTGTTATATTATCAGCTATTTATTATTTTCATGTCGTTTTATGACAACGTTCAGTTACACTTCGATAATGATTAATAGTTTATATCAATATCCGATCATCCGTGGTGTCGGAATGGTAAGAAATGTCAAAAATGACGTTTGCAACTGTCAAAGTATTATGTTCTAATAATAATTAGTTATTTCAATAGTTAACTTAGAAGGCGTTGCATTTCACAAAATACTAATGTCAAAAAATTGAATTAAATATTAGAAATGCAGCCGTTTTCATGTTAAGACAAGACATACGTTATCTTCTAATTTCCATGTACGGCAAACAAAGACGACCGACCGCGTCGCGCCATCCATTAGACAACATTGCATTTATACAGCTATTTTTTACCCACGACGGAACGGAGGCCTGTATATGCGTTTAGGGTGAGAGATTGTGTGTTCGTTCGTTTGTTTGTTTGTATGTGGGTTTGTGCAATCGATCAATGTCGCCATTTATCTGGAAAACGGTTTGATCAATTCAGATGCGGTTTTCTGTAAAGGGCTTGTAATTCATCTGAGATGGTTCTCAGATAGATATTATTACGATGATTACGCCCCAGGGGGCGCTGCACTGCACAAAAAACCGTAACAAACGTGCTACGCACGAACAAATCTAACAAGCGTTCGGAACTACTGCTTTTTACAGCATTACACGTACATTTAAAATACCATAACAAAAGTGCTACGCACAAACAGATCTAACAAGCGTTCGTTAATAGTGGTTTTTACAGCAATACACATAGATATTTATTAAAAACACAATTATGAGCACTCTCGCACATAACGCGATTCGACAATTAGGCTATCAGATATGGTTACACTGTGTACGCTAGTTCGGCAAGACGATCAAAACACGCTTTTACAAAATCTCTAAAAAGTTTAAAATAAAATAAAATTAAAAATTTTAAAAACCCACGACGAAAGTAAAAAAAGTAAATGTTATAACGGAAAAAGAATTAAATAAAATTCAAAAATCCCCCGACTAAGAAAATCCGTCGCGGGGCTGCCTATCGCTGCCCTGAATTAAGAATAGAAGAATATAAATTGCAATATTTTAGTTCATTTCAATGCAGCCAAATGGCAGCCCCCGACGGATTTTCTTAGTCGGGGGATTTTTGAATATTATTTAATTCTTTTTCCACTATAACATTTACTTTTTTTACTTTCGTCGTGGGTTTTTAAAATTTTTAATTTTATTTTATTCTATTTAAATTTGTATAAAAAAACTCTTTAGGCAAATTCTGTTATACGAAATCTATGTAAAATGTTCTCCTCTTTCGTTTAAGACTGGTTTCAAACCGATCTGATTTAAATTGAGCGAGAAATTAGCAAAAATGCACGGCTTTCAACGCTGTGCCGGTCGGAGTGGGGGGTGGTGTTAGGTTTTTTTTCGATACGGAATTTCTTGATTCGGTCGCCGCGCTCAAAGCCCGCGATAGAAGCTATGGAATAGCTTAAAAATAATAATATATACATAAACATATTATATTATAATATATACGACGTACCTATAGGTGTGTAATTTTCTTTAAGCTCATAGCATTGTCACGAATTTATTTGATAGGAAATTGGTGGCTCTGAAAAGAGCCGGTTGTTGTATGTATTATTGTGTGTGTGTTTTAAACGAGACGTGAACGTGTTCGTTTAAATTTAAATTTCATGGTAATTGGAGTGATGACGACGACGACTGCGTTGTGGTTCGCGAATTTAACCGCCAAAACCGTAAAGGGTGCGACCTTGACGTTTCAATGCGTACACAACGTCCATTGCAGTGACCGTTTTTCTCTTGGCGTGTTCGGTGTAGGTGACGGCGTCACGGATAACGTTTTCCAAAAAGACTTTCAGAACGCCTCGAGTTTCCTCGTAGATGAGACCGGATATACGTTTGACGCCACCGCGACGAGCCAGACGACGGATAGCTGGTTTCGTGATGCCCTGGATGTTATCGCGAAGCACTTTACGATGACGTTTGGCGCCACCTTTTCCCAAACCTTTACCTCCTTTGCCGCGACCTGTCATCTTTGATCAATTTGAAAAAATAATATTAGCAGTAGTCAAGAATGCACGACCTTTGCCGATCGAACTTTAGCGGGCGACTGTTGTTGAAAATTCTTATTTCGGTCGTATTTATAACGTGAGCGGTGAGCACATCCACAGAGTCTTATGGGCGGACCGTCAGACTTGAGCTCGACCAATGACGGCACGTTTCGCACGAAACGCCGTATGGCCAGTTTATAAATAGTTCGTAAGTGTAGGTTAGAAAATCAAAAACAAGATCATACATCATCAATCGAGATTCGTCTCTGACATCACTGTACGGATAACACTGAATTTCTAACAACCAGTCTTTGAAGACTACAACCGTCTATTACCAGTCTTTTTCAAGACTACCGGTGACCACTGGTCTTTTAAGACTAGTAGGCACCCTTACAAGTCTTTTTAAAGACTACCCACTTTTTATTGCAGACTTGTCGACGGACCATGGATTCCGACGTCGAATCCACGACATCTTCACCCAGCGACACCATCGAAACATATCAGTGCATCATCGCGGAATTGGAGAACGATCAAAACCGCAGCCCGGAAGACCAAGCTACATTGGATAGACTACGAACCTTCGTACAACAAAATGCAATTAATATGGATATAGAAGAATCGAGCTGCAAGCGCAAGCGTACAGCAGACAGCGAAGTATCGGACCAGCCAACGGACGAGGATAGCGAAGCTGATGGATTCACCACAGTAAAGAAACGAGTCAAGACCTCACCCATCTTTGTCTACGGACAAGAACCGTTCAGCCTCACGAACAGACTGAACAAAGCGAAGCTCGCCTTCACGGCAACCAACAAGGGCAACGCCCTCAAATTTAAATTCGAGACGCCCGAACACTACCGAGAGGCCATACGAATTCTGGATGGAATTAATGCAGAATACCACTCCTTTCTTCTTAAGGAGGAGAAAGATGTGAAACTCGTCATCCGCGGACTCCCACAAAACACAAGCTGCGACTCTCTGAAAGAAGCGATCGAACGCAAGGGCTTCAAAATCAAGCATCTGACGCAACTGAGGCTGAGTGGTAAACCAGCACCGTTATTCCTGGTCTATTTTGATCCAAATGGCATGAGTAACGACTTCAATAACTTAACGCAAATCAACGGCATTTGCGTTACCGTCGAACCTTTTCGAGGCAGAAAAGGCCCCCCGCAGTGCTACCGCTGCCAGCGCTTCGGTCACTCTTCAACAGTGTGCAGATCTCTTCCGCGTTGTGTGATCTGTGGAGAAAACCACGACGCTAAACAATGCCCTAAGGACAAGAGCACGTCCGCAGTATGCTGCAACTGCCGCGGCGAGCACCCGGCGAACTATCGAGGATGCGAGTATTACAAGAGCCTGGCATCAAGATCGGCCAAATTGCAAGCTCATGCGCCAGCCGTCAGCAAAGTTCCGCCGCAGCAGACGGAACCCAAATCTACACCACCGGAAACCAAGAAAGCGAAAACCTCGCTCACATATGCGGATGTCCTTGCGGCCAAAAAACCTACTGCCCAAACATCAAAAAAAGTAGACAAGCCACTACCACAACGTCCACCCAAGAAAACCAGGACCAAAACTCCAACCGCCACCGAAACGCTGCCTGCTGAAGTCAAACAACAGCCGGCACTACCAACAACTTCGACGTCATCGAAAAATAACCAACCGCTCACTCAACAACGCCCATCACGAAAACCGGAAGTAACCATACCAGTCCGTATCGAACAACAACCGCACCACACCAAAACTCAAGAAGCAAACTGGGTCGACCTCATCCTGAATTCACCAAAAGAAACGCTCTCAGCCTTAAAATGCTGGGCAACAAACTTTCTCCAGAAGCTCGACGATACAAAAGACGACTCCTTCAAGCGACTACTGGTCATCGCCGAAGCCATCACCTCCTGCCCAATAGAAATCAACTATGGCTTATAAGCCCATAAAAATATGTTTCTGGAATGCCAACGGTGTTAAGCAGCAGAAGGCAGAACTACAAAGCTTCGCAGAACAACACAAAATTGACATCATACTAATAAACGAAACTCACCTAAAACCACCTGACAGGTTCACACTGCCAAACTACAAGACATACAGGAACGACCGCAACAATGGACAAGGATGGGGTGGAACAGCCATACTCGTCAAAAACAACATCACACATTATGACACAACAACACCAGAACTTAACACAGTCGAAGCCACCACTATCGTAGCCATCATAGACAACCAAGAAGTGTGCATCGCGTCCATTTACAACAGCCCCTCAAAAACCATCGACACATCAGACATTGACAAACTTCTAGACATCAAAGGATCTGCAATTCTCGCAGGAGATCTGAACGCCAAACACAAAAACTGGAATTCGGCAGTAAACAACACCAGAGGAAACAAACTAAATCGTCACAGCACCAACAGAGGCTACACCGTGGTAGCCCCTTCGGAACCAACGCACTTTAACGGCAACGCTAGCGACGTACTGGACGTCGCACTCATAAAGGATCTACACGCGAATCCAGAACTACACTCACTCGCAGAACTTGACTCCGACCACAACCCAGTACTACTCACACTACACAGCCTCCGCAGCCCAAACTCTGGAAAAACTCAAGGACGACTCATCAAAAAGACGGACTGGGAATCATACACGGCGGACATGGAAGAAGAAATCAAACTCACGAGGCATATCAAAACATGTCAAGAACTCGAACACACAATCGAAACACTTACCAAACACATCAAACAATGTTACACGCGACATACCACCACACGGCCAAACACAACACACTATCAACGCATCCCCAAAGAAATTCTAGACAAAATACACTCAAAAAACCGCATCAAGAAAATTTGGCAGAAATACAGACAACCAAGAGTCAAGACACTACTCAACAAGTTGACGAAGAATATTAAAGCTGATCTGGAGAAACACCGCGACGAAAGTTGAAGAAATACCACCATTGAACTAGCCACGAATGATAAGTCACTGTATCAGTGTGCAAGGAAACTGTGCAATTACACAAAAACTACAAACACAACGGTTCTCAAAGTCAACAATCAAGCCATCACGGACCCACCCGGACAAGCCGAAGCCTTCGCTGACTCGCTACAGTCACAATTTGAACCAAACCCCGCGACAAATCTCGTCATGAACACATACATAGAACAACAGGTGGATGCGTACCTAGAAACACACACAACCTCACTCCCAATAATAGTTACACCAAAGGAAGTTAACACTGAAATCAGCCGACTCAGAAGAAACAAAGCGCCAGGTGATGACGGCGTCACACATGTGATGCTGAAAAACCTTGGCAGGAAAGCTATTGTAACCCTTACAAGCATCTTCAACGCTATATACAGAATGCACCACTTCCCTCGCTGTTGGAAACTGGCCAAAGTCATACTGCTCCCGAAGCCAAAAAAGGATCACACGGACCCGACAAACTACAGACCAATCAGCCTACTTTCAACAATTAGCAAACTATTTGAGAGAACTCTGCTCCAACGCCTACACAAACACCTGGAACAAAACAACACCATCATTCCTGAACAATTCGGTTTCAGGAGTGAACACAGCACAACACAACAACTACTACGCTTAAACGAACACATCACCAGGGGCTTCAACAGGAGACACCACACAGGGGCGATTTTTCTAGACATTGAGAAAGCGTTTGACAAAGTATGGCACACAGGTCTGCTTTACAAGCTCATCTATGAGAAAATACCAACCAGGCTAATCAAAGTCATAGCATCATACTTACAGAATAGGAAATTCTACGCTACCACAAAAGATACCCCCTCCACACATCGACCAATCATCGCGGGAGTACCACAGGGAAGTGTTGTTGGACCAACACTTTTCAACATCTACATAAACGACATACCGACCACCCAAGACACAGCCCTATACGCGGACGATACGGCAATCTTCGCTCAAGCAAGAAGCATCAACACCATCAAACGCAGATTGGATAAAGGCCTACAGGACCTGGAAAACTACTATGCAACATGGCGAATAAAAGTCAACGCTCGAAAATCCGTCGGCATCATCTTTACCAAAAGACTGAAAATAGAATATCCAGCATTAAGCTTCGAAGGAACCGCAATCACGTGGGAAAATGAAGTCAAGTATCTCGGCATCACCATGGACAAGAGACTCAACTACAAGAAACACACGCAAAACCAACTGAACAAAGCAACCGGACAAAAGACACTACTGTACCCACTACTCAACCGCAACTCGAGACTGTCAATCGCCAACAAAAAACTCATATACACAACATACCTGAGGCCAATACTCACGTACGGGAGTACGGCGTGGGCCTTCAATAAAACAAACAGAAAAAGACTACAGATTTTCCAAAACCGCACGCTACGACTTATCACAAACTCAGGAAGATTTGTCAGAAACAGCACACTTCATCGAGACTTAAAAATTCCCACCATCAAAGAATTCATGACACACGAAGCAACCAACATATACACCCGAGCACAAAACTCGCGACACACACTTCTACGGAACCTTGGAAACTACACCACCGATCACAAACACACACACAAGCGACCGAGGCACTTATTCGAGGACGACTAATGCCTAGAGTAACAACCACACGCGAAACGGGCGAGGACGCCAAAACCAAAGACCAACTGGGGTAACCTGGCTGCCCCATCTGGCTGACTCTAAAATATGCATACCCACGGGCACACCACCGCCGGTAAACATCTCGAGCAAACCACAAGAGCTGCTCCCTAAGCGACGGTAGGACTAAGGTCTCACGACCAGTTCCTCAATTCACCATTGGGCACATGGGCCCAAGCGAAATTAAAGAGTCAGTCAGTCAGTTAGAAAATCATTTGCTGTTCGATCGACTATCGTTGTCGTTCTGTATTGAAATTTTTTATACTTATCTTCATTTGAAAACGAAATGGCCCGTACCAAGCAGACTGCCCGTAAATCGACAGGTGGCAAAGCTCCGCGCAAACAGCTAGCCACAAAAGCTGCGCGCAAAAGTGCACCGGCAACTGGTGGTGTGAAGAAGCCTCACCGTTATCGTCCGGGTACGGTGGCTCTTCGCGAAATCCGTCGTTATCAAAAAAGTACCGAATTGTTAATCCGCAAACTGCCGTTCCAGCGCTTGGTTCGTGAAATCGCCCAGGACTTCAAGACCGATCTGCGTTTCCAAAGCTCAGCCGTAATGGCACTTCAGGAAGCCAGCGAAGCCTATCTCGTCGGTCTGTTCGAAGACACGAACCTGTGCGCTATTCACGCCAAACGCGTCACTATCATGCCGAAAGACATTCAATTGGCACGTCGTATCCGAGGTGAACGCGCCTAAGATGATATTCTGACAGCACAACTCTGTTGCATTGTTGTTTAAAAAAAAAAAAACAAACGAAAACACCACTGTGGAACGCACGCAGCAGAAACGGGAAAAACCGGCTCTTTTCAGAGCCACCAACTTTTTTATCTGAATACGTTCGAAATACGTGAAGAGCGAAATTTAATCTTTTTCTGTAATTACAATGACAATAGATTAATCTAAAGAAAAAAATAATAAAAGTAAAAAAAAAAAACTAATGGCGGGGGGAGGATCGTTCTGAACGATATATTAGATAATTAGACGAAAGGAGGCTATGAGTAGGTATAGTTACTCAGTTTAATATGAATAAGTTTTTTTTTTTTTTTTTTAATTCGGAATACAACTTCCTTATGATAACCGCAAGCCCCCCCGCCCGCAGTACCAGATGAAAAGATCAGTTCTATACCTATAGGGTTTCCATCCGTCCGGAATTGTCCTCTTTTAAAAGACGTCCGTGCGGGTTTTTTTTTTTTTTTTTTTGTTTACAGCCCGGATTTATATTTAACCAGTTAAATCTTTTTTTATCAAGAGACTATAGTAGAATGTTGTTTCTTTAATTCGCACATTTATTTTTCCTTATTGGAGTAAAGAAAGTAGAGTTATTGTTTGGTCTTTCTAATTTTTATACGACTCTTTAATTTAATTACAAAAGAGAATAGAAATATAATATTAATATGAAAGCTTGTAAAATTCCATAGATTACTTTAATTTTGTATGTCAAGTTGCATCTAAGGGTGACATGACACTTTCCCCGAACCATTATCCCCGACGACAATATCCCCGATTTTAATCCCCGAACGACATTATCCCCGACGACAATATCCCCGATTTTAATCCTCCGAACGACATTATCCCCGATTTTATAACTATTCGTACGACTACTGTATGAAAACAACGCTCTTTTTGATAAAGGGGTATGCGAATTGTCTCATACTGAAACGGGAAGGGACAAATGTGGATTTTTTAAAAAAACAATTCCGGGGTGAACGATAAACGGGTATGCGAATTGTAATTCCGGGGTGAATGATAAAGGGGTATGAGAATTGTAATTCCGGGGTGAATGATAAAGGGGTATGCGAATTGTAATTCCGGGGTGAACGATAAAGGGGTATGCGAATTGTCCCGCAGTGAAACGGGAAGGGGCAAATGCTGAGTTTTTAAAAAAACAATTCCGGGGTGAACGATAAACGGGTATGCGAATTGTAATTCCGGGGTGAACGATAAAGGGGTATGCGAATTGTATCGCAGTGAAACGGGAAGGGGCAAATGTTGAGTTTTTAAAAAAACAATTCCGGGGTGAACGATAAACGGGTATGCGAATTGTCCCGCAGTGAAACGGTGATACTAAATATTATATTATTAGTAATATAATACATATTATACTTATAGGTAGGTACCCACGATTTGTCAAAACATTTCCAAAGTCGTAACGAACTCATTTTTAAAACGAATTGTTGGCCCTGAAAAGGGCCATTTTTTATGGCAATTTCAAAACTGCAGCACGCCCGACGGCGATTATCGATGCGCGAACGCTGTATTAAGAGAATGGACGATGACAAAATACAGCGAACGATTCACTTCTTTTTTGCCGCTGTCTTCTTAGGAGATTTGGCAACTTTCGCAGAAGCCTTTTTCGGTTTCGGTGCTTTGGGCTTCTTGGTCGGTCCTTTGGTCGCTTTCTTGGCCTTAGACGGCGTCGACGGTTTAGATTTCGGCGTGGCGGCAGTCGATTTTTTAGTCGACGCTGCAGATTTTTTCGCACTTTTTACAGTCGACTGTTTCTTCGCGGCCGCTGCTTTTTTGGCAGCAGCAACACCGGTCGCTTTGGTGGTGACGGCTTTCTTTTCTTTCGCCGCACGTTTAGTCTTCTTCGGCGCAGCCGTCGAATCGGACGAGCCCTGTTTGCTTGCCGCTGCCAATTTGAACGAACCGGAAGCACCTTTGCCTTTTGTCTGCACTAAAGATCCATTCGTGACGGCGGCTTTGAGATATTTCTTTATGAACGGTGCAAGTTTCTCCGAGTCGACTTTGTAATTGGCGGCTGTGTATTTCTTGATGGCTTGCAATGAAGAACCGCCGCGTTCTTTCAAATTCTTAATGGCGTTGTTGACCATCTCCGATGTCGGTGGGTGAGTCGGTTTGTTTCGCGCTGCTCCTGTTTTTTTTGCCGCACTCTTCTTGACGGGAGTGGCCTTTTCAACGGCGCCGGATGCCGGTGCTGTAGCCGTGTCAGTCATATCGAAAATAAAATATGTCGAGTATTTTATATTATCGGAAAATATTTTATTAACCAATTAAATATAATTGATTAAATACAACAACAACAATCGATGTAGTGTAATGAAATAGCTTTTCACTTTGAGTATACTCAGCGTATGCGGTGAACTGTGAGTATCAAATGAATGAGCGCACACGTATGGTCGCCGGTAGTCGTGCAAGCGGTACGACCGTGCAGAGAACGCATGGCTTTGAGAAGAGATTGTCACGTTGTGTTTGATGTCGACGTTCGCGCTAAGCGAATCGACTTTACGACGACGTACAATCGATACGGCGTCGATCCGAGCGTCGACAACAGTCTCGACGAATATTTCTTAAATGCGTGCACAAGTCTAAAACGTTTGGTTAATTTTCTATGCGATTTAATGCCGCCGAAAGAGCCCCTCTTTCTCTATTGTGTAATGTCGGCACAGTTTACATCGAATTTTGACAATTTTCACCGACGCACCTTAATGTATATTGATCGAAAATAACCAACGCCAATATCACTAAACATCGTAGTCAACGAATGTACAGTCGGCTCTGCTCGACGTGTCGAATTAATAGACGAAAAAAAACATTCATCCGTTCGACACCGGCACACGCGCCGCTCGGACGTCCAGACTCCCGAAGCATTTTCATGCGACGATCGACACTAATTCATTTTAAAAAAAATTCAACTTTGCAATAGCGAACGAGTATAATTGAATTGAAAAAGACGGACACAAACAGCAATGAGAAAAATTCAATATATATATCGAACAAATATGCCGATCCTCTATACGCAGTTCATTCGTTTAACAAATGAACATTACGCGCGTATTTTCAGGACCGAATGTTTTTTTATTCTTTATTTTCTCTTAATGGACTAACGTCGGCTATTATAATTGCTTTTTTTAAAATTTAATTTTTCTTTTGAGTCCATACAAAAAATATTATGTATTGAAAAATAATCAAATGAATGATATTGAAAAACACAAAAGAATATTGGCTTAAAATAACAAATGTATAATATATGTATTTCAATAATATAATTAATAATGCTATATACAATTAACACCTGAAGACGTCATCATAATTATTAAGTCTGTTTTTCACATAAAACTCAATACACCTAATATAATAATAATATTATGTATATTATATGAATATTACATATATAGGTATAATATTTTGTGGACTATTTTTACGTAGGTAAAACCTAATTTTTTATCGAATTTGTTGCAGACCAAATTCAAATTATGTACCAAAATAAATAATTTATTATTACAGAAAATATGTTATAAGTTTTTTCTATTGAAAGTGTCTTTTTTATGATCCCTGTGCATTGGAAACTTATTGTACTGGGTCCGAGAATAGAAATCAACATCGGTCGACAATTTTATTTATTTGACGAGTTCTATTCAAAAATTTGAATCACAATACAGTATTATTACATTATTTTTTGAAAAAAAGTATGCGCGTGGCTGCAATGTGTAGATACGAAGGCATATAGGTAATTTTTATTCTCTTTAAATAGGGACGACAACAACAACGTTATATTAATTATCATTTCATCCGTCTATCCACATTATAGGTAGGTTTGTTTATCAAATACCTACATATTCAATTTTCAATCTAATTATAATGGGAAGTCGGTCGGTAATGGTATACAGTCTTAAAGCACGACCCCCCCCCCCCCCGCCGCACGACTTTTTGTGTTATTTTTTTTTCTTTAATTATTGTGACGGAAAGGTTCAACAATATTGTGCGCACGATATCTAATGAATTTATAAAAAAATAATCAATTTATCATAAAAATAAAACAAAAATGACAACGGCACGCGGTGTTCCCAAGCGGTCACCCATCCAAGTACTGACCGCGCCCGATGTTGCTTAACTTCGGTGATCGGACGAGAACCGGTGTTTTCAACATGGTATGGCCGTTGCCGATTACTACGTACTGAAATTAAACACACATCTAGAGCCACGGTTTTGTACCACACAAAATAATAAAATATAAATAAATAATAACTTAGCAGCATGTTTTAACCAGTAGGTACTAGTGTTATTATTATATTATTTTTTTTTTCTATAATATTCGTGCACATAAACAATATCAGCTGATCGGGAACTTAGCATAAACGAAAAAGAAAATAAAACTATGTATTCCGAAATTGGGACTGCATCGATTAATTATCTTAAAATTATATTGATAAAATATTTAATTATAAATTTTTGTGTGCCCGGTCGCTATTGTTTTAATTAATTTATTTTTTTATCTATTTCTGTACGGCCGGGCTACTAAAATAGGTAATATTATTTAAAGTGGACGCAGAAATCAACGTGTAATAAATCCTATAGTAATGAAAACATAATAAATAATTATATTAAAGCCATAACGTCGATGAATTTATTTGTGAAAATATTTGGTGGTTCTGAAAAGAACCGGTTTTATTTTCTTGTTGTTGTTTGCTTTTTTGACAACACAATTAATATGAAGTCGCGTGGCGTCGATAGATTGCATGTTAATTTGATTATAATATCTATTTTGAACTGGTGTATTTGGTGACGGCTTTTGTGCCTTCACTGACGGCGTGCTTGGCAAGTTCACCCGGTAGAAGCAGACGAACTGCAGTTTGAATTTCCCGGCTGGTGATTGTTGAACGTTTATTGTAATGCGCCAATCGCGATGCTTCGGCGGCAATACGTTCGAAAATATCGTTCACGAAACTGTTCATGATGCTCATGGCTTTGCTGGAAATACCGGTGTCGGGATGAACTTGTTTCAAAACTTTGTAAATGTAAATGGCGTAGCTTTCCTTCCTCTTGCGCTTCTTCTTCTTGTCACTTTTTGAGATGTTCTTTTGCGCTTTGCCAGCTTTTTTAGCGGCTTTGCCACTGGTTTTAGGCGGCATTTTTATTGACGAAATATATTTAATAACTTTGTACTATTGAAATAGAAACGGCGCTAACGGCTCGAGTGTCAAAACACAAATGTATCGAATGCACACTGACGGCTTACTATATATATCCTGTGCAGATCCTCAAGCGGTAGCTGCTAGTACTGTGATTGGTCGGTGAGTCGGGACTACCGATGCTATATAAATACTGAAGCGGCAGCGATGAACATCATTTGTTGTTTGACTTCTCAGTACGCGCGTTGTACACTTTGCAGTGTCGACATAGATTTTTCTTATTATTTTGTAAGGAAACAAATAACCTATAAAACATGTCAGGACGTGGTAAAGGCGGCAAGGTGAAGGGAAAGGCAAAGTCTCGATCAAGTAGAGCCGGACTACAGTTCCCGGTCGGACGTATTCATCGTCTGCTGCGCAAAGGAAATTATGCCGAGCGCGTCGGTGCCGGAGCTCCTGTGTATTTGGCCGCCGTGATGGAATATCTCGCCGCCGAAGTTCTCGAATTGGCCGGAAACGCGGCTCGCGACAATAAAAAAACGCGTATCATTCCGCGTCATTTGCAGCTGGCAATCAGAAATGACGAGGAACTGAACAAATTGCTTTCCGGCGTCACCATCGCCCAAGGCGGCGTATTGCCGAACATTCAGGCCGTATTGTTGCCAAAGAAAACTGAAAAGAAAGCTTAAGTTCATCACTCATAAGTCATACACATCAAGTGCGAGGCGACGGCATCTCGATTATAATAAAAAACCGGTCCTTTTAAGGACCACCAAAATTTTTATAGATATATTCGTTTTACATTACGAGCCGACAGATTATATCTTAGTAAGATTTTTTAATATACCAGTAGATAAAAAAAATAATTCAAATTCTAGGTAATCATAATGAGAGAGACTAGAATCGTTTCTTTATGCATTATACCTACATATCTATATTGTGTTATATTATCAGCTATTTATTATTTTCATGTCGTTTTATGACAACGTTCAGTTACACTTCGATAATGATTAATAGTTTATATCAATATCCGATCATCCGTGGTGTCGGAATGGTAAGAAATGTCAAAAATGACGTTTGCAACTGTCAAAGTATTATGTTCTAATAATAATTAGTTATTTCAATAGTTAACTTAGAAGGCGTTGCATTTCACAAAATACTAATGTCAAAAAATTGAATTAAATATTAGAAATGCAGCCGTTTTCATGTTAAGACAAGACATACGTTATCTTCTAATTTCCATGTACGGCAAACAAAGACGACCGACCGCGTCGCGCCATCCATTAGACAACATTGCATTTATACAGCTATTTTTTACCCACGACGGAACGGAGGCCTGTATATGCGTTTAGGGTGAGAGATTGTGTGTTCGTTCGTTTGTTTGTTTGTATGTGGGTTTGTGCAATCGATCAATGTCGCCATTTATCTGGAAAACGGTTTGATCAATTCAGATGCGGTTTTCTGTAAAGGGCTTGTAATTCATCTGAGATGGTTCTCAGATAGATATTATTACGATGATTACGCCCCAGGGGGCGCTGCACTGCACAAAAAACCGTAACAAACGTGCTACGCACGAACAAATCTAACAAGCGTTCGGAACTACTGCTTTTTACAGCATTACACGTACATTTAAAATACCATAACAAAAGTGCTACGCACAAACAGATCTAACAAGCGTTCGTTAATAGTGGTTTTTACAGCAATACACATAGATATTTATTAAAAACACAATTATGAGCACTCTCGCACATAACGCGATTCGACAATTAGGCTATCAGATATGGTTACACTGTGTACGCTAGTTCGGCAAGACGATCAAAACACGCTTTTACAAAATCTCTAAAAAGTTTAAAATAAAATAAAATTAAAAATTTTAAAAACCCACGACGAAAGTAAAAAAAGTAAATGTTATAACGGAAAAAGAATTAAATAAAATTCAAAAATCCCCCGACTAAGAAAATCCGTCGCGGGGCTGCCTATCGCTGCCCTGAATTAAGAATAGAAGAATATAAATTGCAATATTTTAGTTCATTTCAATGCAGCCAAATGGCAGCCCCCGACGGATTTTCTTAGTCGGGGGATTTTTGAATATTATTTAATTCTTTTTCCACTATAACATTTACTTTTTTTACTTTCGTCGTGGGTTTTTAAAATTTTTAATTTTATTTTATTCTATTTAAATTTGTATAAAAAAACTCTTTAGGCAAATTCTGTTATACGAAATCTATGTAAAATGTTCTCCTCTTTCGTTTAAGACTGGTTTCAAACCGATCTGATTTAAATTGAGCGAGAAATTAGCAAAAATGCACGGCTTTCAACGCTGTGCCGGTCGGAGTGGGGGGTGGTGTTAGGTTTTTTTTCGATACGGAATTTCTTGATTCGGTCGCCGCGCTCAAAGCCCGCGATAGAAGCTATGGAATAGCTTAAAAATAATAATATATACATAAACATATTATATTATAATATATACGACGTACCTATAGGTGTGTAATTTTCTTTAAGCTCATAGCATTGTCACGAATTTATTTGATAGGAAATTGGTGGCTCTGAAAAGAGCCGGTTGTTGTATGTATTATTGTGTGTGTGTTTTAAACGAGACGTGAACGTGTTCGTTTAAATTTAAATTTCATGGTAATTGGAGTGATGACGACGACGACTGCGTTGTGGTTCGCGAATTTAACCGCCAAAACCGTAAAGGGTGCGACCTTGACGTTTCAATGCGTACACAACGTCCATTGCAGTGACCGTTTTTCTCTTGGCGTGTTCGGTGTAGGTGACGGCGTCACGGATAACGTTTTCCAAAAAGACTTTCAGAACGCCTCGAGTTTCCTCGTAGATGAGACCGGATATACGTTTGACGCCACCGCGACGAGCCAGACGACGGATAGCTGGTTTCGTGATGCCCTGGATGTTATCGCGAAGCACTTTACGATGACGTTTGGCGCCACCTTTTCCCAAACCTTTACCTCCTTTGCCGCGACCTGTCATCTTTGATCAATTTGAAAAAATAATATTAGCAGTAGTCAAGAATGCACGACCTTTGCCGATCGAACTTTAGCGGGCGACTGTTGTTGAAAATTCTTATTTCGGTCGTATTTATAACGTGAGCGGTGAGCACATCCACAGAGTCTTATGGGCGGACCGTCAGACTTGAGCTCGACCAATGACGGCACGTTCGCGGCCCCCCCACCATTATTGTGTGTGTGTTTTAAACGAGACGTGAACGTGTTCGTTTAAATTTAAATTTCATGGTAATTGGAGTGATGACGACGACGACTGCGTTGTGGTTCGCGAATTTAACCGCCAAAACCGTAAAGGGTGCGACCTTGACGTTTCAATGCGTACACAACGTCCATTGCAGTGACCGTTTTTCTCTTGGCGTGTTCGGTGTAGGTGACGGCGTCACGGATAACGTTTTCCAAAAAGACTTTCAGAACGCCTCGAGTTTCCTCGTAGATGAGACCGGATATACGTTTGACGCCACCGCGACGAGCCAGACGACGGATAGCTGGTTTCGTGATGCCCTGGATGTTATCGCGAAGCACTTTACGATGACGTTTGGCGCCACCTTTTCCCAAACCTTTACCTCCTTTGCCGCGACCTGTCATCTTTGATCAATTTGAAAAAATAATATTAGCAGTAGTCAAGAATGCACGACCTTTGCCGATCGAACTTTAGCGGGCGACTGTTGTTGAAAATTCTTATTTCGGTCGTATTTATAACGTGAGCGGTGAGCACATCCACAGAGTCTTATGGGCGGACCGTCAGACTTGAGCTCGACCAATGACGGCACGTTCGCGGCCCCCCCACCATTATTGTGTGTGTGTTTTAAACGAGACGTGAACGTGTTCGTTTAAATTTAAATTTCATGGTAATTGGAGTGATGACGACGACGACTGCGTTGTGGTTCGCGAATTTAACCGCCAAAACCGTAAAGGGTGCGACCTTGACGTTTCAATGCGTACACAACGTCCATTGCAGTGACCGTTTTTCTCTTGGCGTGTTCGGTGTAGGTGACGGCGTCACGGATAACGTTTTCCAAAAAGACTTTCAGAACGCCTCGAGTTTCCTCGTAGATGAGACCGGATATACGTTTGACGCCACCGCGACGAGCCAGACGACGGATAGCTGGTTTCGTGATGCCCTGGATGTTATCGCGAAGCACTTTACGATGACGTTTGGCGCCACCTTTTCCCAAACCTTTACCTCCTTTGCCGCGACCTGTCATCTTTGATCAATTTGAAAAAATAATATTAGCAGTAGTCAAGAATGCACGACCTTTGCCGATCGAACTTTAGCGGGCGACTGTTGTTGAAAATTCTTATTTCGGTCGTATTTATAACGTGAGCGGTGAGCACATCCACAGAGTCTTATGGGCGGACCGTCAGACTTGAGCTCGACCAATGACGGCACGTTCGCGGCCCCCCCACCATTATTGTGTGTGTGTTTTAAACGAGACGTGAACGTGTTCGTTTAAATTTAAATTTCATGGTAATTGGAGTGATGACGACGACGACTGCGTTGTGGTTCGCGAATTTAACCGCCAAAACCGTAAAGGGTGCGACCTTGACGTTTCAATGCGTACACAACGTCCATTGCAGTGACCGTTTTTCTCTTGGCGTGTTCGGTGTAGGTGACGGCGTCACGGATAACGTTTTCCAAAAAGACTTTCAGAACGCCTCGAGTTTCCTCGTAGATGAGACCGGATATACGTTTGACGCCACCGCGACGAGCCAGACGACGGATAGCTGGTTTCGTGATGCCCTGGATGTTATCGCGAAGCACTTTACGATGACGTTTGGCGCCACCTTTTCCCAAACCTTTACCTCCTTTGCCGCGACCTGTCATCTTTGATCAATTTGAAAAAATAATATTAGCAGTAGTCAAGAATGCACGACCTTTGCCGATCGAACTTTAGCGGGCGACTGTTGTTGAAAATTCTTATTTCGGTCGTATTTATAACGTGAGCGGTGAGCACATCCACAGAGTCTTATGGGCGGACCGTCAGACTTGAGCTCGACCAATGACGGCACGTTCGCGGCCCCCCCACCACGCCCAACTGACAATCTGACCTCTACAATTTCTATGGCCCATGGAGATGGCGACCGCCGCGGCGCTTCTAGTAATGAAAATGTCGCCGTGCGTAGCGGTTTTTAATGTATAGTGTGTCATGCGTAACAATTTTGTGCGTAGAATTTCCGTGCGTAGCTGTTTTATCCGCTGTAGTAGAATACTGTTTAAATTTCGGTACGTTTATAGAAATCAATGACATCGCTTCTAGGCCGGTTGGCTAATATCAAAGTGTATAGATCTGTTCTTATCAGCAGCTTAATATGAGTTGGTGGGAGCAGTGCTACAAAACTCTTGGTCCGCCAGTTCTGAACACAATTCAAGTTTGTGTGTGTGTTTGTCACTTCACGTGTGAAACCGTGAGGGGACTGAAGACACCAACGTTGTTTATGCCTATTTTCCTAATTCCACAAAAATCTAAGCGAAATTCCCCAAATTCGGGGAGAAAATTATCCCAACTCCCCACAATTTCCCCAATTATAGAAATAAAGGAAAAAGCTACAATTCTTGCAGTTTTTATTTATATTTATTAGGGCTTTTGTCATTATAAATAATGATTTAAGATTTTTTGGGTGGTGTAAATTTGACAATACCACCTGTAACATCCCGCAGATGTTACAGTCTTATCTTTTAAGTGACCTTATAAAGGTCACAACTTTGCAGAGGCAAAAATATTTTTTTTTGTGGAGATTAATGATTGATTGGTAGGCTCTGCCGTGGTGAATTACTATTTATAATAATTTGTTATATACATTTTTTTTTTTGAAGTGATTAAGTATTGACATAAAAGGTATTATACTTGCATTTTTTTTCTCTTTCATTGTTTTTTTTTTGTAAACAGTAATTTTTGTGTTTGATTTTATTTTCAATATAATTATATTTTTTTTTACCAAGCAAACCACATTTTTTTTTTTTTTTTTTTATTTAGGAAAACAAAAAACAAAGATGTGCTTCGACTTCTGAGGTCATTAGCACTTCTGCCGTAAGGCATATTATGCAATAAGCATATTGTACAATAATCATATAGGTAATACAATAAATATAATATGTATGATATGGTAAATATCAGTTAAATGTATTAATTTTCAGGTAAGTATTAATTTTTTGGTAGATATTGTTATTTAAATATATTTAATTAAGTCTGTCATTTTTATAAATTCCACTATTTTTTTTAGATTACCACATTTTTATTTTATTTTTTATTTAATTCTTTTTCTTTTATAACATTTAATTTTTTTTTTACTTTCGTCGTGGGTTTTTAAAATTTTTAATTTTTATTTATTTAGTTAGTAAGTTCAGTAGCGCTAAAGAGCCGAGCGTTGCAGTTGGGGGCTTAGCCGAAATCTTAGTTACTAAGAAAGAACCGTGAGGCGTTCCACATTTTTAAAGTAGTTGATTGCATAATAGTTTTTATATTGAATTCATTTGAGTTAAAAATTTATTTAGTTAAATTACAAATTATATTTAAATTTTGGTGTTTGTGTATCTCTTAATATTTAAATTTAATATGGAGGGAGAAACAGTCGATCAGGCAGGAACGGAACAAGGAGAAAAAGAAGGAGTAGGAGATCCTACGGGTTCATCTACTATCATTTCGTTTGATATGCCTAAATTAGCAGAATCCGCAACACAGAAACACGTACCCTTACAACCTGAAATAGAGACTAAAGCCGATCAGACAGAATATGGGAATGGCGCATTGATGCGAGGCATTAGAACAAATAAGCGAACAAATGAAACGGGAAAGTAGGGAAAACAGTGAAAGGTTTCAAGAATCGATAAACGGGAATTTAGAGAATTTAAGAGAGGATATAAAACAAGATATTAGGATACAAAAGGAACTAATGCTCGAAGATTTCAAAATAGAAATGAAACAAATATGTAACTTGCAAATACAAGAAGCCACACAAAATTGGGGGGTACAAATAGCACATAACAGGTTAGCAATACAACAGATTGAGGAGCAGCTAGAAAAAACAGAAACAAAATTACACGAAAACGTAGTAATCATACACCATAAAATAGAATCACAAGAAAATCAAATTAAAGCCATTAATAATACAATTCAAGACATAAATACTAGTCTAGATAATCGCGAAACAAAAATAGTAGAAATCGTATCCGATATCAATGAACGTATCGATAAAGTAGAAAATAATCTATTTAGTACAGGAAATAATGTTACTTTTGATAGGAATCTGATTCAAAATGATTTTACAGCGTATAATGGACAGGAGCATCTTTCATGTTTTATAACAAGATTAGATAAGTTTATAAATTCTTTTCAGTATTTAACCGAAGATGAAAAGGTTACATTAGGCCTAGTTTATATGAGAGGCGTTCAACGCGCGTTAGCCCAACGCGCGTTTACAGTTTCTATACAATTGTATAGAACTGTTTACATGATAACGCGCGCTCAACGCGCCACCAACGCGCGTTATCATGTAAACAGTTATATACAATTGTATAGAAACTGTAAACGCGCGTTGGGCTAACGCGCGTTGAACGCCTCTCATATAAACTAGGCCTTAGCCTCAAATTATATGAGGAAGGAAGATACGGAATGTTTTTATGCCATGCGACATGAAATTTCCACTTATCAAAAATTTAGAGACTGGTTCATTACTTTATATTGGTCGGAAGAGAGGCAGTTAGCAATTAGAAAGGAAATTTACACTAGTCATATATATAGGTCAGGACAATGTTCTAGAGCGAATCATTTCAAATACTGGTACAGCCAGGCCAAGTACCTACAACCCGAAATACCAGACACACAATTGATCAAATTATTAATGGAACATTTTGAAACTAATGTACAACAATTTTTGTTAAGCAGTGATGCTGAAACATTTATGCAACCGTATGACAAAATAGTTATAGCCGATAGATTATTTTCAAACAACCGGTATTCCAGCAATCAAAATTATAATTTTAGACCAAATCGGGGATATTCGGGATATAGGAGAGAGTATAACGTTGTAAATTACGACCGTGATCCTAGGCAAAATCAGAGAAATGTATAAGGCTTTAAAAGTGAATCAAATGAATTGGTAAACAAATCTCAAAATTCTAATAATCCAGGGCCGTCAAATAATGACAATCGTAATACACCACGTCTGGGAAACTAGAACACGGTATATATAATATTCCCGAAATAGACCGTTGTATTGATGGGGATATAATGCGTAATCTATTCCGAGAAAACGACCATGGCTTACTTAGGGAATTTGAGGAAAATCAGGTAGAAACAAAAACAGAAAAAAACAGTAAAACCAATTATAAAAATTTTTATCAATCAAGTCAGTTATAATGCTTTAATAGATACAGGAGCAGATGTTTCCGTTATTTCTGAAGAGTTATATAGGGATTTAGTGAGTAGTAACTTTCCAGTTGTACCAGTAACCGGATTAATTATAAAAACTGCCGACAATAGATTAATAAAACAATAAAAAAACAAATATTATTAGAATTTGAAATTGATAAAATTAAAATCGAATACGTATTTTTTATCATACCTAAATTAAACGAAAATATTATTATTGGGAATGACGCATTAAATAAATTAAAAGCTAAAATAATGTACGAAGATCGAATTATTCAATTTCAATACTTAAATATGCCAGGATCTGTAGAAATGAAACAAGTTGTTAACGGTCGCGATAATGGGTTTAATGTTATGCAATCACCTAAAATTTATAAAATCGACAATTCTAGTAAAATGTGTTTAGATTCGTTACTACAGCAATTCGATGATATAATATCAGATAAACCGGGATTAATTAATAGCTACGAATGCAAACTAAATATCAAGCCAGGGGCCTCGGTATTCAAACGAACTTATCCGATTCCTTTTAAAAAACGTGATGATGTCAGAACAGAAATTAAACGGATGGTAGATTTAGGAATAATTTGAAAAATCTAATTCACCATTTACTAACCCAGTAGTTATTGTACCCAAGGCTGATGGATCCATAAGAATTTGTTTAGATGCTAGGGAGCTAAACAAAATCATGATCACAGATAGAGAGTCGCCACCAAAACACGATATGTTTCATAAGTTTAATGGGATAAAATATATTTCAAGCATAGATCTCGTTGCCGGGTATTGGCAGATACTACTGGAGAAGGAGTCTAGGCAATATACAGCGTTTCTGTTCGAAGGGCATAACTATCATTTCAAGGTTTTACCTTTTGGACTGAATATTAGTGTAGCGCAATTCATTAAAGCATTGGATAATTGTTTAGGTGAAGAGTTTAATGAGTTTATTATAATGTATGTCGATGATTTACTAGTGGTGTCCAAGTCTTATGAAGAGCACGTCGAACATTTAAAAAAGTTATTTGAAAAATTTTGGGAGAACAATATTACGATAAATCAGCAGAAGTCTAAATTTTGTTGTCGTGAATTTAAATTTTTAGGGTATGTAGTGTCGCCTCGGGGAATATATCCTAACCTAATAAGGTAGCCGTGGTAAGAAATTTTCCCATTCCCAAGAATAGGAAACAGTTACAAGGTTTTTTAGGATTATGTAATTTCTATAGGAAATTTGTAGAACGATTTGCAGATATAATGCACCCTCTATCAAGTTTATTAAAGAAAGATAGTGTTTGGAGATGGGGAGAAAAAGAAAATGTATGCTTTGAAGAAATAAAAAATAGACTTTTAGATACAGTAGTATTAAGACATCCGGATTTTGATAAGACTTTTTATATTAGTTGTGATGCTTCTAGAGTAGGTTTGGGAGCTAGGTTATTTCAGAGAGAAGATGACGATGAAAAAGTAATAGAATTTGCTAGTAGAAAGTTACAAGGTGCTGAGATGAATTATACAGTTACAGAATTAGAATTAGCAGCGTTGATATTCGCGTGTAAGAAATTTTATAACTACATTTGTGGAGATTCATGGAGATCGATCACAAAGCTTTAAAGTTTTTACAAAATGGGAAAAATTTACAAGGGAGATTATTAAGATGGGTACTGGCGTTACAGGAATTTGACCTGGACATACGGTATATTTCGTATAAAGATAATCTAGTCAGCGATGCATTGTCACGTTTCACGTTTGGTAATGATAATGAGTCGGGGAGGGAATTTATTCATTTGAATATAATAAATACGCGGAAAAAATCAGTGAAAGGGATATTTAAGAATTGGGACAAACTACAGTATAAAGATAAATATTATGGGAAAATCGTACAAGTATTAAAATCAAATGAGAATACCAATACATTTATCGCAGATAATTACATACTATTTAACGATATCTCATTCTATAAACAGTGTAACAATAGTTTAATTAACTTTCGGGTTTGCGTACCTACAGAATGCGTAACACAACTTGTTCAACTATATCGCGAGGAATATGGGCATAGCGGTGTAAATAAAACTTACAGGACTATGAAACAGACGTGTATCTTTAATAGTATGCAAAAGCATATACAACGTATTATAAGGGGGTGCGATATATGTCAAAAAAGCAAAGTTTTTACGCAGGGTAATATCGGGCCTTATAAAGAAGTTTTGGTTAATGGACCTTTTGATTTAGTATCGATAGACTTATATGGACCTTTGCCGACGGGGAGATTTGGAAATAATATAATTTTAGTTATGGAAGATGTTTTTACCAAATATGTTGCATTGTATCCTTTAAGGAAACCGACAACTAAGGCGATTTTGAATAAAATTTTACAACAATATGTGCCGAACATAGCTAAACCGAAAGCTATTCTGTCTGATCAGGGTCCTCAATTCGCTAGTAAGCTTTATAGAAGCAAACTAGAAGAAGAAGGTATCGAAGTTCGATATTCCGCGGTATACTGTCCCACTTCAAACCAGGTAGAGCCGGTTAATAAAGAGCTAGGCAGTTTTTTCCGTACCTATATTGTGTAATGACAAACACACAAAATGGTGTAGTTATTTAGGAAGTATTCAGAGATACATAAATACGTCAGTGCATAGTTCAACAGGGTTTCAACCGAACGAACTAATGTTGGGAAAAGACTACCTTCAGTAGTTGAAAGATCACTAAAGCTTCCACCTTTAGAACAAGAAAAAGAATGGGAAATAAAAATTAAAATTGCGAAGGAAATCCTCTTGCAACAGGCTGACCGTCGTAAACGAAAAAATGATAAACGTAAATGGAAATTAGAAGATAACGTATGTCTTGTCTTAACATGAAAACGGCTGCATTTCTAATGTTTAATTCAATTTTTTGACATTAGTATTTTGTGAAATGCAACGCCTTCTAAGTTAAGTATTGGAATAACTAATTATTATTAGAACATAATACTTTGACAGTTGCAAACGTCACTTTTGACATTTCTTATCATTCCGACACCAAGGATAAGCGGATTGAAACCAAATTTTGGGAGGTTTAGGTTATGTATTACGGAATACGTTATCACGTAAAACTATCGTCCGTAAACCGACTTTACAGACTACCAATTTTTTTATTAGATTAAGTTAATTAAATTATATTATTAAGCTCAAAGTGTCGTTAAAAATATACACCAATTTTCGAACATAACGTTGGGGTATATTACATAAAATTCGCGCCTTGTAATTCTTGAATTACTTGTGTCTTCAGACAATATTTTTTAGATTATATCTCGAAAACAATCTGTCACAGGGAAAAATTTCATATGCCAAATGAAAGCTCCTAAAATTATATACAGCTTTCGTTCTATACACTTTTTCAAATTCTCAACCGTTTTTGAGCTACATGCTCCTTCCGGCTCACCTCCTAAATGTGATGACTTTTGCTATTTTTTCTCCCTAAGCACCCTGAACAAGTTTTTGAAGGAATCGCTTAGGATCCTGCTCACGCACTCTACACTCACCTTTTGGGCTATTCATTGACTGGACTATTGTAGCCAGGTTTGTTTTACTATAGGAAATCTTTTTTGGAATGCTTCTGCTTCTGTTTTGAATGTGTGTAGTGATTACATTTGTTTTATCATAGGAAAATGGTAACGAAAAATAAAAATAGTTGGCAAAACCAAAAGTGAACATCCATACAAGTGATTTATTTGGATAAAATTATCATGATATGAATTTTAATTTATAAATATTTGTTGTGTTTTACTTCATTTAGAATAAATTGATGAATCACCAATATTATAAATTGATAAAACACCGGCTGCATGTTCGAAAAAGTGTAACGTAACGTTCCTAACGTTCCTAACGCGTAACGTTCCGCCTGACCCTGTGCGTGCTTTTTGCTAATTTCTCGCTCAATTTAAATCAGATCGGTTTGAAACCAGTCTTAAACGAAAGAGGAGAACATTTTACATAGATTTCGTATAACAGAATTTGCCTAAACAGTTTTTTTATACAAATTTATATAGAAAAATATTTTATACAAATTTATATAGAAAAATAGCTGTATAAATGCAATGTTGTGTAATGCATGGCGCGACGCGGTCGGTTGTCTTTGTTTGCCGTACATGGAAATTAGAATTTTTATGGATATTTTGTTATTTCAATAAACGATACTTTCTCAGGATACTCAAAAGACCAGATCTCTTCCGGAACTTATATAAGGAACCCCTAATTATCCTTCGCAATCTCCATACAACTCAAAACTGACAATTATACCCCAACATCTCACAACACTATAAATATTTTGGTTATTACGATTATCAGCGATCCTAATTATTTTAACTCGGTAGAACTATGTACAGAATAAGTTTAGGATGTAGAAATTTCTTAATTTCACCTTTAGGGCTCTTAAGGAGGTTGAGCCGTTTTACGAAGATAATGAAAAAAATCTGAAATAAAGTTTTTTTAATAGATTTTTTTATGACAAAATTTTCTGTAAAAAATCCAAAATCATTAGGAGATTTATAAAGTTAAAAATTAAAAAAAACTTTTACATGTAGTCTTATGGAAAATATGTCAAGCTAGCATGCAAACTGTTCATTTTAATTTTTTGCAAATAACCAAATAATGTTAGCAGTTCCAAAAACTATCTATGTAAAGCATCGATGTCTTACGCATATTTTAATATTTTTTCCAATTTAATTAGGAGACTTTTAATCAATAAAAAAAATTATTAAACCTTAGCACTTTTCGATTATGGACTTTTATTATTGACAGATTTAACAATTTTAACTGAATTTTCAACTTTTTAATGATTTAATTTTAATTTTTATTACTTCTAATTTCTTTTTTCAATTATTTACTGCAAAAAATATGTAAAATACAGATATTTACATAAATGTATTTTTTTTAACCAAACTTTGTACAAAAAATACAAAAGTTAGTCCATTAAGTATAAAGTACTTAAATAATTAATTAATATTAATAAAAAATATTTATTTATGCCTTTATGACAATAATTTATTAGTATCATCGACTTATAAACTATAAAAGTTCCCATTTAGAATTCGACTTACTTTTGATTGGGACTGTAACGGATCAACCTCCTTAAATTTGTGAAATCCGATGAAATGGTAAAATCCGATTTGCGAAGTTAGCATCTCATTTTTTCAAAATGTAGTTTCGATAGTAAAATCAACGAGGTATTGTTAAAAATTGTCAAGAACTGTAGAACAATGCTGGATTCCAACTTATATGCAGTTTATTTGTGAGATGCTGACACTTAAAAATTCGATCTGCGAAGTTTGAATCTCATTTTTTCAAAATGGGGTTTCGATAGTAAAATCGACAGAACCGTTTTATAAAAGTTGTTGAGAACTGTAGAGCTATGAGGGATGCAAGTTTATTTGTTAGATGCTGACATTTGAGATGCTAGCTTCACTACACTTCATTTTTGTTTCTTTGCGTTCGTGAGTTCCACTCTTTAAGACGGGAACCAAGTAGTTCAGACTGTTGCTTTGATAACCTCAAATCTCGTACTAAATCATTTAACTTGCTTTGAACAATCAAATGTGGCTCGCCCGAACTGGAACCTGGAGTAAAAGTGGGGTCGATACACTGCTCTTAGGAGCTGCCTGATGATGTGTTATCTATTCGAATATCCAAGGCTAGTGAGTGGTTTAGTGCGACTAAATTGATTCTAAATGCGTACTATTTTGAAATCAGTGAAATCATCGAACATAAATTCTATTCTATTAAATGTCAGAATTATGACCTATCAATTAATCAGATGTGTACCTTTCTAGGATGATCACCTAAAGTGGCACCAATAAGGCTGACTTATGACGTACAAAACTAAGTAGGCAATGTTATGCAATGCGTCAGTTAAAGTAAAGTCAGGGAAACCATTCTTACTATGTAGTATGGTAACTCATACTCCCTATACGCTAGGAAAGTATCTTTTGACAAGCGACATTTGCGCCCTCCCGTGTGTTTTTTTTTTTTTTTTTTTAATTTTGGTTCAGCCAAAACCTTAGTGTCATATGTTATAAGTGCATTTTAATAAGGATTAATTGTTGAATAAAATGAGTAAAAAGCTATCAAGTCGGAAGTGTTGTGTTGTTGATTGTAAAGATACACCAACTAAACATCCAGAATTACAATTCCACCGTTTACCTGGATTTTCTTATGAATTAGAGAGGGGAAAAATGGATTGCAGCAGTACGTCGTCAAGGATAATTCAATTTTATTTTACGTCTGTTTTATTTTTAAATAGATGAAAAATATCATAATTGTTATTTTGTTAATAAGATTTTAAAAAAATTGAAATAAATAATGTATATCATTTATGTAGTGTTTTTACTGACATTGTGCGTAAATATTTGTTTACAATTAAGAACAACGCTGGTTTCCGTGGGTTTGTAAGTTTTGAGTGAACCAGATTTTAAAAAATCAAACACTTGATGGCGCAAAGATCGCATGTCAAAGATACTTTCCTAGCGTATTTAGATATTATGGCCTTATATTTTGAGGGTCTTCTGATATACAAATGGTTTTCGTAATACAAAAACGCATAGTGCGTATATTAGCCGGAGTGAACCCAAGGAGTGCGTGTAGAGGCCTCTTTAAAAGACTGAATATAATAATAATAATAATAATAAATGTACTGAATATATTAACCCTACCGTGTCTATACAGGGTGTCCCAGAAGTCATGCACTTCCTCGTAGGGATCGAAAGAGAAAATTATTCTGAGACGAAAAGTCCTTAGCCATTTTTTAATCAGACGCATAGATAATTAATTATTAACTGACGCGATCCGGGAACCTCTCGCGATAAACGCGTGCAGTCGCAACAGCATTGCGATTACACTCTCCATAAAGGATAAGCATCTCAGTAAAATCAGCAGACGTATAACGCTGTTGGAGATGACGCTGTTCCATAATAACGTTGTTCGTTGTCAGAAAATTCAGAGACGACTGACAACGGAAGACATTTATCCAAGATACGGGAGAAAAACAAATAAAATCGGAAAACAAATCAAATCGCTCCTGATTGGTCCCTTTCATTAATTAATAATTAATTATCTATGCGTCATATTAAAAAATGGCGAAGGACTTTTCGTCTCAGATTAATTTTCTCTTTCGATCCCTACGAGGAAGTGCGTGACTTCTGGGACACCCGATATATTTACGAAATGCTGTGCTTTGTACGGAAAAAGCCAACGTACTTTTCTGACAAAAACACTGTTATAATACTAGAAAGAAGCACAACTGCCAAAAGCTTTACAACCATCTTCGGACTGATACCAAAAACACACCGCATTTTAAAATGAACAAAAGCAAAATTTTCAAATTTTTGTTCAACAAAAATTTTATAAAATCTCAGAATTTTATGAAAACCAATATTTAATAATTTTTTATATGACATGCTATTTTTATGAGTTTTTATTGCAATGTAAATTTCACCGCCTGTAATTTTTATTATTGTACTGACTTACCGCACACAGTGCTGTCACTGCTGCGTAATAAATATATTTATCTATCTATCTCCACTATCTCTCAAAACAACATCTTGCCAATCTACAGGCGCAGTCTGCATTGTGAGGGACAGGTCTTATAGCAGAAGGCAAATTCGGATATTCGAACTTGCGCTTTTCTTTTTTGGAATAACGTTCAGGCTTTGTCATGCAAAAATAGCAATCGTCAAATCGATTAAAACACCAAAATACATGAAACATTCTTTCCTCACATTTTAGAAAATGATCTGGCTTGTAAGTTCACCGGAAATTCTCCACAAATAAATAAAACTTGTCAGGAGAAATTTTGAACCCACAACGCGTTTCATTTGACATTTCCGTTGTTGAAAAAACTTTTTTTTTACATAGAATCACTCAATTTGAAACTTAAAAGAAGAGTGAAAATAAGTTTATGTTAAGGGTTAAAATATCCGAGTGCGGCCCAACAGGCATTATTAGTGTGACTGTACTGGTCGACTCTGTACTGGCCGACTGTAAGAGCGCAGGATAGAAGTGCCGGTGTAAAAGGAATAGTTCAAATGTGTGGTCTAAGGACATATGGTTATTGTTTATAAAATATAACACATAGTTATAGGAACGGTTGTATGTATGGGGATAAGAAGCATCCTTAAAGATGCTGGACATTCATTGGGTAGACTTTATGTAGTTCACATGTATGTTGAATAGAAATATAATTTCCAACAATTACCGAAGTAATTATTTGTTTTATTGATATCAATCCTTTTCTATATCTAACAATTCAGAAGTGGGATAAAGAATTCACGGTCGTTATCCTGTACCGGTTTACGTGTTAAGTGCATTTAAAAACAGTAAACGCTGATTAATTATTAATTCACGGTAGTGTCATAGCGCTGTGCAAACTATACCGAGTGTTTTATATAAAAGTGAACAGTTATCTATAATTATTAAAAATGAGTTCATCGGATGAATCTGGTCGTTCCGACTCGTTATGTCAGCGTGCAAAAAAAGAAACCACGAATGGACAGCACTGTCACTTTGGCTGAGGTGGATCGACTAGTAGCGGAGAAAATTAGCGTCATTATGCAACAAAATAGTGCATTGTCGCGCAACAATGTTTTTAATAAATACACCGACAAAATAGACCTCATTCCATCATTTGATCCGGAAAAATCTGACATTACAGTGCTGAATTGGATTCAGAAAATTGAGCAGATGGGCCTAATACACAACTGGAGTGATGAAAACAAAGCCCTATATATGCAGTCACATCTCAGTGGACTAGCCAAAGTGTGGTACAACGGGTTGACCAACTACGATTTGACGTGGCCCGAATGGAGAGAGGCTATTGAACGTGCATTTCCATCCCATACCGATTATGTGGATCTACTTAAGCAAATGATGACCAGGCAAAAAGAAAAGAACGAAACCATGATGCACTATTTTTACTCTAAAAATATGCTCGTGAATAAATGCGGCATAACTGGCACCAATGCGGTTTCGTGCATTATAGATGGTTTGCCATTTGAATTGCAAAGCAGAGCAAAGGCGGGAAATCATCGGAGCCCAGACGAATTATTTTACGGGTTTCTAAGCAAGCTAGCGAATGTGGATGCTGGTCGTAGTGCCGGATGTGATGCCGGTACAAGTCGACCGACCACTGCCGGACCACCCAAGTGTAACGCATGCAAGCGGTTTGGACACAAATGGAGGCAGTGTACTTTCAAGAAATCTCCAAGAGCGGTTTTAGACCAAGGACAGCACTAACCGGTAACCCACTGCTCTGGTTGTGGAAAGAGCGGTCACATGGAGGAGGCATGCTGGTCAAAAACGAAGGCGAAGCTAACCTGTTCAAAATGCGGCAAGCTGGGACACGACGAACGAACATGCTGGAGCACGCAGAGGTCGGGCGCGTATACAGCCTGCACTAATTGTGGAAAAGGAGGTCATTCAGCGGCTAACTGTTGGTCCAAAACCAAGGTCAAAGATGTCAAAATATTACAAGGGCAAGTGACAAATTTATTTTATTGTATTCCTGTAATTATAAACGATCACAATTTTAATGGGTATATCAATACCGGTAGCCAAGTAAAAAAATTACTTAAAAATTACAGAAAAATTACTTTTGAAATTAAATAACTGCGACGTAATTGTAAGGTTTCGGAAATGCTTTTATAATCCCTAAAGGAGTGTGTGAAGTACGAATTAATATTGGAAACGTATCTATTCTCACACCAGTATTTTTCGTGACAACAGAAATGAATGATTGGGATATAATTATTGGACAGCCTATTATAAATAATGATAAAGTAACGCTTATTGTTTCTGGAAATAACGTAGAATTAAAATCTGTCGAAGAAAACCCGAGCGGTACGTGTTGGTTTAAAAAAATACCTATTAAAATTGCTGATCATATGCACATACAAGGTCACGGCGTTAAAAGAGTACTGGTTACCCTACACAGTATTAACGAAATCGTTTTTGTTGATGCAGCCATTATTAAGAATGGTGATCAAAAATTTAGTATTCAAAGTGCGTTAATTAATGGTTTTGTCCAAACGTTGAATATAATAAACTTGGGCGCTACGCCCATTTGCTGGGATAAAGGGCATTTGTTAACAAAGGGTTTTAAGTTGTCATTTCCAAATAAAGTTAAATTGGTTGAAGAAGTTAGTAGCTGTCTTTCACTACAATTCGATCAAATTAAAAGTGGGAATTTAGAGGAAAACGACGAAAATAAACTTAAAACTCTGTTACAAAAGCATAGTAATTGTTTTGCACAAGATACTCTCGAATTAGGTAACAATCCTTCTGTTGAATTAAAAATAGATCTTACGTCCGACAAACCTGTAGTACATAGGCCTTATCGACTGTCTGAATTTGAGATAAAAGTAGTAAGAGACAAAGTAAGCGACCTTATAGAAGGGGGCATTGTCAGAGAATCTTGTTCAAATTTTTCAAGCCTCATTATACTAGTTAAAAAGAAAACAGGCGACTATCGTTTATGTGTGGATTACAGAAAGCTAAATTCAATCACGATCAAGGACAAATATCCCTTGCCATGCATTGAAGATCTCATCAGCCGGTTGAGTAATAAGAAATATTTTTCTAATCTTGATATGGCACAGGGCTATTATCAAATTCCTGTAGCACCCGATTCAATTCATAAGACAGCTTTTGTGACTCCAGATGGCGAATACGAATTTTTAAGAATGCCATTTGGACTAGCAAATGCTCCTGCTACATTCCAGCGAATGATTAATAAAATACTAGGTAAATTAAGATTCGATAAAGTCGTTGCTTATCTCGATGACATCTTAATTCCCTCAGATACAGTCGATGAGGGCATAGCAGTTTTGGAAAGAGTCCTTGAACTGTTTACCGAAGCAAATTTAAAATTAAATATAGAGAAATGTTCGTTCTTGCAATCCAGTATTAGTTTTCTAGGATATGAAATTTCGGGGCAAGGAATAAGACCCGGCGATCAAAAAATTAAAGCAGTTGCGAATTTCAAAAATCCTTCAAATATACATGAATTACGGCAGTTTTTAGGTCTTAGTTCTTATTTCCGAAAATTCATAAAAGATTATGCTAAAATAGTTGCCCCGCTTATAATTCTTTTGCGTAAAAACGTGTTATGGGAATGGGGGGATGAACAAAAAGTGGCGGTTGTTACTATTAAAAATATTTTGATAAGTAAACCTTTGTTAAAAATTTATGATCCACAAGCAAAAACGGAATTGCACACGGATGCGTGCAGCAGAGGTATTGCCGGAATTTTGTTACAATACGAAGGAGGTGAGCTAAAACCCGTATCTTATTTTAGTAGAGTTACATCCCGCGATGAAAGCTTATATCATTCTTACGATTTGGAAACATTAGCCATTGCAGATTCTATTAAGAGGTTTAGGGTTTATTTAATCGGAATACATTTTAAAATAATTACGGATTGTAGCGCGGTACGAAGTACATTTGAAAAAAAAGATTTGTTGCCAAGGGTTGCTCGGTGGTAGCTAAGTATACAGGAGTACGATTTTACGATAGAGCACCATCCAGGGGATAAAATGAGACATGTCGATGCTCTCAGTAGAAACCCAATACCAAATATACTTTTATTAGATACATACGATTGGATACTGGCTTTGCAAATGCAGGACGAAAGTATACGTTTAATAAGGAACAAATTAGCTAAAGCAGATGATCAAGGACACATATGTCATTAACGATGATAGATTATACAGGAAAACATTAGATGGTAAACTTAAACTTGTGGTACCCAGATCAGCACGGTTTAATTTGATGAGAAAATATCATGATGACATAGGTCACGTGGGTCTAAGGCGGTGTGAGTCTCTTATCAAAGACAAATTTTGGTTAAAAAATATGACTAGATTTATAAAAAAATATGTCAATGCATGTTTAGACTGTCGTTATAAGCGAGGTCAATACGGTAAACAGGAGGGCTATTTATTCCCTATAGATAAACCTACTGAACCGTTACATACATGGCATATTGACCATTTAGGTCCATTCTGTAAAAGTCCGAAAGGAAATTCTTATATTTTAGTAATCGTAGATTCATTCGCCAAATTTGTCTTCGCTAGACCCACAAAAACAGTAGGGACGCAAGAAGTTGTGGACCATTTAAACGATTTATTCAGTATGTTCGGTACCCCCAAACGAATCATTTCGGATTGTGGGAAAGCTTTTAAAAGCACAGCCTTTAAAGCATTTGTAACGCAGTATCAAATTAAACACATTTTAAATGCTGTTGCAAGCCCTAGATCCAACGGGCAGGTGGAGCGTTACAATCGCACTATCCTTGACGGACTAAATTCGTCTATCGAAAATGAAAGCGATTGGCAAAAGGCTCTCCCAAATGTCATATGGGGTATAAACAATACTGTAAATAGTAGCACAAGGTACACGCCTCACTTACTCATGTTTGGGTTTGAAAAAAATCGACATGCTGATTTGGGGGACAACGAGTTCGGGGAGACAGAAAATGTTAGAGTTAATGCGAAGCAAAATTTGGACAAACAGGCATCTAAAATGAAAGAACGGTTTGACTCCAAGCGCAAAGTGAGTCAGGTATATGAAGTAGGAGATTTGGTACTTTGGTCCGGAGCTGATAAAAGCTCTAAAGAAATCACCCGAAAAGCCGGATTTTATAAATTTGGTGGACCTTATAAAGTACAAAAGGTACTAGGGAATGATCGGTACGAAATCGTTGCTATAAAAGGTATGAAAGGGTATCAAAGATTTAAAGCCGTCGTGTCAGTCGAAAAATTGAGAAAATGGGGAGGGGGAGTGATAGAGGACACGGAAAGTGATAGTGAGGTTGACAGTACTGATGAACTGATTGATTTGTTAGAAGGGTAACTAGTACATAAGAATAAGCATTCTGTAAGTTGTGATTTGTAAATTGTTTAGCATGAATAAACTCATTTATAAAAAAAAAAACATTATTTAGTATTTTGTATAAAACAATAAAATTGTGGTAACAAAGATCACAATGAGGTGGTAACAAAGTTCACCTGTATAAAATAAATAAAATTGTGGTAACAAAGGTCACAATGAGGTGGTAACAAAGTTCATCTGTATAAAATAAATAAAATTGTGGTAACAAAGGTCACAATGAGGTGGTAACAAAGTTCACCTGTATAAAATAAATAAAATTGTGGTAACAAAGGTCACAATGAGGTGGTAACAAAGTTCATCTGTATAAAATAAATAAAATTGTGGTAACAAAGGTCACAATGAGGTGGTAACAAAGTTCACCTGTATAAAATAAATAAAATTGTGGTAACAAAGGTCACAATGAGGTGGTAACAAAGTTCACCTGTATAAAACAAATAAAATTGTGGTAACAAAGGTCACAATGAGGTGGTAACAAAGTTCACCTGTATAAAACAAATAAAATTGTGGTAACAAAGATCACAATGAGGTGGTAACAAAGTTCACCTGGTTCAAATAAGTGTAAATGCGATAATAGAGACTTAAGTATTAAGAACAATTTGCCAATTATGCACTTAACATAAAACAATAAAATAGAGGCGAATATAATTGGCAGTTAGTCTATCTATATGATGTTAGTACTCGCAACTAATTTTGTTGACAGGACTCAAAAGAAGAACAACTAGAAGTCATGGAGATGCTGCCTTCTTACACCGGCGAGGGCGCCAGAAGGTCAGGAGGCCGAGTGTTAAGGGTTAACATTTCCGAGTGTGGCCCAACAGGCATTATTAGTGTGACTGTACTGGTCGACTCTGTACTGGCCGACTGTAACAGCGCAGGATAGAAGTGCTGGTGTAAAAGGAATAGTTCAAATGTGTGGTCTAAGGACATATGGTTATTGTTTATAAAATATAACACATGGTTATAGGAACGGTTGTATGTATGGGGATAAGAAGCATCCTTAAAGATGCTGGACATTCCTTGTGTAGACTTTATGTAGTTCACATGTATGTTGAATAGAAATATAATTTCCAACAATTACCGAAGTAATTATTTGTTTTATTTGTATATCTAACAATATATAACAGTCATTGACTTACTTGAAAACTAGATTTATCAGTTATTTATTAACTTAAGTAAATATCCATAAATATGCGATAAATTATGCAACAATAACGTAAAAAAATGTTGTCTCTTTATAAATAATTTAGAACTACATGACCGATTGACCCCAAAATTAAAAAAATTAATTGTAATCGGCAGGTTTGTTTGAGGGCGATATCATCAACACACGACGACTGTTGTTGACACCGACCACAATTTGTTGTCCGTGTGAGCGCTATAACGACATTACATACTAATTCCGTACTCTCAACCATCGACCACTTTTTTGTGGTTCTAATATGGGAGGAAAGTGGTAAATGTAAGTTAAGCCTAATGCGGTAGGGAATAAACAACAAAGGTTCTTAATGAAATTCACGGAGAGATAGAAAAATAACGCCAAATTCAAATTCCGATCCAAACAAAATTAAACCAACACACAATAATATCAACAGCAGCTCAGAATGCAAAACCGTCGATTTCTTCTCACACAAAAATCTCTCTCCAAATCCAAACTTAATCCAACGGCGTCTCTAGCATACGAAGTAGCTCATCCCAAGGCTAAAATATCTCTCCTTGCGCGCTTGTTTTAGTTCTCGTGGCTGGCTGATAACCAAAAGTGAAAGTTTAAAACGACGTGACGTCACTCAAAATACTGGTCAACTTCTTATCAACTAGACACGATGTCGTCCTGTCTTTCTCATACACCCTGCACTGTGTAACCACCGCACTTCAATATTGTTACCCGAATCATTCTTAGCAATTCCGTGTTAAGCTACGTTCATAATTTATACAATGGAATGATACACATTTTGATTATTTTAGACATGGGCTGAAAATTGTATTTAATATGGGGGCTAAAAAAGTCAAACTGTTACAGTACGTACATACAAACACACACATACACAACGAGATTATAAAAAAAAAAAATATTATAGTGTGGACTGTAGACATCTTGAAACAAAAATTTGTTAAAATTCAAAATTTTGATTTTCGGACCCATTACAATACTTTTTCAATGTACTAGGAAGCTAAAAATAGTTAGTTTCTTGTTCTGAAGTGTTTATGATTTTGTTTAAAAATAAAATAAAATGGACTGTATATAAATTCAATATTTAATTTTTAAAAGGTATTTTGACAATATACTGTTACAGAAAATATACATGTTTTAGATTATGTTTTAAAACGTGGACTGCTTACTGGTTAGCACGTGGAGAGCTTTTTTCACCGCTCTGTCGCTCGCGTAACAACGGATGCGCGCGCAACCAGTTAGTCAGCTGGTTGACACAGCACTCCGCGCTACGCGACCGACAGAAAAGGCGGGAAATATGAAAGTAATTTTAAACATTCTCCCCCTTTTCGCACAACGAGCGAACAAAATTCTTACTTAAATACAATGCAGTGATAATATAATGTAAGTTCACACGTGTTAACTCTGAATGAGTACCTTAAAAACAGAAAATATTTTTTTTTTTTAAATTCAAATTAACATAAAAAAACATAATTTAGTTATCGTATTTTATTAATGTAACAACAAAATTATTCTACGGTATGTTCGGTAAAATATTAAGGATTAGAATGAAAGTACTTAAAGTAATACACATTTTGATATAATCAATTGGCTTCATTTGACCTTTCCAACAGTATGAGCTTTACAACAGGTCGCTTTAATTCCGATTGGGAAGTCTTCAAGGTCACTGCCCTAACCAAACCCTCTTTATCGGGGTGTATAGCTTTCACGATTCCCAAAGGCCATCTACCGGGAAATGAGGCCTCGTCCATAATTCGAACTATGTCACCCACCTTAAGGGATGGTTTGGGTTCCTTCCATTTTTGTCGTATTTGTAACGAGCTCAAATACTCCCTAGACCAACGATCCCAAAAATTTTGAATTAATTTAGATAAATTTTCCCATCTTTTACTCAAGGGTATCTTTTCTTCTCTATAATCTGGTTCCGGTACCAAATAAGATGGCCGTTGAATTAGGAAGTGTGCAGGGGTCAGCGGATTTAAATCGTTAACATCATCTGCTAAAGGAAGCAGTGGACGAGAATTGAGGATTGCCTCTACCCTACACAGCAGCGTTGAAAGTTCAACAAAGGTCAAAGCCTGCTCACCTATCATTCGGTAAACATGATATTTCATCGATTTAACCGCGCTCTCCCAGAGCCCGCCAAAATGGGGTGCTCCTGGGGGATTATAATGCCATTGGGTTCCCGATTCAGCTAACTTAACTTGAACCTTTTCCGCCCATTCTAAAGATCCATCTAGCATTTGACGTAAGAGAGATTCAGCACCGACAAAGGTGGTTCCTTTATCGCTGTGCAAGTGTAAGCAATGCCCTCGTCGCGATGTGAAACGATGAAAGGCTGCAATAAATGCAGCACTGCTATAGTCTTCGACAATCTCAATATGTATAGCATGTGTCGAAAAGCATACAAAAATAGCGATATAGCCTTTCTGAGTGATATTACCTCGAACCTTAGCTAATCTCAACTTAATCGGACCGGCGTAATCGACACCAGTTTCTGCAAATGCTTTAGAGGGCGTGGTACGCGAGGAAGGCAAGTGGCCCATTAATTGGGAACATCTTTTCTTTGAGTACACTCTGCATTTCACACATCTATTAATTACGGATTTCACGGATACCCGGCCATTTACAATCCAATATTGCAACCTGATGGTCCCCAATGTTAATTGAGTACCTCCATGGCAAGTTTCCGTATGAGCCTGTTCGATTATCAAACGAGTAAGGACATCATAAGGATGCAATAGCAAGGGGTGTTTATTATCATAAGGTAATTGAGCATTCGCCAATCTCCCTCCGACTCTAAGTAAATCATCTTCTAAAAAGGGATTCA
This sequence comes from Xanthostigma xanthostigma, assembly GCA_963575645.1. Taxonomy (NCBI): domain Eukaryota; kingdom Metazoa; phylum Arthropoda; class Insecta; order Raphidioptera; family Raphidiidae; genus Xanthostigma; species Xanthostigma xanthostigma. The sequence continues at coordinate 6,848,260 of OY754474.1, forward strand.
ACTTGAGAAGTGAGTTAGTTTTTGGTAATTTACCACTCCCTTTAAAGCAACTTACTATATTTGGGAAATGAAGACTTTGATGCAAGTACACAAGCAAGCATCGACTTCGATTTAACTCGGCAGGAGAGATGATCTTCGATGGGTAACTAAGGTCTAAATTCATAAATGACAACCGACACAGTTCTGGTATTTGTATTTTCTTTTGTGATTGTCTCCCAATTAATACTGGGTTTAATACTCTTAGCACAAATCGGAGGCAGTAAGAGGTTATTCTAATAAGTTTGAACAAAGATGAGTATCGATACATTAGATCCCATGCATATTTTGGTTCTATAGTCAAATGAACCTTGACCTCTTTTGAGGAAATCTCTTCTAGAGGGGGCTCCCTAAATTCAATCGATTCGTTTTCGTTAGTCCTCCATGGAACATCTACCTCCTTTAGCCATTTAGGTCCTTGCCACCATAGCTCTTTATTCAAAAGTTCATCAGCGGTACATCCACGTGACACTATGTCAGCAGGATTATCCCTGGATTTAACGTAGTGCCACTTAGCATCAGGCATGTCCTCGAGGATAGAAGCACAACGGTGGGCAACATATGGTCGCCAACGAGAAGGGTGACTTTTAAGCCATTGCAACACATCGGTGGAGTCACTCCACAGATGAGAAGAAGAGACTGCTAGCTTACTGGACTCCAAATAATGCTTGGACAGTTTAGCTAACAAATATGCTGCGGCCAACTCTAATCGCGGGATTGAAAGCAACTTCAATGGAGCGACTTTGCTTTTAGCAGCCAATAGGGTAGCGAAAACCTGCTTATTTACAATAGTCCTTAAATAAAGACAAGCTCCGTACGCAAGTTTGGACGCGTCAGCGAACCCGTGGATCTCAATTGTTTCCACGTGAGGATCATAACCCGTCCAACGAGGCACCTTCAATCTAGACAAAAGTGTAAGTTGCCTTTCCCAATCAACCCATTTGATGCGATGCTCGAGACCTATTTCTTCATCCCACCCTTTTTTCTCCTGCCAAAGACGTTGCATTATTATTTTTGCCACTATTATAATTGGCGCTAACCAACCTAATGGGTCAAATAATCTCGCAGTTCGAGATAAGATTATTCTTTTTGTTAGCTTTGAGGTTTCCTCGAAATGAATAATATCGAAATGGAAATCATCCTCAGAGGGATACCAAGTTATACCTAGTACTGATATATTTAGACTAGAATCTTTAAAGGATTTGAAATCTACAGCATACGATTCCAAAGGTATGTCACGCAATACATCAGGGTGGTTGGACATATATTTATGTAGTGAAAAACCGCCTAATTTCAACAAATTAGTGGTGCTCTGCTGTTTTTTAAAAGCATCATCCAGTGAATGACCACCAGATAAAATATCATCCATATAGGTTTCAGAGCGTAATACTTCAGCACCCCATGGTTGCTCAAACATATGATCGATAGCTAACTGACTCAACGTTCGATTGGCTTGATACGGCGAACTGACAAGGCCGTAAGTAACAGTATTAAGAGTATAAGTATGGATCGGATCTGACGAATTGAACCTCCACAGTATACACTGGTATTGGCGGTCATCAGGGTGGATGAGTATCTGGCGGTACATCTTTTCAATGTCCGCTACGAACACATATTTATAATGACGCCAATTAGTGATCAAGTCAGCCAATATAGGTAAAAGATTCGCCCCTGAATGCAGAAGATCATTTAGGGATATCCCGGGATTGCTCAACTTAAGAGATCCGTTGAACACCGTACGTAACTTTGTGGTCGAGCTTTTATCCTTCCATATACCATGGTGAGGTATATAGAAACGATTTAAATTCTTACCCACTTCATTCTTCGGTAACTGAGTCATATGACCAAGATCCTCATACTCGTGAAGAAAGCAGTGGTACATCTCATTCAGTACGGGGTCAATTTGAAATTTCCTTTCCATACTCAGTAACATTTTCTGAGATGGATAGTATGATTGGCTTAAATCAATCATTTTAGATCTTCAGCATTTTTAAAAGGTAATCTCAAAATAAAACGTCCTTGATCGTCACGAGAGTGCGTCTGGGCAAAATGTTTTTCACAGGCTTCCTCATCTTTCGTATACAAAGTTCTTGAGGGTACTTCCTCCAGCAACCAGAACTTTTGTAATAAGTCGTCGAGCCGACAATCCTGAGATATGTGTAAGGAAGTAAGGTCAGATTCCTTACTGACACTATTGTGCGAAATTTCTCCAGATAATAGCCAACCTAAAGCAGTTCTAGTGGCTATTGGTTCCCCAGGACTACCCTTGACGACAGATCCTTCTATTATGTGGGAATAGACCGCAGCACCCAACAAAATATCAATGTGCGTTTTTTCCATAAATTGGGGATCTGCCAATACAAGACCGTCCAGGTGAGCCATGCAGGGAGGCACTCTTTGTGACGGTGGGTTATAACACGAAACCTTCGGTATAACAAAAGTGTCTACTCGACATGAAAAGGATGATTTAAACCGGGGCTTAATAATGACCTGTGTCAATTTCTTTAATGTGGATAATAAAACTCCTCCTGTGCCCCTCATAGGTACATTAACATTTTGAGTTTTTAACTTTAACCGCTGACAAAGAGACGTTGAGATAATAGATGCCTGTGAACAATCATCTATCAAGGCTCTGGCGTAAATCTCGATACCATTATCAGCTTGAACCTTGACAATAGCTGTGGCTAGTAATACGCCTGGTAGAAAATAGGAGTCACACGAATGTGAGGATGTATAAGGATGGGAGTTATCTTCAGCGGCAGTTGAAGGAGTCAAAGTTGACGAAGTTTCAGCACAAATTTTAGTTTCCTGGAGTTTATCATTTCTAACCGGGAAACTGATACTTTGCGAACAAGAAGCTTTAGCGTCATTTGTTCCATTGTTCACTACAGCATTTCGGCTATTATCAATTTCCGACCTATCCTTTGGGTTTTTACTGTAATGTAATAACTTATGATGTCGATATTTGCAAATATGACACGTTTTCTTACAATTACAATATCGCTTTGGTTGATGTCTCAGACATCTCATACAGAGTTCATTGGCTTTAACGAATTGGCTACGCTCTTTTGGACCGATTGCCAGAAATTGTTCGCATTTTGCTATGAAATGACTCTGTTTACAAAATGGGCATAGCTCTTTAGGGGCGCTATCACCCGAGTTGCTCGACTGATGCGAATTGCAGGATGAAACTCTCCCTGAGGCACTTTGCTCCTTATTTGCTACTTTAATTTTTTGGCTCTAGTGCTTCTAGGAAGACAATATGTGAATTAATAAATTTATCAAGTTCCTCCAATGTAGGCGGATCCCTAGAGTCAGTCAAGAACCTTTGCCATTCTTTGGCAGTATTTGCCTCAAATCGACTAGTAATAAGGTAGATAATAATATCAGACCACTGCGAAGTGGGTCGACCTAGAGCCTTGAGCGCCTCAAGGGGTACATCAATATCCTGTCGAAGTTTATTTAATGCTCCGGCAGTCTCCGCTTTCATCGGTTTAACATTGAATAATTCTCCTAAATGCGTATTTACTAAACGCCTTTTATTTTCATAGTGCGCGACCAAATCGTTCCAAGCTAATGTATAATTTGCTGCAGTGAGCTTATATTTATCAACTATCTCCTTTGCCTTTCCCTTAACATTAGATTTCAAATAGTAAAATTTATCTACCGCGGAAATATCAGCCTTATTAATCACTGTTAAAAACAAATCCCGATATGATTCCCATTCGGTGTATTTGCCGCAAAATTCAGGAACTTTCATGGGAGGTAAGTTACTGTGCGTAGACGAGATCATAGCACTACTATGAAGGGACTGATTCGTTGTTTGAGCAGGGTCCTGATCAAGCATAAAATCATTAAACTGTCCCTTATTTTCGTAGTAATAGTCTTCTACGTCATTTAAAAACGTAGTAAAGTACTCATCGTTATAATCTAAATCCTTGAGTTTAAGGACAGCTGTTTGGTTAGAGTTAAACGTATTAAAGTACTCTTCAAGGCGCTGAATAGCGGATTGTGCATGACCCCTAGTTTGTTTCTCTTTTGGCCTACTACAAAAATTAATGTAAGTTTCATTAATTTTCTTGGCTAATACTAATTGGGCAGCTTTTAGATCCTCGAATCTTTGACCCATCTCTGCAACAAGGAACTATTTGGGTTGTGAATTTAGCTCTTCGCGAAAAAACTTCCCCTTTCGAAATCAAAGGAACCCGTTATCAAGCTCAGGGTGTAGGAATTACAAATACGCTTACAATATTCAAAATTATTCATCCGTAAATATCATTCGAAAAAGTTTTTTGCAATATTTTATATGCAAAACTTACAATTAAATCCAAGTCATGATATTATACGCACAGTAGCATTATCGAAAAACTATACCTTTACGGTTTTGTTAGATATTATTTTGTTAAATGTTTAAATTTACTCAAAGAATTATACCGTGTTCCGGTTTAAACATATTTTTTCGCAAAATAGTTGAGTATATAGATCAACAAATTGATTTATTTTTTCCCTTGCAACATGGTATACAAAGGTACACAATAATTATAAATAAAATAATTCCAGTTGGAATTAGAGATATGTATAATTGATAGAAAAAATTAACGTTGCAAATTTTTCTCCACAGTGGTATCTCCCATATATTCAATATAATTGTAATGTAATAATGTTTAACTTGTATCAAAATCTCAAGATAACTATAATGAAATAATGCTCACGATTAAATTGAAAGCATTATGATTTTACAGTTCAACATTGAAAACCGAAAACCCAATCTCTCAGAAGTAAATAATTATTACAAACGTATTGAAAATTTAGTCAAATTCGAATTTTACTCTACTTTCATATTTAATCATTAGCATGCTGGACTATCTGTATTTGTTTTGAATTTTGCTACTTAAATTTCGTTTGTATACATCATAGATGTATTTACTTTTTTTTTTTTTTTTTTACAAACACGAAAGTTTATCGAATACAAAATTACTATTATTACTGAGATTTGTGCGTACGCATATTAAATTTCAGTACGACATGAATGTATTATAATGTAAATACAATTCGCAACTTATACAATTAAACAGTCTTAGTTTTGCGCAGAATTATCGGAGATCGTTCTGTTACCACTTAGATGAAGTGAGACAGCGATAGATCAGCTCGACAGTGGTTGATAGTTGTCAGATGCCAGACCGTGCGGGTGAGACGCTGAGTGGGGGGTACCAAAATGCTGCTACTTTTTGATGTACAATACTGTTGCTCCTCCTTTCCAAAAGCGAGACAGAGTTATTCCAATATGATGTACGTGCCGTTTGTCAAAGGCTTGATGAAAAGATGGCTGACGTATTGGTATACTAACGCATAGCCATTGCAATAATTAGCATATTAATTTTTTAATGCTAATTTGATGAGGTTGCCAACACTAGATATTTAATTCGTCGTGTAGCTTGTATAAAGCAGAAAGCGTTTAGTTTGCTAATGCCTATACTCCTCAAAATTGAAATGCTAATGTCTTTGCATAAAGTAATAACCATCGGCGGAGTATATGAAAAATATTTCACGAGGTTGCCAACACGAAATTTGCAATATGCCGTGCAGCGTTCAGTTTATAGCATTTAACTTGCTATAGTCACTAATCCTCGTTCACAAAACTTGACACTTTTAATTCGCGTCAATAATTTTCACTCCACTATAGTCAGTACACGTTATTTGCACCTTAACTTTTTCTTTGCACAACTTATAATTTTTTAGTTATACGTATAAATATCCGGCTCGTGAAGGACAATGTTTATGATTTTGTTTAAAAATAAAATAAAATGGACTGTATATAAATTCAATATTTAATTTTTAAAAGGTATTTTGACAATATACTGTTACAGAAAATATACATGTTTTAGATTATGTTTTAAAACGTGGACTGCTTACTGGTTAGCACGTGGAGAGCTTTTTTCACCGCTCTGTCGCTCGCGTAACAACGGATGCGCGCGCAACCAGTTAGTCAGCTGGTTGACACAGCACACCGCGCTACGCGGCCGACAGAAAAGGCGGGAAATATGAAAGTAATTTTAAACATGAAGTGACTGATCTGTCAAAAAATAAATTAGTTAGTTGACAATCACGCTTGGGTTAATTTATTCATTAGAAACTATAAATATTCATAGAAACGAAAAACAGATACTGGTTAAATTTTTATTATAGGATATGATATAAAATATGTTTCTTAAATATTCCCAAAGCACTGAAAGATGTTTTACAAATATCACATGGCTAACGTCTCTCTCCTGTATGTTTTAATTTATGACTTTTTAGGCGCGAATAGCGTAAGCTAAAGCGCCTATATGTACTCGCTTTGTCTGTGAATCTGTGAGTCACGCTTTTTGTATCCAGCGTACAGCCCAAACGCCTTAACCGATTTTAAAAAACTTTTTTTTGTTCGATTCGTCTCCGGGTAACTTAAATCCTAACGTCGCCCGATTTTTGAATTTTGGTCCCAGAGGGGAGAAAATTAAGAAAAAAAAAAGTTTTTTGCTAATTTCTCGCTCAATTTAAATCAGATCGGTTTGAAACCAGTCTTAAACGAAAGAGGAGAACATTTTACATAGATTTCGTATAACAGAATTTGCCTAAACAGTTTTTTTATACAAATTTATATAGAAAAATAGCTGTATAAATGCAATGTTGTCTAATGCATGACGCGACGCGGTCGGTCGTCTTTGTTTGCCGTACATGGAAATTAGAAAATAACGTATGTCTTGTCTTAACATGAAAACGGCTGCATTTCTAATGTTTAATTCAATTTTTTGACATTAGTATTTTGTGAAATGCAAGGCCTTCTAAGTTAACTATTGGAATAACTAATTATTATTAGAACATAATACTTTGACAGTTGCAAACGTCACTTTTGACATTTCTTATCATTCCGACACCAAGGATGAGCGGATTGAAACCAAATTTTGGGAGGATGTTTAATATGCAAATATGAAGTGGTCTATTGTTTTTGGGGAACATCGGCGCATGCGTAAAAGAATATATCTCTTATAATGTTGTTTTATATAATAATAATATAGTTTTTAAAACGGTTTTTACTCTATCTATTTTTACTAGAAATTTTTGTAAATTTTTTGGGGAAAATCGGCGCATGCGCAAAAGAGATACATGCCATAGTTGTTTTTTATATAATAATAGTGTAGTTTTTATAGTGTTTTATTATTCTACTTTACAAGAAAGTTTTGTAAAATGTTTTTTGAGGGAAAGTCGGCGCATGCGCAGAAGAGGTATAAGTTATAAAGTTGTTTGTATATAACAATGGTATACTTTTCATAACAGTTTATTATTCGATTTATTTTTACAAGAGTTTTGTATAATTTTTGGGAAAAATCGGCGCATGCGCAAAAGAGATACATGCCATAGTTGTTTTTTATATAATAATGGTGTACTTTTTATAATGTTTTATTATTCTTTTTTATAAGAAAGTTTTGTAAAATGTTTTTTTGAGGGAAAGTCGGCGCATGTGCAGAAGAGGTATAAGTTATAAAGTTGTTTGTATATAACAATGGTATACTTTTCATAACAGTTTATTATTCGATCTATTTTTACAAGAGTTTTGTATAATATTTGGGAAAAATCGGCGCATGCGCAAAAGAGATACATGCCATAAGTTGTTTTTTATATAATGATGGTGTACTTTTTATAATGTTTTATTATTTTACTTTATAAGAAAGTTTTGTAAAATGTTTTTTGAGGGAAAGTCGGCGCATGCGCAGAAGAGGTATAAGTTATAAAGTTGTTTGTATATAACAATGGTATACTTTTCATAACAGTTTATTATTCGATCTATTTTTACAAGAGTTTTGTATAATTTTTGGGAATAATCGGCGCATGCGCAAAAGAGATACATGCCATAGTTGTTTTTTATATAATAATAATAATAAATAATAATAATAATAAATTTATTTCAGAAATATAATACAAATAATATATAAATTCTTATTTTAAGTATGAAATTGATCCACCCAACTTGGCATAGCCAGTGCTAGGGTGGATTTTTAAATACATAAGTTTATAAATTGCGGTTACGTGTTAAATGTTTGGATGTGTGTGCTTTATCTGTGGTGTGTGTGTATGTGCGTGTGTGTGTGTGAGCGCTTAGTGGTTAATTGTGTGTGTGGTAATGTGTGTTTATGTGTGCGGCACTCAAATGAGAACATTAATAATACTTCGAGCTTCTTCTGTAACTATCCATTTTGTTACTTTCTTACAGAATGCTTTTTTATTAGTGCAGCTTTTTATTTCTACGGGAATTTGGTTGTATATTTTGGGAGCAAGGTAGTGCATGTGTTTTTGGCCAAATGCCTTTGACATTCTAAGAGGTTGGACAGTATATTGGGCTTGGGATCTGGTTCCATGGTTATGTAAAAATCGGGTATGCGTTGAGGGATTGTGGTGATACATGGTAAGGATAGATTTTAAATATAGCTGTTGTATATTTAAAACCTGGAACTCTTGGAACAATTGGTTAGTTGGGAATAAGGGAGGTTTTTTAGTTATTATACGTATAAGCAGCTTTTGTGCATTCTTAATCGGAATAAGTGCAGATTCGGATGCTCCGCCCCAAGCCGCTATTCCATAGTTTAAAAGTGACTGACAAAGTGCATAATAAACTGTTTTTATTAAAGTCGGCGTCAGTATTTGTCGTAAGGTTATAAATATGTAAATTAATTTCCGTATTTTTTTTGTCAAGTCGAAGATGTGTGTTTCCCACTTTAAATTATTGTCAATTATGACACCTAAATATTTAATATTGTTCGTTTTAGTCAGTTGTGTGCAGTCACAAGTTATTTGTACATTGTTGCATGTATGTAGTGTAAGAGTCATGACAGTTGGTTGTCCAGTAATCGTTGGGCTAAATGTCATATATTTGGTTTTTGTCTCGTTTAACGTCAGTAGGTTATTATTAAGCCACTTATGCACATTTGCCAGTCCATTTTCTGCGTTCTTGTACGTAGTTTTCCAGTCCACATCTGCGAAATAGAGGACAGTATCATCTGCAAATGAAAATATGGACCCATCTGCATTGTTATTGCATAGATCATTTATATAAATCAAAAACAGAATGGGTCCAAGAACGGTACCTTGCGGTATGCCCAAACGAATAGTCTGCGTATCACTAAGTAATCCATTCACAGATGTGGACTGTTGTCTGTTGGACAAATAGCTCTCAAACCAGCTCAAAGCTACACCTCGAATGCCTATGTTAAATAACTTTTGTAATAGGATTTTGTGAGGGACCGTATCAAAGGCTTTGGCCAGGTCTAGAAAAATAGCCAAACATTTTAAATCTTTGTCAACGTCAGTCACAATTTTTGTCGTTAGTCTGCTGATAATAATGGTGTACTTTTTATAATGTTTTATTATTCTACTTTATAAGAAAGTTTTGTAAAATGTTTTTTTGAGGGAAAGTCGGCGCATGCGCAGAAGAGGTATAAGTTATAAAATTGTTTGTATAAAACAATGGTATACTCTTCATAACAGTTTATTATTCGATCTATTTTTACAAGAGTTTTGTATAATTTTTGGGAAAAATCAGCGCATGCGCAAAAGAGATACATGCCATAGTTGTTTTTTTTATAATAATGGTGTACTTTTTATAATGTTTTATTATTCTATTTTAAAGAAAGTTTTGTAAAAAATTCTTTGAGCTAAAGTCGGCGCATATATGCTATAAAGTTGTTTTATATAATAATTGGGTACTTTTCATAACGGTTTATTTTTCTATCTGTTTTTACAAGAAAGTTTTAAATTTTTTTTTCTAAACTCATAATTTCAGAAATATTTCAAAAAAAATCTGTTGTTCTTTTGTTCCTGAAGATGTTAGTTAGGTAGCTCTTTGTTTAATTTTTGCATGACACAATAACATATTACATAGAGAACCGTGAAATTATTACAATTATATTTTCCTTTCTGTGTTTCATTATTTTCAACTGTTATTTTTTTCTTAGAATAAGTAAATTAAGTTATACTACATATTATATTAAGCTCCAACTTCCAAGTGTCGTTAAATATATATGTCGCCGGGATATTGTCAAACCCGTGATATTATAATTTCACTTAGTGAAATTATAATATCACGAATCTTTGTCAATCGTGATATTGTAATTTCAGTAGTGAAATTACAAAATCACGGATTTGACAATATCCCGGCGACATATACACCGATTTTCAAACAAAACACCGGGGTATATGACGTAAAATTTCGCGCCTTGTAATTCTTGAATTACTTGGACATATACTCCCACTGGTTAAAGTACTTCCTCGATTGAAACACATTTTACAAACATCACACTGATATGGTTTCTCTCCTGTATGTTTTCGTTTATGACGATTTAAATTCTGTAATACACTGAAACACATTTTACAAATATCACACTGGTAAGGTTTCTCTCCAGTATGTGTTAATTTATGACTTTTTAAAAAAGACCTTTGGGTGAAACACATTTCACAAATGTCACACTGGTACGGTTTCTCTCCTGTATGTCTTAATTTATGGACCCTTAAGGTCTTTGAGTGTCTAAAACATATTTTACACATGTCGCACTGGTACGGTTTCTCTCCTGTATGTTTTAATTTATGCTCCCTTAAGGTCTTCGAGTGGCTATAACATATTTTACAAATGTCACACTTGTACGGTTTCTCTCCTGTATGTGTTAATTTATGTCTTTTCAAATTCCATGGGACACTGAAACACATTTTACAAAAGTCACACTGGTATGGTTTCTCTCCTGTATGTGTTAATTTATGGACCCTTAAGGTCTTTGAGTGTCTAAAACATATTTTACAAATGTCACACTGGTATGGTTTCTCTCCTGTATGTTTTAATTTATGACACTTTAAATGCTGTGCTTGTGTGAAACACATTTTACAAATGTCACACTGGTACGGTTTCTCTCCTGTATGTGTTAATTTATGAATTTTTAAATGATCTTGTCGTCTGAAACACATTTGACAAATGTCACACTGGTATGGTTTCTCTCCTGTATGTGTTAATTTATGTCTATTCAAAATCGATGAGTCACGGAAACACATTTTACAAATGTCACACTGGTATGGTTTCTCTCCTGTATGTATTAATTGATGACGTTTTAAATTGCGTAAATTATTGAAGCACATTTCACAAATGTCACACTGATACGGTTTCTCTCCTGTATGAATAAATCGATGATTTCTTAAATTTTCTGACCGTTTAAAACATTTCTTACAAATGTCACACTGATGCGATTTTTTATTATTGGGAAACTTTCTGCCAACAATTTGAAATTTAATTTTATTTTCAGTTCTAATAATATCTTCATTAGAACAAAGACTTTCAGGGAACAATTTTCTATCGGCTTGTTCTAGCGGCGTACTGCTTGTTTCTTCCGATTCCTGCGATATTTTGTTGGAAATACTACTTTCGGACGGAATACTCAAAAACTTCTGACTTATTTATACCTACTTTAGTTTCGCCAATGTCTATCATAAAACCTTCGAAACTAATTTCACTACCATCATTCTCATATGCATTTTCTCCTGCGTCGCCAGCACACTCTGTTCTTATTAATGAATTGTCATCAATTCGTTCACCTTTGTTTTCAGATTTGAAAGATATATCTTTGCTATTTTCATTCTGATCTAAATGATAAATATCAAACACATCACCCATAATTTCAAACGGTTCACACCGTGTATAGACGTCAGTATTAGAGGTCTGGCTTACGGCAGCATCAGATGGCTCTTCGAGGGCCCATTCAACCTTGACCTGAGTAGGATAATCGCTCAACAGCTGTAGATAGCGCTGCAATGTTTTGTCAGACTGTATTATTTGCTTTTGGAATTGGTGAAATTTCTTCAGTTGATTGAAGCATGATCGACAAATATAGGTCGGCATCTTGTCGTGTCTGGTAATCTGCGACAAAATTACACAATTCAATCCCCTAAAGTAAACACTGTTTTTGAAATTATCACGAGCATCTTTTCAATATATTTTGTATAAATATAAATAAAAATTACACGCTGTTCTTTGGTAAGCGCATCACTCGAGAACAGCTGGCATTTTTTTAAATGTTTTTAGGGAAAGAAAAATTTGATAAGTTGCCCGGAAAATTGGAAATATATAATAATGAAATTACAAGCAAAAACAAAACATTTAGAGCGGTTTGCAATATGTAAATTATTAGTTTATTACTTTGACGCATTACTTAGGCCTCTTGTTAACGACAACGGATAACGGCCCGATTATTATGACGGGCGACGGGCCGACGCGCACTGTTCAATAGGTTAGTGTATGTTACCATGACGGGATTTTTGTTACAACGGTTACATGCCCGTCGCGTTAACAAACACCCACACTAATCTTTGAACACTGCGCGTAGGCCCGTCGCCCGTCATAAAAATCGGGCCGTTATCACTTGTCGTTGGCAAGAGGCTTTACTTGCGGCACCAGTGCAATCTGACGAATAAAAAAATGTCAACCTTCGTTGCTAGATGAAGAAAAAAATAATAATACATAGACGCTCATTAGCTGATGGCATCACCGTCTATTGAGCTTCAAGAAGTCAAAAGGAAACTCTACTCTTTTTCACCAATAGTCAAATTTTTAGGGAACCCGAGTGTTTTTACCTTAAATCTGAAATCCGAAAAATGCCCGCAAACCCAAAGTCATTCGATCAAATTAACATTGTCGACCAGCGTCTTTTTAAATCTTCTGTCACATCAAAGATTTAACGTCTTGCAAAACACACATATATAGTTTCAAATTAAAATTGACATTCAAAAAATCTTAATTTACCACAAACATTAATAATAAATGATAATAATAATAAATGTTTATTGCTCTAAATGTACAAATTTAGGCAATAGGGACAGGATCAAACTAGAGTTTGATCTTCCTCCTGCCCCTGTACATGAAATTTTATAAAATCATATTTACAAAAAGAAGAAAAATTAAATCTAGTTGGTTAACACACAGGCACGAAAATTGTTAGTATTAACAATAACAGATTCTTATAGTAAATTGGATCCTTATAGTAAGTAGGAAAAGATTTGTATAGTCTTTACATAAAAAAAAATCCTTACCTGAACTGGAGCACATTCCATTATCATATCGGCTGGATCGTTTCCCGATTCGGAGGAAAACAGAAATACGCCCGTTGTAATGATTTTATCGTAGACATAACCTGCACATTTGTGATAAACCACAGCCAATTACTTTTAACTGTTTCATTTTATTTCGATTAAGAGAATATGAATACTTCCGATTGGCGGTTGCTTATCACTAATCACTGTCTGTGATTTATGTATCTATGAATGCAGCGAATTTATTCGACAGATCATCCATATTAATTTTACAGGAATCATAGAACTCATAATTGCATCACTCGTTACAAAAATAATTACCTATTTGAAACCGATTTCTCGGCACTGACAGTCACATTATGGTCTATGTGCAGGGGGCGGAGTTACAAATTTTTCGATGCGAGCGTTTGTGGTGAGCACTAGGGGAAACTTCGAACTCCAATTTTCCGTATGTCAGTGAGCAATGTTTATTAAAAGTGAAAGTAGTTATAATTTTATAAAGATTTTTTGCTTACAAAGAAAACATAGGAAAACTGAGCAATCGGGAAATGCTTGTTGTGTTCCGGGCTGTTGCGCTGATGGCGATTTAAGTAAAATAAAGACCATTGGCGCCCTCATTTGACGTTCTGTTGTCAGTGTAAACAAATTAACATCAGTTTTCCTTATTACATTTTTTTTTTTTAATTTAAATATAAAACGCGCAGCAACTAGGGCTATATGCGTAAACATAAGTTCAAAAAGGTAAGTATGATAAATGTAAGTATGATATGAATATCAATAACACAAACGTTTTCACCAATTATGAGACGTGAGCCCGGACGCCCCCTGACCACAACGGTTGTTGTGGCCAAGGAGCGGCCAAACTCACGCCTCATATACTTAGTAGGTATGATTGTTTCTTACAGATTGGTAAATACCTTATTACATTTTTCTTACACATCATGGCCAACTAAAGTTTTTAACTTATAACCTTAGAAACATGTCGCGATTTCCATAAAAAGTGAGTTCAATAATTCTCTATTACCCACTAGCGGCGCTAATAGGCTTCGTGCACACAGCCTATAGGGGTGTCAGAAATGCTATGATTAGAATACACAACAAAATGCCTAATTATCTAAAAGATGAACCAAATAAAAATAAATTTGAAAGGGAATTAAAAATATACCTGCTGGGAGTTTGTAGCTATTCTTTAAAAGGAATACTGTAGATTAATTTTATGACGCTATTTATATTGTGTGGTAAACCAAATAAAGAGTTTGATATTATTTATACAGTTACATTTCATGAATCAGTTAATATTTGCATCGAATTAGAGACACCTAACGGAATCTTTGTAGGATTTATTTAATAAAGAAGGGCGTATTCCGCAAGTTTATAATATTTTACCCAAATTTAAAAAAATACATTTATAACAGTCATTTACTTGAAAACAAGATATATCAGTTATTTAATAACTTAAGTAAATATCCATAAATATGCGAAAAATTATACAACAAAAACGTGAAAAAATGTTTTCTGTCTTTAAATAACTTAGAACTACTTGACCGATTGACCCCAAAATTTAATCAGATATAAGTCTCAATGAACCTTTTCGAATGCCGTAAATCCAATCTCAATTAGTCGAGACGTTCTCAAGATATCGTATGATAAAAACTTATGCGTGCACACACACATACATAGGAAGTCCATCCAAAAATAGTCAGATTAACTGTTCTGAATTCCAACACGTCGTATAGTTTTCAATAAATAATGAACATTAAACTAGGTTTTGCTTTTTTCAGGTTCAGTTATTTCAAACTAGGGATATAATTCACTTAACATCGATATGTCGGATTGATTCGATGTTTTTACAAATATTTATTGAATTGGATATAATATCGATATATTTATTTATAGAAACATGGAATATTTGCTTTTTTTATTTTTTTGTCGAATCTATTAAAAAACTAAATAATTTTAGCACTACTGGTTGAATTCAATTTTAAATAAGGTCTTGTGGTATGTAATAAAATATTTCTATTAATTTGTCGTTTTTATTTCACTTACAAATGTAGATATAACTCATCTCACTAACTTAGTAGGTAGTACAATTCTATTCAAGTAACACTCATAGAAAATCATTATTATTACACTACTAGGTTTAAGTTTTGATTCTACATTCACACATACAAAATCAAGGACCACAAACTTTGCGCGTTTCACTGGAAAAAGGTAATATTAAACTTTTATGGAAAGTATTCGATAGTGAAAAAATATCGATGTTTCCAAGCGATATATCGATAAACATCGATGCTGGGATCCGATGTTTAACATCGAATATAAATATTGATATATTTTTTAAGTGGACACCCCTATTTAAAACGGGTTCCATCGCCTTAAAAGTTTGAGAGCCGACGGTCAGCGCGTAAGTCGGTCGGACATAGCTATATATCAATGCAAGTGTATTACGCGTTCAGTGCAGCGCTGACAATTTGCTACGCGCGTACAGCCAGTGCTGGATTAACCTATAAGCAAAATAAGCAACTGCTTAGGGCATCACGTCTCAGGGGACACCAAAAATCACAACTCAGAAATGAAAAGTACCTACCTCACCAGACCGTGGCAACAATTTTTTTTTCTTTTTGTCATGTTCTCAACAATGTGATCTAAATGAAAACGCTATGTTTTTTTAACTTTACATTTTTTTTAACTATTTTAACCATAGAGATATGTCACTAGAGTACGCTAGTTCGTATGCTTGCCATAAGTGAAATTGTCCTCAGTTGAGAGAGAGAGAGAGAATGCTGCAGAAAACCAAAAAATTGTTTACAAAAATCAACATCGTTTTGCATCATTAGTTACCATAGAGATAAGAAACTGTTCTCTCTCTTAATTGCAGATACTTCCAATGCTCTCTAGTCTAATATCTCTATGGTTTTAACTGTATAAAAATACCTAAGGACCGATTTTATAGACAGTGAAATTTTCAATGAGAGTATTAAATGTAAAATTCAAGTTTTATTTCTAAAATTCTATGCTTTTAAATTTTTTTTCTATCAATTTTAAGCTTATGACATTCACAACTTGAATTGTTTTTTTATAAACTTAACATGACAGAGACAGATAATATTAGAACCGCTGTTAGAGATGAATGCCCATAGGCAAGAAATGCTTAGGGCATCAAGGAGTCTTAATCCAGCACTACGTACAGTTACGTCGCGCTGACGGGAGTCGCCGGCCGAGATCGTCGGTTTAGCTTGTGTCGATCGACCGTCGAGTTATGAAAATGTATGAACGTATTTAGTACGACACTGAATGAGCGACTGATTTCACTGCAAAATGATTAATTTCTCTTGGCAACTGTACCGTACACAAGCGAATTCGTTTTTACCATCAGTTGAACACTAAGATCCATTACGCACTGTCGACTGTGACTGCTACAGTTTAAATAGATGGTTACGCACTTGGTCGTCGGTCACCCAGGCGACTCGAGGACTCGCCGCGAGGTGTCGACGCGCAAAGCGACTGCCGGTCGCCGGCGACCAATAGGAGCACGGCTTCAAATGGAACCATTCACACTGCGAGCAACTGTCTCTTCATTATTAGTAGCGCTACTATAGCAGCTTTTTCGACGTCCATTCTGCACGAATGTACGTGGAATACTGTCGCTCGGCTTGGTCTCCTGGGCCAAGTTGCCTATGTTTTGGACGCCGAGCGACCGAGTCGCGCTGAACATCGGTCGAGCACTGTTTCCAACCTTATAGAAATTAAAAAAGACGCCGAAAGGAAAAATCCAACATTATTAAAAACGAAATAGCACGTACCTACGAATTATTTGTAAGAAATGATGAATATTGTAATTTTTGTATCCTTTTGTTTCATGTTCTCTCGCGAACAAATTAACCACTTTTACTTGTCTTTGCGGCATTCTACGCAGCTTTTAAGAGTTTTAAACCTGACTAGATTTTTGGAAGCTATCGATTCTGTAATTGAAAAGTTACTCGAAAAAATTTTTATTTAAATATTAAAATTGAGACCACCGTTTTGGTCAATAGTTCCTAGAAATCTAAGTTTATTTGAGAGCTTTCGAATATCGCAAAAACCATTACTATGGTTGACCTGATCGAAATATATTCAAGAAGGGTTTTACACACACACATGGTTATAACTCTAAAAACACCCACAATAGGTTCCCGGGTCCTCAAAATGTCGACATCTGTTGAAAATTCGATTTTCGCAAATCAGACTGAAAACAATAACTTTCAAATCTTGTAAATTTTCAATAGCGGGACTTTTAAAAATTAATAATCCAAAGCGAGCAATATAAATTTCGGTCTTGTAAAATTGTCCATCTAAAACATATCTATAACTTTAGCTTTCTTCGTCTTAACGTCTGAATAATTTTATTATTTTTGTCAATATACATATTATAGTCTCAAAGATTGGTCGATAATTTTATTTATTGAATATAGAGTATATATATGGAACCACGATCACTTCACAAGTCAAAAATTGTTTGTAGTCGTTAGTGCTGGAAATTAGTCTTAGTTTTAGATAGTATCATTTTATTCCGACGACATTTAAAATTAGAAACGAATATAAAATATTTTATCATAATATAATGTACAAAAAATTCATTATCGCATACCATAAATGTTAGTTTAAATTAAAAATTTTATTTCTAAAACAACTATTTGTATGAATAACAGAAAACAAATTAAACATTCAACAAATCACGAAGCTATTATCCGACCTCAATAAGTTTTTATTATAGGATATGACATGAAATATGTTTCTTTAATGTTCCCATATCACCGAAAGACGTTTTACAAATATCACACTGGTAAGGTCTCTCTGCTGCATGTTTTAATTTATGGCGTTTTAAATTCGTTGAATCAGTGAAACATCTTTTACAAATATCACACTGGCAAGGTTTCTCTCCTGTATGTTTTCGTTTATGACGTTTTAAATTCTGTAATACACTGAAACACATTTTACAAATATCACACTGGTAAGGTTTCTCTCCTGTATGTTTTCGTTTATGAATTTTTAAAGACTGGGATCGTGAGAACTTCATTTGACAAATGTCACACTGGTATGGTTTCTCTCCTGTATGTTTTAATTTGTGACATTTTAAAATGTGTGATAGCTTAAAACACATTTTACAAATGTCACACTGATATGGTTTCTCTCCTGTATGTTGTAATTTGTGATAACTTAAGGATAATGAGTGTCTGAAACACTTTTGACAAATGTCACACGGGTAAGGTTTCTCTCCTGTATGTTTTAATTTATGATCCCTTAAGGTACTTGAGTGTCTAAAGCACATTTTACAAATGTCACACTGGTAAAGTTTGTCTTCTGTATGTTTTAATTTATGACTTTTTAAATAATCCTTTCGCCTGAAACACATTTGACAAATGTCACACTGGTATGGTTTCTCTTCTGTATGATTTAATTTGTGACGTTTTAAATGTTCGTTTCGGCTATAACACATATGACAAATGTCACACTGGTAAGGTTTCTCTCCTGTATGTTTCAATTTATGATTTTTTAAAGACTGAGCTCGTGAGAACCTCATTTGACAAATGCCACACCGGTATGGTTTCTCTCCTGTATGCGTTAATTTATGCCTTTTCAAATTCGACGAGTTATTCAAACACATTTTACAAATGTCACACTGGAATGGCTTCTCTATTGTATGCTGTAACTTGTGATTCCTTAAGGATATTGAGTGTCTAAAACATATTTTACAAATGTCACACTGGTAAGGTTTCTCTCCTGTATGTATTAATTTATGACTTTTTAAAGTACTTTCTCGATTGAAACACTTTTTACAAATATCACACTGATATGGTTTCTCCCCTGTATGTTTTAATTTATGCTTCTTTAAGGTTGCAGAGAGTCTAAAATGCATTTTACAAATATCACACTGGTACGGTTTCTCTCCTGTATGAATAGATCGATGGTTCCTTAAATATCCTGACAGTTTAAAACATCTCTGACAAATATCACACTGATGCGTTTTTTCATTAATGGGAAACGTTTCGCTAGCAATTTGAGATTTATTTTTATTTTCAGTTAAAATAACTTCTTCATTGGACCGAAGACATTCTTCGTCATTAACATTTTCAGGGAACAGGCTACTATCGGCTTTTTCTAGCGGTGTACTGTTTGTTTCTTCCGATGTCACCTGTATTTTGTACGCCATACTATTTTCAAATTGAACGGAACACTTGAAGACCTCGGAAGTACCTACTTTTGTTTCGCCAATGTCTATCATAGAACCTTCGAAACTGATTTCACTACCATCATTCTCATATGAATTTTCTACTGCGTCGTCAGCACACTCTGTTTTCATTAATGAATTGTCATCCATTAGTTCAGCTTTGTTTTCAGATTTAAAAGATATTTCTTTGCTAGTTTCATTCTGATCTGAATGACAATTAATATCAAACCCATCACCCATAATTTCAAACGGTTCACATCGTGTATTGACGTCAGTATTAGAGGTCTGGCTTACGGAAGCATCAGATGGTTCTTCGAGGGCCCATTCAACCTTGACTTGAGTAGGATAATCGCTCAACTGCTGTAGATAGCGCTGCAATGTTTTGTCAGACTGTATTATTTGGTTTTGGAACTGGTGAAATTTCTTCAGCTGATTGAAGCATGATCGACAAATATAGGTCGGCATCTTGTCGTGTCTGGTAATCTGCGACAAAATTACACAATTCAATCCCCTAAAGTAAACACTGTTTTTGAAATTATCACGAGCATCTTTTCAATTTATTTTATATAAATATAAATAAAAATTACACGTTGTTCTTTTGTAAGCGCATCACTCGAGAACAGCTGGCATTTTTTTAAATGTTTTTAGGGAAAGAAAAATTTGATAAGTTGCCCGGAAAATTGGAAATATATAATAATGAAATTACAAGCAAAAACAAAACATTTAGAGCAATTTGCAATATGTTAATTATTAGTTTATTACTTTGACGCATTACTTAGGCCTCTTGTTAACGACAACGGATAACGGCCCGATTATTATGACGGGCGACGGGCCGACGCGCACTGTTCAATAGGTTAGTGTATGTTAACGTGACGGGATTTTTGTTACAACGGTTACATGCCCGTCGCGTTAACAAACACCCACACTAATTTTTGAACACTGTGCGTAGACCCGTCGCCCGTCATAAAAATCGGGCCGTTATCAGTTGTCGCTAGCAAGAGGCCTTACTTGCGGCACCAGTGCAATCTGACGAATACAAAAATGTCAACCTTCGTTGTACGATGAAGAAAAAAATAATAATACATAGACGCTAAATAGCTGATGTCATCACCGTCTATTGAGCTTGAAGAAGTCAAAAGGAAACTCTACTCTTTTTCACCAATAGTCAAATTTTTGGGATCCCGAGTGATTTTACCTAAAATCTGAAACCCGAAAAATGCCCGCAAACCCAAAGTCTTTCGATCAAATTAATATTGTCGACCAGCGTCTTTTTAAATCTTGTCACATCAAAGATTCAACTTGCAAAACACACATATATAGTATCAAATTAAAATTGACATTCGAAAAATCTTAATTTACCACAAAACATTAACAATAAAAGATTCTTATAGTAAATTGGAACAGACTTGTATAGTCTTTACATAAAAAAATATCCTTACTTGAACTGGAGCACATTCCATTATCATATCGGCTGCATCGTTTCCCAATTCGGAGGAAAACAGAAATACGCCCGTTGTAGTGATTTTACCATGTGACAGACATAATCTGCACATTTGTGATAAGCCACTGCCAATAACTTTTAAGTGTTTCATTTTATTTCGATTAAGAGAATAATAATACTTCCGATTGGCGGATGCTTATCACTAATCACTGTCTGTGATTTATGTATCTATGAATGCAGCGAATTTATTCGACAGATTATCCATATTAATTCAACAGGAATCATAGAACTCATAATTGCATCACTCGTGACAAAAATAATTACCTATTAATTGAAACCGATTTCTCGGCACTGACAGTCACATTATGGTCTATGTGCAGGGATGGCGGAGTTCCAAATTTTTCGGTGCGTGTGTTTGTGGTGAGCACTAGGGGAAACACATTTTTCCGTATGTCAGTGAGCAATGTTCATTAAAAGTGGAAGTAGTTATAATTTTTTAAAGATTTTTTAATTACAAAGAAAACATAGGAAAACTGAGCAATCGGGAAATGCTTGTTGTGTTCCGGGCTGTTGCGCTGATGGCGATTTAAGTAAAATAAAGACCATTGGCGCCCTAATTTGACGTTCCGTTGTCAGGGTAAACAAATTAACATCAGTTTTCCTTATTACATTTTTTTTTTTAATTTAAATATAAAACGCGCAGCAACTAGGGCTATATGCGTAAACATAAGATCAAAAATGTAAGTATGATAAATGTAAGTATGATATGAATATCAATAACACTAAGGTGTTCACCAATTATGAGACGTGAGCCCGGACGCCCCCTGACCACAACGGTTGTTGTGGCCAAGGAGCGGCCAAACTCACGCCTCATATACTTAGTAGGTATGATTGTTTCTTACAGATTGGTAAATACCTTATTACATTTTTCTTACACATCATGGCCAACTAAAGTTTTTAACTTATAACCTTAGAAACATGTCGCGATTTCCATAAAAAGTGAGTTCAATAATTCTCTATTACCCACTAGCGGCGCTAATAGGCTTCGTGCACACAGCCTATAGGGGTGTCAGAAATGCCATGATTAGAATACACAATAAAATGCCTAATTATCTAAAAGATGAACCAAATAAAAATAAATTTGAAAGGGGATTAAAAATATACCTGCTGGGAGTTTGTAGCTATTCTTTAAAAGGAATACTGTAGATTAATTTTATGACGCTATTTGTATTGTGTGGTAAACCAAATAAAGAGTTTGATATTATTTATACAGTTACATTTCATGAATCAGTTATTTGCATCGAATTAGAGACACCTAACGGAATCGTTGTAGGATTTATTTAATAAAGAAGGGCGTATTCCGCAAGTTTATAATATTTTACCCAAATTTAAAAAAATACATTTATAACAGTCATTTACTTGAAAACAAGATATATCAGTTATTTAATAACTTTAGTAAAGATCCATATATATACGAAAAATTATACAACAAAAACGTGAAAAAATGTTATCTGTCTTTAAATAACTTAGAACTACTTGGCCCATTGACCCCAAAATTTAATCAGATATAAGTCTCAATAAACCTTTTCGAATGCTGTAAATCCAATCTCAATTAGTCGAGACGTTCTGAAGATATCGTATGATAAAAACTTATGCGTGCACACACACATACATAGGAAGTCCATCCAAAAATAGTCAGATTAACTGTTCTGAATTCCAACACGTCGTATAGTTTTCAATAAATAATGAACATTAAACTAGGTTTTGCTTTTTTCAGGTTCAGTTATTTCAAACTAGGGATATTCACTTAACATCGATATGTCGAATTTGTTCGATGTTTTCCATACGATATATTATCGGATTGATCCGATGTTTTGACAAATATTTATTGAATTCGATATAATATCGATATATTTATTTATAGAAACATGGAATATTTGCTTTTTTTATTTTTTTGTCGAATCTATTAAAAAACTAAATAATTTTAACACTACTGGATGACTTCAATTTTAAATAAGGTTTTGTGGTATGTCATAAAATATTTCTATTATATTCCGTTTTTATTTCACTTACAAATGTAGGTATAACTCATCTCACTAACTTAGTAGTACAATTCTATTCAAGTAACACTCACAGAAAATCATTATTATTACACTACTAGTTTTAAGTTTTGATTCTACATTCACACATACAAAATCAAGGACCACAAACTTTGCGCGTTTCACTGGAAAAATGTAATATTAAACTTTTATGGAAAGTATTCGATAGTGAAAAAATATTAATGTTTCCAAGCGATATATCGATAAACATCGATGCTGGGATCCGATGTTCTACATCGAATATAAATATTGATATATTTTTTAAGTGGACACCCCTATTTAAAACGGGTTCCATTGCCTTAAAAGTTTGAGAGCCGACGGTCAGCGCGTACGTTGGTCGGACGTAGCTATATATCAATGCAAGTGTATTACGCGTTCAGTGCAGCGCTGACAGTTTGCTACGCGCGTACAGCAAGTGCTGGATTAACCTATAAGCAAAATAAGCAACTGCCAGACCGTGGCAACAAATTTTTTTTTCGTTTGTCATGTTCTCATAAATGTGATCTAAATTAAAACGCAATGTTTTATTTAACTTTACATTTTTTTTAACTGTTTTAACCATAGAGATATGTCACTAGAGTACGCTAGTTCGTATGCTTGCCATAAGTGAAAGTGTCCTCAGTTGAGAGAGAGAATGCTGCAGAAAACTAAATATTTGTTTGCAAAAATCAGCATCGTTTTGCATCATTAGTTACCATAGAGATTAGGAACTGTTCTCTCTCTTAATTGCAGACACTTCCCCTGCTCTCTAGTCTAATATCTCTATGATTTTAACTGTATAAAAATACCTAAGGACCGATTTTATAGACAGTGAAATTTTCAATGAGAGTATTAAATGTAAAATTCAAGTTTTATTTCTAAAATTCTATGCTTTTTAATTTTTTTTCTATCAATTTTAAGCTTATGACATTCACAACTTGAATTGTTTTTTTATAAACTTAACATGACAGAGACAGATAACATAAGAACCGCTGTTAGAGATGATTGCCCATAGACAAGAAATGTTTAGGGCATCAAGGAGTCTTAATCCGGCACTACGTACAGCTACGTCGCGCTGACGGGAATCGTCGGCCGAGATCGTCGGTTTAGCTTGTGTCGATCGACCGTCGAGTTATGAAAATGTATGAACGTATTTAGTACGACACTGAATGAGCGACTGATTTCACTGCAAAATGATTAATTTCTCTTCGCAACTGTACCGTACACAAGCGAATTAGTTTTTACCATCAGTTGAACACTAAGATCCATTACGCACTGTCGTAGTGACTACTACAGTTTAAAGGTCAATTCACACATGCGGTACTGTGCGCCGACTGTGTCGTAGCCGTGCACCGACTGTGTTGTGTTGTACATATTCACACCAATCATGTTATTACGTGCCACAGTTGGTTGTTTGTATCATGGATTCAAGAGAGGAGGACGTGGTGATAGCATGCGGAGCGTATCTAGTATTAACGGAAGAGGTGAAAAAAAGAAAGAAGAAGATTTGGATTAACCGTTTATGGAGAGCTAGGGAGGAAGAAGGAGAATTTCACACAGCATTTGCTCGACTCAAAGATGATCCAGAACAATGTGTTCGATACTTTTGCATGACTTTCTTGAAATTTGACAATCTGCTGAAACTTGTAAAACCAGACATACAAAAAAAGAACACAAAGTGGAGAAGATCTATATCCGTAGAGGAAAGATTAGCCTTCCAATAGTTCTCACTAGAGCGGTTATGCACGTACCGTGCTCCTACCGTGTCGGACCGTAACCTTGAGAAATCGCTTTCAGAGCGGTCGGAAGCAACACAGTCAGAGCACAGTCTGTGCCTAGACCTACATGTGTGAATTAAACAGTGCAATTCAATACATTTTCAATGGAAACTTCAGGTGATCGATTTAGTTCAAATCGACACAGTCGGCGCACAGTACCGCATGTGTGAATTGACCTTAAATAGATGGTTACGCACTTGGTCGTCGGTCGCCCAGGCGACTCGAGGACTCGCCGCGTAGTGTCGACGCGCAAAGCGACTGCCGGTCGCCGGCGACCAATAGGAGCACGGCTTCAAATGGAACCATTCGCACTGCGAGCAACTGTCTCTTCATTATTAGTAGCGCTACTATAGCAGCTTTTTCGACGTCCATTCTGCACGAATGTACTTGGAATACTGTCGCTCGGCTTGGTCTCCTGGGCCTAGTTGCCTATGTTTTGGTCGCCGAGCGACCGAGTAGCGCTGAACATCGGTCGAGCACTGTTTCCAACCTTATAGAAATTAAAAAAGACGCCGAAAGGATAAATCCAACATTATTGAAAACGAAATAGCACGTACCTACGAATTATTTGTAAGAAATGATGAATATTGTAATTTTTGAATCCTTTTGTTTCATGTTCTCTCGCGAACAAATTAACCACTTTTGCTTGTCTTTGCGGCATTCTACGCAGCTTTTAAGAGTTTTAAACCTGACTAGATTTTTGGAATCTATCGATTCTGTAATTGAAAAGTTACTCGAAAAACTTGAGACCACCGTTTTGGTCAATAGTTCCTAGAAATCTAAGTTTAGTTGAGAGCTTTCGAATATCGCAAAAACCATTACTATGGTTGACCTGATCGAAATATATTCAAGAAGGGTTTTACACACACACATGGTTATAACTCTAAAAACACCCACAATAGGTTCCCGGGTCCTCAAAATGTCGACATCTGTTGAAAATTCGATTTTCGCAAATCAGACTGAAAACAATAACTTTCGAATTTTGTAAATTTTCAATAGCTGGAATTTAAAAAATTAATAATATAACGCGAGCAATATAATTTTCGGTCTTGTAAAATTGTCCATATAAAACATATCTATAACTTTAGCTTTCTTGGTCTTAACGTCTGAATAATTTTATTATTTTTGTCAATATACATATTATAGTCTGAAAGATTGGTCGATAATTTTATTTATTGAATATAGAGTATAATATATGGAACCACGATCACTTTACAAGTCAAAAATTTTTTGTAGTCGTTAGTGCTGGAAATTAGTCTTAGTTTTAGATAGTATCATTTTATTCCGACGACATTTAAAATTAGAAACGAATATAAAATATTTTATCATAATATAATGTACAAAAAATTCATAATCGCATACCATAGATGTTAGTTTAAATTAAAAATTTTATTTCTAAAACAACTATTTGTATGAATAAAGGAAAAAAATTTAAACATCAACAAATCACGAAGCTATTACCCGACCTCAATAAGTTTTTATTATAGGATATGACATAAAATATGTTTCTTTAATGTTCCCATATCACCGAAAGACGTTTTACAAATATCACACTGGTAAAGTCTCTCTCCTGCATGTTTTAATTTATGACTTTTTAAAGTACTTCCTCGTTTGAAACACATTTTACAAACATCACACTGATAAGGTTTCTCTCCTGTATGATTTCGTTTATGACGTTTTAAATTCTGTAATACACTGAAACACATTTTACAAATATCACACTGGTAAGGTTTCTCTCCTGTATGTTTTCGTTTATGAATTTTTAAAGACCGCGATCGTGAGAACTTCATTTGACAAATGTCACACTGGTATGGTTTCTCTCCTGTATGTGTTAATTTATGTCTATTCAAATTCGATGAGTCACGGAAACACATTTTACAAATGTCACACTGGTATGGTTTCTCTCCTGTATGTATTAATTGATGACGATTTAAATTGCGAAAATTATTGAAGCACATTTCACAAATGTCACACTGGTACGGTTTCTCTCCTGTATGTCTTAATTTATGGACCCTTAAGGTCTTTGAGTGTCTAAAACATATTTTACAAATGTCACACTGGTATGGTTTCTCTCCAGTATGTTTTAATTTATGACACTTTAAATGCTGTGCTTGTGTGAAACACATTTTACAAATGTCACACTGGTGCGGTTTCTCTCCTGTATGTGTTAATTTATGAATTTTTAAATGATCTTGTCGTCTAAAACATATTTTACAAATGCCACACTGGTATGGTTTCTCTCTTGTATGTTTTGATTGATGACGTTTTAAATGCTGTGCTTGTCTGAAACACATTTTACACGTGTCACACTGGTACGGTTTCTCTCCTGTATTAATAAATCGATGATTCCATAAATTTTCTGACCGTTTAAAACATTTCTTACAAATGTCACACTGATGCGATTTTTTATTATTGGGAAACTTTTTGCCAACAATTTGAAATTTATTTATATCTTCAGTTCTAATAACATCTTCATTAGAACAAAGACTTTCAGGGAACAAATTACTGTCGGCTTGGTCTAGCGGCGTACGGCTTGTTTCTTCGGATTCGTGCGATATTTTGTTGGAAATACTATTTTCAAATTGAACGGAATTCTCTAAAACTTCTGACTTATTAATACCCACTTTAGTTTCGCCAATGTCTATTATAGAACCTTCGAAACTGATTTCACTACCATCATTCTCATATGAATTTTCTCCTGCGTCATCAGCACACTCTGTTTTTATTAATGAATTGTCATCCATTAGTTCAGCTTTGTTTTCAGATTTAAAAGATATTTCTTTGCTTTTTTCATTCTGATCTGAATGACAAATATCAAACCCATCACCCATAATTTCAAACGGTTCACATCGTGTATTGACGTCAGTATTAGAGGTCTGGCTTACGGAAGCATCAGATGGTTCTTCGAGGGCCCATTCAACCTTGACTTGAGTAGGATAATCGCTCAACTGCTGTAGATAGCGCTGCAATGTTTTGTCAGACTGTATTATTTGGTTTTGGAACTGGTGAAATTTCTTCAGCTGATTGAAGCATGATCGACAAATATAGGTCGGCATCTTGTCGTGTCTGGTAATCTGCGACAAAATAACACAATTCAATCCCCTAAAGTAAACACTGTTTTTGAAATTATCACGAGCATCTTTTCAATTTATTTTATATAAATATAAATAAAAATTACACGTTGTTCTTTGGTAAGTGCTTAGTGCATCACTCGAGAACAGCTGGCATTTGTTTAAATGTTTTTAGGGAAAGAAAAATTGGATATGTAGCCCGGAAAATTGGAAATATTTAATATTGAAATTACAAGCAAAAACAAAACATTTAGAGCAATAATTTGCGATATGTAAATCATTAGTTTATAACTTTGACGGCACCAGTGCAATCTGACGAATACAAAAATGTCAACCTTCGTTGCAAGATAAAGAAAAAAAATAATAATACTTAGACGCTCTATAGCATGTCATCACCGTCTATTGAGCTTCAAGAAGTCAAAAGGAATTCTACTCTTATTCATCAAGAGTCAAATTTTTAGGGAACCCGAATGATTTTATCTAAAATCTGAAGTCCGAAAAATGCCCGCAAAACCCAAAGTCTTCCGATCAAATTAACATTGTCGACAAGCGTCTTTTTAAATCTTCTGTCATATCAAAGATTCAGAATAAATGTACTTGCAAAACACACATAAATAGTATCAAACTAAAATTGACATTCGAAAAATGATAATTTACCATAAAACATTAACTATAACAGATCCTTATAGTAAGTTGGAACAGATTTGTATATTCTTTACATAAAAAATGTACTTACTTGAACAGGAGCACATTCCATTACCATTTTGGCTGCATCGTTTCCCGATTCGGAGGAAAACAGAAATACGCCCGATGTAGTGATTTTATCGTGTGACAGACATAGTCTGCACATTTGTGATAAACCACAACCAATTACTTTTAACTGCTTCATTTTACTGCAACAAAGAGTATATCAACACGCGTCTGAGCTAGCACCACAGCGTCTACTCAGACTTGACTCAAAATTATTAGAACTCACCTGATAACGAAAGATAACCAATTGGCGATTGCTTACACAGATATATTCTCTGGATTGGTTAATAATTTGGGACGAATTTTATGTTAGTGACATCTAACGGAATCTTTGAAATATTTATTTTAGTAAACATGGGCTTATTGCGCGAGTTTGTGATTTACCTACCCAAATTAAAAAAAATCGTTTTTAACAGTTAGGTACTTGAAAACAAGATAGCATTTTTTTTAGTTAATTGAAAATCCACAAATATTATTTTTCTTTAAATAACTAACACTACTTGAACGATTGACCTCAAAATTTAATCCGATGTAAGCCTCAAAAAACCCTTTCGAATGCCGTAATTCAAATCTCAATCGGTCGATTAGTTCTAAAGATATCGTTCGACAAAAATTTGTGTACATATACAACAAACATAATATTATGTACACACACACACACATACATTTAAAAATTGTCCATTTAAATATTGTCAGTATAGCTCAGTGGTTCTCAACCTTTTTTCACTCGCGACACACTCAGGATATCTGAAAAATTTCGCGACACACCTTAGGCAAAAAGCATAAGTTTGGTTAAATTTTATTCTCAACGTTTAAATTTTTTAATGCGATGGTTGAGCTTGCTTTCGAGAGCAAATAAGATTGATACGTGGCTCTAATGCTGACAAACAAACACGCATTTCGTCGTCAAGTCGGAGAAGCCGCGCTCTCTTTTTTGATTTGATTTCAGTCAAGGCTGAAAATCCGAATTCACAGAACCAAGAAGACGCGAATGGCAAAATGATCTTGACTGCTTTCAAACTGAGTGCTGGAAACAACTGCTTCAAGGAGAGCCAAAATTCATCCAAACTTTTTTCGGCAAATCCAAGTCGATGAAATTTGTCATTTCTTAACTCAATTAGCTCTTCTTCCTCTTCACACGAAAGATTTGATGTCTCGTAACTTCCAAATGGATTGATCACCCAGTCATATTCGTCGATTGAAAGTGATGGAAAATAATGGTGAATTGCTGATTGGAGACTTGTCAGAGTGGACATGATGTCGTCAGCGACGATGCTCTTCGCTTGAGATTCGTTGACGGAAGGAAAGCATTCAAAAATACCTTTCGATACTTTGCTTTTCCATAGCGTCAGTTTTTCATTAAAAGACTTCAGTTTGGATGACGACGAGATGATGTTTTCTGATGGTCCTTGGAGGCTCAAGTTAAGAAAATTAAGTTTGTCGAACAGATCGGAGAGAAACTGAACTTTGAGCCACCAAATCTCGTCACGAAGATCGAATCCAAAATCTGTTTCCTCGACTTCCAAGAATGAAATAACTTCGACTTTGAGATGAACGAGACGCTTCAAAACTTTTCCTTTCGACAGCCAGCGAACTTCGGTGTGGTAAAGCAGAGATTTGAAGTCGGAATCCATGGCATCACAGAGTTGGGCGAAAATTCTTGAATTAAGCGGACGAGACTTGATGAAGTTCACTACTTTAATAGCTTGATTCAAAACTGACTGCAAGTTTTCCGGCAATGATTTGGCGGCGAGTGCTTCACGATGAATCATACAGTGAGTCGTGATTATATCGGGATTTTCCTGGAGAACGAGAGTAACGAATCCTTTTTTATTTCCTCGCATAGAAGGGCAGCCATCGGTACACACGCTGATGCAGTTCTTCCACTTCAGCTTGAAAAGCAAAACCTTCTTGTTCACTACCTCGAAAATGTCTTCTCCTTTCGTTGTGGTCTTTAGTTCGTCGCAGAAAAAGAATTCATTTATGAATTTCTCATTTTTAATGAAGCGAATAAATGCCAGTAGGTGGGCTTTTCCACAGATATCCGTAGATTCATCGACTTGAAGCGACCACAGCACCTTTGATTCGAGTTCCATTTCGAAGTTCTCACGTATTTGATCTTTCAAATCGGATGATAAATCTTCGATTCGGCGAGACATTGTGTCATTTGACAATGGAACTTTCTTGACTTTCTCAGCGGCTTCAGGTCCAAGTATCGTTTCAACAACAATAGCAAGTGCTGGCGCGATTATTGTTTCACCTTCAGAGTGTGCTTTTTTTCTTTTTGCCAATAGTTGAGCGACCTTGTAACTTGCAACAAGCCCTTTTTCAGGAAGCTTCAAATAGGTTGTAATCTTCTTCGATTGATGATTTCTTTCAGTTTTAAGCTTCTCAAAATATTCTCTTGGTTTTTCTTTGTGCCCTGGATGATTTGTCTCCAAATGTCGCTTCAATTTATTTGGAACCAGAGACTCATTCGACAAAGCTGAGTTGCAGATCAGACAATAAGGAATCTGAGCATCTTCAGGGCCTGATGCTATGAAACCATATTCAATGTACTCTTCCTTGAATTTTCGCTTCGTTCCTTTTCGTTGATTCGGTACATTTTCTTTTACTACTAAATGTTGATCAGATTTTTTTAGAAACTTATCCATGGCTAGAAAATTAAGTTTCTTTTACTAAAGATAATGTTATATAGTAGCTACTGTTTGCTACAATTGTTAAGAAACACCCATTGTTACAATGCTATCAACATAGAAAAATTAGTTTATTTTTTCAAACAATGTCACCATCGGGATACGAACCCCGAATCTTTCCACTCTCGCGGCGGACTGTGTTACATTACACCACATTTGCTACAATTGTTAAGAAACACCCATTGTTACAATGCTATCAACATAGAAAAATTAGTTTATTTTTTCAAACAATGTCACCATCGGGATACGAACCCCGAATCTTTCCACTCTCGCGGCGGACTGTGTTACATTACACCACATTTGCTACAATTGTTAAGAAACACCCATTGTTACAATGCTATCAGCATAGAAGAATTAGTTTATTTTTTCAAACAATGTCACCATCGGGATACGAACCCCGAATCTTTCCACTCTCGCGGCGGACTGTGTGGTGTAATGTAACACAGTCCGCCGCGAGAGTGGAAAGATTCGGGGTTCGTATCCCGATGGTGACATTGTTTGAAAAAATAAACTAATTCTTCTATGCTGATAGCATTGTAACAATGGGTGTTTCTTAACAATTGTAGCAAACAGTAGCTACTATATAACAATATATTATAATAATTACTAATTGTAACTAAACTCATCTAAATACTAAAGATAATCAAAAAGTAGGAAATCAAATCAACTTACTTCACAAAAAGTATCATCAGATGAAAAACTTGGAAACAAATTTACTTTTAGGACTCATTCAAATTTAACGTCACTTGAAAAATTTCGAAAAATCGCGGCAAATTCAGTTCAAAAATTTATGTTAGAGTTCTAAAATCTTTGCCTTTTTTAATATTTTTTTAAAAATCTCGCGACACACCTGCGAACCTCTCGCGACACACTAGTGTGTCGCGACACACAGGTTGAGAATCACTGGTATAGCTGCTCAGGATCACAAAACATCGTATGATTTTCATTAAAGAATGGACATAAAACCAAGTTTTGCTTATTTTAGGGCTCCGATGTTTCAAAAGGGTTCCATCGGCAAAATAGTTTGAGAGCCATGACTGACTTAAACTATCGAATTAATTGAATTCATTAGAGAAATTAAAAAAAGGCACTGAAAGGAAACATCTGACGATTTATTCAAAACTAAAGAGCCCGTACACTATGAACGTTTTATCAAAATTGGAACGATTTAGATAGAACGTTCCGATTTTGATAAAATTTCTTTCGAATAATTCTGTACTTATCACGCTTCGGTTGGCATCTAAACGAAGTCGATATCGTTTTTTATTTATTTTAAGAAAATACCACGGAAACGTACGTACGTACGTACCATGACGAAATTTCCGGCTAGTGAGCTCAGCGGTGCAAGGTCGTGGGTTCCAGTAGTTTAAATTAGCAAAAGTGCCCAAAAGGGCTTAAAAATCCGTCCACCTACCATATAACAAATAAAACTATAATAATAAGTGCCCAAGATTATAAATATAAAAAAATAATAAACCCACACCTTCAAAATAACAACAACACCTAAATCTATCGATAATCCACCTGGAATCAGTTCTAAACTAAGTACAAGTGTAAAATGACACTGCCTCATATAAAAAATATCCCACGTGTCCAAGCCGACTAGATTTAAAAAAGGCGCCAGGACTCAAGGACCGTAAGAAGCATCTCAGATAGTCCAGACTGAGAGCTATGAGACTTATAATAATAATAATAAATTTTTATTTGCAGTTGAACCGTAAGGTATTCAAGACGTCATACAATACATATTAAAAGTTACATTAAAATTTAAAAGTTACATTAAAAAATGAAGTATGAAAGACTACCAGTCAACAAATTCTTTCAGATTATAGTAGTTTTTTGTTAATAAAAAAATTTTTAAATGTTTTTTGAAGGACGGCATTTTAAGTTTTGTATATGGCTGGGTATTTTGTTACATATTCTTATGCACATATTTAGTACTCCTTTATCTATATATGATTTTGTCGTTTGCACTGTGATTAGCTTTTCTGTATTCCTGGTATTATATTTGTGTTCAAACTGATGGTTTTCAAATAAATTTATGTTATTTTTGACGTAGACTGCACATTCCATTATGTAGATATCGATCACAGTTAATATTTTAACTCCTTAAAAATTGGTTTGGCATGTTCTGTTTGTTTAAGATTCTTCATGATTCTTAGGCATCTTTTCTGTGCTTTTAAAATTTTTCCTACTTCAATTGAGTTTCCCCAAAAGAGAATCCCATATTTGATGTTTGAATGTATCTGAGCATAGTACACTTCAAGTGACACTATATCTCGCAATCTATACAGTGAATAACATAATTTAGATATATTTTTTCGTAAATAATCTATATGTGTTTTGCCATTTAAATTTGTGTCTAAATATAATCCTAGAAATTTAATATATTCTGATGCAGTTATTTCCTGATTACCTCTTCCTATTTTTATTTTTATTAAGGTATTTCTAAAACAGAGAAGATGAGTTTTGTCAACATTTAATTTTAAAGTATTGTTTTCAAACCAGTTTTGTAAGGTCGAAAGTGTCTTTTTTCTTTAAGTGAATTTTCTTGATTATCATGGAAGAAAATTGTGGTATCATCAGCAAACAGTATCATTTTGTTTTGTGTTATTTTTGGGAGATCATTAATGTATAATATAAACAGAAGAGTAGAGATGCCACGAATATTCGGCTACTATTCGGTATTCGGCCTATTCGGCTACTTTTTTTAATATTCGGTATTCGGCCGAATGTTGCGTACTATTCGGCCGAATACCGAATATCAAATCATGGGGAAAAACGCACATATTACTCAAAAATATGCGATTTTTTTCTTAAATAGTATTATTTTGTAAAGCTTTTGGTGAACAAACAGTGATATTTTTTAGTAATAAGGACTATTAAATATTAATAACACAATTTGATGTAACAATGAACAAATAATGCTTGTCGTGACACGGTCTAGTTGCGCAAATGAAACAAATACGCCCGCGGCGTTGCTACCGCACGCTCCGTAATGGGACAAGTCGTAACCTGTCACCCACAAAATGTACACATAATTTGCCGAACATTCGGCCGCCGAATATTCGGCGCTTCGGCCGATAACATGGCCGAATATTCGGTATTCGGCAAAATCACTATTCGTGGCATCACTACAGAAGAGGCCCCAGAATTTTTCAAAATTAATTATGATTGTCAAAATAATGAAAAAATAAAATTATTTTTTCATTATTTTGACAATCATAATTAATTTTCAAAAATTCTATAAAAAGCGAATTATATTTAAATATTAATTATTTTTATACTTTTTAGAACAATTCTGAAAAAGGTCCAAATCCGGATTGAAACGTTAATGTATTAATTTTATATTGTTTGTTAATATATTGTCTGAAAAATTGGTCGATAATTTTATTTATTGAAGAGTTCTAATCAGACGTTAATCAAAGATTTGAATAATATGACAATGTCCGAGTTTGATTTTTTATAGCATAGGCTATATATAAAATTTTAATTTAGGAGTCACCAATTGTAAATATCCAAACATAC
This sequence comes from Xanthostigma xanthostigma, assembly GCA_963575645.1. Classification (NCBI taxonomy): domain Eukaryota; kingdom Metazoa; phylum Arthropoda; class Insecta; order Raphidioptera; family Raphidiidae; genus Xanthostigma; species Xanthostigma xanthostigma. Next base: position 6,882,944 of record OY754474.1, read on the forward strand.
AACAACAATTCTTAAAAAAAATTTAAATATTGTCTAGTGATCTTGAAACTGGTTGAAAATTTGTTAAAATTATTGATATCGATTTTCGGACCCATTACAACAATTTTCAAATGCACTGGGATGTTAAATACAGCTATTTTCTTGTTCCGAAGTAACTGATCCGTCAAAAAGGAATTAGTTGTTAATCATGAAGTCATAACCAGGAGAACCAGCTCAAACGTAGCAGTGGACCGATATATGTCGCTGGAACCAATATGACGTCAGCTACTGGGTAACGCATGCACGTTGATGGCTTACATGTATGCAGTGTCTGTGAAGTTAAACAACTTTGGTAACTCTGTGGCGAAAATAGGTGGAATGAACTGAAGTTTTCCTAAGTAGTGATAACAGCGCTCTCTCGCGAGCGCCAGAAAACAATCCGTCTCGAAACACGGCAAGCGTAGAAACTAGGTCAATTGGTTAAAGACTTCGGGGTTGATAAGCCTCCTTGGGTTAATTTATTATGAACATGTAAAAGTACAAATAATCATGAAAACGAAAAACAAAATCAATTTAATAATTATATTATAGGATATGTAATGAAATATGTTTCTTCAATTTTCCCAAATCACTGAAATACATTTGACAAATGTCACACTTTTATAGTTTCTCTCCTGTATGTTTTAATTTATGACGTTTTAAATAATCGCTTCGGCTATAACACACATGACAAATGTCACACTGGTATAGTTTCTCTCCTGTATGTTTTAATTTATGCCTTTTTAAACTCTGTGAATGACTAAAACACATTTTACAAGTGTCACACGGGTATGGTTTCTCTCCTGTATGTATTAATTTATGAGTTTTTAAGCTCTGCGATTTTCCAAAATACATTTTACAAATGTCACATTGGTATGGTTTCTCTTCTGTATGTTTTAATTTATGCCTGTTTAAACTCTGTGAATGACTGAAACACAATTTACAAATGTCACACGGGTATGACTTCCCTTCTGTATGTTTTAGTTTATGAATATTTAAATTACCAGCTTGTCTAAAACGCATTTGACAAATGTCGCATCGGTATGGTTTCTCTCCTGCATGTTTTAATTTATGGTTTCTTAAGGTCTTTGAGTGTCTGAAACGCATTTTACATATAACACAGAGGTAGGGTTTCTCCATTGTATGTATTAATTTATGAGATTTTAAACCCTGCGATTGTCTAAAATACATTTTACAAATGTCACACTGGTATGGTTTCTCTCCTGTATGTATTAATTTATGACGTTTTAAATTCTGTAAAGTAGTGAGGCGCAATTCACAAATGTCACACTGGTATGGTGTCTCTGCTGTATGAATAAATCGATGACTCTTTAAATTTCTTGACAGTTTAAAACATCTCTGACAAATGTCACACTGATGGGATTTTTCATTAGTAAAAATCTTTTTGTTAACAATTTGAAATTTATTTCTATTTGCAGTTATAATAACATCTTCATTAGAACGAAGACATTCATCGTCTTTAACATTTTCAGGGAACAGGTTACTATCGGCTCTTTCTAGCGGTGTATTGTATGTTTCTTCCGATTTCAGCTGTATTTTATTCGACATACTATTTTCAAATTGAACGGGATACTCGAAGACCTCGGAAGTATTAATACCTATTTTTGTTTCGCCAATGTCTATCATAGAGCCTTCGAAACTAATTTCACTACCATCATTCTCATATACATTTTCTACTGCGTCGTCAGCACACTCGGTTTTCATTAATGAATTGACATCCATTACTTCAGCTTTTTTTTCAGATTTGAAATATATATCTTCGCTATCATTATTTGCGGCGCTAACATTGGCAGGTACATTCTGATCTGAACGACAAATATCAAACCCATCACCCATAATTTCAAAGGGTTCACACCGTGTATTGGCGTCAGTATTAGAGGTCTGGCTTACGGAAGCATCAGATGGTTCTTCGAGAGCCCATTCAACCTTGACTTGAGTAGGATAATCGCTCAACTGCTGTAGATAGCGCTGCAATGTTTTGTCAGACTGTATTATTTGCTTTTGGAACTGGTGAAATTTCTTCAGTTGATTGAAGCATGATCGACAAATATAGGTCGGCATCTTGTCCTCTTTGGTAATCTGCGACAAAATTACATAATTCACTCCCCTCAAGTAAACTGTATTTTGAAATTATCATGAGCATCTTTTCAATATATTTTATATAAATATAAATAAAAATTATACGTTCTTAGGCTAAGCGCATAACTCGAGAACAGCTGGACTTTGGCATTTTTTTAAATGTTTTTAGGGAAAGAAAAATTGGATTAAGTTGCCCGGAAAATTTGAAATATATAACAATGAAATTACTAAATCATTAGTTTATTACATTGACGGCACCAGTGCAATCTGACGAATACAAAAATGTTAACCTTCGTTGCAAGATGAAGAAAAAAATAATAATACATAGACGCTCAATAGCTGATGTCATCACCGTCTATTGAGCTTCAAGAAGTCAAAAGGAAAATCTACTCTTTTTCACCAATCGTCAAATTTTTAGGGAACCCGAATGATTTTACCTAAAATCTGGTCCGAAAAATGCCCGCAAAACCTAGTCTTCTGATCAAATTAACAATGTCGACCAGCTTCTATTTAAATCTTCTATCATATCAAAGATTCAGACTTGCAAAACACACATAAATAATTTCAAATTAAAATTGACATTCGAAAAATATTAATTTACCACAAAACATTAACTATAACAGATCCTTATAGTAAGTTGGAACAGATTTGTATATTCTTTACTTAAAAAAATGTACTTACATGAACTGGAGCACATTCCATTACCATATCGGCTGTATCGTTTCCCGATTGACAGGAAAACAGAAATACGCCCGTTGTAATGATTTTATCGTGTGACAGACATAATCTGCACATTTGTGATAAACCACAGCCAATTACTTTTAACTGTTTCATTTTACTTCAACAAAGTGAATATCAACACGCGTCTGAACTAGCACCACAGAGTCTACTCTAGTGATGTGTCACTCCTGGGCGAGTCGTACATAATGAACGACTCTTTTCTCGGAACTGATTGAGTCGCTCTTTTTTTGTGAATGACTCACTCCGATCGCCATTGCTCTGTGCTGAGCAGCACAAGCCACAGAGGCACTAATAAATTTTGCACGTACGGAGTTTTATCTTTGCTGAGTCATTTAATGTTGAATGACTGTAAGTGTAATAGTACTAAGCTTACAGTGACTTAAACCATTCACATTGACGTCGTTGACAAATATATATTGTAACAATAAATATTATTATTGTTAAGCTTTTATTATACTTCATAGTTTATCCGAAATGCAAATAATATAAGATCAGAATCATATTAAAATGATAATAATAATAATAATAATAATTTCCTTTATTCTATATTGCTAGTTACAGCGTAGATAGCGTCAATACGATTTAAAATATCAATAAAACATCAAATATTAAAATATTAAATAAATTTTAAAATCTATATACTAAAATTCTTAAAATCTATATTATAAAATTCATCTAAGTTATAAACTGCATAACTCATTAAAATCTTTTTCATTTTTTGTTTTATTTTCAATACATCTAGTTTTATTATTTCTGCGGGAATTACATTACATATTTTTACAATATTGTTGTATGGACACTCTTTTACTACTGAAAGATTACTCTTTCTGAGATCTAGCATTTCCCTACCTCTAGTATTGTGCCCATGTACTAGATTTCTTTTACTAAAGTAATAGTTGTTTTTTTTAAAAAATAGTATGCAGTTTATAACGTAGATGCTACACAACGTTAAAATATTTAATTTCTTAAAAAGAGGTCTACAAGAGTGCGTAGGATGTACACCTGCAATAGTTCTGACAATTTTTTTTTGTAGTATGAATACCTCTTTGACATTGACTGTGTTACCCCAAAAAATTATACCATATGTTAGATGGCTTTCAACATATGCATGGTATGCTGTTAGTAAAGCATCGGTGCCTATTACATGCCTTAAATTACAAATTATATAAAACGATTTTGATAGTTTATTATTTATGTATTTGACATGATTTTTGTAATTCATGTTACAATCCAAATGAACTCCTAGGAATTTAACCGACTCTTGAATACAAATATTGTTATTATTATTTAAAAGAACATTCTTTTCACAGTCACCATAGTTGCCGACCCTAAACATTTGGGTTTTTTCTATATTTAAAACTAACTCATTGTTTTCAAACCAGTTTGAGATAAAAGTCATAATATTATTAATTTTAAATGTAAGTTCGTTAAAATTTCTCATTTTTACCATTACGCAAGTGTCGTCAGCAAACTGGTAAGATTTTTCTGGAATTTTTTAGGGGAAAGTCATTTGTATATAAAATAAATAATATCGGTCCCAGAATCGAACCCTGAGGTACTCCCCTTTTAACACTTTGCCACTGTGAATTTATATTTTCAATTTTATTATTTTGTTCATTTCTATATTTTATTTGCACCTGTTGTTTCCGGTCACTTAAATAGGATTTAAATAGTTCCAATGGGATACCTCTAATACCATATAGTTTTAGTTTTTCTATTAGTCGCAGATGACTAACACAGTCAAATGCTTTTGATAGGTCTAATAGAAGAGCAACAGCTGGTTCCTTATTATTCCATGCCTGATACAATTCCTCAGTAACTTCGAAGATAGCCTTAGTAGTAGAGCCTCCTTTCACAAACCCATTTTGTTGCTTGGAAATTATATTATATTTATTAATATAGTCCGTCAGTCTTTTGGCAATTGCTTTTTCAAATATTTTAGTAATGCTTAGCGATATTGATATTGGACGGTAGTTATCTAATTGTGTCTTATCACCTTTATTTTTATAACATGGTATGACTGTGGCTGTTTTTAGCAAACTAGGGAATATTCCAGTTTCAAAAACATTATTTAATATGAAACAAATTGGCTCAGCAATGTAGTAGATAGAGGCTTTTAACACTGATATTGGGATATTATCCCATCCTGCAGATTTTTTATTTTTCAAAGATAAACAGATATTTATAATTTCATTTGGATACGTTGGGAATAAGAACATGCAGTGGTCACATGTTAAATCTAGTGTTATTGGGTTATTATTTGGTTTTATATTTAAATTGTCAGTTATATTTATGAAATAGTTATTGAAACTATTTACAATATCATAATTTGTAGTGCTATTATCAGTAGGGTCCCTTAATGCATCAATTTCTATAACTGATTTTTCAGTGTACTGATTGCTGTTACTTCTAATTATGGACCAAGATGTTTTCATTTTATTGTCAGATTGATTAATTACCTGCTTATAATACCCCCGTTTTGCTTCCTTAACGACTTTTTTAAATATTAAAGCATATTTTTTATAATATAACAAAAGTGCCTCAGTATCTATATTATTCTTACGTAATATCACAATTCGTTCATACAATTCTCTTTTTCTAAGACTTGAAACTTTTATGCCTTTTGTAATCCATTTATTATTTTTATTTTTATTATCATTAGTTTTTATAGTTTTTTCAGGAAAGGTAACGCCGAAGTGATAGTTTAAAATGTTAAAAAAGTGTTCAAAACTTTTTTCAGGATCAGTTTCCTTGTATACTGAAGTCCAATCAGCTTTAGCCATACAATCGCTGAATAGTTCTATTTGTTCATCAGTAATAGGCCTTACTTTTTTAATTATACGTCTTTGTTTGACGGTTAGTTGAGTTTCAAAGACGATAATTTCGTGGTCCGTCAAATCGGATGTCTGAACGCTTACATTATATTGTTGGTTATTATTAACAAATATATTGTCTAGACATGATGACTTGTTCAATCCAATTCTCGTAGGTATGTCAATTATAGTTTGCTGTAGATTAAACATTTTAAAAATATTTATTAGCCGTGAGGTATCAGTAGATGTCACTAACATGTCGTAGTTAAAATCCCCGCATATTATAAATTTATATTTGATTGGATTGTATCTTTGATAAATTATAGAAATAATGTCACCTAATCGATTGAAAAAAATTTCAGATTTACCGGCTGGAGATCTGTAAATGCATAAGATAATAACACTATTGTTCACAAGTTCCACACCTGTACACTCAAAGTCTAAATCTACGCTGTAATCTTTTAAAATATTTAATGCTTTAATATTTATATGATTTTTTGTATAAATGCATACTCCGCCGTGTATATGATTGGTTCTACAGTAATGAGACACATTTTTGTAATTGTTTAGACAAACACTATCTATTTCAATTTCTTGGAGCCAATGTTCACTGAAACATAATACGTCATAGTTTTTTTCATCTATTAACAATTCAATTTCGGATACTTTGTTTCTTAATGATTGTATGTTGCAGTATAAGAGCTTAAAATCAACTTCACTTACATTCTTTATTTTCATTTTTTTATTATTATTTAATTTATTTGTTTGCGTTATTTGGGAATGTGGCTGCTGTTCTCCGAAAAAACTGATATCTTTTGACTAATACTCCAACAGGCCAGAATTTTTCATCATACAACGTATCCATTAACTCAAAATTTGCTGAGATTTTAAAACATGCATTTTTTCCGTTTGTTTTTACCTGTTCTACATTGAAGTCGTTGTAATTTGGACATTTGTTTTTAAGGTAAGTAAGCACTTGGTCCTCAGTAGTTCCTTGACGTACCTTGCCCAGGAACAACCAAACTTTCCTTTCTGTTGCTTGTAACTCAGTATTTTCTGCTGTTCCAGTTATACCTATTCTTCTTCGTTTTTTCCCTTGAACTTTTTGCCAGTCGTTATCTTCATTTCTAGTTACATTTTCTTCTTCATCACCACTTTGATTTGGTAAGTTTTCTGATAGTATGATTTCTTTATTTTCTTTTTTTTTGGTCAATACTGTAGTATCATTTACTTCGCTGTTATAGGTTATATTTTGTGCATCTTTCCTGTTTTTCTTTTTTGTGTTTTCTTGAAGTGTAGTAGTTGTTTTCGATGGATTTTGCTTTGTTGTAGCTTCGACGTAAATTTCTTTTTCCTTATTATTCCCAAATCGCTCATTTTTAAGCATCTTTATTTCAGTGCTCAATTCCAATATTGTTTCGTTCTGTTTTTGTTTTTCTGCAGTTAGTTTGTCTATTTTATTATTTAATTCTTTAATGATTTGCATCATCGATTCTTGATTTTTTAAAATAATATCAATCTTTAATTCCATTGTTAGTTTACTTACTGCGTTTTCAGCTTCATTCACGTTACTATTCATTTCTATTAGGTTAGTTTCCATTACACAGCTTTTACAGATCCATTTTTGAGTTAATTTCTCATTTTTCATTCTTTCAAATTCCACTATTGATATTTCAGCACATTTTATATGGTACACACTTTTGCAGTCACCATTGCACTGTATTAAATCATCATAATTTCTATTTGTTTTTTCGCACACTTGTAACACGCCGCCATATTGACATATCAGAGTGTGTATTGTGCTGTGATTCCTGAGCATGTATGACGACAATTCACACCTCTGCAGTCTCCACTCTTGTGTAGTATGTACTGTTTAGTGTCGCTCCTTTGAACGACTCGCTCTGAGCGACTGTTTTTAGTGAGCGGAGCGCACGTAGCCAGCTCCCAATAAAGAGTCATGTGGACACATCACTAGTCCACTCAGACTTGCATCGAGATCAGAACTCACCTGACAAGCAAAGATAATCAATTGTTATTGCTTGCACAGATAAGTATCTCTGGATCGGTTAATAATTTGCGACGAATTTTATATGCTAGTGACATCTAACGGAATCTTTATAATATTTATTTTAATAAACATGGGGTGTTGCGCGAGTCTGTGATTTACCCATATTAAAAAAATCGTTTTTAACAGTCTAGTACTTGAAAACAAGATACCAATTTTTTTTTAATTAATTGAAAATCCACAAATTTAATATTATTCTTCTTTAAATAACTAAAACTACAAGAACGACTGACCTCAAAATTTAATCAGATGTAAGCCTCAAAAAAACATTTCGAATGCCGTAATTCTAATCTCAATCGGTCAATTCGTTCTAAAGATATCGTTCGACAAAAATTTGTTTACATATGCAATAAACTTTTGCGCGCGTGTGGTACAAATACACACACACACACACACACATGTATACGGACGTTCAATAAAAAATAATCAGAACAGCAGCTCAGGACCCCAAAACGTCGAGTGATTTTCATTAAAGAATGAACATAAAAAACTAGGTTTTCTCTTATTTTAGGGCTTCGTAAAATGTTTCAAAAGGGTTCCGAGGCCAAAAAAGTTTAAGAACCGCTGATTTAAGCTATCGAATTCATTGAATTTTATAATTAGAGCAATTAAAAAAAAGGCACGGAAAGGAAAGTCCTGACGATTTATTCAAAACTAAAGAGCGGGTACACTATGAATTTTTACCATTCTAACTCACATATTGTGGGAATAGAGATAAGTCATTAGAGTACGCTAGTTCGTATGCTTGCCATAAGTGAAAGTGTCCTCAGTTGAGAGAGAGAATGCTGCAGAAAACCAAAAATTTGTTTACAAAAATCAGCATCATTTTGCATCATTAGTTACCATAGAGATAAAGAACTGTTCTCTCTCTTAATTGCAGACACTTCCACTGCTCCCTAGTCTAATATCTATATGGTTTTAACTGTATAAAAATACCTAGGGTACGATTTTATAAACAGTGAAATTTTCAAAGAGAGCATTAGCTGTAAAATTCCATTTTTTTCCCTAAAATTATATGCTTTTTAATTTTTTTTTTCTATCAATTTTAAGCTTATGACATTCACGACTTAAATTGTTTTTTATAAACTTATCATAACAGAGACTGATAACATAAGAACCGCTGTTAGAGATGAGTGCCCATAGGCAAGAAATGCTTAGGACATCAAGGAGTCTGTATCCGGCACTATGTACAGCTACGTTGCGCTGACGGGAATCGTCGGTCGAGCTCGTCGGTTGAGCTTGCAGCGTATTTAATATGGGGGCCAAAAAAGTCAAACTGTTTAAAGTACGTACATACAAACACACAGAGATTATTTTAAAAAATTAAATATAGTGTGGACTGTAGACATTTGTTAAAATTCGAAATTTTGATTTTCGGACCCATTACAATACTTTTTCAATGTACTAGGAAGCTAAAAATAGCTACTTTCTTGTTCTGAAGTAACTGATCTGTCAAAAATAAATGAGTTAGTTGACAATCACGCTTGGGTTAATTAATTCATTAGAAACTATAAATATTCATAGAAACGAAAGACAGATACTGGTTAAATTTTTATTATAGGATATGATATAAAAAATGTTTCTTAAATATTCCCAAAGCATTGAAAGATGTTTTACAAATATCACATGGCTAACGTCTCTCTCTTGTATGTTTTAATTTATGCTCCCTTAAGGTCTTTGAGTGGCTATAACATATTTTACAAATGTCACACTGGTACGGTTTCTCTCCTGTATGTGTTAATTTATGACTTTTTAAAAAAGACCTTTGGGTGAAACACATTTCATAAATGTCACACTGGTACGGTTTCTCTCCTGTATGTCTTAATTTATGGACCCTTAAGGTCTTTGAGTGTCTAAAACATATTTTACAAATGTCACACTGGTATGGTTTCTCTCCTGTATGTTTTAATTTATGACGCTTTAAATGCTGTGCTTGTGTGAAACACATTTTACAAATGTCACACTGGTACGGTTTCTCTCCTGTATGTGTTAATTTATGTCTTTTCAAATTCCATGGGACACTGAAACACATTTTACAAATGTCACACTGGTATGGTTTCTCTCCTGTATGTGTTAATTTATGACTTTTTAAAGAAGATCTTTGGGTGAAACACATTTCACAAATGTCACACTGGTACGGTTTCTCTCCTGTATGTGTTAATTTATGGACCCTTAAGGTCTTTGAGTGTCTAAAACATATTTTACAAATGTCACACTGGTATGGTTTCTCTCCTGTATGTTTTAATATATGACACTTTAAATGCTGTGCTTGTGTGAAAAACATTTTACAAATGTCACACTGGTACGGTTTCTCTCCTGTATGTGTTAATTTATGAATTTTTAAATGATCTTGTCGTCTGAAACACATTTGACAAATGTCACACTGGTATGGTTTCTCTCCTGTATGAATAAACGATGATTTCTTAAATTTTCTGACCGTTTAAAACATTTCTTACAAATGTCACACTGATGCGATTTTTTATTATTGGGAAACTTTTTGCCAACAATTTGAAATTTATTTTTATTTTCAGTTCTAATAATATCTTCATTAGAACAAAGAGTTTCAGGGAACAAGTTTCTATCGGCTTGTTCTAGCGGCGTACTGCTTGTTTCTTCCGATTCCTGCGATATTTTGTTGGAAATACTATTTTCAAATTGGACGGAATACTCAAAAATTTCTGACTTATTTATACCTACTTTAGTTTCGCCAATGTCTATCATAGAACCTTCGAAACTAATTTCACTACCATCATTCTCATATGAATTTTCTACTGCTTCGTCAGCACACTTTGTTTTTATTAATGAATTGTCATCAATTCGTTCACCTTTGTTTTCAAATTTGAAAGATATTTCCTTGCTATTTTCATTCTGATCTAAATGACAAATATCAAACCCATCACCCATAATTTCAAACGGTTCACATCGTGTATTGACGTCAGTATTAGAGGTCTGGCTTACGGAAGCATCAGATGGTTCTTCGAGGGCCCATTCAACCTTGACTTGAGTAGGATAATCGCTCAACTGCTGTAGATAGCGCTGCAATGTTTTGTCAGACTGTATTATTTGGTTTTGGAACTGGTGAAATTTCTTGAGTTGATTGAAGCATGATCGACAAATATAGGTCGGCATCTTGTCGTGTCTGGTAATCTGCGACAAAATTACACAATTCAATCCCCTAAAGTAAACACTGTATTTTGAAATTATCACGAGCATCTTTTCAATATATTTTATATAAATATAAATAAAAATTACACGTTGTTCTTTGGTAAGCGCATCACTCGAGAACAGCTGGCATTTTTTTAAATGTTTTTAGGGAAAGAAAAATTGGATAAGTTGCCCGGAAAATTTATAAATATATAATAATGAAATTACAAGCAAAAACAAAACATTTAGAGCAATTTGCAATATGTAAATTATTAGTTTATTACTTTGACGCAATTACTTAGGCCTCTTGCTAACGACAACGGATAACGGCCCGATTTTTATGACGGGCGACGGGCCGACGCGCAGTGTTCAATAGATTAGTGTGGGTGTTTGTTAACGCGACGGCCATATAACCGTTGTAACAAAACTTCCATCACGTTAACAAACATCCACACTAATCTTTGAACACTGCGCGTAGGCCCGTCGTCCGTCATAAAAATCGGGCCGTTATCAGTTGTCGCTAGCAAGAGGCCTTACTTGCGGCACCAGTGCAATCTGACGAATACAAAAATGTCAACCTTCGTTGCAAGATGAAGAAAAAAATAATAATACATAGACGCTCATTAGCTGATGGCATCACCGTCTATTGAGCTTGAAAAAGTCAAAAGGAAACTCTACTCTTTTTCACCAATAGTCAAATTTTTGGGATCCCGAGTGATTTTACATAAAATCTGAAATCCGAAAAATGCCCGCAAACCCAAAGTCTTCTGATCAAGTTAACATTGTCGACCAGCGTCTTTTTAAATCTTCTGTCACATCAAAGATTCAACTTGCAAAACACACATATTATATAGTATCAAATTAAAATTGACATTCGAAAAATCTTAATTTACCACAATAGCATATGGCATCACCCTCTATTGAGCTTCAAGATGTCAATAGGTAATTCTACTATTTTCACTAATAGCCAAATTTTTAGGGAACCCGAATGATTTTACCTAAAATCTGGTCCGAAAAATGCCCGCAAAACCCGAAGTTTCCGATCAAACTAACATTGTCGCAAAGCGTCTTTTTAAAACTTCTGTCATATCAATGATTCAGAATAAATGTAACATGCAAAACACACATAAATACTATCAAATTAAAATTGACATTCGAAAAATTTTAATTTACCATAAAACATTAATTAAAACAGATCCTTAGGTTGCGGTCTAGTATCTGGCTGCACGATTTGAGGGGTGGAAAGGGGTGTAGAGGATAGAAAAGGGTTGTAGAAGCATCCCCTTAAATTGTGGAGGTGCGGAAATCTCTATTCACTCTGGAATTACAATTCGCATACCCGTTCATCGTTCACCCCGGAATTGTTTTTTTAAAAACTCCACATTTGCCCCTTCCCGTTTCACTGCGAGACAATTCGCATACCCCTTTATACAATGTCTAAGGTTGTTTTGGAACCCACACATATATTCACTGTGCACATAGCCACAATATGTGACATTAGGCCTACCTATTACATCGTTACGTTGAAAAGTTTATTTATTTTGCATAATATAGACATTTCCGTACCTCCACAATTTAAGAGGATGCTTCTACAACCCTTTTCTATCTTCTACACCCCTTTCCACCCGTCAAATCGTGCAGCCAGATACTAGACCAAAGCCGATCCTTATATTAAGCTGGAACAGACTTGTATAGTCTTTACATAAAAAAATATCCTTACTTGAACTGGAGCACATTCCATTATCATATCGGCTGGATCGTTTCCCGATTCGAAGGAAAACAGAAATACGCCCGTTGTAGTGATTTTATCATGTGAGAGACATAATCTGCACATTTGTGATAAACCACAGCCAATTACTTTTAACTGTTTCATTTTACTTCGATTAAGAGAATATTAATACTTCCGATTGGCGGTTGCTTATCACTAATCACTGTCTGTGATTTATGTATCTATGAATGCAGCGAATTTATTCGACAGATCATCCATATTAATTTTACAGGAATCATAGAACTCATAATTGCATCACTCGTTACAAAAATAATTACCTATTTGAAACCGATTTCTCGGCACTGACAGTCACATTATGGTCTATGTGCAGGGGGCGGAGTTACAAATTTTTCGATGCGAGCGTTTGTGGTGAGCACTAGGGGAAACTTCGAACTCCAATTTTCCGTATGCCAGTGAGCAATGTTTATTAAAAGTGAAAGTAGTTATAATTTTATAAAGATTTTTTGCTTACAAAGAAAACATAGGAAAACTGAGCAATCGGGAAATGCTTGTTGTGTTCCGGGCTGTTGCGCTGATGGCGATTTAAGTAAAATAAAGACCATTGGCGCCCTAATTTGACGTTCCGTTGTCAGTGTAAACAAATTAACATCAGTTTTCCTTATTACATTTTTTTTTTTAATTTAAATATAAAACGCGCAGCAACTAGGGCTATATGCGTAAACATAAGTTCAAAAAGGTAAGTATGATAAATGTAAGTATGATATGAATATCAATAACACTAACGTTTACACCAATTATGAGACGTGAGCCCGGACGCCCCCTGACCACAACGGTTGTTGTGGCCAAGGAGCGGCCAAACTCACGCCTCATATACTTAGTAGGTATGATTGTTTCTTACAGATTGGTAAATACCTTATTACATTTTTCTTACACATCATGGCCAACTAAAGTTTTTAACTTATAACCTTAGAAACATGTCGCGATTTCCATAAAAAGTGAGTTCAATAATTCTCTATTACCCACTAGCGGCGCTAATAGGCTTCGTGCACACAGCCTATAGGGGTGTCAGAAATGCTATGATTAGAATACACAACAAAATGCCTAATTATCTAAAAGATGAACCAAATAAAAATAAATTTGAAAGGGAATTAAAAATATACCTGCTGGGAGTTTGTAGCTATTCTTTAAAAGGAATACTGTAGATTAATTTTATGACGCTATTTATATTGTGTGGTAAACCAAATAAAGAGTTTGATATTATTTATACAGTTACATTTCATGAATCAGTTAATATTTGCATCGAATTAGAGACACCTAACGGAATCTTTGTAGGATTTATTTAATAAAGAAGGGCGTATTCCGCAAGTTTATAATATTTTACCCAAATTTAAAAAAATACATTTAGGTATATCAGATATTTAATAACTTAAGTAAATATCCATAAATATGCGAAAAATTATACAACAAAAACGTGAAAAAATGTTTTCTGTCTTTAAATAACTTAGAACTACTTGACCGATTGACCCCAAAATTTAATCAGATATAAGTCTCAATAAACCTTTTCGAATGCCGTAAATCCAATCTCAATTAGTCGTGACATTCTGAAGATATCGTATGATAAAAACTTATGCGCGCACACACACATACATAGGAAGTCCATCCAAAAATAGTCAGATTAACTGTTCTGAATTCCAACACGTCGTATAGTTTTCAATAAATAATGAACATTAAACTAGGTTTTGCTTTTTTCAGGTTCAGTTATTTCAAACTAGGGATATTCACTTAACATCGATATATCGGATTGATTCGATGTTTTGACAAATATTTATTGAATTCAATATAATATCGATATATTTATTTATAGAAACATGGTATATTTGCTTTTCTTATTTTTTTGTCGAATCTATTAAAAAACTAAATAATTTTAGCACTACTGGTTGAATTCAATTTTAAATAAGGTCTTGTGGTATGTAATAAAATATTTCTATTAATTTGTCGTTTTTATTTCACTTACAATTAATGTAGGTATAACTCATCTCACTAACTTAGTAGTACAATTCTATTCAAGTAACACTCATAGAAAATCATTATTATTACACTACTAGTTTTAAGTTTTGATTCTACATTCACACATACAAAATCAAGGACCACAAACTTTGCGCGTTTCACTGGAAAAAGGTAATATTAAACTTTTATGGAAAGTATTCGATAGTGAAAAAATATCGATGTTTCCAAGCGATATATCGATAAACATCGATGCTGGGATCCGATGTTTTACATCGAATATAAATATCGATATATTTTTTAAGTGGACAACCCTATTTCAAACGGGTTCCGTCGCCTTAAAAGTGTGAGAGCCGACGGTCAGCGCGTAAGTCGGTAGGACGTAGCTATATATCAATGCAAGTGTATTACGCGTTCAGTGCAGCGCTGACAATTTGCTACGCGCGTACAGCCAGTGCTGGATTAACCTATAGGCAAAATAAGCAACTGCTTAGGGCATCACGTCTCAGGGGACACCAAAAATCACAACTTAGAAATGAAAAGTAGCTACCTCACCAGACCGTGGCAACAATTTTTTTTTCTTTTTGTCATGTTCTCAAAAATGTGATCTAAATGAAAACGCTATGTTTTTTTTAACTTTAAATTTTTTAAACTATTTTAACCATAGAGATATGTCACTAGAGTACGCTAGTTCGTATGCTTGCCATAAGTGAAAGTGTCCTCAGTTGAGAGAGAGAATGCTGCAGAAAACCAAAAATTTGTTTACAAAAATCAGCATCGTTTTGCATCATTAGTTACCATAGAGATAAGTAACTGTTCTCCCTCTTAATTGCAGATACTTCCAATGTTCTCTAGTCTAATATCTCTATGGTTTTAACTGTATAAAAATACCTAAGGACCGATTTTATAGACAGTGAAATTTTCAATGAGAGTATTATTTGTAAAATTCAAGTTTTATTTCTAAAATTCTATGCTTTAATTTTTTTTCTATCAATTTTAAGCTTATGACATTCAAAACTTGAATTGTTTTTTTATAAACTTAACATGACAGAGACAGATAACATAAGAACCGCTGTTAGAGATGAGTGCCCATAGGCAAGAAATGCTTAGGGCATCAAGGCGACCAATAGGAGCACGGACTCAAATGGAACCATTCACACTGCGAGCAACTTACTGTCTCTTCGCTTTTTCGACGTCCATTCTGCACGAATGAACTTGGAATACTGTCGCTCGGCTTGGTCTCCTGGGCCTAGTTGCCTATGTTTTGTTCGCTAGCGACCGAGTCGCCGGCGACCAGTTCGACAGTGCGTAATGGCTCTAAACGCATTTCCACAACCGAAGATCAGCACGTTCGTTACGCGCTGAACATCGGTTGAGCACTGTTTCCAACCTTATAGAAATTAAAAAAGACGCCGAAAGGATAAATCCAACATTATTGAAAACGAAATAGCACGTACCTACGAATTATTTGTAAGAAATGATGAATATTGTAATTTTTGAATCCTTTCGTTTCATGATCTCTCGCGAATAAATTAACCAATTTTGCTCGTCTTTGCGACATTCTACGCAGCTTTTAAGAGTTTTAAACCTGACTAGATTTTTGGAATCTATCGATTCTGTAATTGAAAAGTTACTCGAAAAACTTGAGACCACCGTTTTGGTCAATAGTTCCTAGAAATCTAAGTTTAGTTGAGAGCTTTCGAATATCGCAAAAACCATTACTATGGTTGACCTGATCGAAATATATTCAAGAAGGGTTTTACACACACACATGGTTATAACTCTAAAAACACCCACAATAGGTTCCCGGGTCCTCAAAATGTCGACATCTGTAGAAAATTCGATTTTCGCAAATCAGACTGGAACAATAACTTTCAAATTTTGTAAATTTTCAATAGCGGGACTTTTCAAAAATTAATAATCCAATTCCAACGCGAGCAATATAATTTTCGGTCTTGTAAAATTGTCCATCTAAAACATATCTATAACTTTAGCATTCTTGGTCTTAACGTCTGAATAATTTTATTATTTTTGTCAATATACATATTATAGTCTGAAAGATTGGTCGATAATTTTATTTATTGAATATAGAGTATATATGAAACCACGATCACTTCACAAGTCAAAAATTGTTTGTAGACGTTAGTGCTGGAAATTAGTCTTAGTTTTAGATACTATCATTTTATTCCGACCACATTTAAAATTAGAAACGAATAATATAAAATATTTTATCATAATATAATGTACAAAAAATTCATAATCGCATACCATAGATGTTAGTTTAAATTAAAAATTTTATTTCTAAAACAACTATTTGTATGAATAACAGAAGAAAATTTAAACATTCAACAAATCACGAAGCTATTATCCGACCTCAATTATTTTTTATTATAGAATATGACATGAAATATGTTTCTTTAATGTTCCCATATCACCGAAAGACGTTTTACAAATATCACACTGGTAAGGTCTCTCTCCTGCATGTTTTAATTTATGACGTTTTAAATTCGTTGAATCAGTGAAACATCTTTTACAAATCACACTGGCAAGGTTTCTCTCCTGTATGTTTTAATTTATGACGTTTTAAAGTACTTCCTCGATTGAAACACATTTTACAAACATCACACTGATATGGTTTCTCTCCTGTATGTTTTCGTTTATGACGTTTTAAATTCTGTAATACACTGAAACACATTTTACAAAAATCACACTGGTAAGGTTTCTCTCCTGTATGTTTTCGTTTATGAATTTTTAAAGACTGCGATCGTGAGAACTTCATTTGACAAATGTCACACTGGTATGGTTTCTCTCCTGTATGTGTTAATTTATGAATTTTTAATTGATCTTGTCGTCTGAAACACATTTGACAAATGTCACACTGGTTTGGTTTCTCTCCTGTATGTGTTAATTTATGTCTATTCAAAATCGATGAGTCACGGAAACACATTTTACAAATGTCACACTGGTAAGGTTTCTCTCCTGTATGTTTCAATTTATGATTTTTTAAAGACTGGGCTCGTGAGAACCTCATTTGACAAATGTATGGTTTCTCTCCTGTATGTGTTAATTTATGCCTTTTCAAATTCGACGAGTTATTGAAACACATTTTACAAATGTCACACTGGAATGGCTTCTCTATTGTATGCTGTAACTTGTGATTCCTTAACGATATTGAGTGTCTAAAACATATTTTACAAATGTCACACTGGTAAGGTTTCTCTCCTGTATGTATTAATTTATGACTTTTTAAAGTATATTCTCGATTGAAACACTTTTTACAAATATCACACTGATATGGTTTCTCCCCTGTATGTTTTAATTTATGCTTCTT
This sequence comes from Xanthostigma xanthostigma, assembly GCA_963575645.1. Classification (NCBI taxonomy): domain Eukaryota; kingdom Metazoa; phylum Arthropoda; class Insecta; order Raphidioptera; family Raphidiidae; genus Xanthostigma; species Xanthostigma xanthostigma. The sequence goes on from OY754474.1 coordinate 6,900,889, forward strand.
TAAGGTTGCAGAGAGTCTAAAACGCATTTTGCAAATATCACACTGGTACGGTTTCTCTCCTGTATGAATAGATCGATGGTTTCTTAAATATCCTGACAGTTTAAAACATCTCTGACAAATGTCACACTGATGCGTTTTTTCATTAATGGGAAACGTTTCCCTAGCAATTTGAGATTTATTTTTATTTTCAGTTAAAATAACTTCTTCATTGGACCGAAGACATTCTTCGTCATTAACAATTTCAGGGAACAGGCTACTATCGGCTTTTTCTAGCTGCGTACTGTTTGATTTTTCCGATGTCACCTGTATTTTGTACGCAATACTATTTTCAAATTGAACGGAACACTTGAAGACCTCGGAAGTACCTACTTTTGTTTCGCCAATGTCTATTATAGAACCTTCGAAACTAATTTCACTACCATCATTCTCATATAAATTTTCTACTGCGTCGTCAGCACACTCTGTTTTCAATAATGAATTGTCATCCATTAGTTCAGCTTTGTTTTCAGATTTAAAAAATATTTCTTTGCTATTTTCATTCTGATCTGAATGACAATTAATATCAAACCCATCACTAATTTCAAAGGGTTCACATCGTGTATTGACGTCAGTATTAGAGGTATGGCTTACGGAAGCATCCAATGGTTCTTCGAGGGCCCATTCAACCTTGACTTGAGTAGGATAGTCGCTCAACTGCTGTAGATAGCGCTGCAATGTTTTGTCAGACTGTATTATTTGGTTTTGGAACTGGTGAAATTTCTTCAGTTGATTGAAGCATGATCGACAAATATAGGTCGGCATCTTGTCGTGTCTGGTAATCTGCGACAAAATTTCATAATTCAATCGCCTAAAGTAAACACTGTATTTTGAAATTATCACGAGCATCTTTTCAATATATCTTGTATAAATATAAATAAAAAATGTATGTTGGAAAAATTTGGCATTTTTTAAATGATTTTAGGGAAAAAAAAAATTGGAAAAGTTGCCCGGAAAATTGGAAATATATAATAATGAATGCCTGTATTACAAGCAAAAAAACATTTAGAGCAATTTGAAATATGTAAATTATTAGTTTATTACTTTGACAGCACCAGTGCAATCTGACGAATACAAAAATGTCAACCTTCGTTGCAAGATAAAGAAAAAAATAATAATACTTAGACGCTCAATAGCATATGTCATCACCCTTTATTGAGCTTCAAGATGTCTATAGGTAATTCTACTATTTTTCACCAATAGCCAAATTTTTAGGGAACCCGAATGATTTTACCTAAAATCTGGTCCGAAAAATGCCCGCAAAACCCGAAGTTTCCGATCAAACTAACATTGTCGCAAAGCGTCTTTTTAAAACTTCTGTCATATCAATGATTCAGAATAAATGTAACATGCAAAACACACATAAATACTATCAAATTAAAATTGACATTCAAAAAATTTTAATTTACCATAAAACATTAATTAAAACAGATCCTTAGGTTGCACGATTTGAGGGGTGGAAAGGGGTGTAGAGGATAGAAAAGGGTTGTAGAAGCATCACCTTAAATTGTGGAGGTGCGGAAATCTCTATTCACCCTGGAATTACAATTCGCATACCCGTTTATCGTTCACATCGGAATTGTTTTTTTAAAAACTCCACATTTGCCCCTTCCTGTTTCACTGCGAGACAATTCGCATACCCCTTTATCGTTCACCCCGGAATTACAATTCGCATACCCGTTTATCGTTCACCCCGGAATTGTTTTTTTAAAAACTCCACATTTGCCCTTCCCGTTTCACTGCGAGACAATTCGCATACCCCTTTATCGTTCACCCCGGAATTACAATTCGCATACCTATTTATCGTTCACCCCGGAATTGTTTTTTTAAAAACTCAACATTTGCTCTTCCCGTTTCACTGCGAGACAATTCGCGTAGCCCTTTATACAATGTCTAAGGTTGTTTTGGAACCCACACATATATTCACTGTGCACATAGCCACAATATGTGACATTAGGCCTACCTATTACATCGTTACGTTGAAAAGTTTATTTATTATTTAAGTTTATTTATTTTGCACCTCCACAATTTAAGAGGATGCTTCTACAACCCTTTTCTATCTTCTACACCCCTTTCCACCCGTCAAATCGTGCAGCCAGATACTAGACCAGAGCCGATCCTTATATTAAGCTGGAACAGACTTGTATAGTCTTTACATAAAAAAATATCCTTACTTGAACTGGAGCACATTCCATTACCATTTTGGCTGTATCGTTTCCCGATTCGGAGGAAAACAGAAATACGCCCGTTGTAATGATTTTATCGTGTGACAGGCATAACCTGCACATTTGTGATAAACAACAGCCAATTACTTTTAACTGTTTCATTTTACTTCAACAAAGAGAATATCAACACCCGTCTGAACTAGCACCACAGAGTCTACTCTAGTGATGTGTCGCTCCTGGGCGAGTCGTTCATAATGAACGACTCTTTTCTCGGAACGGATTGAATCGCTCTTTTTTTTTTGAATGACTTACTCCGATCGCCATTGCTCTGTGCTGAGCAGCACAAGCCACAGAGGCACTAGTAAATTTTGCACGTACGGAGTTATCTTTGCTGAGTCATTTAATGTTGAATGACTGTAAGTGTAATAGTACTAAGCTTACAGTGACTTAAACCATTCACATTGACGTCATTGACAAAGATATAATATTGCAAAAATAAACATTACTATTGTTAAGCTTTTATTATACTTTATAGTTTATCCGAAATGCGAATAATATAAGATCAGAATCATATTAAAATGAGCTCAGAGTGTGTATTGTGCTGTGACTCCTGAGCATGTATGATGACAGTTCACACCTCTGCAGTCTGTACTCTTGTGTAGTATGTACTGTTTAGTGTCGCTCCTTTGAACGACTCGCTCTGAGCGACTGTTTTTAGTAAGCGGAGCGCACGGAGCCAGCTTCCAATAGTCATGTGGACACATCACTAGTCCACTCAGACTTGACTCGAGATCAGAATTCACCTTACAACCAAAGATAACCAATTGTTATTGCTTACACAGGTAGATAAGTATCTCTGGATCGGTTAATAATTTGCGACGAATTTTATATGCTAGTGACATCTAACGGAATCTTTATAATATTAATTTTAGTAAACATGGGGTGTGCGCGAGTCTGTGATTAACCCATATTAAAAAAAATCGTTTTTAACAGTTTAGTACTTGAAAACAAGATAGCAATTTTTTTTTTAATTAATTGAAAATCCACAAATATTATTCCTCTTTAAATAACTAAAACTACAAGAACGACTGACCTCAAAATTTAATCAGATGTAAGCCTCAAAAAAACATTTCGAATGCCGTAATTCTAATCTCAATCGGTCAATTCGTTCTAAAGATATCGTTCGACAAAAATTTGTTTACATATGCAATAAACTTATGCGCTCCTGCGGTACAAATACACACACACACACACATGTATACGGACGTTCAATAAAAATAATCAGAACAGCAGCTCAGGACCCCAAAACGTCGAGTGATTTTCATTAAAGAATGAACATAAAAAACTAGGTTTTCTCTTATTTTAGGGCTTCGTAAAATGTTAAATGTTTCAAAAGGGTTCCGAGACCAAAAAAGTTTAAAAACCGCTGATTTAAGCTATCGAATTCATTGAATTTTATAATTAAAGCAATTAAAAAAAGGCACGGAAAGGAAAGACCTGACGATTTATTCAAAACTAAAGAGCGGGTATACTATGAATTTTTACCATTCCAACTTACATGTGGGGATAGAGATTAGTCACTAGAGTACGCTAGTTCGTATGCTTGCCATAAGTGGAAGTGTCCTCAGTTTAGAGAGAGAATGTTGCAGAAAACCAAAAATTTGTTTACAAAAATCAGCATCGTTTTGCATCATTAGTTACCATAGAGATAAGGAACTGTCCTCTCTCTTAATTGCAGACACTTCCACTGCTCTCTAGTCTAATATCTCTATGGTTTTAACTGTATAAAAATACCTAGGGACCGATTTTGTAGACAGTCAAATTTTCAATGAGAGCATTAATTGTAAAATTCAAGTTTTATTCCTGACATTCTATGCTTTTTAATTTTTTTTCTATCAATTTTAAGCTTATGACATTCACAATATGAATTGTTTTTTTTATAAACTTAACATGACAGAGACAGATAACATAAGAACTGCTGTTAGAGATGAGTGCCCATAGGCAAGAAATGCTATCAAGGAGTCTTAATCCGGCACTACGTACAGCTACGTCGCGCTGACGGGAATCGTCGGCCGAGCTCGTCGGTTGAGCTTGCAGCGTATTTAATATGGGGGCTAAAAAAGTCAAACTGTTTAAAGTACGTACATACAAACACACAGAGATTATTTAAAAAAAATTATTAAATATAGTGTGGACTGTAGACATCTTGAATCAAAAATTTGTTAAAATTCAAAATTTTGATTTTCGGACCCATTACAATACTTTTTCAATGTACTAGGAAGCTAAAAATAGCTATTTTCTTGTCCTGAAGTAACTGATCTGTCAAAAATAAATTAGTTGACAATCACGCATGGGTTAATTTATTCATGAGAACTATAATTAATAATAAAAGAAACGAAAAACAGATACTGGTTTTATTTTTATTATAGAATATGATATGAAATATGTTTCTTAAATATTCCCAAATCACTGAAAGACGTTTTACAAATATCACACCGGTAACGTCTCTCTCATGTATGTTTTAATTTATGACTTTTTAAAGTACTTCCTCGATTGAAACACATTTTACAAACATCACACTGATATGGTTTCTCTCCTGTATGTTTTAATTTATGCTCCCTTAAGGTCTTTGACTGGCTATAACATATTTTACAAATGTCACACTGGTACGGTTTCTCTCCTGTATGTGTTAATTTATGACTTTTTAAAGAAGACCTTTGGGTGAAACATATTTCACAAATGTCACACTGGTACGGTTTCTCTCCTGTATGTCTTAATTTATGGACCCTTAAGGTCTTTGAGTGTCTAAAACATATTTTACAAATGTCACACTGGTATGGTTTCTCTCCTGTATGTTTTAATTTATGCTCCCTTAAGGTCTTTGAGTGGCTATAACATATTTTACAAATGTCACACTGGTACGGTTTCTCTCCTGTATGTGTTAATTTATGTCTTTTCAAATTCCATGGGACACTGAAACACATTTTACAAATGTCACACTGGTATGGTTTCTCTCCTGTATGTGTTATTTTATGACTTTTTAAAGAAGATCTTTGGGTAAAACACATTTCACAAATGTCACACTGGTACGGTTTCTCTCCTGTATGTCTTAATTTATGTCCCCTTAAGGTCTTTGAGTGTCTAAAACATATTTTGCAAATGTCACACTGGTATGGTTTCTCTCCTGTATGTTTTAATTTATGACGCTTTAAATGCTGTGCTTGTGTGAAACACATTTTACAAATGTCACACTGGTACGGTTTCTCTCCTGTATGTGTTAATTTATGGACCCTTAAGGTCTTTGAGTGTCTAAAACATATTTTACAAATGTCACACTGGTATGGTTTCTCTCCTGTATGTTTTAATTTATGACACTTTAAATGCTGTGCTTGTGTGAAACACATTTTACAAATGTCACACTGGTACGGTTTCTCTCCTGTATGTGTTAATTTATGAATTTTTAAATGATCTTGTCGTCTGAAACACATTTGACAAATGTCACACGAGTTTGGTTTCTCTCCTGTATGTGTTAATTTATGTCTATTCAAAATCGATGAGTCACGGAAACACATTTTACAATTGTCACACTGGTATGGTTTCTCTCCTGTATGTATTAATTGAAGACGTTTTAAATTGCGTAAATTATTGAAGCACATTTCACTCCTGTATGAATAAATCGATGATTTCTTAAATTTTCTGACCGTTTAAAACATTTCTTACAAATTCAAATCTTTGATTAACGTCTGATTAGAACTCTTCAATAAATAAAATTGTCTGAAAAATTGGTCGATAATTTTATTTATTGAAGATTTCTTACAAATGTCACACTGACGCGATTTTTTATTATTGGGAAACTTTTTGCCAACAATTTGAAATTTATTTTTATTTTCAGTTCTAATAATATCTTCATTAGAACAAAGACTTTCAGGGAACAAGTTTCTATCGGCTTGTTCTAGCGGCGTACTGCTTGTTTCTTCCGATTCCTGCGATATTTTGTTGGAAATACTATTTTCAAATTGGACGGAATTCTCAAAAACTTCTGACTTATTTATACCTACTTTAGTTTCGCCAATGTCTATCATAGAACCTTCGAAACTAATTTCACTACCATCATTCTCATATGAATTTTCTACTGAATCGTCAGTAATTTCATACGGTTCACATCGTGTATTGACGTCAGTATTAGAGGTCTGGCTTACGGAAGCATCAGATGGTTCTTCGAGGGCCCATTTAACCTTGACTTGAGTAGGATAATCGCTCAACTGCTGTAGATAGCGCTGCAATGTTTTGTCAGACTGTATTATTTGGTTTTGGAACTGGTGAAATTTCTTCAGTTGATTGAAGCATGATCGACAAATATAGGTCGGCATCTTGTCGTGTCTGGTAATCTGCGACAAAATTACACAATTCAATCCCCTAAAGTAAACACTGTATTTTGAAATTATCACGAGCATCTTTTCAATATATTTTATATATATATAAATAAAACTTACACGTTGTTCTTTGGTAAGCGCATTACTCGAGAACAGCTGGCATTTTTTTAAATGTTTTTAGGGAAAGAAAAATTGGATAAGTTGCCCGGAAAATTGGAAATATATAATAATGAAATTACAAGCAAAAACAAAACATTTAGAGCAATTTGCAATATGTAAATTATTAGTTTATTACTTTGACGCATTACTTAGGCCTCTTGTTAACGACAACGGATAACGGCCCGATTATTATGACGGGCGACGGGCCGACGCGCACTGTTCAATAGGTTAGTGTATGTTACCGTGACGGGATTTTTGTTACAACGGTTACATGCCCGTCGCGTTAACAAACACCCACACTAATCTTTGAACACTGCGCGTAGGCCCGTCGCCCGTCATAAAAATCGGGGCGTTATCAGTTGTCGCTAGCAAGAGGCCTTACTTGCAGCACCAGTGCAATCTGACGAATACAAAAATGTCAATCTTCGTTGCAAGATAAAGAAAAAAATAATAATACATAGATGCTCAATAGCTGCTGTCATCACCGTGTATTGAGCTTGAGCTTCAAGAAGTCAAAAGGAAACTTTTTTACCAATAGTCAAATTTTTGGGAACCCGAGTAATTTTACCTAAAATCTGAAATCCGAAAAATGCCCGCAAACCCAAAGGCTTCCGATCAATTTAACATTGTCGACCAGCGTCTTTTTAAATCTTCTGTCACATCAACTTGCAAAACACACATATATAGTATCAAATTAAAATTGACATTCGAAAAATCTTAATTTACCACAAAACATTAACAATAACAGATTCTTATAGTAAATTGGAACAGACTTGTATAGTCTTTAGATAAAAAAATATCCTTACTTGAACTGGAGCACATTCCATTATCATATCGGCTGCATCGTTTCCCAATTCGGAGGAAAACAGAAATACGCCCGTTGTAGTGATTTTATCATGTGAGAGACATAATCTGCACATTTGTGATAAACCACAGCCAATTACTTTTAACTGTTTCATTTTATTTCGATTAGGAGAATAATTTAATACTTCCGATTGGCGGTTGCTTATCACTAATCACTGTTTGTGATTTATGTATCTATGAATGCAGCGAATTTATTCGACAGATCATCCATATTAATTCAACAGGAATCATAGAACTCATAATTGCATCACTCGTGACAAAAATAATTACCTATTTGAAACCGATTTCTCGGCACTGACAGTCACATTATGGTCTATGTGCAGGAAGGCGGAGTTACAAATTTTTCGATGCGAGCGTTTGTGGTGAGCACTAGGGGAAACTTCGAACTCCAATTTTCCGTATGTCAGTGAGCAATGTTTATTAAAAGTGAAAGTAGTTATAATTTTATAAAGATTTTTTAATTACAAAGAAAACATAGGAAAACTGAGCAATCGGGAAATGCTTGCTGTGTTCCGGGCTGTTGCGCTGATGGCGATTTAAGTAAAATAAAGACCATTGGCGCCCTAATTTGACGTTCCGTTGTCAGTGTAAACAAATTAACATCAGTTTTCCTTATTACATTTTTTTTTAAATAAAATAAAATGCGCAGCAACTAGGGCTACATGCGTAAACATAATGCTACTGCCACACACTCGACGAGTGGCATGGGAAGTGGCGAGGAAAGGAGGCAGGAACGTAGTGTGGCCGCATTACTCGCCATGCCGCACATCATGCTGCTCGTCATGCCCAGTGCTCCCTCAATTGTCGGTTTTTTGTGCGCGAGTCAAAGGACCGGCAATAGAGCACGAATAAGCCGGCCACATACTCCCGCGCCACGCAGTACGCATCAAGCGCTCAAACTATAAATGGATGTCATACGCCATCTCCCTTAGCGAGGACGACGACTATGACGTTTAATTATAATATTGTTTCGTTTTATAACATTCATAAAATTTGCTATGCTATTAGAATTTAGAATTAGAATTTATTTATCCAAAGACATACAATTATGTATAGGATTTGTCAAAAGAAAGATAAATCGTGCTTACAACTCATTAACAATAAAATCGTCTACCTTATACAGACCTTGTTTAAAAAGAGCAGTCTTCAATACTCTTTTAAATTTAGGAATTTTTGAAACTGTCTGGCAATTTATTGAACATTTTCAAGGCGTTATATTCGGCGCTCTTATTAAACAACATCAGTGTAGACTTCGGCAAAATAACATTAGAATTATTCCTTGTGTCATGTCCATGGATAGCCTGAAACGTATCATAATTAGGAATACGTTGTTTTATAAAACATAAAGTAAAATAGACGTGTATAGACGGCGCAGTTAAAATACATTTTTCTGTATAAAGACATAGTGCGCACACTGCCACAGTATTAACTTTCGTTGTCGAAAGGCGAAAGCCAAGTGCGGAGCGTCGCGATGAGTAGCTCGAGTAGACAGTGTGTGGCCGCTTAGGGCAAACATCGCGGCAACGCGATGAGCAGAGCTAGGAGCAGTGCGAGGAGCATAGTCTGGCCCTAGGGTAAGATCAAAAAGGTAAGTATGATAAATGTAAGTATGATATGAATATCAATAACACTAACGTTTACACCAATTATGAGACGTGAGCCCGGACGCCCCCTGACCACAACGGTTGTTGTGGCCAAGGAGCGGCCAAACTCACGCCTCATATACTTAGTAGGTATGATTGTTTCTTACAGATTGGTAAATACCTTATTACATTTTGCTTACACATCATGGCCAACTAAAGTTTTTAACTTATAACCTTAGAAACATGTCGCGATTTCCATAAAAAGTGAGTTCAATAATTCTCTATTACCCACTAGCGGCGCTAATAGGCTTCGTGCACACAGCCTATAGGGGTGTCAGAAATGCTATGATTAGAATACACAACAAAATGCCTAATTATCTAAAAGATGAACCAAATAAAAATAAATTTGAAAGGGAATTAAAAAAATACCTGCTGGGAGTTTGTAGCTATTCTTTAAAAGGAATACTGTAGATTAATTTTATGACGCTATTTAAATTGTGTGGTAAACCAAATAAAGAGTTTGATATTATTTATACAGTTACATTTCATGAATCAGTTAATATTTGCATCGAATTAGAGACACCTAACGGAATCTTTGTAGGATTTATTTAATAAAGAAAGGCGTATTCCGCAAGTTTATAATATTTTACCCAAATTTAAAAAAATACATTTATAACAGTCATTTACTTGAAAACATAATAATATATCAGTTATTTAATAACTTAAGTAAATATCCATAAATATGCGAAAAATTATACAACAAAAACGTGAAAAAATGTTTTCTGTCTTTAAATAACTTAGAACTACTTGACCGATTGACCCCAAAATTTAATCAGATATAAGTCTCAATAAACCTTTTCGAATGCCGTAAATCCAATCTCAATTAGTCGAGACGTTCTGAAGATATCGTATGATAAAAACTTATGCGCGCACACACACATACATAAGGAAGTCCATCCAAAAATAGTCAGATTAACTGTTCTGAATTCCAACACGTCGTATAGTTTTCAATAAATAATGAACATTAAACTAGGTTTTGCTTTTTTCAGGTTCAGTTATTTCAAACTAGGGATATTCACTTAGTATAAGAGCCAGTGATCGGCTACCAGTATGTATTTGACCAGACCTGAATTTTTACACAGTGAGTCTCCTATACCTACCATACATGGAGTGGGGACTCACTAAGCCCGGAGTGGCCGCCGCGGCCCGTACTCAGGTGCGACAGGTACAAAATTTGACTAATTTTCAAAGTATTTGACCACGTCTGCCATTTGGAAATTTAATAATATATTATTATTGCTATTGAAAAATAACAATGGCAGACCATTATCGCGCGACAATCATCGTGGCAGACAATTTTTTAAGTACTAAAAAATATGAAATTTTGAAAGGTATATTTTTCATCACGGATTATTATTCTATTTATTATTTCAAGCAAGTTTCGTAAATAAAATTTTTTTCTAAACTTTATAGTTCCGGAAATATTTAGAAAATTAAAAAAAAATCAGCTGCTCTTTTGTCTTGTAGATCTGTCAGAAATAAACTAGTTAAGCATGCTTTGATTAATTTTTACATGAGGTGGAACATATTATGTAGGTGACCAAGGCGATGAATAGCAAAATATCATATTGAATACTAGCCATTACCCGCGTCACCTCACGCGATATCAGAAATGTTATTTTCTTTATTTTACTATATCAAATGTCAATATTTTTGAAGTTGGAATGGTCCCGTCGCCCAATTGGTTGGAATTTTTTATTTGTTCCAAAACAAAATTAAAAAGTGTCAAGTGAGAATAAAAATATTGTTTATTGGTAGGCATAAATAATTTTTTATATTCTCCTGACATTTTTTATTTTTGTTTTGGAACAATTAATAAAAAATTCCAACCAATTGGGCGACGGGACCATTCCAACTTCAAAAATATTGACATTTGATATAGTAAAATAAAGAAAATAACATTTCTGATATCGCGTGAGGTGACGCGGGTAATGGCTAGTATTCAATATGATATTTGCTATTCATCGCCTTGGTCACCTACATAATATGTTCCACCTCATGTAAAAATTAATCAAAGCATGCTTAACTAGTTTATTTCTGACAGATCTACAAGACAAAAGAGCAGCTGATTTTTTTTAAATTTTCTAAATATTTCCGGAACTATAAAGTTTAGAAAAAAATTTTATTTACGAAACTTGCTTGAAATAATAAATAGAATAATAATCCGTGATGAAAAATATACCTTTCAAAATTTCATATTTTTTAGTACTTAAAAAATTGTCTGACACGATGATTGTCGCGCGATAATGGTCTGCCATTGTTATTTTTCAATAGCAATAATAATATATTATTAAATTTCCAAATGGCAGACGTGGTCAAATACTTTGAAAATTAGTCAAATTTTGTACCTGTCGCACCTGAGTACGGGCCGCGGCGGCCACTCCGGGCTTAGTGAGTCCCCACTCCATGTATGGTAGGTATAGGAGACTCACTGTGTAAAAATTCAGGTCTGGTCAAATACATACTAGTAGCCGATCACTGGCTCTTATACCTACTATTAACATCGATATATCGGATTGTTCGATGTTTTGACAAATATTTATTGAATTCGATACCTATAATATCGATATATTTATTTATAGAAACATGGAATATTTGCTTTTTTTATTTTTTTGTCGAATCTATTAAAAAACTAAATAATTTTAGCACTACTGGTTGAATTCAATTTTAAATAAGGTCTTGTGGTATGTAATAAAATATTTCTATTAATTTGTCGTTTTTATTTCACTTACAAATGTAGATATAACTCATCTCACTAACTTAGTAGGTAGTACAATTCTATTCAAGTAACACTCATAGAAAATCATTATTATTACACTACTAGGTTTAAGTTTTGATTCTACATTCACACATACAAAATCAAGGACCACAAACTTTGCGCGTTTCACTGGAAAAAGGTAATATTAAACTTTTATGGAAAGTATTCGATAGTGAAAAAATATCGATGTTTCCAAGCGATATATCGATAAACATCGATGCTGGGATCCGATGTTTTACATCGAATAAAAATATAAATATATTTTTTAAGTGGACACCCCTATTTCAAACGGGTTCCGTCGCCTTAAAAGTGTGAGAGCCGACGGTCAGCGCGTAAGTCGGTAGGACATAGCTATATATCAATGCAAGTGTATTACGCGTTCAGTGCAGCGCTGACAATTTGCTACGCGCGTACAGCCAGTGCTGGATTAACCTATAAGCAAAATAAGCAACTGCTTAGGGCATCACGTCTCAGGGGACACCAAAAATCACAACTTAGAAATGAAAAGTACCTACCTCACCAGACCGTGGCAACAATTTTTTTTTCTTTTTGTCATGTTCTCAAAAATGTGATCTAAATGAAAACGCTATGTTTTTTTTAACTTTACATTTTTTTTAACTATTTTAACCATAGAGATATGTCACTAGAGTACGCTAGTTCGTATGCTTGCCATACGTGAAAGTGTCCTCAGTTGAGAGAGAGAGAGAATGTTGCAGAAAACCAAAAATTTGTTTATAAAAATCAGCATCGTTTTGCCTCATTAGTTACCATCGTGATAAAGAACTGTTCTCTCTCTTTGCAGACACTTCCACTGCTCTCTAGTCTAATATCTCTATGGTTTCAGCTGTATAAAAATACCTAAGGACCGATTTTATAGACAGTGAAATTTTCAATGAGAGTATTAATTGTAAAATTCAATTTTTTTCCTTAAAATTCTATGCTTTTTAATTTTTTTTCTATCAATTTTAAGCTTATGACATTCACAACTTGAATTGTTTTTTTATAAACTTAACATGACAGAGACAGATAACATAAGAACTGCTGTTAGAGATGAGTGCCCAGAGGCAAGAAATGCTTAGGGCATCAAGGCGACCAATAGGAGCACGGCTTCAAATGGAACCATTCACACTGCGAGCAACTGTCTCTTCATTATTAGTAGCGCTACTATAGCAGCTTTTTCGACGTCCATTCTGCATGAATGTACTTGTAGACAGTGCGTAATGGCTCTAAACGCATTTCCACAACCGAAGATCAGCACGTTCGTTACGCGCTGAACATCGGTCGAGCACTGTTTCCAATCTTATAGAAATTAAAAAAGACGCCGAAAGGAAAAATCCGACATTATTGAAAACGAAATAGCACGTACCTACGAATTATTTGTAAGAAATGATGAATATTGTAATTTTTGAATCCTTTCGTTTCATGATCTTTCGCGAATAAATTAACCAATTTTGCTCGTCTTTGCGACATTCTACGCAGCTTTTAAGGGTTTTAAACCTGACTAGATTTTTGGAATCTATCGATTCTGTAATTGAAAAGTTACTCGAAAAAAGTTTTATTTAAATATTAAAATTGAGACCACCGTTTTGGTCAATAGTTCCTAGAAATCTAAGTTTAGTTGAGAGCTTTCGAATATCGCAAAAACCATTACTATGGTTGACCTGATCGAAATATATTCAAGAAGGGTTTTACACATACACATGGTTATAACTCTAAAAACACCCACAATAGGTTCCCGGGTCCTCAAAATGTCGACATCTGTTGAAAATTCGATTTTCGCAAATCAGACTGAGAACAATAACTTTCAAATCTTGTAAATTTTCAATAGCGGGACTTTTAAAAATTAATAATCCAAAGCGAGCAATATAATTTTCGGTCTTGTAAAATTGTCCATCTAAAACATATCTATAACTTTAGCTTTCTTGGTCTTAACGTCTGAATAATTTTATTATTTTTGTCAATATGTATACATATTATAGTCTGAAAGATTGGTCGATAATTTTATTTATTGAATATAGAGTATATATGGAACCACGATCACTTCACAAGTCAAAAATTGTTTGTAGTCGTTAGTGCTGGAAATTAGTCTTAGTTTTAGATAGTATCATTTTATTCCGACGACATTTAAAATTAGAAACGAATATAAAATATTTTATCATAATATAATGTACAAAAATTCATAATCGCATACCATAGATGTTAGTTTAAATTAAAAATTTTATTTCTAAAACAACTATTTGTATGAATAAAGGAAAAAAATTTAAACATCAACAAATCACGAAGCTATTACCCGACCTCAATAAGTTTTTATTATAGGATATGACATGAAATATGTTTCTTTAATGTTCCCATATCACCGAAAGACGTTTTACAAATATCACACTGGTAAAGTCTCTCTCCTGCATGTTTTAATTTATGACTTTTTAAAGTACTTCCTCGTTTGAAACACATTTTACAAACATCACACTGATATGGTTTCTCTCCTGTATGTGTTAATTTATGTCTATTCAAATTCGGTGAGAGACTGAAACACATTTTACAAATGTCACATTGGTATGGTTTCTCTCCTGTATGTTTTAATTTATACATTTTAAATGCTGTGCTTGTTCGAAACACATTTTACAAATGTCACACTAATACGGTTTCTCTCCTGTATGACTTAATTTATGACCCCTTAAAGTCTTTGCCTTTTTAAAACACATTTTACAAATGTCACACTGGTATGGTTTCTCTCCTGTATGTTTTAATTTATGATTCCGTAAGGTATTTGAGTGTCTGAAACATATTTTACAAATGTTACACTGGTATGGTTTCTCTCCTGTATGTTTTAATTTATGATTCCTTAAGGTACTTGAGTGTCTAAAACATATTTTACAAATGTCACACTGGTATGGTTTCTCTCCTGTATGTTTTAATTTATGACACTTTAAATGCTGTGCTTGTGTGAAACACATTTTACAAATGTCACACTGGTACGGTTTCTCTCCTGTATGTGTTAATTTATGAATTTTTAAATTATCTTGTCGTCTAAAACATATTTTACAAATGCCACACTGGTATGGTTTCTCTCTTGTATGTTTTGATTGATGACGTTTTAAATGCTGTGCTTGTCTGAAACACATTTTACACGTGTCACACTGGTACGGTTTCTCTCCTGTATGAATAAATCGATGATTTCTTAAATTTTCTGACCGTTTAAAACATTTCTTACAAATGTCACACTGATGCGATTTTTTATTATTGGGAAACTTTTTGCCAACAATTTGAAATTTATTTTTAATTTTAGTTCTAATAATATCTTCATTAGAACAAAGACTTTCAGGGAACAAGGTTCTATCGGCTTGTTCTAGCGGCGTACTGCTTGTTTCTTCCGATTCCTGCGATATTTTGTTGGAAATACTATTTTCAAATTGGACGGAATACTCAAAAATTTCTGACTTATTTATACCTACTTTAGTTTCGCCAATGTCTATCACAGAACCTTCGAAACTAATTTCACTACCATCATTCTCATATGAATTTTCTACTGCATCGTCAGCACACTTTGTTTTTATTAATAAATTGTCATCAATTCGTTCACCTTTGTTTTCAAATTTGAAAGATATTTCCTTGCTATTTTCATTCTGATCTACATGACAAATATCAAACCCATCACCCATAATTTCAAACGGTTCACATCGTGTATTGACGTCAGTATTAGAGGTCTGGCTTACGGAAGCATCAGATGGTTCTTCGAGAGCCCATTCAACCTTGACTTGAGTAGGATAATCGCTCAACTGCTGTAGATAGCGCTGCAATGTTTTGTCAGACTGTATTATTTGGTTTTGGAACTGGTGAAATTTCTTCAGTTGATTGAAGCATGATCGACAAATATAGGTCGGCATCTTGTCGTGTCTGGTAATCTGCGACAAAATTACACAATTCAATCCCCTAAAGTAAACACTGTATTTTGAAATTATCACGAGCATCTTTTCAATATATTTTATATAAATATAAATAAAAATTACACGTTGTTCTTTGGTAAGCGCATCACTCGAGAACAGCTGGATTTTTTTAAATGTTTTTAGGGAAAGAAAAATTTGATAAGTTGCCCGGAAAATTGGAAATATATAATAATGAAATTACAAGCAAAAACAAAACATTTAGAGCAATTTGCAATATGTAAATTATTAGTTTATTACTTTGACGCATTACTTAGGCCTCTTGTTAACGACAACGGATAACGGCCCGATCTTTATGACGGGCGTCCGGCTTGTAACCGTTGTAACAAAACTCCCGTCACGTTAACAAACACTCGCACTAACCTGTTGAACACTGCGAGGTAGGCCCGTCGCCCGTCATAAAAATCGGGCCGTTATCAGTTGTCGTTAGCAAGAGGCTTTACTTGCGGCACCAGTGCAATCTGACGAATACAAAAATGTCAATCTTCGTTGCAAGATGAAGAAAAAAATAATAATACATAGATGCTCAATAGCTGCTGTCATCACCGTGTATTGAGCTTCAAGAAGTCAAAAGGAAACTTTTTCACCAATAGTCAAATTTTTGGGAACCCGACTAATTTTACCTAAAATCTGAAATCCGAAAAATGCCCGCAAACCCAAAGTCTTTCGATCAAATTAATATTGTCGACCAGCGTCTTTTTAAATCTTGTCACATCAAAGATTCAACTTGCAAAACACACATATATAGTATCAAATTAAAATTGACATTCGAAAAATCTTAATTTACCACAAAACATTAACAATAACAGATTCTTATAGTAAATTGGAACAGACTAGTATAGTTTTTACACAAAAATATCCTTACTTGAACTAGAGCACATTCCATTACCATATCGGCTGCAACGTTTCCCGATTCGGAGGAAAACAGAAATACGCCCGTTGTAGTGATTTTATCGTGTGACAGACATAATCTGCACATTTGTGATAAACCACAGCCAATTACTTTTAACTGTTTCATTTTACTTCGATTAAGAGAATATTAACACTTCCGATTGGTGATTGCTTGTCACTAATCACTGTCTGTGATTTATGTATCATAAATGCAGCGGTTTTATTCGACAGATGATCCATATTAATTCAACAGGAATCTTAGAACTCATAATTGCATCACTCGTGACAAAAATAATTACCTATTTGAAACCTATTTCTCGGCACTGACAGTCACATTATGGTCATGTGCAGGGGGCGGAGTTACAAATTTTTCGATGCGAGCGTTTGTGGTGATCACTAGGGGAAACACATTTTTCCGTATATCAGTGAGCAATGTTCATTAAAAGTGAAAGTAGTTATAATTTTTTAAAGATTTTTTAATTACAAAGAAAACATAGGAAAACTGAGCAATCGGGAAATGCTTGTTGTGTTCAAGGCTGTTGCGCTGATGGCGATTTAAGTAAAATAAAGACCATTGGCGCCCTAATTTGACGTTCCGTTGTCAGGGTAAACAAATTAACATCAGTTTTCCTTATTACATTTTTTTTTAAATTTAAATATAAAACGCGCAGCAACTAGGGCTATATGCGTAAACATAAGATCAAAAATGTAAGTATGATAAATGTAAGTATGATATGAATATCAATAACACTAACGTTTACACCAATTATGAGACGTGAGCCCGGACGCCCCCTGACCACAACGGTTGTTGTGGCCAAGGAGCGGCCAAACTCACGCCTCATATACTTAGTAGGTATGATTGTTTCTTACAGATTGGTAAATACCTTATTACATTTTTCTTACACATCATGGCCAACTAAAGTTTTTAACTTATAACCTTAGAAACATGACGCGATTTCCATAAAAAGTGAGTTCAATAATTCTCTATTACCCACTAGCGGCGCTAATAGGCTTCGTGCACACAGCCTATAGGGGTGTCAGAAATGCTATGATTAGAATACACAACAAAATGCCTAATTATCTAAAAGATGAACCAAATAAAAATAAATTTGGAAGGGAATTAAAATTATACCTGTTGGGAGTTTGTAGCTATTCTTTTAAAGGAATACTGTAGATTAATTTTATGACGCTATTTATGTTGTGTGGTAAACCAAATAAAGAGTTTGATATTATTTATACAGTTACATTTCATGAATCAGTTAATATTTGCATCGAATTAGAGACACCTAACGGAATCTTTGTAGAATTTATTTAATAAAGAAGGGCGTATTCCGCAAGTTTATAATATTTTACCCAAATTTAAAAAAATACATTTATAACAGTCATTTACTTGAAAACAAGATATATCAGTTATTTAATAACTTAAGTAAATATCCATAAATATGCGAAAAATTATACAACAAAAACGTGAAAAAATGTTTTCTGTCTTTAAATAACTTAGAACTACTTGACCGATTGATCCCAAAATTTAATCAGATATAAGTCTCAATGAACCTTTTCGAATGCCGTAAATCCAATCTCAATTAGTCGAGACGTTCCGAAGATATCGTATGATAAAAACTTATGCGCGCACACACACATACATAAGGAAGTCCATCCAAAAATAGTCAGATTAACTGTTCTGAATTCCAACACGTCGTATAGTTTTCAATAAATAATGAACATTAAACTAGGTTTTGCTTTTTTCAGGTTCAGTTATTTCAAACTAGGGATATAATTCACTTAACATCGATAATATGTCGGATTGATTCGATGTTTTGACAAATATTTATTGAATTCGATACCTATAATATCGATATATTTATTTATAGAAACATGGAATATTTGCTTTTCTTATTTTTTTGTCGAATCTATTAAAAAACTAAATAATTTTAGCACTACTGGTTGAATTCAATTTTAAATAAGGTCTTGTGGTATGTAATAAAATATTTCTATTAATTTGTCGTTTTTATTTCACTTACAAATGTAGGTATAACTCATCTCACTAACTTAGTAGTACAATTCTATTCAAGTAACACTCATAGAAAATCATTATTATTACACTACTAGGTTTAAGTTTTGATTCTACATTCACACATACAAAATCAAGGAACACAAACTTTGCGCGTTTCACTGGAAAAAGGTAATATTAAACTTTTATGGAAAGTATTCGATAGTGAAAAAATATCGATGTTTCCAAGCGATATATCGATAAACATCGATGCTGGGATCCGATGTTTAACATCGAATATAAATATTGATATATTTTTTAAGTGGACACCCCTATTTAAAACGGGTTCCATCGCCTTAAAAGTTTGAGAGCCGACGGTCAGCGCGTAAGTCGGTCGGACATAGCTATATATCAATGCAAGTGTATTACGCGTTCAGTGCAGCGCTGACAATTTACTACGCGCGTACAGCCAGTGCTGGATTAACCTATAAGCAAAATAAGCAACTGCTTAGGGCATCACGTCTCAGGGGACACCAAAAATCACAACTCAGAAATGAAAAGTACCTACCTCACCAGACCGTGGCAACAATTTTTTTTTCTCTTTGTCATGTTCTCAACAATGTGATCTAAATGAAAACGCTATGTTTTTTTAACTTTACATTTTTTTTAACTATTTTAACCATAGAGATATGTCACTAGAGTACGCTAGTTCGTATGCTTGCCATAAGTGAAATTGTCCTCAGTTGAGAGAGAGAGAGAGAATGCTGCAGAAAACCAAAAAATTGTTTACAAAAATCAACATCGTTTTGCATCATTAGTTACCATAGAGATAAGAAACTGTTCTCTCTCTTAATTGCAGATACTTCCAATGCTCTCTAGTCTAATATCTCTATGGTTTTAACTGTATAAAAATATCTAAGGACCGATTTTATAGACAGTGAAATTTTCAATGAGAGTATTAAATGTAAAATTCAAGTTTTATTTCTAAAATTCTATGCTTTTTAATTTTTTTTCTATCAATTTTAAGCTTATGACATTCACATTCACATTTTTTATAAACTTAACATGACAGAGACAGATAATATTAGAACTGCTGTTAGAGATGAGTGCCCATAGGCAAGAAATGCTTAGGGCATCAAGGAGTCTTAATCCAGCACTACGTACAGTTATGTCGCGCTGACGGGAAACGCCGGCCGAGATTGTCGGTTTAGCTTGTGTCGATCGACCGTCGAGTTATGAAAATGTATGAACGTATTTAGTACGACACTGAATGAGCGACTGATTTCACTGCAAAATGATTAATTTCTCTTTGCAACTGTACCTTACACAAGCGAATTAGTTTTTACCATCAGTTGAACACTAAACGCATTTTCACAACCGAAGATCACACGTTCTTTACGCGCTGAACGTCGGTCGAGCACTGTTCCCAACCTTATAGAAATTAAAAAAGACGCCGAAAGGAAAAATCCAACATTATTGAAAACGAAATAGCACGTACCTACGAATTATTTGTAAGAAATGATGAATATTGTAATTTTTGTATCCTTTTGTTTCATGATCTCTCGCGAACAAATTAACCACTTTTGCTTGTCTTTGCGGCATTCTACGCAGCTTTTAAGAGTTTTAAACCTGACTAGATTTTTGGAATCTGTCAATTCTGTAATTGAAAAGTTACTCGAAAAAAGTTTTATTTAAATATTAAAATTCAGACCGCCGTTTTGGTCAATAGTTCCTAGAAATCTAAGTTTTATGAGAGCTTTCGAATATCGCAAAAACCATTACTATGGTTGACCTGATCGAAATATATTCAAGAAGGGTTTTACACATACACATGGTTATAACTCTAAAAACACCCACAATAGGTTCCCGGGTCCTCAAAATGTCGACATCTGTTGAAAATTCGATTTTCGCAAATCAGACTGAAAACAATAACTTTCGAATTTTGTAAATTTTCAATAGCTGGAATTTAAAAAATTAATAATAGCCCGGTCATATTTTACACTAAAAATCGCTAATCTCGCAAACTAACATGTAGTTCTGATTTTTTAATATATTGTTAGGACCACTACCAGTAGCGTATATCCAAGTTTGCAGCTTCGAAAGACCTGTGCTAACTTTGCAGCACTCAAAAAACTGCGAAATTTTCGCACTTTTTTTGGTATTCTCAATATAGGTCTTAAACTATGCATTTTTTTTATAAAATATTTTTTATACGTTTTTAAGTAGACTAAAATTGCTACAATCTGAGACAAGAACCAGCTCTGTAGGTTAAATACTTACCGAGATACAGCTTTCCAAAAATTGACCAGTTTTTTCAACAAAGTGAAATTTTAAGATTTGGTCAACTTTTGACCCCGATATCGGGGAAAATACTCATTTTAAGGGAAATATCATAGGCACATATATTGTAGCAAATGTAATTAGCTTTAATTTAAGCAGAGAACGACGTCTGTAGGCCATATAGTTTACTCACAAATTTTAAAAATCCAAAAAATGAGAAAACTGCATTTTCGCAAATTTAACTTTAATACCTAGTAATCGTTATGTAAATCCATTCAGTGATTTTAATGTGGTTAAGTAACCAAATTGAGTAACATAGTGGCATAAACGAGTAACATAATACAAAAAATAACATAATTGATAACATCATAAAAAAATTATGCAGTTTTTGACAAAATACCGTCGTATTTCAGCCATTTTGTAAAAAATATTTACAAATTATATTCATAAACCTTCCTCGTTTATCGCTCTTTCTATTACCGAAAACAATTTCAAAATCCGGTGCGTGGTTTAGTAGAAGAGAGCGGAGAAAAAGACAGAGACTTTGTTTTTAACTGTGCAGTCTTTGACAAAATACCGTCGTATTTCAGCCATTTTGAAAAAATATTTACAAATTGTATACAAAAACCTTCCTCGTATATTGATATTTCTATTAGCGAAAACCATTTCAAAATCCGGTGCGTGGTTTAGAAGAAATGACCGGTGAAAAAGACAAAGACAGTCAGAGACTCTGATTTTAACTATGTAGCCTTTGCTAAAATTCCGTCGTAGTTCAGTTATTTTGTAAAAAATATTTATAAATTATATACAGAAACCTTCCTCGTTTATTGCTCTTTCTACTATCGAAAACCATTTTTAGGTTCGGCGCATGGTTTAGAAGAAGTGAGCGGAGAAAAAGACAAAGACAGACAGAGACTGTTTTTAACTATGCAGTCTTTGACAAAACAACGTCGGTGTTCTTCTAAACTATGCGCCGGATCGTAAAATGGTTTTCGGTAATAGAAAGAGCGATAAGCATGGAAGGTTTCTGTATATAATTTGTAAATAGTTTTTACAAAATGCCTGAACTACGACAGTGTTTTAGCTCAGACTGCATAGTTAAAAATAGAGCTTCTGTCTGTCTTTGTCTTTTTCTCAGCTCACTTCTTCTAAGCCATGCGCCGGATCTAAAAATGGTTTTCGGTAGTTGAAAGAGCAATAAACCAGGAAGGTTTCTGTATATAATTTATAAATATTTTTTACAAAATACCTGAACTACGACGCAATTTTAGCAAAGACTACATAGTTAAAATCAGAGTCTCTGACTGTCTTTGTCTTTTTCACCGGTCATTTCTTCTAAACCACGCACCGGATTTTGAAATGGTTTTCGCTAATAGAAAGATCAATATACGAGGAAGGATTCTGTATACAATTTGTAAATATTTTTTCAAAATGGCTGAAATACGACGGTATTTTTTCAGAGACTGCACAGTTAAAAACAAAGTCTCTGTCTTTTTCTCCGCTCTCTTCTACTAAACCACGCACCGGATTTTGAAATTGTTTTCGGTAATAGAAAGAGCGATAAACGAGGAAGGTTTATGAATATAATTTGTAAATATTTTTTACAAAATGGCTGAAATACGACGGTATTTTGTCAAAAACTGCATAATTTTTTTATGATGTTATCAATTATGTTATTTTTTTTATTATGTTACTCGTTTATGCTACTAAGTTACTCAATTTGGTTACTTAACCACATTAAAATCACTGAATGGATTTACATAACGATTACTAGGTATTAAAGTTAAATTTGCGAAAATGCAGTTTTCTCATTTTTTGGATTTTTAAAATTTGTGAGTAAACTATATGGCCTACAGACGTCGTTCTCTGCTTAAATTAAAGCTAATTACATTTGCTACAATATATGTGCCTATGATATTTCCCTTAAAATGAGTATTTTCCCCGATACCGGGGTCAAAAGTTGACCAAATCTTAAAATTTCACTTTATTGAAAAAACTGGTCAATTTTTGGAAAACTGTATCTCGGTAAGTATTTAACCTACAGAGCTGGTTCTTGTCTCAGATTTTAGCAATTTTAGTCTACTTAAAAACGTATAAAAAATATTTTATAAAAAAATGCATAGTTTAAGACCTATATTGAGAATACCAAAAAAAGTGCGAAAATTTCGCAGTTTTTTGAGTGCTGCAAAGTTAGCACAGGTCTTTCGAAGCTGCAAACATGGATATACGCTACTGGTAGTGGTCCTAACAATATATTAAAAAATCAGAACTACATGTTAGTTTGCGAGTTTAATGTTAGATATGACTGGCCTATAATAAAACGCGAGCAATATAATTTTCGGTCTTGTAAAATTGTCCATCTAAAACATATCTATAGCTTTAGCTTTCTTCGTCTTAACGTCTGAATAATTTTATTATTTTTGTCAATATACATATTATATAGTCTGAAAGAATGGTCGATAATTTTATTTATTGAATTTGGAGTATATATTGAACGACGATCACTTCACAAGTCAAAAATTGTTTGTAGACGTTAGTGCTGGAAATTAGTCTTAGTTTTAGATAGTATCATTTTATTCCGACACAATTTAAAAAAATATTGTCTGAAGACACAAGTAATTCAAGAATTACAAGGCGCGAATTTTACATAATATACCCCAACGTATGTTCGAAAATTGATGTATATTTTTAACGACACTTTGAGCTTAATAATATAATTTAATTAACTTAATCTAATAAAAAAATAACAGTTGAAAGTATTGAAACACAGAAAGGAAAAAATCATTTTAATAATTTATTAATAATTAATTTAGGTTCATAAATATAAAAGCGTTAGCTGTAAACTCTATGATCGTTTATTAGTCACAATCAATAATATAATTGTGACCCTAAATTATAAAAATTATATTTTCTTTTTGGTACATTTCAATAAAAACTTTCTTTTTATTAGTATTTTATTTTTCTTGTTTTTATAGTCTTTCAAAATTTTAACTATTATGACATTAAATTATAAAAATTATTTGATTATTTTATTCAAGATGGTTGAGAAGGAAAAGGTATTCCGTCATCTTGGGGCATCCGCCATATTGGATATATACATTGTCACCAGACTTGCATGTGTGTGAAATTTCAAAGCTTTAGTTAATTTAATCTAGTCGAACAAATTGCAGCAATTAGATTATGGGGCCTTTCCAACTAATAAATTATAATATTGACATTTGACATATAATAACAAAGAAAATAAAATTTCCGTTAACGCGTATAGTAACGCGTATAGTTACCACTAAACATTATAAAATTTGCTGTTCGTGTTCATGGTTTTCTATATGTTATCACGTTATGATGTTAAAAATAAACAAAGAATGCTTGTCAAATACCTAACTAACATCTACGGAACAAACTAACATTAGATTTTTTTTATTTTCAAAATATTTCTGAAACTAAGTACAAATTTAGAAAAACACATTTTTTCATGACTATCTCGTAAAAATATACAGGCTAATAAACTGTTATGACATGTAAGTATATCATAATTATAAAAAAAACAACATTGAAAGGTAGGTACTTCTTTCTCTGTTGCGCATGCGCCGATTTTCCCGAAAAATAAATTACAAAACTTTCTTGTAAAACATATAGAATAATAATCCGTTATGAAAAGTTTACTATTATTATATAAAAAACATCATAGCATATAATATCTTTTGCGCATGCGCCGATTATCCCCAAAAAAAAATTAAAAACATTTCTAGTAAAATATGCAGAATAATAAGCCGTTATAAAACTATATTATTATTTTATAAAACAACATTATAAAAGATATACTCTTTTGCGCATGCGCCGATGTTCCCCAAAAAACAATAGATCACTTTATATTTGCATATCAAACATCCTCCCAAAATTTGGTTACAATCCGATCATCCGTTGTGTCGGAATGGTAAGAAATGTCAAAAATGACGTTTGCAACTGTCAAAGTATTATAGTCTAAGAGCCAGCTTAAATCTGACAACACATTTTTTACGGTATCTGAAATTTCGTCCAGTGAGACTTCTATACCCAGTAAACAAGCAATGGGTACTAGCTAAGCCCGGCCGCGGTAGGTTTGGGGTCCCTCAGGTGAGTCAGGTAGGAAAATTAAGTAAATTTTTAAAGTATTTTACGGCGTCTGCCGTTTTAATATGTTATAATATACCTCTAGAAAAATTGAAAAATAACTATGGCTGCTGATTTTAAAGGTTGCAACATCCCGGCAGCCACTCTCTCTCTCTCTCTCTCTCTCTCTCTCTCTCTCTCTCTATCTCTCTCTCTCTATCTATCTCTTTAGTCAAATATTCTCTTCTTTTATGTTAGGGCGGAGTGGTGGGGATTTAGTTCCGTTCACGAACACAAAGGCTTGGTGGATGAAGATGACTTGTCACTTGCTGGATACGATTCCGAAGATGAAAATTAATTATAAAATATTTCATCATTATAGATTATTTCCAAAAATAAATATATTCTGATATAAATAATGAATATATTTAATTAATGTTTGATTTTTTTTTACATCTTCATAATAATTTCATATTTGTTATAGCCTTATAATGGACCTTTTTTTCCTTATTATGCACATTTAGAGTAGTAGATGTGTTCGTTTAATTGTATATTTATAAAATTTTTTACATTTACTAATATAATTACAATGTTATATAAATTCCACGAATGTGAAAATTACAACTGTGGACTTACGTATATGCACGGACTGCAGGTAATGTTTCGCTGTAAACCGGAGAGTTACAACCGGAAAGAATGTCAGCCATTTTCAATATTAGCTTAAAATAGTTCAATAAATAATATATTAAAATGGCAGACGCCGTAAAATACTTTAATTTTTTTTCGAATTTTGAAAAGTGGCTGCCGGGATGTTGCAACCTTTAAAATCAGCAGCCATAGTTATTTTTCAATTTTTCTAGAGGTATATTATAACATATTAAAACGGCAAACGCCGTAAAATACTTTAAAAATTTACTTAATTTTCCTACCTGACTCACCTGAGGGACCCCAAACCTACCGCGGCCGGGCTTAGCTAGTACCCATTGCTTGTTTACTGGGTATAGAAGTCTCACTGGACGAAATTTCAGATACCGTAAAAAATGTGTTGTCAGATTTAAGCTGGCTCTTAGACTATTATGTTCTAAATTAGTTATTCAAATTGTTAACTCAGAAGGCGTTGCATTTCACCAATATTTATAATGGCATTCGTTTTTGAACAAATGCAAACTTTTTATTTTAGTACACCAAGGCAATTTTAAATGAAAGGCTTGCCTTTTTTTAATATTTATTTATAATTAAAAAGATATTTATTTAATTAAATGTAAAGGTTTTTTTTTAATAATTGTGACAACTTAAAATAAAAATAAATTTTATTCAACAAAAAGAAATAAACCAATTATAACAAATCGTTTTTATTACAAAATTAGAATGCTTTTCATTCGTTGCCGTTTTTATGAATAATTTTCAAAATCAAAGTTTATTCTCTAGTCGCCTGCAAATCTGTTGGTGCGTTCAGTTTACGCAACTGGAGTAGTTGCATCACCTATAGAAATATTAAATTCGACAAAAAAAATACAGTGGAACCTTACAGCTTCGGCCCTTCCTGACACATTGAATCGTCTTCGATTCCTGGTTCTTCATCCGTTTTGTCGTCAGTATCTTCATCTAATTCCGCTTGCAATAAACACCAAGGTTTAATTTTGTCGACGGCAAAAACAGAATTAAACGGTCTCTGGGTTCGTTCCGCTCCCGGTACGTCCTTGAGTAAATATCGGTCGTGAGGTAATACCTTCTCCACCATATACGGACCTTTAAATTTCGGGATAAGCTTCTTAGATTGCCCCGTTGCTGATGGTTCCTTTTCCACGAGTACAATATCACCTTTTTGATACTGATGTGGAGAACGTCGTTTCTTGTCGTATCTTTGCTTTTGTTTTTCAGCATCTTGTGTTAATTTTACGCTTGCGGAAGTTCGGAGTTTATCCAGATCGACGTCTTGTTCTTCATAGCTTTCTTGCAGTGCTAATAAAATTTTATTTTTCAGGATATCACGCGGGGTATAGGCAAACAACAATTCGTGTGCTGACTTCCGGGTTGTTTTGTGTTGAAGACTATTTATTCCCCATTGTATTGCTCTTAGATGAATATCCCAGTCTGAACCATCTTCCTTTTTCGTCATCGTAGGTATAGCTGCCATCAATGTGCGGTTGTAGCGTTCTATTTGCCCATTAGCTCGTGGTGTAGACGTAGCTACTTGAATATGTTTTATTACGTTTTCATCACAATATTTCTTAAATTCTTTAGAGGTGAATGCGGTACCTCTGTCTGTTATCAATCTTGTAGGTACGCCAAATATTGAAGTGTGCTCGTCCATAAATTTTATTACCGGTCCTGTCTTCGTATCTCGGACTGCTTTTAAAATTAGATATTTTGTGAACGCGTCGATATATGCCAGTACGTATATGTTTCCTCTAGCACTCTTCGGAAATGGTCCCAAATGGTCAATGTGCGTGGTATGAAATGGTATAGGTACCTTTTCAATCGCGTGAAGTTCTCCTTCTTTCTTTCCTCCAGGTAATTTGTGGTAAGCGCATTCTACGCACGCAGTTAAATATTTCTTCACGAATTGCTTCATTCTCGGAAACCAGTAATATTTTTCAACCATTTTAATTGTTTTTTCTAAGCCATAGTGTCCAATATCATCGTGAGCTTGCTTTACGATCTTCCAGCGCACTCCTCTTGGTACAGCCCATCGTCTCTCTTGCTTTATTTTTCGATAGATTCTTCCATTATTGAGTTCGTAATCAACTAGCATCTGTCTTTCTTCATTGGTTTCCGGATGGCGCTGCAGAACTTCATAAATTTTTCTTAAATTTTCATCTTGCAGTTGCATGGTCAATAGCCAGTCTTCAGAGTCTATTCTTAGAACGTACATTTTCATATCTACCGTATCAGTTTCTTGTGGATCTTCAACTGCGTTTCGACTTAAAGCGTCGACGTGCTTCATTTGCGTACCTTTTCTGTATAATAATTCAAAATCGTATTCTTGTAGGCGTAATAACCATCGAGCAACGCGTGGTAACATATTCGTTTTTGAAAATGTTGCCTTAACTGCTTCACAGTCGGTTATGATTTTAAATTTTCGTCCGAGTAAATACACTCGAAATCTCTCAATGGTCGCTACTATTGCCAACGCTTCCAATTCATAACTATGAAATTTTTCTTCGTTATCTGTCGTTCTTCTACTGAAGTATGCAATAGGCTTCAGTCGTCCCTCAGTATCTTCTTGCAATAGTACGCCTGCCAAACCTATCTTGCATGCGTCTGTATGTACTTCATGTTTTAAATTGCCGTCGTAATGTACAAGTAGTGGCCGTTCAATTAATGTATCCTTTAATATATTAAAAGCTTCGTTTTGCTTCGTTCCCCATTCAAATTTTGCGTTTTTCTTCAACAGGTCAGTTATCGGTTTTGCTATTATTGAAAAATCTTTAATGAATCTTCTGAAGAAGCTCGTTAAGCCAAGTAGTTGTCTGACTTCGTGAACATTTTCCGGTTTCTTATAGTGTTCTATAGCCTGACTTTTTCTTCTTCCGGGACGTATTCCCTCTTCGCTGATTTCAAATCCTAGATATTCGATTTGTTCTTGGAAAAAGAAACACTTTCTTGGTTTCAAAGTAAGTCCAATTTCATTCAGTACGTCGAATAATTTCTGCAATTTCATCATTCCCTCATCAACTGTAGAGCTAGGAACCAGGATGTCGTCCATGTAGGCATAAATTTCGCCAAAATTCAGTCTTGAAATGACGGCTCCCATAGTTCGATTGAAAACTGCAGGGGCATTTACCAGGCCAAAAGGCATTTTATTAAATTCAAAAAGGCCTTCGTTGGTAATGAATGCCGTGTATTTTTTTGACGATTCGTTTAGTGGAACTTGGTAGTAGCCACTAGCCATATCTAGTGTGGTAAAAAATTTGTAGCCACTTAATCGTTCCAATTGGTCATCTAAAAGCGGCATCGGATAATTTTCCTTCTTCGTAACGGTGTTTATTCTTCTGTAGTCGATTACCATTCTATCTTCACCTGTTTTCTTTTTTACAAGAAGTACTGGACTTGCAAATTCAGATTCTGATTTTCGAATGATGTTCGCTTCAAGTAATTCGTGTATTGTTTCCCTTACGTTCTCTTGCTGTGAAAATGGTAACCTGTATGGTTTACTTGCAATCGGCGCCGTGTTGTTCAATTGTATTTTCATTTCGGTCACTTGTGATGTTCCAAGTTCGAAGATGTTTTGTGCAAAACAATCTCGATTTTGATTTACGAGATCATGCAATTTTATTTTTTCTTCCGTGGTTATATTTTCGTTGACATTGATCGATTCAAATTTTATTTCTTCGCGTGCTTGAATTCTGTTAATTTTGTACGTGCTCGACTGTTCAGGTTTTATGTTCAAAATTTCCGTTTTTTCTATTTTTAGCGTTCCATTTTCTTTGATTACTCGTATGTCTGGTTGGTCCAATGCACTTCGGCCGATGATAATGCTTTCGTCCTGAGCTTCATCTGGTACAATGAACACCTCGACTTCGATATCAACATTGTCGATTGTAATTAGTAGAGTTCGTTTTCCAATCGTTTGACATATCCCTTGTCCGAAACCCTTTAGGTCAATTTTTGTCGGTTTGTATTTAATATTCATCGCGTTAGCTTCAAAGCGTCGCATGGTTACACAGTCGCTACCAAGATCTATAAACGCAACCATTTTATGTCCGTCTATATCGATTTCTTGATGATATTCGTCGGGAAGCTTGGAAATTCCAGTTATTTTGTTAACCGAGTCAGGTTTTCTGTTGCCTAGACGTTCCGGATTGTCTCTTCTACTGTAGCAGTCATTTGCAGAATGCCCAGTCTTACCACATGTTTCACATCGTGGTTTTCGCTGTGGTTTAGGACATTGTTTCGATAAATGCCCGTTTTCGTTACAATTGTAGCATTTAATCGTTGGTCTAGTTGCTGTTTGTTGCCTTGGATTCGTGCTAGTTTGCTGCCTCGAATTCATGCCAGTTTGTTGCATAAATTCTCGTCGCTTTTTAGTTTGCTCTAGGGTATGTTCATAGCGTTTGACTTGTTGAAGTAGATCCTCAACGCCATCAAAATTATGTAGTGACAGCATTGACGTGAGCCATTCATTACATAATCCCGCTATAATATACTTTAACGTTGCTTGTGTTTTCACGTTTCCTCCTTTCGCTATCGCTACCATATCGTATGCATATTCTTCATAGCTTTCGTTTGGAAGTTTATGTCGTTTCATTAAGCGCATGTGGATATCCGCTTCGTCTTCTACGGATGGAAAGGCTCTTAAGAATCGGGTACGAAAATCATTCCAGGTTAAGACGTGATCTTCGACACCGTTCCACCATAGGCACGCTGCTCCCTTCAACTGCGCAACAGCATGATGTAGTACTCCTCGCTCGTCCCATCCATATAATGCCGTAATATTTTCGATTTTTCTGATCCACCGTTCCGCTGTCAGACCAGATGATTTCGTTGGGTTGAATTCGGGAAGAACTCTATCTACTCCTCGACATAATGTATCGTTCACTCGTGTTTCGTTTCTTCTTGATAGTTCATTATGCAACAGAGCTCGTTCGCGAACCATTAACTCTCGTTCACGTTGCATCATTTCACGACGCCAAAGATCCGAAAACTCCGGGAAAGTTTCAGTTCTCGTAGAGTTAAAAATTCCAGCGTTTGAATGCTCATCTGTAGGCCCTGGTTGTCGTTGTGTTGATTCGAATCTAACTGATGAGCGTTGCGGAGCGTAATTCATTCTAGCAGATTCGTCAAAACTTCGTGATCGCCGCATTGTGATAAACAGTAATTATAATTCGTTGTTACTGTTACGTATCACTCGTTTAGAGAAGCAAAAAAAAAAATATCTTCGTAGACGTTAGACGTTTTATAAAAAAAAATATTCTTGACACGTGGATTGTAATATTCTTGAGAAAAAAATATCGAATCCCACCGCTGCTTTTGTAAAGGTTTTTTTTTAATAATTGTGACAACTTAAAATAAAGAAATTTTTAAAGACTGGGATCGTGAAAACTTCATTTGACAAATGTCACACTGGTATGGTTTCTCTCCTGTATGTTTTAATTTGTGACATTTTAAAATGTGTGATAGCTTAAAACACATTTTACATATGTCACATTGATATGGTTTCTCTCCTGTATGTTGTAATTTGTGATAACTTAAGGATAATGAGTGTCTGAAACACTTTTGACAAATGTCACACGGGTAAGGTTTCTCTCCTGTATGTTTTAATTTATGATCTCTTAATGACTTTGACTGTCTAAAACTCATTTTACAAATGTCACACTGGTGTGGTTTCTCTCCTGTATGTCTTAATTTATGATTCCTTAAGGAATTTAAGTGTCTAAAACATATTTTACAAATGTCACACTGGTATGGTTTCTCTCCTGTATGTCTGAATTTATGATCCCTTAAGGTTCTTGAGTGTCTAAAGCACATTTTACAAATGTCACACTGGTAAAGTTTGTCTTCTGTATGTTTTAATTTATGACTTTTTAAATAATCCTTTCGCCTGAAACACATTTGACAAATGTCACACTGGTATGGTTTCTCTTCTGTATGTTTTAATTTGTGACGTTTTAAATGTTCGTTTCGGCTATAAAACATATGACAAATGTCACACTGGTAAGGTTTCTCTCCTGTATGTTTCAATTTATGATTTTTTAAAGACTGGGCTTGTGAGAAACTCATTTGACAAATGCCACACTGGTATGGTTTCTCTCCTGTATGTGTTAATTTATGCCTTTTCAAATTCGACGAGTTATTGAAACACATTTTACAAATGTCACACTGGAATGGCTTCTCTATTGTATGCTGTAACTTGTGATTCCTTAAGGATATTGAGTGTCTAAAACATATTTTACAAATGTCACACTGGTAAGGTTTCTCTCCTGTATGTATTAATTTATGACTTTTTAAAGTACTTTCTCGATTGAAACACTTTTTACAAATATCACACTGATATGGTTTCTCCCCTGTATGTTTTAATTTATGTTTCTTTAAGGTTGCAGAGAGTCTAAAATGCATTTTACAAATATCGCACTGGTACGGTTTCTCTCCTGTATGAATAGATCGATGGTTCCTTAAATTTCCTGACAGTTTAAAACATCTCTGACAAATGTCACACTGATGCGTTTTTTCATTAATGGGAAACGTTTCGCTAGCAATTTGAGATTTATTTTTATTTTCAGTTAAAATAACTTGTTCATTGGACCGAAGACATTCCTCGTCATTAACATTTTCAGGGAACAGGCTACTATCGGCTTTTTCTAGCGGTGTACTGTTTGTTTCTTCCGATGTCACCTGTATTTTGTACGCCATACTATTTTCAAATTGAACGGAACACTTGAAGACCTCGGAAGTACCTACTTTTGTTTCGCCAATGTCAATCATAGAACCAACGAAACTAATTTCACTACCATCATTCTCATATAAATTTTCTACTGCGTCGTCAGCACACTCTGTTTTCATTAATGAATTGTCATCCATTAGTTCAGCTTTGTTTTCAGATTTAAAAGATATTTCCTTGCTATTTTCATTCTGATCTGAATGACAAATATCAAACCCATCACTGATTTTAAACGGTTCACATCGCGTATTGACGTCAGTATTAGAGGTCTGGCTTACGGAAGCATCAGATGGTTCTTCGAGGGCCCATTCAACCTTGACTTGAGTAGGATAATCGCTCAACTGCTGTAGATAGCGCTGCAATGTTTTGTCAGACTGTATTATTTGGTTTTGGAACTGGTGAAATTTCTTCAGTTGATTGAAGCATGATCGACAAATATAGGTCGGCATCTTGTCGTGTCTGGTAATCTGCGACAAAATTACACAATTCAATCCCCTAAAGTAAACACTGTTTTTGAAATTATCACGAGCATCTTTTCAATTTATTTTATATAAATATAAATAAAAATTACACGTTGTTCTTTTGTAAGCGCATCACTCGAGAACAGCTGGCATTTTTTTAAATGTTTTTAGGGAAAGAAAAATTTGATAAGTTGCCCGGAAAATTGGAAATATATAATAATGAAATTACAAGCAAAAACAAAACATTTAGAGCAATTTGCAATATGTTAATTATTAGTTTTTTACTTTGACGCATTACTTAGGCCTCTTGCTAACGACAACGGATAACGGCCCAATCTTTATGACGGGCGTCGGGCATGTAACCGTTGTAACAAAACTCCCGTCACGTTAACAAACACTCGCACTAACCTGTTGAACACTGCGAGGTAGGCCCGTCGCCCGTCATAAAAATCGGGCCGTTATCAGTTGTCGTTAGCAAGAGGCTTTACTTGCGGCACCAGTGCAATCTGACGAATACAAAAATGTCAATCTTCGTTGCAAGATGAAGAAAAAAATAATAATACATAGATGCTCAATAGCTGCTGTCATCACCGTGTATTGAGCTTGAGCTTCAAGAAGTCAAAAGGAAACTTTTTCACCAATAGTCAAATTTTTGGGAACCCGAGTGATTTTACCTAAAATCTGGAATCCGAAAAATGCCCGCAAACCCAAAGTCTTTCGATCAAATTAACATTGTCGACCAGCGTCTTTTAAAATCTTCTGTCACATCAAAGATTCAACTTGCAAAACACACATATATAGTATCAAATTAACATTGACATTCGAAAAATCTTAATTTACCACAAAACATTAACAATAACAGATTCTTATAGTAAATTGGAACAGACTTGTATAGTCTTTACACAAAAATATCCTTACTTGAACTGGAGCACATTCCATTATCATATCGGCTGCAACGTTTCCCGATTCGGAGGAAAACAGAAATACGCCCGTTGTAGTGATTTTACCATGTGACAGACATAATCTGCACATTTGTGATAAACCACAGCCAATTACTTTTAACTGTTTCATTTTACTTCGTCTAAGAGAATATTAACACTTCTGAATCTTGATAAAATGATAACCAATTGGCGATTGCTTATACAGTTACATTCCCTGAATCAGTTAATATATTTTGCAACGAATTAGTGACATCTAACAGAATCTTTGTAAGATTTATTTAGTAAAGGAGGGCGTATTTCGCAAGTTTATAATTTAAACCAAATTTAAAAAATTACATAATATATACCTAACAGTCATTGACCTACTTGAAAACTAGATTTATCAGTTATTTATTAACTTAAGTAAATATCCATAAATATGCGATAAATTATGCAACAATAACGTGAAAAAATGTTGTCTCTTTATAAATAATTTAGAACTACTTGACCGATTGACCCCAAAATTAAAAAAATTAAATGTAAACCTTAGAAAAAGCAATGTAGAAAATAAAAAAAAAAAAATAAAAACCCGATTAAAAAAAAAATCAAAAATTGTCAGCCGTGTTAAATCAAATTCTGCTACAACAATTAAGACAATCTTTAGCTCACACGTACCACTTCTGCCCACAAAACAGTGGTCCTAATGTAGTTGAATTCAACCACTTTCCATAAACAGTTTTGTGGGCACGCAATGAGGTTGGTGAACCACACAGAACCGACAGTAAAGCGATGGATTTCGAAGGAATTTATTGGGTTCATCCAATTATCGAAGATAGAAACGAAAGTCAATTTCAACAACTTTATCATCGTTTAAGACTGTACGATGACAAATTTTGTAATTATTTCCGAGTGAGCAAAAGTACTTTCGATTATTTGTACGTCTGTTCAGTCTGTGGTCGGCGAGTTGCACGTGTGAGCGGGGTTTTCATTATCGGCAGGTTTGTTTGTGGGCAACACAGGACGACTGTTGTTGACACCGACCATAATTTGTTGTCCGTGTGAGCGCTATCACGGCATTACATATTGATGCTGTACTCTCAACCATCGACCACTTTTTTGTGGTTCTAAAATGGGCGGAAAGTGGTAAATGTGAGTTAAGCCTAATGCGGTAGGGAATAAACAACAAAGGTTCTTGATGAAATTCACGGAGAGATAGAAAAATAACGCCAAATTCAAATTCCGATCCAAACAAAATTAAACCAACACACAATAATATCAACAGCAGCTCAGAATGCAAAACCGTCGATTTCTTCTCACACGAAAATCTCTCTCCAGATCCAAACTTAATCCAACACCGTCTCAAGTATACCAAGTTGCTCATCCCAAGGCTAAAACATCTCTCCTTGCGCGCTTGTTTTAGTTCTCGTGGCTGGCTGATAACCAAAAGTGTAAGTTTAAAACGACGTGACGTCACTCAAAATACTGGTCAACTTCTTATCAACTAGACACGATGTCGTCCTGTCTTTCTCTTATAGGCCCCACTCACGATCAAACTTCATGCCACAGTTCAGTGTTCAGTGAAGTTGGACAGATTAATCGAAAGACTGACTGGCACCACACACAGTTCATGCAAACTGCTCAGTTTTTTAAATTTTTTGTGTTCAATTTGGTTCAGTTGTTGGCATACACTCGTCGAGTATAGATACATAAGATATATTATATTATATACACACTATAATATTATACTATAGAGTATAGTTCATTAATAAGAACTAAATGAGTAATTTAAATGGTGAGAATTGGCTGTTCAGAGCTATGGGATTGTATTTAAAACAGAGAAATAAGAAAAAAAAGAAGAATATGGGTGAAAAATTGGTTAGAAATGCGTGATTCAAGAAGTCATGTTTATTTGATTAAACAATTACAACTTGAGCCGCTTGATTGCAATAATTATTTACGAATGAATGAATTAACTTACAATTATTTACTGGAATTAGTTACCCTATTTATTAAGAACCAGGACACAAATATGTGAAAATCTATTTCTGCACAAGAAAGGCAGCAACATTAAGATTTTTGGCTTCTGGTTGTACAAAACACAGAACTCCAAAAACTGAACTGAAAAACACCCACACACACAACAGTTTACTTGAACACTGAACACTGAAGTCGTTCAAAAATCAAGATGCATTTGATGAGTTCATGCTTGACTTCAGTGTTGGTTTCAGTGTTTATTTGTCCCACACACTATCATGCTTCACTGAACTATAAGTTTGAACACTGAACTGTTGCATGAAGTGTGATCGTGAGTGGGGCCTATTACACCCTGCACTGTGTAGCCACCGCACTTAAATATTGTTACCCGAATCATTCCTAGCAATTCCGTGGGCACGTTCATAATTTATACAATACAATGGTACACATTTTGATTATTTTAGACATGGGCTGAAAATTGTATTTAATATGGGGGCTAAAAAAGTCAAACTGTTACAGTACGTACATACAAATACACACATACACAACGAGATTATAAAAAAAAATTAAATATAGTGTGGACTGTAGACATCTTGAAACAAAAATTTGTCAAAATTCAAAATTTTGATTTTCGGACCCATTACAATACTTTTTCAATGTACTAGGAAGCTTAAAATAGTTAGTTTCTTGTTCTGAAGTGACTGATCTGTCAAAAATAAATTAGTTAGTTGACAATCACGCTTGGGTTAATTTATTCATGGGAAACTATAAATATTCATTGAAACGAAAAAAAGATACTGGTTAAATTTTTATTATAGGATATGATATGAAATATGTTTCTTAAATATTCCCAAATCACTGAAAGACGTTTCACAAATATCACACCGGTAACGTCTCTTTTCTGTATGTTTTAATTTATGACGTTTTGAAGTACTTCCTCGATTGAAGCACATTTTACAAACATCACACTGATATGGTTTCTCTCCTGCATGTGTTAATTTATGTCTATTCAAATTCGATGAGACACAGAAACACATTTTACAAATGTCACACTGGTATGGTTTCTCTCCTGTATGTGTTAATTTATGTCTATTCAAATTCGATGAGAGACTGAAACACATTTTACAAATGTCACACTGGTATGGTTTCTCTCCTGTATGTTTTAATTTATGACATTTTAAATGCTGTGCTTGTGTGAAACACATTTTACAAATGTCACACTAATACGGTTTCTCTCCTGTATGTCTTAATTTATGACCCCTTAAAGTCTTTGCCTTTTTAAAACACATTTTACAAATGTCACACTGGTACGGTTTCTCTCCTGTATGTGTTAATTTATGTCTATTCAAATTCGAAGAGTCACTGAAACACATTTTACAAATGTCACACTGGTATGGTTTCTCTTCTGTATGTTTTAATTTATGACGTTTTACATGTTCGCTTCGGCTATAACACATATGACAAATGTCACACTGGTATGGTTTCTCTCCTGTATGTGTTAATTTATGTCTATTCAAATTCGATGAGTCACTGAAACACATTTTACAAATGTCACACTGGTATGGTTTCTCTCTTGTGTGTTTTGATTGATGACGTTTTAAATGCTGTGCTTGTCTGAAACACATTTTACACGTGTCACACTGGTACGGTTTCACTCCTGTATGAATACACCGATGACTTGATAAATTTCCTGACCGTTTAAAACATTTCTTACAAATGTCACACTGATGCGATTTTTCATTATTGGGAAACTTTTTGCCAACAATTAGAAATTTATTTTTATTTTCAGTTCTAATAACATCTTCATTAGAACAAAGACTTTCATGTAACAAGTTACTATCGGCTTGTTCTAGCGGCGTTCTGCTTTTTAGGCGCGAATAGCGTAAGCTAAAGCGCCTATATGTACTCGCTTTGTCTGTGAATCTGTGAATCTGTGAGTCACGCTTTTTGTATCCAGCGTACAGCCCAAACGACTTAACCGATTTTAAAAAACTTTTTTTTGTTCGATTTGTCTCCGGGTAACTTAAATCCTAACGTCGCCCGATTTTTGAATTTTTGCTCCAGAGGGGAGCAATTTAGAAAAAACGAAGTTTTTCGCTTATAACTCGCTCAATTTAAATCAGATCGGTTCGAAACCTGTCTTAAACGAAAGAGGAGAAAATTTTACATAAATTTCGTACAACAGAATTCGCCCAATCACTTTTCTTATACACATTTATATAGAAATAAATTCAATCTGATATAACCGATAGCAAACATCTTTCGGTTATCTCTCTCTGTTGCACGGTATAACATCGTATATATTAAAGCTGAAAAATTGGACTTTTGGTCGACTTTTATTTTTATAGAAATTTGCAATTTTAGACGGATTTTTTTGAAAAAAATTCACTACCGGGGGCCGATATTTCTACGTCTCAACGTCGCATTATAATAATAATAATAATAACAAACTTTATTTAAAAAACATGTATACATGTGTAAATAGCGTCACCAGTTGCATTAATTACAGAATTCTTCCAGGGAATAGTAAGTTTTTTTTATTAAATGTGTTTTTAACTTATTTTTGAATTTTAGATTGTTTTCTATAGTTTTAATATCTTCAGGGATTTTATTATGTATCCGTATCATAGCGTTACGGGTTCCTTTATATGTCACAGAAAGGTGTGAAAAATTAGTTTTTAAATGATTTAATTTATTACGGGTAGTGTATGTATGTTGTATTTGATTTGAACTGAATAAATGCGGAAACTGCCTGACAAACTTTGCAGATTCTAAGATATATAAACTGTAGACTGTAAGTACTGATAATTCTGGGAATAAATTACGACAGCTAGTACGAGGACCCACGTTCGCTATGATACGGATACATTTCTTTTGAAGTTTTAAAATTTTGATGGTATGCACCGAATTGCCCCAAAAAACGATTCCAAACTGCATAACCGAATGAAAGTAAGCATAATATACAGATATTAATATTTCAGTCGTTACACAGTTTTTTAAAACTCTGAGTATATATATTGCTTTATTTAGCTTGGGTATAATTGAATTTATATGGGCTTTCCAGTTCAGATTCTTATCTATAGTAATGCCAAGAAATTTGACAGTGTCTTGCAACGCTACATTGTTATCTAATATTTCAATTTGCTGCGGGAAATCAAAGTAATTTCCAAATTTCATAACTTCTGTTTTATTTTTATTTAAATTTATACTATTTTTTGTGAACCATGTATTAAGTGAATGTAAAGAGGTTTGCATATTATTAATAAGAGATTCTCGATCTTTTGCCCCATATATAACGATTCTTGCATTTCAGCGGGGGCTCGGCGGTGATTTTTCGCCCGGGGGTCTGCATTTGTATCTTTTAACACGGTGACGATTTTTTAAACGCTCGCCTAAAATCGAGAAAAAATCGCTCGCCGTTCAATTTTATCGGAAACTGACGACATTTTTGACCTCTTTCGACCGAGTGCGAGCGCGGACGGTTTTCGGCCGAATTTCGGCCGACTTTTGTCGAAATAAAATTTTCCATAAGATTAACCCGGCGCGGGAAATCGCTCATTACTCGGCCGATATTAATCGGACGACGTAGAGACCCGTCTCAAACGACGCAGAATAAAAAAGTCAAACTAGAAAGTGCAAGAGAAACGCTCAAAACGACTTTTTTATAGCCATTTATTCGCCGACAAAATCGGCTAAATTGCTTTTTTTCAAGATTCCTATGACGGTGAGTATGTAAAAGTGCCTAGGATCATTGGAAAATTTTCAAAAGATCACAGTCTAACTTAAATACGATTTTAACATGCGACGACGAATCGAGTTTTTAATTAAATTTACGTCGCCGACACTACATTAGTGTGACTGAGATGAAACATTTATAGCATGATTTAACTCGATTCGTTAAGCAATAGCGTTTTGTTCTAAAAAAGTATGCGTTCAAGAGATTTTTCGGCTGTTCCAGCGAAAGCGATATCTGACAGATGGTTTTTTGTTATAAACCGTGGAAATTAAGACTTAAAATCGAGATATATAATAAAAATGTCATAAATTATCGAATTTTAAAAGCAATCATTCAGATAATACATCGTTATTTGTTCGTTTTTGCACGGATATTTTTGTGTCATATAATTATTATCGATTCATCCGAGCCGAAGATTAACTGAACGCTCTCATTTTACTTTGACGTTTGAATTATTAATAAACAAACGACTGCCTAAATTTAGAGCTGTCATTTTTCATTGAAATTAAATAATTTGGCATTATTGAGGATTTTGAATCGAGATTAGTTATCGATATTATGTACATTGAAACGTATAAAATATTCTGATTTACTCCCGACACCGAATAATCGATATTAATTGAGAACTATTCAAAATAGTAATTTCGGAGGAGCTAGCATTTGAGCTGTGAGTTCGAGAGAGACGGAACATTATTCGAATTTCTTTTTTTTTTTGGACATTTATTTGACGTTTAAATTTAAAACAATTGTTTTTGTATCAAAAATACATTTCATAAAATTTTATGCATTTTATGACGAGAAATAATACAGGTTAGTAAGTTAACAAATCATTTTAAATCTATTACAAATACGTGCTAAATACATATTATGCCTATTAATAAATCAAAAATTATATTTTAAACATTTTGTAATATGACAGCTAAAAATTAGGTTATAATATTATTCTGTGTCTGTATACACTCAGTCAGGTTTCTGTATTTTAAATCGAGATATGTAATCAAATATTGTGATAGATTATTATATACATTGTAGGGCGGTTTTCTATAGTGCACTCCCAAAATAAAACAACAAAATACTAAAGGTGCTTACGGAACTTTATTTAGCTAAAATATTCCATCACATTATCGACATATTTATCTTTCCTGCATGCTTTTCAATAGATGAAATGAAAAGATTGGCTCTCATTGTGCAGGACCTTAAGTAAGATTTTATTAACTTTAATTTTCAAAAACAGCTTCTTTCACATGAAGCCACCGAAACAGGGGCGCCGACTCCGTGGGTGCTCGAGGGCTCTAGCACCCACGGGTGATAAATAGAGCATAGACGCATCAAAACTGATCAGTAATCGGCTTTGAGAAAAAAATTACTTTACAACAATGTCATTGTTGGAACTTAAACTCGAAACTTCCACTATCGCGGCGGATGACTTAGTCAGTTAGTCTACAATGACATAATGGACTAATTCAACATTAATTATAATAAAGCATGATATACCTATATATAAGGTTCGTTCCAAGCAGCCAGTGAACGGTTTCGAAACCGTCACCCGCATGCGCAGTAGGTAAAACTGGCGATTTTAGAACACGTTTTACCTACTGCGCTTGCGGGTGACGGTTTCGAAACCGTTCACTGGCTGCTTGAAACGAACCTATATTGTATATACAGCTGCAAATAAGATTTATTATGAGAATGATGAATTATTCTCATATAACTTGATTCTACTGGACGAATTTAGATGCGATTTTCAATTTTCACCATTATGTATAATTATCGTGAATTATACATAATGGTGAAAATTGCGTCTAAATACGTCGGTCGGTGTGCATTTCTTTCCTCGAAATTTGCCAGTTTTTTTAAACGAATCATTAAATTGAGCATCAGCACTCACAGGGTTATTTAAAAGCCGGCGTCCCTGCACCGACACACTAATAGTTAAAAAAAATATCTTCGACACAGTGCTAGACTCGGAACAGACACAGAATAGCCACATTTTACGATGAATATGAGAGGCTCTATGGCGCCGTTCATTCCGCTGCTGTAGTAGGTACGATTTATTAATTATTTATTATTTACTCGAATCAGTTCAGTCGCGCGTATGATGTTATATTGTATCTACTTTCATCGCGTTACTCGAATCGTTCGACCGAGCGCAACCTGAACTCAATCTTCTTTTTGGAAATTATATTCGACAGTAAATGAAAATAAATTTGCGATACATGTTAAGATATAATATAAATAAATGTAGATATGTAGATACTAGAGTAGCTGAATCCATTTATTTATTGGTATCTATATTATGGCTTTACAGAGTGATTCTTCTGTAAGTATTTTCTGGCTGTGCGAGTGAGTTGTCGTTGTCGGGGGCTGTTCGTTTATTACGTAAGATGATTTGGGTAGGGACAGGGTCTGAACAAGTCTTATTATTATCTTACATAGGGGCGGTAAAGGGTCTAGATTGTAAGATCGCAAAAGTAAACAAAAAAATATAATTTCAAAACGCGTGCAGTCTCGCACATGCGTGGATCGTACGGCAATGTATTCAACATACTTAAAGTATCAACGACAATACACCCCTGCTCCACTGTCCATCGGTCCAAAACGCCCTCAAAGTACTTTGCACCTAAGAAAGCTGTGCAACTTCACAAAAAAGCTCATGGCATTGCTTCGAATATTGAAAAAGAACACGCTGTTGCCGCATACTTAAGAAGGGGTACGGAGCTATGTGCCACATGAAACGCAACAATGTTGATATTGTTGAATGGGTGAACTTAATTATTCTCTTAAATGAGGCAGTGAATCCGACGCAGAGCAGAGATGTTCCGGTTGCTGATCCACTAGCTGACTTGCTGTTAAGCCCCTGAACTGATTCACATTTTTAGTAAAACATGTTGTCGGACGCTCCTTATTATGGGAAAAGAAGGTTCAACTTGCTGTCCGTTCTTAAATAGTCAAAGGATGCATCTTAATAACTTTCTTATTTAACAGTTTTAATTCCGCCGTAGTGTGTACTGACAGCTATTAGATTAATATATAGTTTTACACAGTAAAACTACAAAATGTAATCGTTGTCGAGCATGTAGTAAGTAAATAGTGTAATAAAATTACTATATCACGCATTGCCTACATTTACTCAAGGTGCGGTGTATAGAAAAATTAGCTGCGTCTCTTTTTAGCGATACTAAATTTAACCCACTGCCCACCCACTTCTGTTGGCGGAGGCGAGGATAATTTTGGAATTTTAAATGGGTATCCCCAATTTTTATTACAGAAAAAATGCTTCAGACAAAAGTGTCCTATATTTCACGTACAATACAAATCTGTAATAAAAATAATAAGGGTACCCATTTAAAATTCCAAAATTACCCCCGCCACCGGTATGGGGGACGGGGTGTCAAGTTTTGTATCGCTGAATAGATCTGTTAAAAATACTGGATACGCGTTTTTTTTTTTGTTTTTTAATTCAACGTACAGTATTCGCAAAAACTGACCGCCCCGGTTTTTATGACACATCCTATATAAAAATAAGAGTACCTATACAGTATGATTAATTCAATTTACGAATTTCATACGAGCATATTAGTTAGGATTAATTTAAAGCTAATGCCTGCAGTACACATTCGCAGAGCGCGCTCGCCGAGAAATTTGGTTAATCGAGCGTCTACGAATGTGTGTGTGTGTGTACCTGTACACACTCGGAGTGGCCTGACTTCACTGTCAATTTAAATTTTAAACATTGCAGCTAAAAACAATTACGTGGTCATGTAGATGCGATGGCGTTTTTTTTTGCGCAGTGAAAAGAGGTGAGCTTTTTGGGGGATTTCTTTAATCAGTTTCAAAACAGATCTATCTTGGAAAGCTATTCTTAAGACACATTCAAAAAAGTTTTGCCTACGAAAGTTCTGGCAATTGAGCAGTCGTATATCAAAGCACACCAACCTTTGAAAAATATGCCAAAAACATGCAGAAATGTTTTGTCTACGAAATATGAAAATATTTAGGGCTGAAGGGCTGAATTTTGTACCTGTACCTGGACGAGGCTCATTTTTTTGCGCTCGACAAGTATCAAAACACATCGATTTTGGAAAACTATTCTAAAAACACATTCAAAAATGTTTCATTGTGTCCTATATAATAGCGAAACCGACAACTTTTCCAATTATATAATATATAACTTAGGTCGATCGAAGACTACGTATCGATACGATAAAAAATATGTCAGTCGTATGTGTCGATAAACTCTAAGACGAACAAATTTCATGTATTTACGCATCGTTCTCTCGATGCTGATTCGTGAGAACTTTTCATAATTTTCAAACGCGCTAGAAGTGAAACTTCTTAGGGTCTAATATTTGTTGATGATTTTAAGACTCCAGGATTAGGATTTAATGTTTATGTGAAATTCGCTATTTAAAAAAAATAGGCTACCTTGATTTTTTTTTGGGGGAATTTCGACATTTTGACTGTTGGACATATTAGAATTTGTGACGGGGAGGAAAACATTTCACAGCGCGGGAG
The DNA here is from genome assembly GCA_963575645.1 of Xanthostigma xanthostigma. Lineage (NCBI taxonomy): Eukaryota > Metazoa > Arthropoda > Insecta > Raphidioptera > Raphidiidae > Xanthostigma > Xanthostigma xanthostigma. Next base: position 6,945,065 of record OY754474.1, read on the forward strand.
GCCCCTCGAAAGGGTAAAAAGTACCGTTTTTGCGATTTTCGGACGTCTTTTTCGACTGGAAGGAGCAATATTTTTACTGTCGGAAAAATTACCAAAAAATTTGTCGAACCTTCGCTTGGGTGCCGTCCTATCCCGCTGACACGTTCGGATGTTTCTTTATGGTTGAAAAAAATTCCAAAAGAGCGACACCTTTTGAAAGTTGGTTTTTCAAACGCACCTGCTATACGGCACCCCCGACCGATCTGAAAATTTAATGGAATTTTTTTCGGGCGGACTCTTATAAACCTATGTTTCGACCGTCGGGGCCGAAGGCTCCTGGTGGACGTAAAAAATGTCCAAATATTTTCCGAAAACAAAAAAAATCCCCGATGCCGGACGGATCGTCTGATCGAAACTAAAAAGATATCGTCACGTTCGGCCCGTCGAAAGGCGTCTTTTCGAAGTCGACGCTCGAATCGCTCCGACGCCCCGTTCGTCATAAATAACGCGAAATGTCCTAAATTCGAGAAAATGCTATGTAGATTGTATACACGCTAGGGTGTTTTTGTAAGCTAATGTTTTAGCATTGGACCTAAAAAAATTCTCACAAAATTTTAGCCTTTCAGATCTAACCTGTGAATGGCGCCAACCGTTAACATGAGAAAAAATTCGGGAACGTTACCCTGTGTTTTTTTTTGCGCAGTTCATCAAAAACCGATACAAATAGTTTCGTTTTAGATACAGCGACAGAGCTATAAGTATAAAGATGCATAATACAGGGCGTGTGTGTTAAATACCGGGGCGGTCAATTATTTCGAATGCTGCACGTTGAATAAAAAAACAAAAAACACGTGTCCAGTATTTTTAAAAGATCTATTCAGCGACACTAAACTTTGGAATTTTAAATTGGCACCCCCAATTTTTATTACCGATTTGTATTCTACGGTAAAAAATAGGACACTTTTGTCTGAAACATTTTTTCGAATTCTGAGTAGTTGGCGCAGTTAATAACGGAGAAAAAATACGTGCCTAGAAATGTATGTGTCTGTTGTTTGAACAGAATGGTCTCATGTTGGTTTGTTGGCGTTAGTTCATGTCGCCTACCTGACAAGATACTGTTTCCTCAGAATTCGAAAAAGTGTTTCAGACAAAAGTGTCTTATGTTTCAACGTACAATACAAATCTCTAATAAAAATTGGGGGTACCCATTTCAAATTTCAAAGCTACCCCCGCCACCGGGAGAGGGGACGGGGGGTCAAGTTTTGTGTCGCTGAATATGCCTTTTAAAAATACTGGACACGTGTTTTTTTGTTTTTTAATTCAATGTGCAGTATTCAAAATAACTGACCGCCACCGTATTTATGCCAGGCCCTATATAAATAAGAGTAAATATGATTTCAATTTACGAATTTCATACGAACATGTTAGTTAGGGTTAACTTAAAGCTAATGCCTGCAGTACGCATTCGCCGAGCGTGCTCGCCGTGAGATCTCGCCGAGAGAGTTGATAAAGCGAGCGTCTACGAATTAATGTGTGTGTGTGTACACTGTACACAGTTGGCGTGACTTGGCTTCACTGGCCATTTAAACGGCGCAGTTAAATGGATCTGGACGTTGTTTGTGTTGCTGCTGTTTCAGCTTATTGCGCATAGTAGCTATACCTATTAAAAATAAATTGGTCCTATCCGCCATAATTTATTTATCATTAAAAATGCTATTAGTTTACACTTTAACTGAGTTTAACTAACAAAAATGACAACTTAAGGTACGATTCCGATCCACGCGGCAGACGGCAGCGGCAGACGTCGACGGAATGTGCCGCGACGGCAAACGGCATTACTTTGTAGTTTTCATTTGTATGAGGCCGATTCCGACATACGACTGCAAATGCCTCGCGACATGTCGTGACTTTTTTTGACGCGTAGCGGCAGACTGCACTACCATACAAAACACAGTACTGCCGTTGCAGTTTGACATTATGGACGTGTTGAAATCAAAAATGTTATTAATTTAGTGTCTTTATTTGATTTTTTTATCAAAGTTTCATAAGAACCTTCTTCCAGTCTATTTAAATACAATGACAGTATAGGTTTTCTGCTTAAGTAATAGTATAATAATAAATCGTCGTCGTCTTCTTCTTCTTGCAATAAAACTTGCAGCATTTGATTATTCATAACTATATCGAATACACATCGCAAATTAGTAATGCTGCGACGTAACTGCAGTGCCTGCTGCCGGCTTCGGAATCTATACGACGGCAACTGAAGCCCGACAGCTATTGCTGTCGGTCTGCCGTCTGCCGCGTGGATCGGAATCGTACCTTTAAGTACATTTAAATTCGAACTAGGTGAAGAGTGTGTACTGAATGCACTCGCACTCACCGCTCGATTCCTTTGACTCGCGGTTGAAAAATCGACTTTATACAGAGCGCTAGCGAGGCGACACAGGGCGCTACGAGATCAGGCGAGCGTTTTCAGTACACACTCGCGTTCGGGCAGTTTCGGTATCTCTCGGCGAGTGTATACTGCCGGCTTACGATATAGCGTTTTAATAGAGATGACGATGAAGACCGTATTAAGCATAAAATTCGGTCTCAGATCGAAAAAAAAAATTATTGTTCGATTTTGTTGTAAGAAGAATAGATTATTCAACATGAACAAGATGTTGAAATAGATGACCCAAACCTTAGACTATAGAGGTATAAGGACATCATATAAATCATTGCGCGCGTCTGTTGACTGTTAGCATCAAAACCGGGGTTGTAAAAAATTACTAGGCCGTGTCGATGCGATGGCATTTTCTTTTTGCGCAGGGAAAAGGGGAGTGTCTTTTGGCGATTTCTTTAAAAAACAATTATGGAGTCGTGTCGATGCGATGGCGTTTTCTTTTTGCACAGTGAAAATGGTAAGGCCTTTGGGGGATTTTTTTAAATACAATTACGGGGTTGTCGATGCAATGGCGTGTTCTGTTTGCGCAGTGGAAAAGTGAGAGCCTTTTGAGAGATTTCTTTAATTCGTTTCAAAACACTTCTATCTTGGAAAACTATACTTAAGACACATTCAAAGAATTTTTGCCTACGACATTTGTTGCAATAAGGCAGGCGTATATCAAAGCACACCAACTTTGGAAGAATATGCCAAAAACACATGCAAGAATGTTTTGTTTACGAAATATGAAAATAGTGAAGGCCGAAAAGTCGAAATTTATACCTTTACCTGTACGAGGCTCGAAGAGCCGAGTATTTTTTTGAGCTCAATCAGTATCAAAACACATCGATTTTGGAAAACTATTTTGAAAAAACATTCAAAAATGTTTCGCGTAAACCTGTTATGGTATTTGAGAAGGCGTGTATCAAAACACACCAACCTTTGAAAACTATGCCCAAATCAAATGCAAACATGTTTTGTGTAAATAAATAACAGTAAGTTGCGCTGCGAGCCTGTATCAAAACACATCTATCTTGGAAAACTATTCTTCAGTCACATTCAAAAACTGTTTGCTTACAACAGTTATGGCAATTGGGCAGGCGTAGATCAAAGCACACCAACCTTTGAAAAGTACACCAAAAACACATGCTAACATGTTTTGTTGAAGAAATACGACAATTATGAGGGCCGCAGGCCCGAATTTTGTACTTGAATTATTATTACGAGGCTCGAAGAGCCGAGTAGTTTTTTGGGCCTCATTGCAGTATCAAAACACATCGATTTTGGTAAACTATTCTAAAAACACATTCAAAAATGTTTCGCGTATACCTGTTATGGTAATTTGGCAGACGTGCATCAAAAGATGCCAACCTTTAAAAACTATGCCAAAAACAAATGCAAAAATGTTTTGTGTAAATAAATAACGGTTAGTTGCCTGTATTAAAACACATCAATCTTTGAAAACTAAGCCAAAAGCACGTGTAAAAAGTTTTGTGTTGGCAAAAAAATTTTTGGTGACAGCCTGTGGCAAAAAATTTTTTGGCGACAGCCTGTGCCAAAAATTGATCTTAGAAGACTGTGTTAGGTCACCTTCAAAAAAGTTTTGAACCAGGTCCACTAGTCGTATATATTAAAGCTGAAAAATTGGACTTTTGGTCGACTTTTATTTTTATAGAAATTTGCAATTTTAGACGGATTTTTTTGAAAAAAATTCACTACCCGGGGGCAATATTTCTACGTCTCAACGTCGCATTGTCGATTCTTGCATTTGAGCGGGGGCTCGGCGGTGATTTTTCGCCCGGGGGTCTGCATTTGTATCTTTTAACACGGTGACGATTTTTTAAATGCTCGCCTAAAATCGAGAAAAAATCGCTCGCCGTTCAATTTTATCGGAAACTGACGACATTTTTGACCTCTTTCGACCGAGTGCGAGTGCGGACGGTTTTCGGCCGAATTTCGGCCGACTTTTGTCGAAATAAAATTTTCCATAAGATTAACCCGGCGCGGGAAATCGCTCATTACTCGGCCGATATTAATCGGACGACGTAGAGACCCGTCTCAAACGACGCAGAATAAAAAAGTCAAACTAGAAAGTGCAAGAGAAACGCTCAAAACGACTTTTTTATAGCCATTTATGCGCCGACAAAATCGGCAAAATTGCTTTTTTTTCGAGTTTTTTAGACGGTGACTAGGTAAAAGTGCCTAGGATCATTGGAAAATTTTCAAAAGATCACAGTCTAACTTAAATACGATTTTAACATGCGACGACGAATCGAGTTTTTAATTAAATTTACGTCGCCGACACTCCATTAGTGTGACTGAGATGAAACATTTATAGCATGGTTTAACTTGATTCGTTAAGCAATAGCGTTTTGTTCTAAAAAAGTATGCGTTCAAAAGATTTTTCGGCTGTTCCAGCGAAAGCGAGATCTGACAGATGGTTTTTTTTTATAAACCGTGGAAATTAAGACTTAAAATCGAGATATCTAATAAAAATGTCATAAATTATCGAATTTTAAAAGCAATCATTCAGATAATACATCGTTATTTGTTGGTTTTTGCACGGATATTTTTGTGTCATATAATTTATTATCGATACATCCGAGCCGAAAATTTACTGAACGCTCTCATTTTACTTTGACGTTTGAATTATTAATAAACAAACGACTGTCTAAATTTGGAGCTGTCATTTATCATTTTAAATGAATAATTTGGCATTATTAAGGATTTTGAATCGAAAATGGTTATCGATATTATGTACATTGAAACATATAAAATATTCAAATATACGCCAGACACCGGATAAATCGATATTAATTGAGATCTATTCAAAATAGTAATTTCGGAGGAGCTAGCATTTGAGCTGTGAGTTCGACAGAGACAGAACATTATTCGAATTTCTTTTTTTTTTGGACATTTATTTGACGTTTAAATTTAAAACAATTGTTTTTGTGTCAAAAATACATTTCATAAAATTTTATGCATTTTATGACGGGAAATAATACAGGTTAGTAAGTTAACAAATCATTTTAAATGTATTACAAATACGTGCTAAATACATATTATGCCTATTAATAAATCAAAAATTATATTTTAAACATTTTGTAATATGACAGCTAAAAATTAGGTTATAATATTATTCTGTGTCATATACGCTCAGTCGGGTTTCTGTATTTTAAATCGAGATATGTAATCAAATATTGTTATAGATTATTATATACATTGTAGGGCGGTTTTCTATAGTGCACTCCCAAAATAAAACAACAAAATACTAAAGGTGCTTACGGAACTTTATTTAGCTAAAATATTCCATCACATATCGACATTATCATTCCTGCATTCTTTTCAATAGATGAAATGAAAAGATTGGCTCTCATTGTGCAGGACCTTAAGTAAGATTTTCTTAACTTTAATTTTGAAAACAGCTTCTTTGACATGAAGCCACCGAAACAGGGGCGCCGACTCCGTGGGTGCTCGAGGGCTCTAGCACCCACGGGTGATAAATAGAGCATAGACGCATCAAAACTGATCAGTAATCGGCTTTGAGAAAAAATTACTTTACAACAATGTCATTGTTGGAACTTAAACCCGAAACTTCCACTATCGCGGCGGATGACTTAGTCAGTTAGTCTACAATAACATAATGGATTAATTCAACATTAATTATAATAAAGCAAATAAGATTTATTATGAGAATGATGAATTGTTCTCATATAACTTGATTGTACTGGACGAATTTAGATGCGATTTTCACGATAATAATTATACATAATGGTGAAAATTGCGTCTAAATACGTCGGTCGGTGTGCATTTCTTTCCTCGCAATTTGCCAGTTTTTTTAAACGAATCATTAAATTGAGCATCAGCACTCACAGGGTTATTTAAAAGCCAGCGTCCCTGCACCGACACAAAAAAAATATCTTCGACACAGTGCTAGACTCGGAACAGACACAGAATAGCCACATTTTACGATGAATATGAGAGGCTCTATAGCGCGGTACATTCCGCTGCTGTAGTAGGTACGATTTATTAATTATTTATTATTTACTCGAATCAGTTCAGTCGCGCGTATGATATTATATTGTATCTACTTTCATCGCGTTACTCAATCGCTCGACCGAGCGCAACCTGAACTCATTCTTCTTTTTGGAAATTATATTCGACAGTAAATGAAAATAAAGTTGCGATACATGTTCAGATATAATATAAATAAATGTAGATAGATACTAGAGTAGCTGAATCCATTTATTTATTGGTATATTATGGCTTTGCAGAGTGATTCTTCTGTAAGTATTAACTGACTGTGCGAGTGAGTTGTCGTTGTCGGGGGCTGTTCGTTTATTACCTAAGATGATTTGGGGAGGGACAGGGTCTGAACAAATCTTATTCTTATCTTACATAGGGGCGGTAAAGGGTCTAGATTGTGAGATCGCAAAAGTAAACAAAAAAATATAATTTCAAAACGCGCGCAGTCTCGCACATGCGTGGATCGTACGGCAATGTATTCAACATACTTAAACTATCAACGACAATACACCCCCGCCCCACTGTCCATCGGTCCAAAACGCCCTCAAAGTACTTTGCACCTAAGAAAGCTGTGCAACTTCACAAAAAAGCTCATGGCATCGCTTCGAATATTGAAAAAGAACACGCTGTTGCCGCATACTTAAGAAGGGGTACGGAGCTATGTGCCACATGAAACGCAACAATGTTGATATTGTTGAATGGGTGAACTTAATTATTCTCTTAAATGAGGCAGTGAATCCGACGCAGAGCAGAGATGTTCCAGTTGCTGATCCACTAGCTGACTTGCTGTTAAGCCCCTGAACTGATTCACATTTTTAGTAAAACATGTGTTACCGATTCATATTAAAACATTGTTTTTTATAGCACACAAACTAACGGGTTTTTATATTTTTGCTACTTTTTCTTTGCATATTGGTAGATACAGATTTTATGTAAGTATAAAAGGGTGGGGCGGAGGTCAAAAAGTGGTTAAAATTGTCTTACGTAATAAATAAACAGCCCCTCATCCCTTGGTGCTTGAAGCCCGGGGCGCACCCCCCCCCTTCGCCCACTTCTTTGGAACGTTGAGCGTCGTCCAATGTACCAAAAAAGTTGGGAAAAAAAGGTTCAACTTGCTGTCCGTTCTTAAATAGTCAAAAGTTGCATCTTAATAACTTTCTTATTTAACAGTTTTAATTAACGATATAAAACCGCCGTAGTGTGTACTGACAGCTATTAGATTATATAGTTTTACACAGTAAAACTACAAAATGTAATCGTTGTCGAGCATGTAGTAAGTGGTCATGTCGATGCGATGGCGTTTTTTTTTGCACAGTGAAAATGGTAAGGCCTTTTGGGGAATTTTTTAAAATACAATTACGGGGTTGTGTCGACGCAATGGCGTGTTCTGTTTGCGCAGTGAAAAAGTGAGAGCCTTTTGAGAGATTTCTTTAATTAGTTTCAAAACACTTCTATCTTGGAAAACTATACTTAAGACACATTCAAAGAATTTTTGCCTACGAAAGTTCTGGCAATTGAGTAGTCGTATATCAAAGCACACCAACCTTTGAAAAATATGCCAAAAACATGCAAAAATGTTTTGTTTACGAAATATGAAAATATTTAGGGCCGAAGGACTGAATTTTGTACCTGTACCTGGACGAGGCTCATTTTTTTGCGCTCGACAAGTATCAAAACACATCGATTTTGGAAAACTATTCTAAAAACACATTCAAAAATGTTTCATTATGTCTAATATAATAGCGAAACCGACAACTTTTCCAATTATATAATATATAACTTAGGTCGATCGAAGACTACGTATCGATACGATAAAAAATATGTCAGTCGTATGTGTCGATAAACTCTAAGACGAACAAATTTCAGTTATTTACGCATCGTTCTCTCGATGCTGATTCGTGAGAACTTTTCATAATTTTCAAACGCGCTAGAAGTGAAACTTCTTAGGGTCTAATATTTGTTGATGATTTTAAGGCTCCAGGATTAGGAATTAATGTTTATGTGAAATTCGCTATTTAAAAAAAATAGGCTACCTTGATTTTTTTTTTGGGGAATTTCGACATTTTGACTGTTGGACATATTAGAATTGGTGACGGGGAGGAAAACATTTCACAGCGCGGGAGGCCCCTCGAAGGGGTAAAAAGTACCGTTTTTGCGATTTTCGGACGTCTTTTTCGACTGGAAGGAGCAACATTTTTACTGTCGGAAAAATTACCAAAAAATTTCGCTTGGGTGCCGTCCTATCCCGCTGACACGCTCGGATGTTTCCTTATGGTTGAAAAAAATTCCAAAAGAGCGACACCTTTTGAAAGTTGGTTTTTCAAACGCACCTGTTATACGGCACCCCCGATCGATCTGAAAATTTAATGGAATTTTTTTTGGGTGGTCTCTTATAAACCTATGTTTCGACCGTCGGGGCCGAAGGCTCCTGGTGGACGTAAAAAATGTCTAAATATTTTCCGAAAACAAAAAAAAATCCCCGATGCCGGACGGATCGTCTGATCGAAACTAAAAGGATATCGTCACGTTCGACCCGTCAAAAGGCATCTTTTCGAAGTCGACGCTCGAATCGCTCCGACGCACCGTTCGACATAAATAACGCGAAATGTCCTAAATTCGAGAAAATGCTATGTAGATTGTATACACGCTAGGGTGTTTTTGTAAGCTAATGTTTTAGCATTGAACCTAAAAAAATTCTCACAAAATTTTAGCCTTTTAGATCTAACCTGTGAATGGCGCCAACCGTTAACATGAGAAAAAATTCGGGAACGTTACCCTGTGTTTTTTTTGCGCAGTTCATCAAAAATCGATACAAATAGTTTAGTTTTAGATACAGCGACAGAGCTATAAGTATGGAGATACATAATACAGGGCGTGTGTGTTAAATGCCGGGGCGGTCAATTATTTCGAATGCTGCACGTTGAATAAAAAAACTAAAAACACGTGTCCAGTACTTTTAAAAAATCTATTCAGCGACACTAAACTTTGGAATTTTAAATTGTTACCCCCAATTTTTATTACCGATTTGTATTCTACGGTGAAAAATAGGATACTTTTGTCTGAAACATTTTTTCGAATTCTGAGTAGTTGGCGCTGTTAATAACGGAGAAAAAATACGTGCCTAGAAAAGTATGTGTCTGTTGTTTGAACAGAATGGCCTCATGTTGGTTTGTTGGCGTAAGTTCATGTCGCCTACCTGACAAGATACTGTTTCCTCAGAATTCGAAAAAATGTTTCAGACAAAAGTGTCTTATTTTTCAACGTACAATACAAATCTCTAATAAAAATTGGGGGTACCCATTTCAAATTTCAAAGCTACCCCCGCCCCCGCCACCGGGAGAGGGGACGGGGGGTCAAGTTTTGTGTCGCTGAATATGCCTTTTAAAACTACTGGACACGTGTTTTTTTGTTTTTTAATTCAATGTGCAGTATTCAAAATAACTGACTGCCACCGTATTTATGCCAGGCCCTATATAAATAAGAGTAAATATGGTTTTAATTTACGAATTTCATACGAACATGTTAGTTGGGGTTAACTTAAAGCTAATGCCTGCAGTACGCATTCGCCGAGCGTGCTCGCCGTGAGATCTCGCCAAGAGAGTTGATAAAGCGAGCGTCTACGAATGTTTTTGTGTGTGTGTGTGTACACTGTACACACTTGGCGTGACTTGGCTTCACTGGCCATTTAAACGGCGCAGTTGAATGGATCTGGACGTTGTTTGTGTTGCTGCTGTTTCAGCTTATTGCGCATAATACCTATACCTATTAAAAATAAATTGGTCCTATCCGCCATAATTTATTTATCATTAAAAACGCTATTAGTTTACACTTTAACTGAGTTTAACTAACAAAAATGACAACTTAAGGTACGATTCCGATCCATGCGGCAGACGGCAGCGGCAGACGTCGACGGAATGTGCCGCGACGGCAAACGGCATACTTTGTAATTTTCATTTGTATGAGGCCGATTCCGACATACGACTGCAAATGCCTCGCGACATGTCGTGACTTTTTTTGACGCGTAGCGGCAAACTGCACTACCATACAAAACACAGTACTGCCGTTGCAGTTTGACATTATGGACGTGTTGACAGACGAAGAAATCAAAAATTGTATTAATTTAGTGTCTAAACATCCGTGTTTATTTGATTTTTTTATCAAAGTTTCATAAGAACCTTCTTCCAGTCTATTTAAATACAATGGCAGTATAGGTTTTCTGCTTAAGTAATAGTATAATAATAGATCGTCGTCGTCTTCTTCTTCTTGCAATAAAACTTGCAGCATTTGATTATTCATAACTATATCGAATACATATCGCAAATTAGTAATGCTGCGACGTAACTGCAGTGCCTGCTGCCGGCTTCGGAATCTATACGACGGCAACTGAAGCCCAACAGCTATTGCTGTCGGTCTGCCGTCTGCCGTGTGGATCGGAATCGTACCTTTAAGTACATTTAAATTCGCACTAGGTGAAGAGTGTGTATTGAATGCATTCGCACTCACCGCTCGATTCCTTTGACTCGCGGTTGAAAAATCGACTTTATACAGAGCGCTAGCGAGGTGAGACAGGGCGCTACGAGTTCAGGCGAGCGTTTCCAGTACACACTCGCGTTCGGGCAGTTTCGGTATCTCTCGGCGAGTGTATACTGCCGGCTTACGATATAGCGTTTTAAAGGAGATGATGATGAAGACCGTATTAAGCATAAAATTCAGTCTCAGATCGGAAAAAAAATTATTGTTCGATTTTGTTGTAAGAAGAATAGATTATTCAACATGAACAAGATGTTGAAATAGATGACACAAACCTTAGACTATGGAGGTATAAGGACATCGTATAAATCATTGCGCGCGTCTGTTGACTGTTAGCATCAAAACCGGGGTTGTAAAAAATTACTAGGCCGTGTCGATGCGATGGCATTTTCTTTTTGCGCAGGGAAAAGGGAAGTGTCTTTTGGGGATTTCTTTAAAAAACAATTACGGAGTCGTGTCGATGCGTTGGCGTTTTCTTTTGACGTGATAACGTCTTATAAATTGATGAATCACGTCAAAATAAAAAGATGAATGACCTAGCTGTCGACCCACTTATGTAAATAAAAAAAAAAAAAAAAGATGAAACACCGGCTGCATGCACGAAAAAGTGTAACGCCTAACGTTCCTGACGTTACTAAGTGAGCGACTATAATGCCTTCGGTAATTTTGAAGCAGATATCATCAACCGATTGAGATGAAAATTTGTATACACGTTTAGTTTGAATGACAATACATGGTTAGCTGTGTGACGTCACTCTAAACCCAATATGGCGGACTTCTAAAGATGGCGGAAATGCCTTCGGTAATTTTGAAGCAGATATCATCAACCGATTGAGATGAAAATTTGTATACACGTTTAGTTTGAATGACAATGCATGGTTAGCTGTGTGACGTCACTCTAAATCCAATATGGCGGACTTCTAAAGATGGCGGACTAATTTTATTATGCTTTCCTACAATATGGGTATCAAATGAAAGGGCTTGCTGAGAATGACTCAAAAAATAAAGTGACGTCACTCTAAATCCAATATGGCGGACTTCTAAAGATGGCGGATTAATTTTATTATGCTTTCCTACAATATGGGTATCAAATGAAAGGACTTGCTGAGAATAACTCGAAAAATAAAGTGACGTCAGTCTAAAACCAATATGGCGGACTTCTAAAGATGGCGGACTAATTTTATTATGCTTTCCTACAATATGGGTATCAAATGAAAGGGCTTGCTGAGAATAACTCGAAAAATAAAGTGACGTCACTCTAAATCCAAAATGGCGGACTTCTAAAGATGGCGGACTAATTTTATTATGCTTTCCTACAATATGGGTATCAAATATAAGGGCTTTCTGAGAATAACTCGACAAATAAAGTGACGTCACTCTAAAACCAATATGGCGGACTTCTAAAGATGGCGGACAAATTTTATTATGCTTTCCTACAATATGGGTATCAAATGAAAGGGCTTGCTGAAAATAACTCGAAAAATAAAGTGACGTCACTCTAAATCTAATATGGCGGACTTCTAAAGATGGCGGACTAATTTTATTATGCTTTCCTACAATATGGGTATCAAATATAAGGGCTTTCTGAGAATAACTCGACAAATAAAGTGACGTCACTCTAAAACCAATATGGCGGACTTCTAAAGATGGCGGACAAATTTTATTATGCTTTCCTACAATATGGGTATCAAATGAAAGGGCTTGCTGAGAATAACTCTAAAAATAAAGTGACGTCACTCTAAATCCAATATGGCGGACTTCTAAAGATGACAGACTGAGTTTTTGACGTGACAACGTCTTATAAATTGATGAAACACCAGCTGCACACACGAAAAAGTGTAATGTTCCGTAACGTTCCGCCTGACCCTGTGCGTGCAAGTGAGAGCGCAGTAATGTATTATTAAATATTATATTCGAGCGGAATACGTTATCACGTAAAACTATCGTCCGTAAACCGACTTTACAGAAAACCAATTTTTTGCACAGTGAAAATGGTAAGGCCTTTTGGGGGATTTTTTTAAATACAGTTACGGGGTCGTGTCGATGCAATGGCGTGTTCTGTTTGCGCAGTGAAAAAGTGAGAGCCTTTTGAGAGATTTCTTTAATTAGTTTCAAAACACTTCTATATTGGAAAACTATACTTAAGACACATTCAAAGAATTTTTGCCTACGACATTTGTTGCAATAAGGCAGGCGTATATCAAAGCACACCAACTTTGGAAGAATATGCCAAAAACACATGCAAGAATGTTTTGTTTACGAAATATGAAAATAGTGAAGGCCGAAAAGTCGAAATTTATACCTTTACCTGTACGAGGCTCGAAGAGCCGAGTATTTTTTTGAGCTCGATCAGTATCAAAACACATCGATTTTGAAAAACTATTTTGAAAAAACATTCAAAAATGTTTCGCGTAAACCTGTTATGGTATTTGAGAAGGCGTGTATCAAAACACACCAACCTTTGAAAACTATGCCCAAATCAAATGCACACATGTTTTGTGTAAATAAATAACAGTAAGTTGCGCTGCGAGCCTGTATCAAAACACATCTATCTTGGAAAACTATTCTTCAGTCACATTCAAAAACTGTTTGCTTACAACAGTTATGACAATTGGGCAGGCGTAGATCAAAGCACACCAGCCTTTGAAAAGTACGCCAAAAACACATGCTAACATGTTTTGTTTCAGAAATACGACAATGATGAGGGCCGCAGGCCCGAATTTTGTACTTGAATTATTATTACGAGGCTCGAAGAGCCGAGTATTTTTTTGGACTCATTGCAGTATCAAAACACATCGATTTTGGAAAACTATTCTAAAAACACATTCAAAAATGTTTTGCGTACACCTGTTATGGTAATTAGGCAGACGTGCATCAAAAAACGCCAACCTTTAAAAACTATGCCAAAAACAAATGCAAAAATGTTTTGTGTAAATAAATAACGGTTAGTTGCCTGTATTAAAACACATCAATCTTTGAAAACTAAGCCAAAAGCACGTGTAAAAAAGTTTTGTGTTGGCAAAAAATTTTTGGCGACAGCCTGTGGCAAAAAATTTTTTGGCGACAGCCTGTGCCAAAAATTGATCTTAGAAGACTGTGTTAAGTCACCTTCAAAAAAGTTTTGAACCAGGTCCACTAGTCCGGTGTATATTAAAACGCAAAAATTTCGTCACAAAAATTTATGTGTCTATAGAAATCTACGCTTTTCGACGAAAAAAATCAGGAAAATAGCCAAATATAGAGCTCGAGATTCTCTATTGCATAGGGGGGTCGGCTTTTCTTGCATTTTAGGGGCGTGGTCGGGGCGATTTTTCAAACGGGCCCTCGGCCCCATTTAAAATGCATTGAGCCAAACGCGGATCGTCGTCTAAAATAGTAAAAAAAATCGCACGAGGACGAGGTTTTGGGACGATTTTCGCTCATTTTTCTATTTTTATAGGCCGTTTCGATCGCAAAAGTCGACTGTGCGGTTCGGCCGCCGAAGCCAAAAGTCGAGACCCGCGCAAAGTCCTTATGGGATTTAACCCGGGGACGTGTTTTTGCTTATATCTCGCTCGATTTTGGTCGCACGACCTCGGGAGGCATTTTAAACGAAGCGGAGTAAAAAACTCTACCCGGGAAGTGCAAAAGTTGCACTCGAAACGACTTTTTTGTAGCGATTTATTCGTAAATAAAAATCGGTGTTTCGGCGTTTAGGCGGTGAAGCGGTCGGTTTACTGAACGCATGATAAAGTAAAAGAAAACTCACAGTCTAGCTTCAATACGAATTTAACATGCGACGACGAATCCTGTGTTTTAATAAACTTACGTCGCCAACAGTTAATGTGTGTGACAGAGATGAAAAATTTATAGTTTGATTTATTATTAGTCGGAAAATATTTTGACGTTTTAAATTAATAAACAAAAACAAACGACAATCTAAAAATGTAGCTGTCACTTTGAAGTTTAATTGCATAATTTTGCACTTTTTTCGATTTTGAATTGAATTTTTTTGTCAGTATTATGTAAATTGATAATTATAGAATCTTTTGACGTACGTCCGACGGCGAATTAACCAATTTAAATCGAGAAATATTCAAAACTGAATGTTGACAGAGGGTCGTCGCTTGCGTTGTGAGTATGACAGAGATAGAACATTAATCGGACTTCTATTTTTTTTTGGTCGACTATTTGACGTTTAAAATTAAAACAATTGTTTTTTGTATCAAAAATACATTTCATAAAATTTGCTGCATTTTGTAACGGGAAATAATACAGGTTAGTTATTAAATCATTCTAAATGTATTATAAATACGTGCTATATATACATATTATGCCTATTAATAAATAAAAAATTATATTTTAAACATTTTTTCTTTGTATAGATATGACAGCTAAAAATTAGGTTATAATATTATTAAGTGTCGTACTGCACACTCAGTCGGGTTTCTGTATTTTAAATCGGGATATCTAATAAAAATATTGTATTTTAGGTAAGTTCGATTTTTACTTTTTAGGTGCCTTTTATAGTACGTGTTATCTCGAAAAGGCCCCCGCGCTTTCAAGCTGGCAATTTGACATACGAATTTAACTAAATATTGTACCTATATTTACTGATAAATTATTAGCAGTTCTGAATCAGCGGTTTGTAAATATAGTCTGTCTTTTTTCAATGTAAGATATAATACTATTGTGTCAAATTTTTTAACGTCAAGTTTTTGTCATTTTTTGTAGATGCAATTTCTAAAATCACTTATCCGGTTTAACTTACATATACAACCCACATAAAATAATTTCAAAGTACATATTATGCTTTTCAAAAAATACTCAATTACAAGAAAACAGTAACCAAAATAACCAGATCTGGTACCTCACACTTAGAAATAAAAAAAAAATACGCTGGAAACTCTCACGCGTTAGAAGTGAAACTTCTTAGTTTCAAATATTTGTTGACGATTTTATTATATAGTTAATGTTTATGTGGAATTTGTTACCGTGGCTAGAAAAAAATTAGATTTCGTGGAAGTGGGCATGACGCTTTGACACTGAGAGTAGAAAAGTTTCTCTCACTCTTTCCTTTCAACTGTCGGTTGAAGTCGGAAAAGGGGAAACGTTTAACTTTTTGTCAGATTCAAGCCAATTTACCCCCCTAACGCTTATAAAAATAGTTTCACTTCAAAAACGTACATAATACCCAGTGGCGGCGTAGGTAAAATAAAACAACAAAATACTAAAGGTGTTTTGGAACTTAAACCCGAACTTCCACTATCGCGGTGGATGACTACAATAACATAATGAACTAATTCAACATTAATTATAATAAAGCATATACCTATATAATATACAGTTGCAAATAAGATTTGTTATGAGAATGACGAATTGTTCTCATATAACTTGATTCTACTGGACGAATTTAGATGCGATTTTCACGATTATTATACATAATGGTGAAAATTGCGTCTAAATTCGTCGGTTGGTGTGCATTTCTTTCCTCGCAATTTGCCAGTTTTTTTAAACGAATCATTAAATGAGCATCATCACCCACGGGGTTTTCTAAAAGTCGGCGCCTCTGCACCGACACACTAATAGTTATCTTTTTGCGCTCGACCAGTATCGAAACACATCAATTTTGGAAAACTATTCTAAAAACACATTCAAAAATGTTTCGCGTAAATCTGTTATAGTATTTGAGCAGGCGTGTATCAAAACACACTAACCATTGAAAATAATTACGCCAAAAACACATACAAAAATGTTTTGTTTAAGAAATACGAAAATTGTGAGGGCGAAGGCCTGAATTTTGTACTTGAATTAGTTATTACGAGGCTCGAAGAGCCGAGAAATGCTGGTGGAACCGATGCACTATCAAAGCACATCGATTTTGGAAAATTATTCTAAAAACACATTCAAAAATGTTTCGCGTACACCTGTTATGGTAATTTGGCAGGCGTGCATCAAAACATACCAAGCTTTGAAAACTATGCCAAATCAAATGCAAATATGTTTTGTGTAAATAAATAATGGTTAGTTTCGCGCGAGCCTGTACCAAAACACATGAATATTTGAAAACTAACCCAAAAGCACGTGTTAAAAAGTTTTGTGTTGGCAAAAAAATTTTTGGCGACAGCCTGTGGCAAAAAAAATTTGGCGACAGCCTGTGCCAAAAATTGATCTTAGAAGACTGTGTTAAGTCACCTTCAAAAAAGTTTTGAACAGGTACACTAGTGGTAATTTAATTATTGCGTATGTTCAGTCTTAAAATAAAATTGGTCGATAATTTTATTTATGACAATAATGAAATTAAAAGATAGCATTTGTTCAAAAACGGATGCCGTTTCGAATATTTGTCAAATGCAACGCCTTCTAAGTTAACAATTTGAATAACTAATTATTAGAACTTAATACTTTGACAGATGCAAACGTCACTTTTGACATTTCTTATCATTCCGACATCAAGGAAGAGCGGATTGAAACCAAATTTTGGGAGGATGTTTGATATGCAAATATGAAGTGGCCTATTGTTTTTGGGGAACATCGGCGCATGCGTAAAAGAATATATCTCTTATAATGTTGTTTTATATAATAATAATATAGTTTTTAAAACGGTTTTTACTCTATCTATTTTTACTAGAAGTTTTTGTAAATTTTTTGGGGAAAATCGGTGACGTCACTCTAAATCCAATATGGCGGACTTCTAAAGATGGCGGACTAATTTTATTATGCTTTCCTACAATATGGGTATCAAATGAAAGGGCTTGCTGAGAATAACTCGAAAAATAAAGTGACGTCACTCCACATCCAATATGGCGGACTTCTAAAGATGGCGGACTAATTTTATTATGTTTTCCTACAATATGGGTATCAAATGAAAGGGCTTGCTGAGAATAACTCGAAAAATAAAGTGACATTACTCTAAATCCAATATGGCGGACTTCTAAAGATGGCGGACTAATTTTATTATGCTTGCCAACAATATGGGTATCAAATGAAAGGGCTTGCTGAGAATAACTCGAAAAATAAAGTGACGTCACTCTAAATCCAATATGGCGGACTTCTGAAGATGGCGGACTAATTTTATTATGCTTTCCTACAATATGGGTATCAAATGAACGGGGCTTGCTGAGAATAACTCGAAAAATAAAGTGATGTCACTCTAAATCCAATATGGCGGACTTCTAAAGATGGCGGACTAATTTTATTATGTTTTCCTACAATATGGGTATCAAATGAAAGGGCTTGCTGAGAATAACTCGAAAAATAAAGTGACATTACTCTAAATCCAATATGGCGGACTTCTAAAGATGGCGGACTAATTTTATTATGCTTTCCTACAATATGGGTATCAAATGAAAGGGCTTGCTGAGAATAACTCGAAAAATAAAGTGACGTCACTCTAAATCCAATATGGCGGACTTCTAAAGATGGCGGACTAATTTTATTATGCTTTCCTACAATATGGGTATCAAATGAAAGGGCTTGCTGAGAATAACTCGAAAAATAAAGTGACGTCACTCTAAATCCAATATGGCGGACTTCTAAAGATGGCGGACTAATTTTATTATGCTTTCCTACAATATGGGTATCAAATGAAAGGGCTTGCTGAGAATAACTCGAAAAATAAAGTGACATTACTCTAAATCCAATATGGCGGACTTCTAAAGATGGCGGACTAATTTTATTATGTTTTCCTACAATATGGGTATCAAATGAAAGGGCTTGCTGAGAGTAACTCGAAACATAAAGTGACGTCACTCTAAATCCAATATGGCGGACTTCTAAAGATGGCGGACTAATTTTATTATGCTTTCCTACAATATGGGTATCAAATGAAAGGGCTTGCTGAGAATAACTCGAAACATAAAGTTACGTCACTCTAAATCCAATATGGCGGACTTCTAAAGATGGCGGACTAATTTTATTATGCTTTCCTACAATATGGGTATCAAATGAAAGGGCTTGCTGAAAATAACTCGAAACATAAAGTGACGTCACTCTAAATCCAATATGGCGGAGTTCTAAAGATGGCGGACTAATTTTACTATGCTTTCTTACAATATGGGTATCAAATGAAAGGGCTTGCTGAGAATAACTCGAAAAATAAAGTGACGTCACTCTAAATCCAATATGGCGGACTTCTAAAGATGGTGACTAAGTTTTTGACGTGATAACGTCTTATAAATTGATGAAACACCAGCTGCACGCACGAAAAAGTGTAACGTTCCATAGCGTTCCGCCTGACCCTGTGCGTGTAAGCGAGAGCGCAGTAATGTATTATTAAATATGATATTCGAGCGGAATACGTTATCACGTAAAACTATCGTCCGTAAACCGACTTTACAGACAACTTTGATAGTTTAAACCCCGTTTTGAGACTAAGTGTATGCGCCATTTCGCTGGGTAGTGCCCAAATATGCTATTGATCAAATTTCGTTCTGGCATTGGCTGATCCAAATGCACCCCTTGTTTATACCAATGAATAAAATGGTCGACCATGGTACCCCGACGCGGATTATAAATGTTTTTCATCGCGATTTGTTGTCTAACGTCCCCTTGGTGCTCGTCCGACCAAAACCTTGCCAAGAACCATTCTTTGAATTCGTCAAATGTTTCTATCTGACATTCTATTGGTTCAAACATATCTAACGATCGCCCTGATAACCCCGCTTTAGCCATCAATAATTTATCTACTTCGTCAAAAATACCTCGCGTAAAGCGTGTTTCTAGCGCCTTAATAAAAACCACCGGATGTGTGCCGTTGTTGAACTTCGGAGCCTCGTATGGAATGCGGTTTCCTGCACTGTAGTGCGCCACTGGCATTGTGTTATTTTTTAAGATTTGCAATTGCGCACTATTACTACCTATCTTTTTATTTAGTTCGTCAACGTGATTTTGTACAACTAACTTTTGATCGCGAAATTTGGTTTCTACTGTCCTCTCAACCTGAACTATTCTTTCCTCTGTCTGTCTCAACGTGTTTTCTTGTGATTCTAAGGTGAGCATTTGAAACTCACTTCTTAATTCACTACCCATTTCCTCTTTTATCCTACCTATTTCGTCTCTTAAGGATTTGTCCTGATTTTGTATGGCCTGTGACAACAACTGTATTTGTGTTTTTAATTCATCGGATTGTTGTAATTGTGAAAATCGTACTTCTGATTTTTCGGACTGCTGCAGAATCTGAGTCTGCAATTGTTGTGAAAGCTGAGCATTAGTTTCTTTCGTTTGTTGCGAAAGTCGCACTTCCATTTGCGCGGACTGTTCAGCTTGTTTTTCCAATTTTTCGGACTGTTGCAGAAGCTGAGTCTGTAATTGTTTGCTCATTTGCAAAAGTCGAGCACTGGTTTCGTTCGATTGCTGCGATTGTTTTTCCGATCTTTCTGATTGTTTTTCAAACATTCCCATTAGCACCGCCACCGCTTCATTCATATCTAGGTCTTTCTTGTGTGATGCCTCTTTTGAGTCATCGAGTGACTGTCCCAACCCCGAGTCATTACTTGTGCTACTCAAAACCTTTGAATTATGCACATCGTTTATCGCAAAATCTTCCAAGGTGCTTTCATTCCCAAAACTGGTATTTGCCTGATCCATTTTTATTGGATTGTTAATAAATGTTAATAAATATTTTATTTACTGACGCAAAAATAAAGCGCTAATATGCGGTGGATCTGAGTCGCTGTTTGATAGTATTAAAAGAAAAATTTTATAATAATAATAAAAAAAACTAACGCCGTCACTGGTTACCAACTCTTTACAATGACAATAATCGCCGTACTATTTTGCAGTAGGAATGGCTAGAGTGCATAGCTTGTATAGACACGTTTTCGTAAAAGCAGTTTGTCTGTTCGATTCTGTTTCACACGGATACAAATACACATATATATTTCAATGCGTATACAATACATATATTACACTATCATGAACAAAAATATGGCGTTTCCACGACTCAACAAGCGCAGCCACGCATTCCCAAATTCTTTCAACAAATAAACTATATATTTGCCCAAACTCAAATGAAATCTGGCATGTGAAAATCCTGGCAGGGTCGCCAAATTGTAACGCGCGCCTCACTGGGGGGCCGCAAAAGAAGTTACAAATGTAATAATTTTATGATAATTATGGCTCTGATTTACGCAACGGTCATCTGACTTTTCGCAGACATGCACGCGCCGCTGTTCGCTGACTCGTGGGAAAACGCCGCTGAACATGTAATGGTTCCTGTAAATTTTACTTCAATAGATTTTCTTTAGGGTCGCCACCAATTTTTACTAAAATTGGAAAAGTTATGAACAATGAAAAGATTCAACAATAAAAAATATTTTCATACAAAGTAATTGTCTATAATAGACGTTTATTATTGATTATGAAATGCTGTAACAATGAAATACAATTTGAATAGTTTCTGAATGACGAAAATTAGTTAATAATACTTAATTCTAAGTTGTCTCGAGACTTTGGGTGGGGAAAACAGGACTTAAAAGGACTTACGAAGCGACTCGGTGCTGGCGTATGCTGTAAATACTTCCTCGTTTCTTGCGTATATTAATAACTTTTCCGTGAGCGCAATTTTCCTGCGTATCAACACGGTATTTTACCATAAACTTCACTTATTTATTATTACGGGTACTTTTCTGACCCTATTTCACCTTTAAACAATATTAAACTCACTTCGCGATCACTTTGTCGCCACCTTTTACACTTTTTCAATATTACTTGTAACTCCGCGGTCATTTGCCGCCTTCGCTTCACTTTATAATATTAATTCTATTACTTTTATACCTTTCAATATTATTATTTTATACACGCTTTTATCTTTGGCGTATATTACAATATTAGCTTTTAACCTTGTCACCAGTTATGACCTGTTACCACTGCAGACTCCCACCCTTTGCCTCTTAACTTAGCACGATGCTTACAGTTTGAGTGCTATTTTTCCACTGCTCGAGAATTGCGCGGTTTCTTCTATAACGCCGCGTCATCCTCCCCTCTCTTTTTCTTCTTCTTGTTCGCTTTTTAGGTAATGGATAAAGGAATAAACTCTACCTCAATCATACCTACTTCACATAACATTTTAAATATCGGCGGGAAAGCCGTACTGTTACAACCTTTGTTGTTTATTCCCTACTGCAATAGGCTTAACTCACATTTACCACTTTCCGCCCATATTAGAACCACAATAAAGTGGTTGATGGTTGAGAGTACGGCATTAATATAATATAATGTCGTGATAGCGCTCACACGGACGACAAATTGTGGTCGGTGTCAACAACAGTCGTCGTGTGTTGGTGATATCGCCCACAAACAAACCTGCCGATAATGAAAACCCCGCTCACACGTGCAACTCGCCGACCACAGACTGAACAGACGTACAAATAATCGAAAGTACTTTTGCTCACTCGGAAATAATTACAAAATTTGTCATCGTACAGTCTTAAACGATGATAAAGTTGTTGAAATTGACTTTCGTTTCTATCTTCGATAATTGGATGAACCCAATAAATTCCTTCGAAATCCATCGCTTTACTGTCTCTTCTGTGTGGTTCACCAACCTCACTGCGTGCCACAAAACTGTTGATGGAAAGTGGTTGAATTCAACTACATTAGGACCACTGTTTTGTGGGCAGAAGTGGTACGTGTGAGCTAAAGATTATCTTAATTGTTGTAGCTGAATTTGATTTAACACGGCTGACAATTTTTGATTTTTTTTTTAATCGGGTTTTTTATTTTTTTTTTATTTTCTACATTGCTTTTTTCTAAGGTTTACATTTAATTTTTTTAATTTTGGGGTCAATCGGTCAAGTAGTTCTAAATTATTTATAAAGAGACAACATTTTTTCACGTTATTGTTGCATAATTTATCGCATATTTATGGATATTTACTAAGTTAATAAATAACTGATAAATCTAGTTTTCAAGTAGGTCAATGACTGTTAGGTATATATTATGTAATTTTTTAAATTTGGTTTAAATTATAAACTTGCGAAATACGCCCTCCTTTACTAAATAAATCTTACAAAGATTTTGTTAGATGTCACTAATTCGTTGCAAAATATATTAACTGATTCAGGGAATGTAACTGTATAAGCAATCGCCAATTGGTTATCATTTTATCAAGATTCAGAAGTGTTAATATTCTCTTAGACGAAGTAAAATGAAACAGTTAAAAGTAATTGGCTGTGGTTTATCACAAATGTGCAGATTATGTCTGTCACATGGTAAAATCACTACAACGGGCGTATTTCTGTTTTCCTCCGAATCGGGAAACGTTGCAGCCGATATGATAATGGAATGTGCTCCAGTTCAAGTAAGGATATTTTTGTGTAAAAACTATACAAGTCTGTTCCAATTTACTATAAGAATCTGTTATTGTTAATGTTTTGTGGTAAATTAAGATTTTTCGAATGTCAATGTTAATTTGATACTGTATATGTGTGTTTTGCAAGTTGAATCTTTGATGTGACAGAAGATTTTAAAAGACGCTGGTCGACAATGTTAATTTGATCGGAAGACTGGGTTTGCGGGCATTTTTCGGATTTCAAATTTAAAATAAATCAGTCGGGTTCCCAAAAATTTGACTATTGGTGAAAAAGAGTATAGTTTTCTTTTGACTTCTTGAAGCTCAATAGAAGGTAATGACATCAGCTATTGAGCGTCTATGTATTATTATTTTTTTTCTTCATCTTGCAACGAAGGTTGACATTTTTGTATTCGTCAGATTTCACTGGTGCCGTCAAAGTAATAAACTAATAATTTACATATTGCAAATTGCTCTAAATGTTTTGTTTTTGCTTGTAATTTCATTATTATATATTTCCAATTTTCCGGGCAACTTATCAAATTTTTCTTTACCTAAAAACATTTAAAAAAATGCCAGCTGTTCTCGAGTGATGCGCTTACAAAAGAACAACGTGTAATTTTTATTTATATTTATATAAAATAAATTGAAAAGATGCTCGTGATAATTTCAAAAACAGTGTTTACTTTAGGGGATTGAATTGTGTAATTTTGTCGCAGATTACCAGACACGACAAGATGCCGACCTATATTTGTCGATCATGCTTCAATCAACTGAAGAAATTTCACCAGTTCCAAAACCAAATAATACAGTCTGACAAAACATTGCAGCGCTATCTACAGCAGTTGAGCGATTATCCTACTCAAGTCAAGGTTGAATGGGCCCTCGAAGAACCATCTGATGCTTCCGTAAGCCATACCTCTAATACTGACGTCAATACACGATGTGAACCCTTTGAAATTAGTGATGGGTTTGATATTAATTGTCATTCAGATCAGAATGAAAATAGCAAAGAAATATCTTTTAAATCTGAAAACAAAGCTGAACTAATGGATGACAATTCATTAATGAAAACAGAGTGTGCTGACGACGCAGTAGAAAATTTATATGAGAATGATGGTAGTGAAATCAGTTTCGAAGGTTCTATGATAGACATTGGCGAAACAAAAGTAGGTACTTCCGAGGTCAACAAGTGTTCCGTTCAATTTGAAAATAGTATGGCGTACAAAATACAGGTGACATCAGAAGAAACAAACAGTACGCCGCTAGAAAAAGCCGATAGTAGCCTGTTCCCTGAAAATGTTAATGACGAAGAATGTCTTCGGTCCAATGAAGAAGTTATTTTAACTGAAAATAAAAATAAATCTCAAATTGCTAGCGAAACGTTTCCCATTAATGAAAAAACGCATCAGTGTGATATTTGTCAGAGATGTTTTAAACTGTCAGGATATTTAAGGAACCATCGATCTATTCATACAGGAGAGAAACCGTACCAGTGTGATATTTGTAAAATGCATTTTAGACTCTCTGCAACCTTAAAGAAGCATAAATTAAAACATACAGGGGAGAAACCATATCAGTGTGATATTTGTAAAAAGTGTTTCAATCGAGAAAGTACTTTAAAAAGTCATAAATTAATACATACAGGAGAGAAACCTTACCAGTGTGACATTTGTAAAATATGTTTTAGACACTCAATATCCTTAAGGAATCACAAGTTACAGCATACAATAGAGAAGCCATTCCAGTGTGACATTTGTAAAATGTGTTTGAATAACTCGTCGAATTTGAAAAGGCATAAATTAACACATACAGGAGAGAAACCATACCGGTGTGGCATTTGTCAAATGAGGTTCTCACGAGCTCAGTCTTTAAAAAATCATAAATTGAAACATACAGGAGAGAAACCTTACCAGTGTGACATTTGTCATATGTGTTATAGCCGAAACGAACATTTAAAACGTCACAAATTAAATCATACAGAAGAGAATCCATACCAGTGTGACATTTGTCAAATGTGTTTCAGGCGAAAGGATTATTTAAAAAGTCATAAATTAAAACATACAGAAGACAAACTTTACCAGTGTGACATTTGTAAAATGTGCTTTAGACACTCAAGTACCTTAAGGGATCATAAATTAAAACATACAGGAGAGAAACCTTACCCGTGTGACATTTGTCAAAAGTGTTTCAGACACTCATTATCCTTAAGTTATCACAAATTACAACATACAGGAGAGAAACCATATCAGTGTGACATATGTAAAATGTGTTTTAAGCTATCACACATTTTAAAATGTCACAAATTAAAACATACAGGAGAGAAACCATACCAGTGTGACATTTGTCAAATGAAGTTCTCACGATCCCAGTCTTTAAAAATTCATAAACGAAAACATACAGGAGAGAAACCTTACCAGTGTGATATTTGTAAAATGTGTTTCAGTGTATTACAGAATTTAAAACGTCATAAACGAAAACATACAGGAGAGAAACCTTGCCAGTGTGATATTTGTAAAAGATGTTTCACTGATTCAACGAATTTAAAACGCCATAAATTAAAACATGCAGCAGAGAGACCTTACCAGTGTGATATTTGTAAAACATCTTTCGGTGATATGGGAACATTAAAGAAACATATTTCATGTCATATCCTATAATAAAAACTTATTGAGGTCGGATAATAGCTTCGTGATTTGTTGAATGTTTAATTTGTTTTCTGTTATTCATACAAATAGTTGTTTTAGAAATAAAATTTTTAATTTAAACTAACATTTATGGTATGCGATAATGAATTTTTTGTACATTATATTATGATAAAATATTTTATATTCGTTTCTAATTTTAAATGTCGTCGGAATAAAATGAAAGTACCTATCTAAAACTAAGACTAATTTCCAGCACTAACGACTACAAACAATTTTTGACTTGTGAAGTGATCGTGGTTCCATATATACTCTATATTCAATAAATAAAATTATCGACCAATCTTTGAGACTATAATATGTATATTGACAAAAATAATAAAATTATTCAGACGTTAAGACGAAGAAAGCTAAAGTTATAGATATGTTTTAGATGGACAATTTTACAAGACCGAAATTTATATTGCTCGCTTTGGATTATTAATTTTTAAAAGTCCCGCTATTGAAAATTTACAAGATTTGAAAGTTATTGTTTTCAGTCTGATTTGCGAAAATCGAATTTTCAACAGATGTCGACATTTTGAGGACCCGGGAACCTATTGTGGGTGTTTTTAGAGTTATAACCATGTGTGTGTGTAAAACCCTTCTTGAATATATTTCGATCAGGTCAACCATAGTAATGGTTTTTGCGATATTCGAAAGCTCTCAACTAAACTTAGATTTCTAGGAACTATTGACCAAAACGGTAATCTCAATTTTAATAAAATTTTTTTCGAGTAACTTTTCAATTACAGAATCGATAGCTTCCAAAAATCTAGTCAGGTTTAAAACTCTTAAAAGCTGCGTAGAATGCCGCGAAGACAAGCAAAAGTGGTTAATTTGTTCGCGAGAGAACATGAAACAAAAGGATGCAAAAATTACAATATTCATCATTTCTTACAAATAATTCGTAGGTACGTGCTATTTCGTTTTTAATAATGTTGGATTTTTCCTTTCGGCGTCTTTTTTAATTTCTATAAGGTTGGAAACAGTGCTCGACCGATGTTCAGCGCGACTCGGTCGCTCGGCGACCAAAACATAGGCAACTAGGCCCAGGAGACCAAGCCGAGCGACAGTATTCCAAGTACATTCGTGCAGAATGGACGTCGAAAAAGCTGCTATAGTAGCGCTACTAATAATGAAGAGACAGTTACTCGCAGTGTGAATGGTTCCATTTGAAGCCGTGCTCCTATTGGTCGCCTTGATGCCCTAAGCATTTCTTGCCTATGGGAACTCATCTCTAACAGCGCTTCTAATGTTATCTGTCTCTGTCATGTTAAGTTTATAAAAAAACAATGCAAATTGTGAATGTCATAAGCTTAAAATTGATAGAAAAAAATTTGAAAAGCATAGAATTTTAGGAATAAAACTTGAATTTTACAATTAATGTTCTCATTGAAAATTTGACTGTCTACAAAATCGGTCCCTAGGTATTTTTATACAGTTAAAACCATAGAGATATTAGACTAGAGAGCAGTGGAAGTGTCTGCAATTAAGAGAGAGAACAGTTCCTTATCTCTATGGTAACTAATGATGCAAACGATGCTGATTTTTGAAAACAAATTTTTGGTTTTCTGCAGCATTCTCTCTCTCAACTGAGGACACTTTCACTTATGGCAAGCATACGAACTAGCGTACTCTAATGACTTATCTCTATTCCCACAATATGTGAGTTAGAATGGTAAAAATTCATAGTGTATCCGCTCTTTAGTTTTGAATAAATCGTCAGGTCTTTCCTTTCCGTGCCTTTTTTTAATTGCTCTAATTATAAAATTCAATGAATTCGATAACTTAAATCAGCGGTTCTTAAACTTTTTTGGCCTCGGAACCCTTTTGAAACATTTTACGAAGCCCTAAAATAAGAGAAAACCTAGTTTTTTATGTTCATTCTTTAATGAAAATCACTCGACGTTTTGGGGTCCTGAGCTGCTGTTCTGATTATTAAACGCTTTATATTAGTTTGGGTTGTAAATATGTGTGTATGTATGTATGTAACTAACTGTCCGTAACGGAATCTTTGAGCATAATTTTCACCAATTTCCCGAAGTCTGATTAATTTGAAACTTTGCATACGTATCAAGGACCGATGACAATGCAATAATTTGATAACAGTTTCCCATTATCCTTATTAGGACCCCCAGGATTAATAAATTCTTTTATAGATCCTCTGTAGTAAACGCTTTATTTTCACCAATTTCCCGAAGTCTGATTAATTTGAAACTTTGCATACGTATCAAGGACCGATGACAATGCAATAATTTGATAACAGTTTCCCATTATCCTTATTAGGACCCCCAGGATTAATAAATTCTTTTCCCGAAGTCTGATTAATTTGAAACTTTGCATACGTATCAAGGACCGATGACAATGCAATAATTTGATAACAGTTTCCCATTATCCTTATTAGGACCCCCAGGATTAATAAATTCTTTTATAGATCCTCAAACTAAAAAGTGAAAAATAAAATATAGTTTAAAAAAAACTAAAAAACACGCTTTATATCGGACTAAAAAGTAAAAAATAATTGTTTTAAAATAAGCTTAAAAAGCGTTGGGCGCTCGATGTACGAAAATGTGGAACAAAGCGCCCAACGCTTTTTAAGCTTATTTTAAAACAATTATTTTTTACTTTTTAGTCCGATATAAAGCGTGTTTTTTAGTTTTTTTTAAACTATATTTTTTTTTATTGAACGTCCGTATACATGATGGTGTGTGTGTTGGTGTGTGTGTGTATTTGTACCGCAGGAGCGCATATGCATATTGCATATGTAAACAAATGTTTGTCGAACGATATCTTTAGAACGAATTGACCGATTGAGATTAGAATTACGGCATTCGAAATGGTTTTTTGAGACGTACATCTGATTAAATTTTAAGGTCAGTCGTTCTTGTAGTTTTAGTTATTTAAAGAAGAATAATATTAAATTAGTAGATTTTCAATTAATTAAAAAAAAAATGCTATTATGTTTTCAAGTACTAAACTGTTAAAAACGATTTTTTTAATTTGGGTAAATCACAGACTCGCGCAACAACCCCATGTTTACTAAACTAAATATTTCATAGATTCCGTTAGATGTCACTAACATATAAAATTCGTCGCAAATTATTAACCGATCCAGAGATACTTATCTACCTGTGTAAGCAATAACAATTGGTTATCTTTGGTTGTAAGTTGAGTTCTGATCTCGAGTCAAGTCTGAGGGGACTAGTGATGTGTCCACATGACAATTGGAAGCTGGCTCCGTGCGCTCCGCTTACTAAAAACAGTCGCTCAGAGCGAGTCGTTCAAAGGAGCGACACTAAACAGTACATACTACACAAGAGTGCAGACTGCAGAGGTGTGAACTCTCATCATACATGCTCAGGAATCACAGTACAATACACACTCTGAGCTCATTTTTACATGATTCTGATCTTATATTATTCGAATTTCGGATAAACTATGAAGTATAATAAAAGCTTAACAATAATAATGTTTATTGTTATAATATTATATCTTTGTCAACGACGTCAATGTGAATGGTTTAAGTCACTGTAAGCTTAGTACTATTACACTTACAGTCATTCAACATTAAATGACTCAGCAAAGATAACACCGTACGTGCAAAATTTACTAGTGTCTCTGTGGCTTGTGCTGCTCAGCACAGAGCAATGGCGATCTGAGTAAGTCATTAAAAAAAAAAAGAGCGACTCAATCCGTTCCGAAAAAAGAGTCGTTCATTATGAACGACTCGCCCAGGAGCGACACATCACTAGAGTAGACTCTGGTGCTAGTTCAGACGGGTGTTGATATTGTCTTTGTTGAAGTAAAATGAAACAGTTATAAGTAATTGGCTGTGGTTTATCACAAATGTGCAGGTTATGTCTGTCACACGATAAAATCATTACAACGGGCGTATTTCTGTTTTCCTCCGAATCGGGAAACGATACAGCCAAAATGGTAATGGAATGTGCTCCAGTTCAAGTAAGGATATTTTTTTATGTAAAGACTATACAAGTCTGTTCCAGCTTAATATAAGGATCGGCTCTGGTCTAGTATCTGGCTGCACGATTTGACGGGTGGAAAGGGGTGTAGAAGATAGAAAAGGGTTGTAGAAGCATCCTCTTAAATTGTGGAGGTGCGGAAATGTCTATATTTTGCAAAATAAATAAACTTTTCAACGTAACGTTGTAATAGGTAGGCCTAATGTCACATATTGTGGCTATGTGCACAGTGAATATATGTGTGGGTTCCAAAACAACCTTAGACATTGCATAAAGGGCTACGCGAATTGTCTCGCAGTGAAACAGGAAGAGCAAATGTTGAGTTTTTAAAAAAACAATTCCGGGGTGAACGATAAATAGGTATGCGAATTGTAATTCCGGGGTGAACGATAAAGGGGTATGCGAATTGTCTCGCAGTGAAACGGGAAGGGCAAATGTGGAGTTTTTAAAAAACAATTCCGGGGTGAACGATAAACGGGTATGCGAATTGTAATTCCGGGGTGAACGATAAAGGGGTATGCGAATTGTCTCGCAGTGAAACGGGAAGGGGCAAATGTGGAGTTTTTAAAAAAACAATTCCGGGGTGAACGATAAACGGGTATGCGAATTGTAATTCCAGGGTGAATAGAGATTTCCGCACCTCCACAATTTAAGGTGATGCTTCTACAACCCTTTTCTATCCTCTACATCCCTTTCCACCCCTCAAATCGTGCAGCCAGATACTAGACCACAACCTAAGGATCTGTTTTAATTAATGTTTTATGGTAAATTAAAATTTTTCGAATGTCAATTTTAATTTGATAGTATTTATGTGTGTTTTGCATGTTACATTTATTCTGAATCATTGATATGACAGAAGTTTTAAAAAGACGCTTTGCGACAATGTCAGTTTGATCGGAAACTTCGGGTTTTGCGGGCATTTTTCGGACCAGATTTTAGGTAAAATCATTCGGGTTCCCTAAAAATTTGGCTATTGGTGAAAAATAGTAGAATTACCTATTGACATCTTGAAGCTCAATAAAGGGTGATGACATATGCTATTGAGCGTCTAAGTATTATTATTTTTTTCTTTATCTTGCAACGACGGTTGACATTTTTGTATTCGTTAGATTGCACTGGTGCTGTCAAAGTAATAAACTAATAATTTACATATTTCAAATTGCTCTAAATGTTTTTTTTTGCTTGTAATACAGGCATTCATTATTATATATTTCCAATTTTCCAGGCAACTTTTCCAATTTTTTTTCCCTAAAAACATTTAAAAAATGTCAAATTTGTCCAACATACATTTTTTATTTATATTTATACAAGATATATTGAAAAGATGCTCGTGATAATTTCAAAATACAGTGTCTACTTAAGGGGATTGTATTATGTAATTTTGTCGCAGATTACCAGACACGACAAGATGCCGACCTATAATATTTGTCGATCATGCTTCAATCAACTGAAGAAATTTCACCAGTTCCAAAACCAAATAATACAGTCTGACAAAACATTGCAGCGCTATCTACAGCAGTTGAGCGATTATCCTACTCAAGTCAAGGTTGAATGGGCCCTCGAAGAACCATCTGATGCTTCCGTAAGCCATACCTCTAATACTGACGTCAATACACGATGTGAACCCTTTGAAATTAGTGATGGGTTTGATATTAATTGTCATTCAGATCAGAATGAAAATAGCAAAGAAATATCTTTTAAATCTGAAAACAAAGCTGAACTAATGGATGACAATTCATTAATGAAAACAGAGTGTGCTGACGACGCAGTAGAAAATTTATATGAGAATGATGGTAGTGAAATCAGTTTCGAAGGTTCTATGTTAGACATTGGCGAAACAAAAGTAGGTACTTCCGAGGTCAACAAGTGTTCCGTTCAATTTGAAAATAGTATGGCGTACAAAATACAGGTGACATCGGAAGAAACAAACAGTACGCCGCTAGAAAAAGCCGATAGTAGCCTGTTCCCTGAAAATGTTAATGACGAAGAATGTCTTCGGTCCAATGAAGAAGTTATTTTAACTGAAAATAAAAATAAATCTCAAATTGCTAGCGAAACGTTTCCCATTAATGAAAAAACGCATCAGTGTGACATTTGTCAGAGATGTTTTAAACTGGCAGGATATTTAAGAAACCATCGATCTATTCATACAGGAGAGAAACCGTACCAGTGTGATATTTGTAAAATGCATTTTAGACTCTCTGCAACCTTAAAGAAGCATAAATTAAAACATACAGGGGAGAAACCATATCAGTGTGATATTTGTAAAAAGTGTTTCAGTCGAGAAAGTACTTTAAAAAGTCATAAATTAATACATACAGGAGAGAAACCTTACCAGTGTGACATTTGTAAAATATGTTTTAGACACTCAATATCCTTAAGGAATCACAAGTTACAGCATACAATAGAGAAGCCATTCCAGTGTGACATTTGTAAAATGTGTTTGAATAACTCGTCGAATTTGAAAAGGCATAAATTAACACATACAGGAGAGAAACCATACCAGTGTGGCATTTGTCAAATGAGGTTCTCACGAGCCCAGTCTTTAAAAAAACATAAATTGAAACATACAGGAGAGAAACCTTACCAGTGTGACATTTGTCATATGTGTTATAGCCGACGCGAACATTTAAAACGTCATAAATTAAAACATACAGGAGAGAAAGCATACCTGTGTGACATTTGTCAAATGTGTTTCAGGCGAAAGGATTATTTAAAAAGTCATAAATTAAAACATACAGAAGACAAACTTTACCAGTGTGACATTTGTCAAATGAAGTTCTCACGATCCCAGTCTTTAAAAATTCATAAACGAAAACATACAGGAGAGAAACCTTACCAGTGTGATAGTTGTAAAATGTGTTTCAGTGTATTACAGAATTTAAAACGTCATAAACGAAAACATACAGGAGAGAAACCTTGCCAGTGTGATATTTGTAAAAGATGTTTCACTGATTCAACGAATTTAAAACGTCATAAATGAAAACATGTAGGAGAGAGACCGTACCAGTGTGACATTTGTAAAACGTCTTTCGGTGATATGGGAACATTAAAGAAACATATTTCATGTCATATCCTATAATAAAAACTTATTGAGGTCGGATAATAGCTTCGTGATTTGTTGAATGTTTAATTTGTTTTCTGTTATTCATACAAATAGTTGTTTTAGAAATAAAATTTTTAATTTAAACTAACATTTATGGTATGCGATAATGAATTTTTTGTACATTATATTATGATAAAATATTTTATATTCGTTTCTAATTTTAAATGTCGTCGGAATAAAATGAAAGTATCTAAAACTAAGACTAATTTCCAGCACTAACGACTACAAACAATTTTTGACTTGTGAAGTGATCGTGGTTCCATATATACTCTATATTCAATAAATAAAATTATCGACCAATCTTTGAGACTATAATATGTATATTGACAAAAATAATAAAATTATTCAGACGTTAAGACGAAGAAAGCTAAAGTTATAGATATGTTTTAGATGGACAATTTTACAAGACCGAAATTTATATTGCTCGCTTTGGATTATTAATTTTTAAAAGTCCCGCTATTGAAAATTTACAAGATTTGAAAGTTATTGTTTTCAGTCTGATTTGCGAAAATCGAATTTTCAACAGATGTCGACATTTTGAGGACCCGGGAACCTATTGTGGGTGTTTTTAGAGTTATAACCATGTGTGTGTGTAAAACCCTTCTTGAATATATTTCGATCAGGTCAACCATAGTAATGGTTTTTGCGATATTCGAAAGCTCTCAACTAAACTTAGATTTCTAGGAACTATTGACCAAAACGGTGGTCTCAATTTTAATATTTAAATAAAATTTTTTTCGAGTAACTTTTCAATTACAGAATCGATAGCTTCCAAAAATCTAGTCAGGTTTAAAACTCTTAATAGCTGCGTAGAATGCCGCAAAGACAAGCAAAAGTGGTTAATTTGTTCGCGAGAGAACATGAAACAAAAGGATGCAAAAATTACAATATTCATCATTTCTTACAAATAATTCGTAGGTACGTTCTATTTCGTTTTTAATAATGTTGGATTTTTCCTTTCGGCGTCTTTTTTAATTTCTATAAGGTTGGAAACAGTGCTCGACCGATGTTCAGCGCTACTCGGTCGCTCGGCGACCAAAACATAGGCAACTAGGCCCAGGAGACCAAGCCGAGCGACAGTATTCCAAGTACATTCGTGCAGAATGGACGTCGAAAAAGCTGCTATAGTAGCGCTACTAATAATGAAGAGACAGTTGCTCGCAGTGTGAATGGTTCCATTTGAAGCCGTGCTCCTATTGGTCGCCGGCGACCGGCAGTCGCTTTGCGCGTCGCCACTACGCAGTGAGTCGTCGAGTCGCCTGGGCGACCGACGACCAAGTGCGTAACCATCTATTTAAACTGTAGCAGTCACAGTCGACAGTGCGTAATGGATCTTGGTGTTCAACTGATGGTAAAAACTAATTCGCTTGTGTAAGGTACAGTTGCGAAGAGAAATTAATCATTTTGCAGTGAAATCAGTCGCTCATTCAGTGTCGTACTAAATACGTTCATACATTTTCATAACTCGACGGGCGATCGACACTTGCTAAACCGACGATCTCGGCCGACGATTTCCGTCAGCGCGACGTAGCTGTACGAAGTGCCGGATTAAGACTCCTTGATGCCCTAAACATTTCTTGTCTATGGGCAATCATCTCTAACAGCTGTTATCTGTCTCTGTCATGTTAAGTTTATAAAAAAACAATTAAAGTTGTGAATGTCATAAGCTTAAAATTGATAGAAAAAAAAATTAAAAAGCATAGAATTTTAAGGAAAAAATTGAATTTTACAATTAATACTCTCATTGAAAATTTCACTGTCTATAAAATCGGTCCTTAGGTATTTTTATACAGCTGAAACCATAGAGATATTAGACTAGAGAGCAGTGGAAGTGTCTGCAATGAAGAGAGAGAACAGTTCCTTATCTCTATGGTAACTAATGATGCAAAACGATGCTGATTTTTATAAACAAATTTTTGGTTTTCTGCAGCATTCTCTCTCAACTGAGGACACTTTCACTTATGGCAAGCATGCGAACTAGCGTACTCTAGTTAAATATCTCTATGGTTAAAACAGTTAAAAAAAATGTAAAGTTAAAAAAAACATAGCGTTTTCACTTAGATCACATTTTTGAGAACATGACAAAAGAAAAAAAAATTTGTTGCCACGGTCTGGCAGTTGCGTATTTTGCTTATAGGTTAATCCAGTACTTGCTGTACGCGCGTAGCAAATTGTCAGCGCTGCACTGAACGCGTAATACACTTGCATTGATATATAGCTACGTCCGACCGACGTACGCGCTGACCGTCGGCTCTCAAACTTTTAAGGCGACGGAACCCGTTTGAAATAGGGGTGTCCACTTAAAAAATATATTTATATTTTTATTCGATGTAAAACATCGGATCCCAGCATCGATGTTTATCAATATATCGCTTGGAAACATCGATATTTTTTCACTAACGAATACTTTCCATAAAAGTTTAATATTACCTTTTTCCAGTGAAACGCGCAAAGTTTGTGGTCCTTGATTTTGTATGTGTGAATGTAGAATCAAAACTTAAACCTAGTAGTGTAATAATAATGATTTTCTATAAGTGTTACTTGAATAGAATTGTACTACTAAGTTAGTGAGATGAGTTATATCTACATTTGTAAGTGAAATAAAAACGACAAATTAATAGAAATATTTTATTACATACCACAAGACCTTATTTAAAATTGAATTCAACCAGTAGTGCCAACGTTATTTAGTTTTTTAATAGATTCGACAAAAAAATAAAAAAAGCAAATATTCCATGTTTCTATAAATAAATATATCGATATTATATCGAATTCAATAAATATTTGCCAAAACATCGAATCAATCCGATATATCGATGTTAAGTGAATATCCCTAGTTTGAAATAACTGAACCTGAAAAAAGCAAAACCTAGTTTAATGTTCATTATTTATTGAAAACTATACTTAAGTTATTAAATAACTGATATATCTTGTTTTCAAGTAAATGACTGTTATAAATGTATTTTTTTTAATTTGGGTAAAATATTATAAACTTGCGGAATACTCCCTTCTTTATTAAATAAATCCTACAAAGATTCCATTAGGTGTCTCTAATTCGGTGCAAATATTAGCTGATTCATGAAATGTAACTGTATAAATAATATCAAACTCTTTATTTGGTTTACCACACAATTTAAATAGCGTCCTAAAATTAATCTACAGTATTCCTTTTAAAGAATAGCTACAAACTCCCAGCAGGTATATTTTTACTTCCCTTTCATATTTATTTTTATTTGCTTCATCTTTTAGATAATTAGGCATTTTATTGTGTATTCTAATCATAGCATTTCTGACACCCCTATAGGCTGTGTGCACGAAGCCTATTAGCGCCGCTAGTAGGTAATAGAGAATTATTGAACTCACTTTTTATGGAAATCGCGACATGTTTCTAAGGTTATGTTATCACTATACTTTTTATTATTTCTCAAACACTTTACAATCGCCAATAATTATCTTAATAGACTTAATCTACGCCTAACGCCAGACGCCATTATGATCCCCCTGCCACCCGCCGCCTGTGCGATCCGTTCACCAACGCCATAGTTCTCCATATCGCCGTTAGAGAGTAGTGTCGCCCTTCACCGCTAGAGTGTAGTTCCACCATCTCGCCGATGGAGTACGCTAGTGGTATCACGGTGTTACGCCGGTGTCACCTGTGTTCATCAGCAGTCGCCAACCAGCTGTTATGTCGCCTCTCACTCGTGTAACAATCGGCCATCCTGCAACAATTAATGCCCACATTAATTATTTACTAACCTTCGAGCAGATCGATCAAGTCTTGTCGACTCGATCGGTCCTTTTCGCCGTCGTCAGAGCTTCCGCTCAACTCATCGCCTGCATTTACAGCACTGCTTCGATATCGCCTCAAAGCACCGACTGCTTTAAAACTTTGTAACCGCGAACGCCTTGTAGCGAAACGATTTCATATCGATCGTTACCTAACGCCTTTGTGATTTTGTAGAGTACGTCGTACTTATTCGCCACCTTGAGGTTTATACCTCTTTTTCGCCCAAGACCGTAGCCGCTTTACGCCACAAAACTAAATCGTCGACTTTATATTCGGTTGCAACCTTACGCCGTTTATCGTACCTCGCCTTCATTTAAGCAGCAGCTCACCTGCTCGACGCCGGTTCGCTTGCAAGCATTTTCGCCCGTCAGTAGCCGTGTCATCACCCATCGACAAGTCTGCTACTCGCCCGCCACGATAAGAAAACAACAATTCTGCAGGTGACAACCTGGTGCTCGCGTTGATGGTGTGATTGACGCCCCACAGAATTTCCGGAAGCTGTTCGTCCTATCGCGCCTCGCCGCTCGCACTCGCTGTAATCGCCTCGACTATTGTGCGGTTTGGTCGTTCCACCTGACCATTCGCCCTAGGGGTCGCCACAGCGTTCACCACATGCTTGATTCCCTTTTTCACCAGAAAGCTAGCGAACACCTTGCTAGTAAACGCCAAGCCTTGATCAGAGACTATTCGCCGCGGATACCCGCACTCGCCAAACACCTATCGTAAACTTTCAATTTCGCAATCGCCGGGACGTACAGCCTATCGCCCGCTGCCGTTATGCGCCACAGCCGTTTGTCTTTTATTTTAAAAGTCGCCTTCACACCTTCAGTAGCGTCGCCCCGCCCTAACGCCGTGACAATCGCCTGTATCTTGTCATCTCGCAATTGTACCGTCAGAGACCAATCGGTCTCCGATCCGCCTACGATATTCACCGCCACAGGATTACGACTGAGTGCATCGCCACACTGCATTTTGTCGCCTGACTGGTATTTGACCTCCATGTCATACACCTGGATAGCTAGCCACCATTGAGCTATTCGTGGTACTAAGTCTTTCTTAAGCAGTGTCGCCCTTACTGCAGTGCAATCAGTTACCACCTTGAAGTGCACGCCCAACAGACACACTTTGAATCGTTTGATGGATTCAACTACCGCCAGCGCCTCTAGTTCATAACTATGGTATATCGCCTCCGCCTTGGTCGTTGCTCTACTGAAATAAAAAATTAACTATTAGTTCGCCATTAGACTGTTTTTGAAGCAGAATACCGCCGAGACCTAGTTTGCTTGCATTGGTGTGCAGCTCGGTAGGCAATTCGCTACAATACAGTCCTAATATAGGTCGCACCGCCAAACACGCTTTCAGCTGCTCAAACACCTGCTGCTGTTCGTCGCCCCACCGCCACAAAGCGCATTTCATTGTGAGTTGCGTCAAAAGTCGCACTCTCGTTGCAAAATTAGCTCGCCAAGCCAATGAATTGTTGTACCATGTGCACGTCGGTTGGAGTCGGAAAATCAGCTACCGCCTTCACCTTCCGTTCGCCATGTCTGATTCTATTTCCGCTCACCTAGTGCCCTTAGTACTCTATGGAGGTTTCCACAAATGAACATTTCGCCATGTGTAACTTACCCTGCTTGTCCGATTAATGACAACACCTGCTCCAACAGAGACAGACCTTCTGAAACCGTCGCCGATGGAATCAATAAGTCGTCCATGTACGCCAGAATCTGATTGTTTTGCATACCGCCAAGCATTTTGTTAATGACTCTCTGAAACACCGCTGGAGTGTTCGCCAATCCGAACGGTACTCGCGTGTACTCGTACTGATCATCTGGCGTTATGAACGAATCAGGATGCATTGGCACCTGGTGGTACCCTTGCGCCATGTCTAGTGTTGTAAAATAACACTTATTCGCCAAGCGATATAGCTGATCGGAAATTAAAGGTAACGGATACCTGTCTTTCACAGTTATTGCGTTTAACGCCCTGTAGTCAACACACAGTCGGATGTCGCCATCCTTTTTTCTTAATTAAGACAATAGGGCTCTCAAAATCTGAGCCTGAGTCCCTGATCACGCCGCTTTCTAACGATGTTTCCACCTTGGCTCTCACCTTTTGCCTTTCCAATATAGACAGCCGATATGGTCTGTAGTACACCTGGGTGTCTTTATTAAGCTTAATTTCTATTTCGCCTAAATTTGTCAAGCCCAAGTCGCCATCGCCCGATGAGAACAGTATATGTACCGCTCCAATGATTCTACCAGTTCCGCCTTTTGCTTGATATCGCCAATTTTGATTTTTGCTAAGTCAACAGGGTGAACAGTACTCACCGTAGTTGCTTGCGTAAGTGTTGTCCCCGCCTTGCTGGGTGATGATGTGCATTTGATCGCCCTCGCCAGTTCTTGTCCCTTTTTCATGACCCGCAATCCTCGCCCCATGTTTAACAGCCACATCTCGTTGTCATCGCCTTGACGTAAGATACCGCTGGGTATCACCACTATGCATTATCCGTTGTTGAATCGCTCGCCGTCTACATACACTTCGTCGCCCGGTGAAGCGTTCTCGATGATTACGCCTATACGGTGTACTGTGTTTCGCTCAAGAGTAATGTCCTGGCTCAACACGATGTGATGCCTCACGCCGCCGTCATCGAGGGTGATGCTTCTGAGTAGATTGTCCACGTCATCGCCTCCGACGAAAACCGCATTGTCGCATCTCACCACCAGCGATACGCTGCAACTCGCTAGTGCCGGTTGCCCTAAAATCAATTCAAAGTTAAATATTTCACAATCAGTCACAAGTGCCGTGATGACTATTCTAACGCCATCAATAGTTGTCTGAAACTCAGTGCACCCATGTGCTTCGCCGTGGACTCCGCCGAATCCTTGTAGCAACGCCCGTCCTGGGGTCACTTTTAGTCTCAGATGGTTTGCACAATTGGTCGTCATCAAATTGTGTTGGCAACCAGTGTCTATGTACGCCGTGACCTGTTGGTTGTTAATTAACGCATGCTTTTTATATACAGAATCAACTAAGTTACTCACCAGTCTAACCTTGCTTACTCTTTATGTGTCGTCACGTTGTCGCCGCTTGTTAGGACAGCTATCGTAGTAGTGGTCCTCGCCCCCGCATCCACTGCACCTTTCTTTCTGTGGCTTCGGGCAGTCCTTGCTCATGTAAGAGCCCATCTCCTGGCAGTTGTAGCACCGAATTCGCCCTGGTGCGCCCGTCATCTGTCGCTTCGGTGTCGACGTCGCCGAGTTTGACCGCCGTTCTCTCGCCGCAAAAGGAGACGCTTCATTCCTTCTTGGTGTCGCTGTCGCCCTGATAAATGTGTATGTATCCAAACCCGCCATAAATTTGAAGTACAACACCTCCAGTGTAGTAGCGCCGCACGCCAACGCATTCGCCCTTAGCTCTTCCGGCAAGCCCCGTATGATGCACGATACAGCACGCTTACCTTTGATGTCCGCCCGACCACACAACACCAACTTTGCGTGGTAGTAGCCAGTCATTGTTTCGTCTGACTGCTTTTGTCGCCCAACTAATTCCTCCAGACAGATCGCATAATCACGTTGCCTGGGAAACGCCCGTATGAGTGTCGCCTTCCACTCCCCCCAGGTTAACTGGTAATTATCGAGTCTGTTAAACCAGGCTCACGCCGCGCCTCACAATTTCAGCTGCATAAAGTAGCTGCGTTCACACTCAGACAATCCATAGACGTCGCCCAACTGGTCTATCATGGATAACCACCTTTCAGCATTTGAATGGGGATCTTCCGGCTTAAACTCGTCAATCATTGCGCTCGCCGCATGCAAGTCGCCCCTAGATTGACTGCCGATTCCCACCGATGGTGCTACGCCTGTCGCACTCGATGTACCGCCGCTTGGTGTAAACACCACGCCACTGGTTTCACTTGCGGACGCCACGCCACTGACTTTACTTGTAGACGCCACATAACGTTCTATTGTACGAGTCGCCTGTCGCACTCGAGTAATTCATCCAAACGCGTCGCAAATTGCGCATTAATGATCTCCAATATGACCGCCTTTGTTCGGTCATCCGTCTGCACTAACACTGCCGCCTGCACTGTCTGTGCGGATGACGTCGCTTGTGCCGCCAGCACCGTTTCCTCCTCAAAATCGATGTCGATGTCGCCGTCACATCACTATTCATCATCAATTTTGTGAGTCGCCATTTTGTTTTCTCGCCAATCGCCAATAAATCACCTACTTCACTTACCTTTTTCTCGCCTAAAACACCTACTACTTACCCACACCCACGCACACAGGTCTATCCCACTTCTGAAATGTTACAGTATACTTTTATTATTTCTCAAACACTTTATAATCGCCAATAATTATCTTAATCTACGCCTAACGCCAGACGCCATGTTCCCTCAGCCTTCCCACAGCGCCTACTGTGACCGTACACCAAACGCCAGAGCTCTATTTATCGCCGACAGAGTGTAGTTCTACCTTTCGCCAACAGAGTACGCCAGCAGTTACCGATCACGGTGTTACACCTTGTCAATGTTCAATCAACGCTCCGAACCAACTGTATCCGCCTGTATATTTTATTCGTGTAACAATAGTATTTTCCGGGGGATATTATGTCTGAGGATATTTTGTCAGAGGACAAGATGCGCATTTCCTTTATTTTGTGTCTGGTCGGATACAAGAATTATTCACTGTTATCACTTACGGTGAACAAGACTATGTACATAAATAATAAATATTTTCAATAAATAAAATAATTATCGATCAATTTTTCAGACAATATATTAACAAAAAAATATATAATTAATACATTAACGTTTCGATCCGGATTTGGACCTTCTTCAGAACTGATCTAAAAAATATAAAAAATAATTAATATTTAATTTCTAATTAGCTTTTTATAAAATTCTTTCAAAATTATTAATTAATATCAAAATAATGAAAAAATAATAACAAACAATTTTTTATTAAGTAGTCATGGAAATAATTGTGTGTAGGTACCTAAAAAGAAAGAAAAAATTATTAAAAACAAAATATTATTTCAAAATAATATTTTATATATTACTTAAATTTTCGGTATCTAATTGAGCATTGAGAGAATTTTTATTTGATTTTATATGTAACATTTCCGAAATATTTCTTTTATAAAAATTAGTTTCATTATCTAAAATTTTTATATTATCCCAATTAATTTTGTGGTCAAGTTCTAATTTGTGATTAGTTATTACAATATTATGTTTGGTGTTCTCTTATTCTTGTTTTAAGAGCTCTTTTTGTTTGACCTATATAATTCTTAGCACAATTTTCACAATCAATTTTATATACATTAATTTTTGTGTGTGTGTGGAACGATTGACATAAAAAGGACATTCGCTATAAATACACCAAGCTTATATAGTGTCACTGAAAGTGAATATACGTCTATAATGTATTTAACGTAAAAAAGCTTTCCGTGGTTACATTAAAAAAGTGCTCGGAGTTGAAATTGTTGTTTCAACTTTGTTTCATCGAACTAAATTATGCTAATTTCGTTTTACATGTCGAGAAGAATTTGGAACAAAATTATATTGAAGGAGATTTATTTGGGTGAGAAACAATTGAAAAATAAGCTTTACCAGAGTATCGCTTGTGGCCGACGTTTCGAAAAATATATTTTCATCTTCAGGGTCTCAATTGCAATTTGAGATGTTAAATTGTGCAAATTATTGTAATATACATGATAATTTATTATGAATTTCAACAGTTTCTAAATTTAAAAATATTATAAAACAGTTTTTTAATAATATTGTTCTGTCCTATGACAGAACAATTTTATTAATTACGAGCGGTCCCGCCCGGTTTCATCCGGGTGGAACAGAACGAATGGGGAAGGAAGGGACATGAGTACGCACATTCATCTTAGTTTACCGAGTTGAATGTTGTGTCCAAAATTCATAATGATCGGAGTTACCGTTCAAAAGTTTTTGTCGTTAAAAAGCAGTATTTATACTTTTTTTAAGTAATAAATGTCTTTTAAATCTTTGATTAACGTCTGATATTTAATTATTTAATTGAAAACACTGTAGGAAAATTATTTTTATATAGGTACCTAGAGTTGTAACAGTTTTCAAATGAGCTGTTAATTAGATTTATTTAATTTTAATTAGTCGTAATAAAATTTAAAAAAATTGAAATGTAGACCTTAGAAGAAAGCAATGTAGAAAATAAAAAAAATAAAAATATAATCGCCGACGTGGGACTTGAACCCAAAACCCTGGCATTAAGAGTCTTACGCTCTACCGACTGAGCTATCCGGGTTTGTGAACGTGACGCGCTAATATTGCAATATTTAGTTAAGGCATTTCACCTGATAATGCTTGTCGGACGGACTAATTTTGAGATACATCTTGCAACATTTTTCATTAATGTTCCGCTCCAATTGGTATTATATAGCCTATAGCCTCCCTCGATAAATGGGCTATCCAACAAAACATTTTTTTTCAATTCGAACCAGCAGTTTCTGAGATTAGCGCGTTCAACTAATAATAATTGTCAAATGTATTTTAGACACTCAAGTTCTTTAAAAAACCATAAATTAACACATACAGGAGAGAAACCTTACCAGTGTGACATTTGTAAAATGTGTTTTAGA
This sequence comes from Xanthostigma xanthostigma, assembly GCA_963575645.1. Taxonomy (NCBI): domain Eukaryota; kingdom Metazoa; phylum Arthropoda; class Insecta; order Raphidioptera; family Raphidiidae; genus Xanthostigma; species Xanthostigma xanthostigma. The sequence goes on from OY754474.1 coordinate 6,988,483, forward strand.
CGAGGTGATCACTTAAATAGTCATAAATTAAAACATACAGGAGATAAACCGTACCAGTGTGACTATTGTGAAATGTATTTTAGACACTCGGCTTCTTTAAAAAAACATAAACTAACACATACAGGAGAGAAACCGTACCGGTGTGACAATTGTCATATTATGTGTTTCAGACAAGCAAATCATTTGAAAAGACATACATTAAAACATACAGGGGAGAAACCGTACCAGTGTGACTATTGTGAAATGTATTTTAGACACTCAAGAGCTTTAAAAACTCTTAAACTTACACATACAGGAGAGAAACCGTACCAGTGTGACATTTGTTATATGTCTTTCAGACAAGCAAATCATTTGAAAAGACATACATTAAAACATACAGGGGAGAAACCGTACCAGTGTGACTATTGTGAAATGTATTTTAGACACTCAAGATCTTTAAAAACTCATAAACTAACACATACAGGAGAGAAACCGTACCAGTGTGTCATTTGTCAAATGTGTTTCGGACGAATCAATCAATTAAAACGTCATAAATTAAAACATATAGAATAGAAACAACACCAGTGAAAATTTAAAAAAATTGGTGGCAGAATGTCGACAACTTTATATTTAATACATTCAGGAACGTATGTTGCATTTATAAAAAGTTCTTCTGTACTTCTAATTATCTATACAAAAGAAACCGTGCAAACTCTATATACTGGACAACCGTGTAATTTATTTTGCAACCATGTGATTAAAAAATCTTTTATAAATAAATTTGAACAAAATTTATTTTTGAGTTGGATGAGTTTACCTGATCTTTCCTTACATTGTTTTTTATATGACTGTCATATTTCTATTAATATAGCGGAAACAAGAACCACAGCTGTATCAACATAAAAAAAATCCGTCCGATGTCACTAGTGTACTTGTCAATATTTATTAGAACTGCTTGGTTTATGAAAATCCCCGAAAATGTGTAGTTAATAATGACTCATGGTTTCTTAGCTTTATGACTATTTCTGTTTGCTCATTCAGCAGGAGGCACAATTGCCTCCAAACAAGCACAGTTTTAAAATGCAGCATTCAGTTACGAGAGCATGTTGAACGTCAGTCGTCCTCAAATCGCGCACAGAATTGCCCCGTATTTATTTCGATGTGCTCAATTTATTGAGAAACAGTTAACTTACATTATTTTTTTATCAATTTTTTAGTTAGGTAACTAACTTTATAGTATATTACACCACTAGGGCCGAGACTGTGATATCTTGCCCTGCGTGCCATGAAGCAAAGACGAGGGCATCATGGCGCGAAAGGTAAGATATCTCACTTTCGGCCAGTGAAGTGTATACTATTTGTCTTCATACCTCGGTCGTAAGTACGCTTTTTAAATGGATTAATTAAATACTTATTAATTACATAAAACACAGACAAATTCCAAGCAAGAAGCTTTGAGGTTATAAGTAAAAACACAAATGACAGCTGTTCGCGACTATTAGCTAAAATTTAATACGGTTGCTATAGAAATGACTTCTAAACAACAGTCGATTAGTTGTTTTTGCTTTACTACCGCCCGAATGTGCGAACTTCCCGCATTGGTGTATTTAATCTCACCAAGGAGTAAATATTAGACTCTTCCTTACAATGATGCCGAAAGTATGCACTTTCGATCGAGGAGTGAATAAAAAATATTTTTTTTAAAGTATATGTAAACAAAAGACACCTTACTGAAATTGATTAAAGAAATCCTAAACTCTGAAGGCCCTAGTTATATTGAAAAATCTCAACTGTATTTATTTATTTATTGTATAACAAACAAACCTAAGGAAGTTGCTGGTTACGCCATTCGACTTTGTACGAACTATATTGTTAAGTTAACAGATTTCTGCACGAGCCCGAGGACGTATCAACCGACCGACTACTGCCTACGCCCCTCAAGTTCATGTGTCAACAAAAGTCTTATCGATTCCGACCTTTCAACTATTTGACTCCATCATAGCAGACCCCGAATTCGATGTTTATTTGAACTATGTTTGAACTACACGCTTTTAAAAAAAATTAACTTCCTCCAAAAAAGGGTCGCTAAGAAGCATAAAATAACAAAGTTTTGAGGTCGCTGCCCATTTTATATCCTAAGTAGGTACATAAAATGTGATAGTAGTTAAATACGCTCCGACCTCAAAACTTTGTTATTTTTTGCTTTATAGTGACCCAATTTTGAAGAAGGTTAATTTGTTTTTAAAAAAGATCTTTTTTGTGAACTTGAGTTTGTTTTTGAACAAAATAAATAATTACCCCCTTAATACACCCGTTAAAGTAAACTGTATTACTATTATCACTCCAACATAATATTATGCATCAAATTAAATATATCCTTTCAGTAAGTAAATCTGTAGTCTGTACCATCAACAATTGAACAACCACATAATATATGGTTGTTTTAATTGAAAATGGCCTCCACAATCACCTCACTACGTTTGGGCGTTGACTTTTGAGCCAATCTATATGCTTTTAAAAAGTGTACAGCAAAACAATAGGCAGGCTTGTAAATAGGACGGGTACGCGCAGCGAACGGGATTCGCCGCAAATTATGGATGACAGCATAAAGTTTAGGATCAGACTCACTGAGAGCGAACTATCAACTAAATTACTAATGAACCAGTTCGTTGAATCATAGTGAACTAGTTCATTTCATACATGATTCTGACATTCTGTTAATTATTCTGACGTTTTGTTCTTCCGAAATTAAGGTGTATTTAAAAATGAAACAATTAAAAATAATTGGTGATAGTTTAACAAGAATGTGCAGGTTATGTCTGTCACACGATGTGATTTTGACTGACGTATTTCGGTTTTCTTCCGAATTGGGAGAGAAAATAGCGAATGTAATAATGGAATGTGCTTCTGTTCAGGTATGTAGATAATTTGGTTTTTGTGATGTAGATGTAGGTAGCTTGTGTTTTGATGATACCGGTCAAATACAGTGAGGAACTTGGCAACTTATATTTCACGTCATGTGACATTGTGACAGTGACAGATATAGTCACGAAATCTCACTTTTTAAAACTTGAATATAAAATTAATCGTGTTTCATGAATAAAAATCAGTGTGTGGGTTGCTTAATGCACAGACCACTGTATTTACATAAAATTAATATCACATAGTGTAAAATCCACTATTTTTAGCACCGAAATTTGTTATTATGCTAATTAGACATTAGTAAAAATCACGTACTTACGTAAAAATTTCAATTACAAAAAAAAACTGTTAATTAACAAGTGTAAGTCAGACTTGCGCATCAGAGGTTCTGTACAATACAAAAACTAAATCTATCAAAGCATGATATTACGAAGAGTATTTCACTTTCTGAAATTTACTTTAAACAGCCGATCTATCGTTTCTATTCGAGCGCTTAGAATTTTCTATTTCTGGAAAATTAATTTTGATGTAAGGATTCTGGGCACTTGTTTAAATATATAATGTGTCTTATATTCTTAAATATAAGTACACTTTGTGTACATTGTAGATAGAGTCGTAACAAAAACGATAAAATTGGTAACTTGATTACCCTTTTCTATTGTTATATCTCAATTAACAAAAAAAAAAATAAATAAACAAATAAATAAATAAAATGAAAAAATGCAGTCATGTTCCACTTAACAAACCTTAAATATTGTAATCATAGTGTATTTCTTCACAGATTACTAGACGCGATAAGCTGCCGACGTTTATTTGTCAATTATGTTTAACTCAACTGAAGAACTTTCACCAATTCCAAATGCAAATAATACAGTCTGACAAAACACTTCAGCACTATCTACGGCAGTTGACCGACTGTCATCCGCAAATCCATGTTGAATCGACCGTCGTAGAACAGTCTAATGATTCCGAAAGCCAGAACTATGATACTCATGTCGATACAAAGTGTGAACCTTTTGAAATTAGTGATGGGTGTGATAATTTCTTTTCAAACCAGGAATTGGTTGAAAATTTTAGCTCATATAAAACCAACGAGGAAATATCTTTAAAATTTGAAATTAAAGAAGAACCAATAAACGACGATTCTTTGAATCCAACAGAGTGTGCCGACGCAGTAGAAACTCTGACTATGCGTGAAGGCAGTGAAATCAGTTGCGAGGAGTCAATGATTGACTTTGGGGATACGAAAGTAGGTGTAGCTACGGCAGAAGACTTTGAGTGTTCCCGTAAATTTGAAAATGGAATGAAGGAGAAAAAAACAGTGAAATTGGAAGAGACTATCATACCGTCAAAAGAAGCCGATAGTGGCCTGTGCTCCGAAAACATTCAAGACGAGGAATGTCTTCGTTCTATTGACAGAACCGAAAATCCTAGTAAACGTCCAAATTTTAACGAAAAGTCTTCCGACTTTTGCAACGTATTATTAAACAAGTCAACAACTTCTACAGGAGGGAAATTATACCAGTGTGACACTTGTCAAAAGTGTTTCAATTATGCAAGTAATTTAAAAAAACACAATTTAATACATACAGGACAGAAACCGTACCAGTGTGATAATTGTCAAATGTATTTTAGCCAATCAAGTTCTTTAAAAATCCATAAATTAACACATACAGGAGAGAAACCGTACCAGTGTGACATTTGTCAAATGTGTTTCAGACGAGGTGATCACTTAAATAGTCATAAATTAAAACATACAGGAGATAAACCGTACCAGTGTGACTATTGTGAAATGTATTTTAGACACTCGGCTTCTTTAAAAAAACATAAACTAACACATACAGGAGAGAAACCGTACCGGTGTGACAATTGTCAAATGTGTTTTAGACACTCAAATTCTTTAAAAAACCATAAATTAATACATACAGGGGAGAAACCGTACCAGTGTGACATATGTCATATGTGTTTCAGACAAACAAACCATTTGAAAAGACATACAATAAAACATACAGGGGAGAAACCGTACTAGTGTGACGCTTGTCAAATGTGTTTCAGACAAGTGGTTGAATTAAGAAGTCATAAATTAAAACATACAGGAGAAAAACTGTACCAGTGTGACTATTTTGAAATGTATTTTAGAAACTCGGGTTCTTTAAAAAAACATAAGCTAACACATACAGGAGAGAAACCGTACCAATGTGACAATTGTCCAATGTATTTTAGACACTCAAATTCTTTAAAAGACCATAAATTAACACATACAGGAGAGAAACGGTACCAGTGTGACGTTTGTCAAATGTGTTTCAGACAAGTGAATCATTTGAAAAGACATAAATTAATACACACAGGAGAGAAACCGTACTAGTCTGACATTTGTGAAATGTGTTTCAGACAACTGAGTGTACTAAGAAGTCATAAATTAAAACATACAGGAGAAAAACTGTAGCAGTGTGACTATTGTGAAATGTATTTTAGACACTCAAGTTCTTTAAAATACCATAAATTAACACACACAGGAGAGAAACCGTACCGGTGTGACAATTGTCAAATGTATTTTAGAGACTCAAATTCTTTAAAAAATCCATAAATTAACACATACAGGAGAGAAACCTTACCAGTGTGATATTTGTCAAATGTGTTTTAGACACTTAAATTCTTTAACAAAACACAAATTAATACATACAGGAGAGAAACCTTACCAGTGTGACGTTTGTCAAATGTGTTTCAGACAAGTGGGTGAATTAAGAAGTCATAAATTAAAACATACAGGAGAGAAACCGTACCAGTGCAAGATTTGTAAAATGGCTTTCAGAGTGTCGAACAATTTAAAGAACCATAATCTGATACATACTGGAAAAAAACTGCACCAGTGTGACAATTGTCTATTACGTTTCAGACAAGCGTTTCATTTGAAGTCATCAATTAAAATATACAGGAGAGAAACCATATCAGTGTGATATTTGTGAGATGTGTTTTAGACACTCAAATTCTTTATAAAACTATAACTTAAATCTTACAGGAGAGAAGCCGTACCAGTGCAGGATCTGTAAGTTGGTTTTCAGTGTGTCGCAAAGTTTAAAGAGACATTATTTAATACATACTGGAGAAAAGCCACATAAGTGTTACATTTGTCAAATGTGTTTGTGACATTTAAATGCTTTAAATAGTCATCAATTAAAACATACAGGAGAGAAAAACCATACCAGTGTGACAATTGTCAAATGTATTTTAGACTCTCAAGTTCTTTAAAAAACCATAAATTAACACATATAAGAGAGAAATCGTGCCAGTGGAAGGTTTGTAAAATGGCTTTCAGACTGTCGCAACATTTAAAGAATCATAATCTAATACATACCGGGGAGAAACCGTACCAGTGTGACATTTGTCAAAAGTGTTTCAGACGAGTTGATTCTTTAACGGTGTTTTACCACGTTTATATTAACTTGCTTTTCGTGTATGTCGGGCGGAACATTGTAATTGATTTTAAGCTAACTTCCTGATGAGATAGAGACTTGAAATTTTTAACATAACTCAGATTTAGATGACAATACGAGAAAGTACTAAAATAAAGAAATAAATAATAAAAGAATAAGGAAATTTTAATAAATACATATAATTCATTCTTACTTATTACTGTTGTACGACGCCTTGCAATCGTTGGTCGTAGCTCAGTTGGTTAGAGCGTCGTGCTAACAACGCGAAGGTCGCGGGTTCGACCCCCCGTGCCCTAAGTAATATTCTTATTTTTTTACGATGTATTTTTGTTTTTACCCCGTTTTTATTAACTAAAAATAAGCAAATATTAAAATAACAAAAAAAATAATTTCATACACCACGTTTCTTAAAAACTAACTAAAAAGTATAAAATATTTTTTTTAATTTGTAGGCTTTGAAACGAAAAACTCGGGGCGCATGCGATAGTTATGTAAGAAGTGTAGAGATCTAGCTATCAATGATAAAATCTATTTATGAAATAATAGCGCTCCACGTTTTTCGTTTACAATCCTACAAGTTAAAAAAAAATATTTTATACTTTTCAGTTTGTTTTAAAAACGTGGTATATTAATTTTTTTTATTTATTCACAAGGAATGCGGTCGCAAGTTGTGAACACACCTGTTTGAGACGTGACTGCATTAAATCTATAATTCTGCTGAAATATTCATTCCAGGTTTTATGTTTTGAGCGTGTTTTGACGGTCATTAAACACTTTACTCTTAATTTGAGTGTATGTGACATGCTGAAAGATGCTAATCAAGCTTTTAACGTGATTGAAATAAGCTTCAGGAAGCGTTACCATCCCCGCTGTTCTGTAATTACAGATATAGAATTGACATAGAACTGAATTTTCGATAGGTTTATCTCATTGGACTGATTCCGTACCCAAAAGTGTGAAACATAGAAAAATAATTAATAATAATATTAATAATAATAATTTTTCTTTCTTTTTAGGTACTCACAATTATTTCTATGACTACTAAATAAAAAATTGTTTGTTATTATTTTTTCATTATTTTGATAATCATTAATAATTTTGAAAGATTTTATAAATAGTCCATTGAAATGTTACACTTTTTTGGGCTAAAATTACATTTGTCAGAGGAAAAAGGGGTGCATGTGGTTTCCATGGTTTATCTCACGAACTATAGGTCTCACAAAAAAAAAAAAATTTTAAAATTTTTTGTAGAAAATATAATTTTCTACAACTTTGGTTCAGTAACTTTTTGTCGTAGTATTCCCAATAGGCTTAATCCACGGTCATTTTCGAAATGACATAATTACTCTGTCCTCGCTTTTTTTTGATGGACCAGGCTGCGGCTCAGGATCTTGTATATGAAAGCCAACATTGTATATATTTATAGGATCTTGTTGACCTTGTATAGGATCTACGACAAAAAGTTACTGAACCAAAGTTGTAGGAAATTATATTTTCTACAAAAAATGTTTAAATTTTTTTTTTTGTGAGACCTATAGTTCGTGAGATAAACCATGGAAACCACTTGCACCCCTTTTTCCAAGATGGAGGCCGTGGGACAAGGGTTGTGACCCCACAAACTTGAATTTCACTTTACACTAAACCCTTCTTGATATCTAAAAAATAAAATTGCGTCCTCTGACAAATGTAATTTCAAATGTAACTTTTCAATGGACTAAAAAGCTAATTAGAATTTAAATATTAATTATTTTTTATAATTTTAGATCAGTTCTGAAGAAGGTCTAAATCCGGATTGAAACGTTAATGTATTAATTATATATTTTTTTGTTAATATATTGTCTGAAAAATTGGTCGATAATTTTATTTATTGAACATAGAAAAAATCTTTTAAAAAAAAATTCCCTGCCTCAGTCCTCCGAAAAAATAGCGATAATTCAATTATTGAACAAGCATAATTATGTTTACTGCAGGTATAAATTTATTTTGTCCTTTAGTCAGGGTATAAATATTTATTCGCCTGATAAAATAATAATGGCCGCCACATAGATCATAATACCTAACCTATAAACGTGGAGTATTATATCTGCAGTTTGTTCTTCTAAATTTATTTATGTGTTGTTTATTAACCTTTTGTGAAGTGTATAGTTGTAAAACATTCAAGTGTGTGCAAAACATTGTTATTTTAATGTAACTTTATTATTGACGTTTACACTAACTAACTATTCAACAAAAATACCAAGGAGTAGGTATAGTGCAAAGTGTATTTATTCTTCAACTAACTATTTTACCCATATATCTATTAATTAACTATATGAATCATTGTCTAGCTACTCAATGTGCGGTGAGTGAACGCAACAAAGCGTATCGAAAATATATCTGCGTCTCTTTCTTCGATGTAATTCCCTGGTTTCCCCGATGATATGATTGGTTGATGTACTTGCATTCAATCTGAAGAAAGTATTTCTGTTTCAAAAACTTTGTCTTTTTCTATGACGTTACCATGGGCGGACCCAGCTTTTGGCCCAGGAGAAGGCAAATTAGAAATTTCTTAAGTCGGGTCCCCCATGCTTGTTTTGAACTCTTGGCTACGCCAATGCTTACGGCGTAAAAAAAGACAGAAGTATATGTCTGCACCCTAATGGTTCGATTGCGATTTTATTTCTATGCTCAGTATAGAATTAAATTACATGATTTTATCTGATATTTTGGTTGGTGAATTGAAAGTAAATTTTATTGTAACGAATAAATTTGTTCCAAGATTACTAATTTCTATCTTTAATAGTGTTCGATGAATATGGCCATAAGACAGGTTTCGACACGATCTGATTTAAATTGACCGAATTATAAGCAAAAAACATCGATTTTTTCATTGCTATCTTCTGGGACCAAAATTAGATCTAGTCAGAAATTTTGGTTGCAAGATTTGAACCAAATTGACACGCTAATAAGTAATAATATTATATTATAAAAGCTTGTAAAAAGATTTATTTGCTATTAAAAAAAAAAAAACTTCACTGTAGAAAGGTCCGTCGAAGTTCGTGGCCTGGGGGTCTGCTTCATGATGTAACGAGATGATACAGGCCCGAAACTATGGATATTTTGGTTGTTTTGGGCCTGAAAAGTTTCGGGATTATGTTCTCTGTCGGAGAATGTCTTATTAATAATATTAATAAATAGTAATGCGCTTAACGTCCTTTTCTCGACTTTATGTCATAACAGACGCCATTCACACCATTACTATTTTCCATCTATTACAATTCCGGCTATTTTCTACATTTCCACTTAATGTATAGCGATGGGTGAACGAAGGAATGAGTGTCTTATTATTTCCTAGACCGCATACATTTTTTTGATACGAGTATGCTCTTGAAATATATCTGGCAATCTGGGAGAGCACTAGACTCGCATTCGGGAGGTACCGGGTTCGAATCCCGGCGGGGGCTGTTACTTTTTCCAGCTGCCTCTCGCCGAGAAACGGTAATTCATGTACCGGCCATCTTGTTGAGGTTTTCCATGGTTTCCCTCAGTAATTCCAAATAAATATCGAGATGATTCCTTATTAAAAACCTAGGCCGATTACCTGTCAAACTCATGTGCTCAAAATTTGCCTACCTTATCCTAATTTCCTAAAATTTCTTCATTCGCTCATTGCTATTGATTAAGTGGAAGTTTAAAAATGTAGAAAATAACAGGAAATATGATAGATGGAAAGTAGTAATGGTGCGAATGGCGTCAGTTATGTCATAAAGTTGAGAAACGGTTAACGCATTATATTATTACTAGTGTGACCTGTGCGAATTATTCGCACTAAATAAGAATAATAATTATCACTTTACAAAATTATTTTTTAAATATGATTGCAGGTATTCAGTTCGTTTCTAATTTTGCACATTGCTTATAACGTTCTTCTTTTTGTTGTATTACAATATGAAGCTCAGATGACAGATCGAAGAAATATTTTACTAAAATTGTCATATAGAGGCGCAAGTAGCAAAAGCGTTGAGCTAAGCCGTCAGATGGCATCATGCAGCATTGCTGTGACGTTGTTCAGCGTTGCTCGCTGTTTCAAAATTAAAGCCGTCAGATGGCAGTATGCAGTATTTACAATATGAAGGTCAGATGACAGATCGAAGTGTGACGTTGTTTCAAAATTAAAGCCGTCAGATGGCAGACGTTGTTCAGCGTTGCTGTATTTTAATTAATTTACAAAAACAAAAGCAATAATAAATTTTTAGTTGTCGATGTCAGTAGAGCAAGCAATTATCTGTAAAATGATATATAATTTATGTGGAGAAATAGTGAGGTTTTTTTCTAAAAAGGAAGGCAAACATCTTTAACCTTAGCGTATTAATATATATGATATCTGGGATTTGATTTCTTCACTCGACATAGTACGAAGAATTTGTACAGTGTCTCGTACAATCTGATATCACGTATTTTTAGAATCGCTGATTGGGAGAGACAGAGGAGACGCCGGGAAGATTGAAAGAGTTCTCCCCCTAGAGATGCTCAGTAGAGTGCAAATCGAATTAACATACACTTAATATATAGGTAAAAGTTGATGGGCGAAGCCCTCTTGCGTTGGCAAATACAAACACTGTACATAATATAATCGACCGAATTAAATCAGTCATGCCATGCTCTGCTTACTAATGTTCGCAAATTAGTGTGTGACAGAGAGAACAGATATATCGACTATAAAACTACTTTTACATCGAGTCAATTTTATAACAAATCAATATCGAGATTTGGTACGGACAGTGAGATTTAAAAGTCCCTGTTTTTCCAGGTTTCTTGATTTTGTGAACATTTTTCAGAACTTATACTAGCCACTACCCGCGGCTTGGCAGTTGATTGAGAGGAAACACGTTAACGACAAAAGTAGTGGAGTCCTCATCGCCATTGTATTACATATCGAGTATTTTCCCAGATAAACTAGTCAATATTAGGTTCGTTCCAAGCAGCCGCGAATGGTAATAGAATCGTACACAGTCTTGTCACTGCGCAAGACTAATTTGCGCACTAGCTCAAAAATCGATACTGCGCAAGACAGTCTTGCGCAGTGACAAGACTGTGCACGGTTTTATTACCGTTCGTGGCTGCTTGGAACGAACTTATTATATTCACGGATATTCTACAATTTGGTCAGCACACGTCGATAAAGATGACTTGCGCTTTTCTCGAAACTATGTTTTCGAAGTCTGTGACCACTGAAATTAAAGAACCACTTGATGGATTTAAATGAAATTTTTATAGCTTATTGAAGGCATAAAAAACAAGGACTTAATGAAAGGATTTTTGTTTTGGTTGAAAACTTCGGCTTTTATAACAATCTGTCCATGCAAATTCGGGTGTAAGCTTTTAGATGCCGCCATTTTATTAATTTTCAAAAAAAAATAAAATCTTCGATTACGTCTTAGATTTACTATTAAACCAAAGACTTTTCTTTGTTTTATCGATTTTGGATGAACCAGCACAAAGTTATGATGGTCACCGCAAAGCATTACCTACTTGTGAGAGGGGTCCAACAGATGGTTATAACTTTGTCCAATAAAAATTTTTTTTTTGAAAATTTAGTGAAGTCAAGTTGATATATTATTAGCTTTATAAAATAAATTAAATTTTGTCGAAAATTTTTTTTTTTTATTTTTCATGCCTCTGACTGCCCCTAGCCCCTTAAACAATATAAATAATTCGTTCCCCGCCCCAAAATGTTTCTGATTTTCAATAATATAAAAAAACTAAGTTTTAAAAAAAAATCATCAAAATCGGAGCTGTTTCTGCGAAGTTCGAAGTTTTGCCTGTTTTATGTATTCATTGACGCGACTATACAGGGTGTCCCATTAAGAATGGGACATAGAACAACCGCAGATTCTCCAATTCAAAATAAAACGATTAAGCGAAATATGCTTAGATAAAATGTTACTCGTTTCCGAAATACGGGGTGTTGAAGTTGAAAACTGAAAAATTATTAATGTCCATAATTTTTTTATACACCGTATAATTTTACTCAAATCGGCACACTTGTTAAATATCATAAAATGCACCTAACAGTAAAAAAAATAGTTCAGTACACTCTACCAGTGGCGTACGGCAGGAGTAAGTAATGCTTGTACCCCTTCTAAATGTTACGCCGCTGTCTAAATTTTAATTTTGACTATAATTTTAATTTTTTTGATATTTTCTAAGTCAATAATGTACACTTGTTAGTTTGTTGTAAAGTCATTGGTTTTCGAGATATTCGCAGTTAAAGATAGATAGACATGTACTTTTTATTTGTATTATTAATAATAATATTCATTTTTACAATTTTGTCTTAAAAAAACTGCGAATATCTCGAAAACCAATGACTTTACAACAAACTAACAAGTGTACATTATTGACTTAGAAAATATAAAAAAAATTAAAATTATAGTCAAAATTAAAATTTAGACAGCGGCGTAACATTTAGAAGGGGTACAAGCATTACTTACTCCTGCCGTACGCCACTGGTAGAGCGAGTAACATTTTATCTAAGCATATTTCGCTTAATCGTTTTATTTTGAATTGGAGAATCTGCGGTTGTTCTATGTCCCATTCTTAATGGGACAACCTGTATATAACTCTTTACAGCCGCCTCCCACAAACCACAGAAGTAGGGTGCGCGAGGCGAAATAAAATGCCAGAAAATTAAACCAACAGATATAAAGTTGGAAATTTTTGAATTGTGACCTATTTGTTTGAAAAACTGTTTTTCTAATTTTGTAAGCTCACGATAAAATATCGCTCGCTTGGCAAATGCCAGTTCACGCGCCGCCGCGCGTCGAGCAACACGTATGAACCACGCTCTCTGTAATTCCGCCAGTCCAGCGGGATCCCGCAAAATTTTCTACCGAGGTTAGTACCGCAAAATGTATGCGGGATCCCGGTATTGCATTCCCTAAACTAGTCGATCTATCCACGAATATCCAACCATTTGATGAGCACACGTCGATAAAGAAACCTAAGCAGCGCTTTTTTCTCCTGACTTGACATACAAATATTGAGATTTCGAACTAAGAACGATTTCTTGTACCGGCCATCTTGTTGAGGTTTTCCACGGTTTCCCTCAATAATTCCAGATAAATATCGAGATGGTTCTCTTATTCAAGACCATGGTCGATTACCTGTCAAACTCCTCTGCTCAAAATGTGCCTACCTTACCATAATGTTCTAAAATTCCCTGATTAGCCCATTGCTATTAATTAAGTGGAAGTTTAAAAAATGTAGAAAATAACGGGAAGTGTGATAGATGGCAAATAGTAATGGCGCGAATAGCGTTTGTTTATGACATAAAGTCGAGAAACGGACGTTAAACGCGTTTTTATTATCATTAATTATAATAATGAGTATATATTTAGATATCTCACAGTTCGGCCATATTGAAAAATTTGATTGTTTCTGAAGACAAAGAGTACTTTGCTGTCTCTTTTGCTCATGTATTTAAATGGAAACTGACAGTGAAATTCGGGCAAAAAAATTGTGATGATCGGTTTTAATAACGGAAGCTTTTTAACTTAAAACTGTATTTATTTACATCAATAAACGAAAGTATATTATACAATATACAAAAAAAAACATAATATACAATATATAAGAATCAAAGGATCTTTCATGTACAATTAATATTATCATCTGTGCAAAAATTAAATAGAACTACGTTGTGTACGTTCAATGTGATTGTCTAGTAATTGTTGGTAGGCGGTCGGTCAATGTCGAAAGGACAACAATGACGCAGCGCCCCGACGCGGTCAGCACCCGCTCTTTGGAGATGCGCACTAAACGGACAACAATCGGTGCAGAGCCCCGGCGCAGTCAGCACCCGCTTTCCAGCGATACACCGATTGTAGAGATCATCAATAGTATATAGCCATGGCGCGGTCAACACCCGCTCTCCAGGGATATACTATTGCAGATCAGGGAATACAGGAATCACAATAGTACAGAGCTCTGGCGCAGTCAACACCCGCTCTCCAGAGATGCACTATTGTGGTAAAGGCGAAGGAGCGAAGAAGGGAATAAGAATGACTCTAATGTGTAGATAATTGAGTTCAGGTGGTCTAGCTGAACTGAACTGAACTGCTAGCAGATGTCATTCTCGCCGTGCTTAGTCAGATGTAACGAGGCAACCTCTGTAGTCTACTAACCTTGACGGGGGATAGCTTTTTAGGTAAGAAGTGAGTGTCAAGTCTCCAAATTGATTTCTAGGTCGTAATCAATGTTGTACTTGCGGGAATAAACCCAACTGAATAATGCATGAAGTTGTCAACTATTTGTAAACTAAACGCTCAAGTTTGTCCCCCTTAAAAGTTTGTGTGTTGGCGGAACACAGCTGAAATTATTAATCATGAGAAAAACAATATTCACGCCCAAGTTTTAGAAAGTACACGCAAAAGCAGAGTCAGACTAGACTCTGCTTGTTTAAGGCGAGTGCATACTAGAATCCAGTATTAGAAATATATACCCTCATATGCTATTTGATGATGACAAAGATTATATGTGGTGGCAGCCCCGGATCTAGGGGGGGCAAACCGGGGCACCCGCCCCGGACGACAGTTTTAGAGGGCGCCAAATCCACAGCTTATCTGTCCTTTTTCCGATTTACTCTATCTGCTTGTTTTCTGACGGTTTACCGTTCACGAAAAATTACAACCATTATATTTATGAGTTTTTTTAAGTAATTTATCTCAAATTGGCAAAATATAGACGTTCAAGGCAAACATGCAAATAGAGTCAAATACGATCATCCACGCATGGCAGTCAAATAACAAACACACAAACATTTGCCAGCAGAACGCTAGGTTCAAAATTCCAGGAATTTTAGCACTGTTTAATTGTCCTAATTCATTTTCAAAAGTTGTTCCAATGTCGAAACACTATTAAACATTTAATTAAAAAGAAATTCCAGTTCTCGCTCACAGCACAGCACACAAATACTGCACGTCCGTAGAGGTTCACGGCGCGTGCGCTTCTGAATATGGCCATTGTGTGGACGGTTTATTTGCGTATTTGCCTATTTGACTCCTTTGATGTGCCTCGAGAAACCGACAAGCGCACGGTAAAACGTATTTAGTATTGGCCTTATTTATGTCAAATAGGCAAATAAGGCCAACATTTTGTCAAATAAACTGTCCACACATGGTAATTGTTTGCCAAATATGCCAAATACAAATAGCCATGTCATCTGTTGAATATAACAGTGATCAGACTGAGCCACAGTAACGTGTTAACGGGAACAGCTAGTAGTTAATATTAATGATCATCATCATGGCCCATGGGTGAATGTTGACAATTTTTTGGGTGCGTTTTCACTATCGTTTACGATGTATTTGACTGGTTTGTTTAAAATAATTCAGCATGTATATTTTCATAAGGCAAAAAACGTCCTAAATAAAGTTTTTTTATCTCAGACTACTAAAAAAAATCCAGCCAGTTGGGCGACGGGACCATTTCAACTTCAAAAACATTGACATTTGATATAGTATAATAATGAGAATAAAATTTCTGATATCGCGTGAGGTGACGCAGGTAATGGCTAGTATTTAATACGATATTGGCTATTCGTGGCCATGGTTACCTACATAATATGTTTATCACGTCATGTAAAAATTAATCAAAGCATGCTTGTCAGCTACCTAACAGATGTACAGAATAAAAGAACAACAGATATTTTTTTAATTTTCTAAGTATTTCCGAAATTATAAAGTTTAGAAAAAATATTTTTGTTGCAAAGGGGGTAAAACTGAAATAGTGTCCATCTGAAAGCGTCAAATAACAGTTCAAAAGGTGATCAGAATGGCGCTAGTGTAGAAAAAGTGTTTTCTAAATTTAGCAGTCGTAGACGAAGTGAAGTGTGCTGAAAGGAAATATTTAATATTTTTGGCGACTAGAGTAGATATATTCACAGTAAATAAAAGCTCAATCACTTACGTAGTCAAACATTATTTGGTAAATATAAGCTATAGAATCATCAGAGAGAAAAATTGACACTCTTCCTACAGTGGCGCCATCTTAATTTCACTCTTTTTGACGCTCACTTTTCATACAGAGTGATTGTTCTCCTTATACTCTACCCTCCATAACTGTTGTAAATTTTTTTGAAAAGTGAATTTCTACCTAAATTAGTTTTGGAATAGTATATTGTGCAACTAGTGCGACAATGCCGCACGAGTTGCACATACTATTTTTTATTACGAATAAATTAAAATTCCCAGAACAAATGTTCAATTTTAAAATGCACATTTTTTGCTGTCACATTCAGTATTGGTAACTATGGTAACTCTGAATTTGCGTGCGGCAAACAATAATTTCAGTGCGACAAATAAAGTTTGCGCACGCAAATGAAAATAGCTACTTTTCAACCGTAACAGCATGCGTAAAGATACCACTTTTCCCGCATAAGTAATAAAATAGTAATACGTGCCATGAATTTACGAAACATACTGTAGATATCATTATTATGTAGCTTATCGCATGTAGTGTATACCTCGTATTTGCAAGTTTCGAAGCAAATTGCCTTTTCCGCAGGTGACAGAGCTTTTAAAAAGCTTCGTCATGACTGACGGAACTCCTTTAAAGTTCTTAAGCGCAGTTGAGAACACCACTTTTCTAAATGTCCATCAACTCTCTCTCTCTCCCTCGCGCGCGCGCTCTCCAGAAGTAACTTTTTAAGATAAAACGAACATTTCGATAAAACTAAAAAACTTAAATCACTTGAATTTTTTACCATTTCAACCCACAAGTGGGGAATGGTACTAGTTTAGGTGAAAAATCACTTTTCAAAATATTACAATATCTTTTCGTTTTGAGGTCCCCCGAATCCAAAAATTGTCTGTGAACACGATACAAGTGAAATGGATACACGGGTTGAAACCAAATTTTGGGAGGATGTTTAATATGCTGATATAAAGAGCCCTATTGTTTTTTGGGGAAAATCCCTGCATGCGCAAAAGAGATATTATATACTATAATGATATTTTTTTATATAATAATGGTATACTTTTTATAACGACTTATTATTCTATTTATTTTTTCAAGAAAGCGTCGTTGAAATTTTTTTTTCATAACTCTATAGTTTCGGAAATATTTTGAAAATAAAAAAAATCAGCTGTACCTTTGTTTTGTAAATGTGTCAGAAATAAATTAGTTGAGCATGCTTTGATTAATTTTTACATGACGTGGAACATATTATGTAGGTAGCCATGGCAACGAATAGCAAATATATTGAATACTAGCTCTGTGTTTATATTTGAACTGTCAAATATAAACACAGAGCAAAACGTGTCTCTTGTCTGACTCTGAGCAGAATGACGCCATGTTGGTTTGTGGGCGTTTGTCCAAGTCGCCCACGTGACAAGATACTGCTTCCTGATTGGTTCTTGCTTGTACCTAGTAGCGGACCTAGCAAGGGAAATAACCCCTGTTCTAATAAAATCTATCTTGTGAGCTAGCCGGTGAGCCCGCAGTGACGTCATTTCCAGCTTCGTACCTAGCCTACAGGCCAGCAGAAGTCCAAGCAGTGTTTCTAGCTTCGTGTGTAGCGGCCTTTATTTGTGTTCTCATGGTATAGCGACCATAGCACTCTATTCTGAATTGAGGTTTATTGTATGGTTAGGACTTACATACATAAAACATGACACAATCTGTGTGGTGCATGGTGTTGTTTACCTACTGTTTAAACTGGGTGAATATCCTATTCTAGCTCGGGCTGAATATTGCAAGCAGAAACTAACAAATCAATATAACCGGGCATATTTCAATATGTATTGTCAGTGTTTTTTGATGTGAAAATATTCTCAGAAAAAAAAATGGTTTTATATCAATTCACAATTTTGTAGTCAGAGCTGCAAAAGAGATTATATAGCTTTGTTGTAATTTAATATACAAATTATTGAATTGAATCAATTGGGATCCTTTATATGGACTACTCTATCTGGCGGTGAAACTTAACAACTAAAATCGGGTAAACATGAATTTCAATCGTACTGTGAATCAGTACTGTTAATCGTGATTTTTTTTATTATAATAATAAAAAACGGTGAATAAATTAATAAATGTCTCATTATGAAACCCTCAAAGTTTTGAAACAAATAATAAGTTGGTCTGTATAGTATTTAAAAGGTTGTAATAGTACCACGTCATTTTAATATTTTACCAAGTAGATATTATACTTAGTCTTAATATTAAAAACTTAATTCATTAATAATTAACATTAAGAATTTTGATAAAAAATTGGTTGTCTGTAAAGTCGGTTTACGGACGATAGTTTTACGTGATAACGTATTCCGCTCGAATATCATATTTAATAATACATAACCTAAATTTTAGTAGCTGTCAAACTATATTTTTACCGACTCTCTATCGCTTATACTGCGCTCTCGCTTGCACGCACAGGGTCAGGCGGAACGATACACAGGCGGAACGTTACACTTTTTCGTGCGTGCAGCTGGTGTTTCATCAATTTATAAGACGTTATCACGTCAAAAAAAAATAAAGTTAACTTCAAACTGAAAATAAAAACAAATCTTTGATTAACGTCTGATTAGAACTCTTCATTAAATACAATTATCGACCAATTTTTCAGACAAATAATCACAATTATTTCCATGACTAAGTACTTAATAAAAAATTGTTTATTATATTATTTTTTATATTTTTTTAGATCAGTTCTGAAGAAGGTCCAAATCCGGATCGAAACGTTAATGTATTAATTATATATTTTGTTAATATATTGTCTGTAAAATTGGTCGATAATTTTATTTATTGAAAAAAAAAAACATTTGACAGATGACTATTTTTGTAGGTTAGGAACTTACCTGTTGCCATAAAGTATTGTTTCAATAATATGTTTGCAACGTTCATCAACACTGCATTGATATAATATCTCTACTTACTACTTTTATTTCATGTGGATTACTCTTTAAAACAGAAGTTTTGTAAACAGAAAGTATTAATATTCACCTTACTTTAAGGTTTTGTTTCACATGAATTTTTTCCTTATTTTATATGACCGACATTAAATACAGCGTGTCCCTGGATTGAATTCACAATAGGTGAGATTGACCAAAAAATTTCGAATTGGAATTTCATATTTTGGGATTCCGCCCTGCTTGGTCTGAAACTTATTTTTAGTTTACTTTCGATTTTTTTAAATCAAGTAGGCCTTTACAGTTGAGCAAAACCTCTTTTCGTTTCATGTAAAGTACCTTTTCCGTTCATAGTACGCAAAAGTGTCACTAAGAAAAGCTGTTCACAATGAAAAATTATGGCGTTATGCCATTTTCAGAATGATCGATCCGATTATGTTTTGTTTTGTTTTGTTTGTAAAACAATCGCGTCGTAGTAAAGCAAACAATTTACTGTCATTATCTTTTATTATCAAAGTAGGCCGATCATTCTGAAAATTTGCATAACGCCATAATTTTTCATTGTGAACAACTTTTCTTAGTGACACTTTTGCGTACTATGAACGGAAAAGGTACTTTACCTGAAACGAAAAAAGGTTTTGCTCAACTGTAAAGGCCTACTTGATTTTAAAAAAATCGAAAGTAAACTAAAAATAAGTTTCAGACCAAGCAGGGCGGAATCCCAAAATATGACATTCCAATTCGAAAGTGTTTGGTCAATCTCACCTATTATGAACACTCAATCCAGGGACACACTGTATATGTTTCCCTTCAAGAAAATACTTTTTTCCTCGAGCCGATTGGAATCGAAAAATCCAAAAAACTTTGATATCTTTGCCCTTCGCGCCATGATGCCTTCGTTTTCGCCTCAGATATCATGGGGCACAGGGCAAGATATCAAACTTTCGGCCCTTGTGGTGTAATATATTATTAAACCGCAACAACATTCTACGCACGTACACAGTAACAGTTCTAATACAAAGCAAGCGTCCGCTACCGGTGCGTTTATACAGCACAATATGAGAACTCTCACATACAACATGGTACGACAACTAGGCTCTCAGATATAGCCACGAGATACAATACAGTTCAGTCCATCTGAACTCATTGCAATTACACTCTTAGCTGACAAGTTGACCGCAACGTTTGTCGACGTATGGTGGCACAGTTTTCCAACGGCTAAGCGGGAAAAATCTTCGAGACTTTATTTCCGTGATGGATGAACTATTTACATACCTACTCGTTTGTACGAAACCCTCGGTGCGCGAGTTCGACTCGCACTTAGCCGATTTTTTCAAAAAGACTCATTTCTATTCAAATACTAAAATTTGGTAATTATATACAGTGAACCCCCGGTAATCCGACCCCTGTCTAATCCGGCACCCCCTGTAATCCGACATGATCTATTATTTATTATTGAATATTTTTTTGACAATCTTCGCTAATGCATGATTGAACAAGTTATAACTTGTACGCACCACCACTATTGTGCTCGACGCGTAGGGTATTGTTTTGAATCTGATTGCTTAGTTTGAATTTGAAGTTTGAAGAAGATAGCGGTGCATGTGTTCATTGTTTACTGTTTATTCATTGTGTATTACGTATTCGTACCTAGTAATGTCGTCACAAGCTCAGAAGCGAAATCACAAAACACTGACAATTAAAGAAAAATGTTATATTCTTAGGCAGTACTCTATAATCCGACAAATTCGATAGTCCGACACTGCCCTGCAAAATGTTTGTCGGATTACCGGAGGTCCACTGTAATTGACTAATTAATCCAAATAGCACTTATAATATTGTTAATTTATGAGAATATAGAATTTTCTTATTTGTATGCAACAAACTGATAAAAGTAAAAATCAAATTGTTATGGACACGGCGACACATTGTTACGTTATAAAAACGGACGGTCAATAAATTGGAGCACTCTTTATATTTTCAATGATGATAATGATCCTGATAACGTCATTAAAAACTCATTTTCTTGTTCACTGCTTCAGCAGCAATACGTCGGATATAGGTAACGTATCACGCAGTTATACCAACCTACGATAATATGTCCGCTTAAATATCCCTAGTGGAGAGTTATAATTTCTTTTCCTCTTCAAATTTATTTTCATAAAGCTACTCTAAATTTGATAAACCTTTTCCCTTTTTAACCTTTCAATAGTAGATCAATATCAAAGCGTTTTAACACTTAATTGTGTCGATTCGGTTATTAAAATCAGTATTTGTGTTTTAAGGGCTCCGTATTCGCTATGCGCAGCTGCTTGGAAGTTGCAGTCCATGATTTACTATAAAATATAAACCGATAAACCGTGTTCCTATTGTACCGCTTTACATCAAACAAACAAATAAGAAGTTTCGAGAATGACATTTGAGGTTAGGTTGCGTTCGCAACTTAACCTCAAATGTCAATATACTTGCGTTTAAAAAATATCAAAAACGAGCGTTTAAGTGGCGCTAGCGACCTATCGATTCGGCACCAATCGATAACGTTCCGTTTTACGTAAAAATGTTTACGACCAAACTTTTTAGAATCCCAAAGAAAACAAATCGTCCAAAATATAGTATTTTCGCGTAAAGTATAGAGTATAGTGATGTGCCGGATCGTTAAAAATGTATATCCGCGGATACGGATCTGAATACGGATTTTTAGTTTCAAGATCCGCGGATACGGATACAGATCTTAACTTTCTTAGAGTACGCGGCGGTAAATATTGCACATCGACCTTTGGAAAGAGACTATCTGTTATGGGAAAAAGTTATTGACCTCTTTAAGAGTTAACTCTCATAACAGATTGTCTCTTTCCAAAGATCGATGTGCAATATCTCATTATAAAGATAGTTGATTTAGTACCTTTGAGTTATGTACTATTAGTATGGTACTCACTACGATAAATGTTTGCAATATAAAGGTGCCAAATGCGATTTAAAAAAATAAAAAATTATCTGAATGGAATTTAATAGGTTTTCATTATTACCTAATCACCTATATATATCAAATTTCATCTATGAATTGAAAATTAATAAGGTAAAAGATCCGCCAAAAACTAACGGATACGGATCTTTCTTCTCCCTCGGATATCCGCGGATACGGATACGGATATCCGGCACATCACTAATAGAGTATAATTACCCAACATAACAATACTTTATTATAAAGTACGGGTGGCAACCCTACTTGGAAGAGGACGCTAAACGACCGTGCGGTGAAAACTGGCATTTTTACGGCACACGTACTGATATAAAATCAAAGGTAGAAAATGACAATTCGTACATGCTTCATTATTAATTGAAAAAAAGACAAGAGGTGTCGCGGAACACCCGGTTGGAACGAAGTTCTTTTCGAGAAATATTATGTATCATATATTTTTTTTAGTAATTTGTCTATAAATTATTCGAAAATTTTATTTATACTACAGTGTGTCCCCGGATTGAGTTCACAATAGGTGAGATTGACCAAAATTTTTCGAATTTGAATTTCATAATTTGGGATTCCGCCCTGCTTGGTCTGAAACTTATTTTTAGTTTACTTTCGATTTTTTTAAATCAAGTAGGCCTTTACAGTTGAGCAAAACCTCTTTTTGTTTCAGGTAAAGTACCTTTTCCGTTCATACTATGCAAAAGTGTCACTAAGAAAAGTTGTTCACAATGAAAAATTATGGCGTTATGCAAATTTTCAGAATGATCGGCCTACTTTGATAATAGAAGTAGAAAATAGGAGAAAAATATTTAATATTAACGATTACATGATAAAATATTAGATAAGAAAACAGGGTGATTAGAAATTAAAATTCAAATTTTTACAGTTTATAAAAAAATAAATACTAAACTCCAATTACTCTATTTGGCTTTCTCCACGCGATTGTTTTTCAAGCAAATCAAAACAAAAGCAGATTTTATCAAAGTAGGCCGATCATTCTGAAAATTTGCATAACGCCATAATTTTTCATTGTGAACAACTTTTCTTTGTGACACTTTTGCCTACTATGAACGGAAAAGTTACTTTACCTGAAACGAAAAAAGGTTTTGCTCAACTGTAAAGGCCTACTTGATTTTAAAAAAATCGAAAGTAAACTAAAAATAAGTTTCAGACCAAGCAGGGCGGAATCCCAAAATATGAAATTCCAATTCGAAAAATTTTGGTCAATCTCACCTATTGTGAACTCAATCCAGGGACACACTGTATAATATGATTATTAAACAAAAATTAATCGTGTGATTTGCAACTCTAAAAATATAAAAATAACAATGGTTGCGCATCTGTCGGGATTCGAACCCGGACCACCCGCATGGCAGATGAGTGTTCTACCACTGAACCATTGACATGGCTTAGATGTCGCTATTTATATAGGTTTAATAACAAATCGTGAAGTTAGAAGGCGTTGCATTTCATAAAATATTAATGCCAAAAAACTAACTAATATTTGAAATGGCATCCGTTTTTTAACAAAATATGCAATCTTTTTATTTTAAGACATACGCAATCTTTAAATGTCCATAATACACTGTGTAAGAGAAAAGGATAGCCGATCCACGTGCGCGATGTATTAAGCAAAATCGAATTTATAACAGTGATTATTTCTCCTTTTTTATGTATAAAAAAATTGGTTGTCTGTAAAGTCGGTTTACGGACGATAGTTTTACGTGATAACGTATTCCGTAATACATAACCTAAATTCTACATATAATAATTATAATAATTCGAATCTATGATATTCCATCTTTCGCTTCAAATTTAGGTTAATTTTATGTATTAAAATACTCACCACCTATAATAATAATTGTTTTTTTTAACTTTCTTTCTTTCGTATTTATTTTAAGCCTCAAAGATTAATTGTCATAATATTTTGAAAACAATTGTTTCACTGTTTATATAAAATTCCAAAACCTACTTACAATATTTAAGTATTTTCATACGTCAAAAAATTGATTTTTATAATGATAAAATTTGTATAAAACCATTTTTTCGAGAGATGAGACCTAGCTAAAACGATTTTTTGCCCCCCAAAATCCCTTTTCAGTAAATTTCATCCAAATCGTTAGGGCCGTTTTCGAGAAAAGCACGCACAGGGTCAGGCGGAACGTTAGGAACGTTACACTTTTTCGTGCATGCAGCCGGTGTTTCATCAATTTATAAGATTGGTGATTCATCAATTATTTATAAGACGTTATCACGTCAAAAAACTATTTGCGCAAATTCTGTTATACGAAATATATATAAAATGTTCTCATTTTCCACATTTTCCACAGGTTTCGAACCGATCTGATTTAAATTTAATAAGCGAAAAACTTTTTTGTTTTCAATTTGCTCCCTTCTGGGACCAAAATTCAAAAGTCCGACTCCATTAGGATCTGTCGCATGCCCTATATTATAAGTGTGCCAAATTTCAACTTTCTATCTACGCACGTACAGACATACAATAGGTAATTAGATTAGATTTTCGTTACAGATTTTCTTTACGCCTTTTCTTTACGCATTTTTCTTACGTTTTTTTTCCAGCCCTCTCCATTCATATCTATAACGTCCCATAAGGAACTTCGTTCCAATAAACACATAAAAATATAGTGATGTTAGCTAATATTATTGAACTATTATCACAATTTTTAAAAAACTTCAACTTTTCTTTTTTCACGTTTGGTTTGAAACCTTGATTGATTTTAATTTTAATTCACTTTTTACTAGTTGTCCAATTTGACATAATTGTATTGTTGCACATTTCCCCCCAGTGATGCACCTATGGGAGTTTCTAGAAAAGTCTATACAATACTCGAAGGTCAGCCAACAACAATGGATGCAGGTGACGAGCACCCGACCTTGGAGACCCGCACGCGTGTGGAGGAGAGGAACTCGATTCGTCCCGAACATTCTAGAAGATGGACCGAAAAACTATATAAGGCGAAGCAGAGTGAGCAAGTGGGTCAGTCAGTTATTGGATCTGTTCATTGTGTTGACACAGTGCTCTGGCGTTACGACATAAATTCAGTTAATCTGTGGAAATAAATATAACTCTAGTGAGTGGTTTTAAATAAATGACTTATAGTGAATAGACAAGTGTGCTGTTAAACTTTGTGTTGTGTTCCTGTGTGTTGTGAATATTTGGTGTATAATTTAGTGACTCTTTATTCTCTGTTACTTAGTCTTTTATTTTATAATTTAGAACTACTAGTTTTGTTTCTGTTAACGTTATACGCTTTCGTTTGTGTTTTACTATTTTTGTTAAACATTTATTCTTGTAAATAAATAATTTCCGCCACGGACTACAGCAGTTTTCTTATAGTATAAAAGTGATAGTGGGTTTGTCGATCAATGGCGCTAGATCAGGAAACAGTTGCTTGTCACGTGGGCGACACGGACATAAAAGCCATCAAGAAAATCAGCGCTGGAAAACTAGCAGTCAAATGTAGCAAGTAATCTTGCGGCAAACCAGCCTCGTATGCAGCGGTCTTAATATAATAATTAATTACCTGAAAACTAGATGTGCAACACTTTTAAAACGTTCATTTAATATCCATAAATAATTAATGTTGTAAAATTTCAGGTCTTCGTCTCGAAACTGTTCTATTCATTGAATAACCTTAACATGATGTTGCGTGCCCTGATGGGACGCCTATGGAATTCGGTAGAAACTACTAGAACTAACAACAATGGAAACAGGTCAGAACACCCAACCTTGCAGACACACATATATTTAAAGGAAAGGAACTCGGTGCGTAAAGTAGGTAGCCAAGCTAGACCCGATTTCTTAGAATCGCTTGGAGAGAACAATAGAAGAAATCTCGATTCGTCCCGAACATTCTAGAAGCATGGACCGAAAACTATAAAAAGGCGAACAGAGTGAGCAAGTGGGTCAGTCAGTTATTCGAGTTGTTCGCGAGTTGTATTGATACAAGTCTGACGTTGTGACATAAATTCAGTTATATTGCGAATATAAATTAACTCCAGTGAGTGCAATTATAAGTCCGGTTTTAAATAAATGACTTATAGTTAATAGACAAGTGCGCTGATAAACTTTGTGTTGTGTTCCTGTGTGTTGTAAATATTTCTTTGTACATAATTTAGTGACTCTTTATTCACTGTTACTTAGTCTTTTATTTTATAATTTAGAACTATTAGTTTTGTTTCTGTTAACGTTATTATTTCGTTAAGTTAAAGAAGTACGTTTTCGTTTGTGTGTTTTACTGTCTTGTTAAACAATTATTATTGTAAATAAATATTTTTCGCGACGGACTACAGCAGTTTTGTTACCATAATTACAATTTTAGAAAGCAATTAAAAAAATAAAACTTTTATTTCTTTTTAGACCATTTCTTCAAAAGTTTACTTCGCTATTTGCGCGTCTTTTAACGTTCATTATTGACATTCTAGATGATTTCGTTCATTTTCACTTTCTAAAAAACGATAAAGTTTTTTTGTGCAATAGACCGAAAGACTTCTCCAGTTCATTTATGCTCAGTTTATGGTTGAAAGTAGGATTTAAAAATACAGGTGGTGTAAGAATTGCCGAGAAATAAAATAATTTTGAAATAAAAAGATTTTGTTCAACAGCGACAAAAAGTCTCCCATTTTGATATCGTTGTTGAACAACATATTTTTTATTACTCATGTGGGAAAAGTGGTACTTTACGCATGCTGTTACGGTTGAAAAGTAGCTATTTTTATTTGCGTGCGGAAACTTTATTTGTCGCACTGAAATTATTGTTTGCCGCACGCAAATTCAGAGAAAAAAACAAAATAATAACGGTGTTAATGTCAACGAAACAAACTGTCATTTGAAGCAGATTTGAGGTTAAAATTTTCGATTATGGACTTTCATTCTTGACAATTTTAACAATTTTAACTGAATTTTCAACTTTTTAATGATTTAATTTTTATTACTTCTAATTTCTTATTTTAATTCGTAATAAAATTTTAATTTCAATTTAATTCGTAATAAAAAATAGTATGTGCAACTCGTGCGGCATTGTCGCACTAGTTGCACAATATACTATTATTCAACACGCGTGAGTAATATGTAATTTCGGGGCCCTGCTAAATTCGGGAGAAATAATAAATTACTTCATGTTGACGCGTAGAGTGCTAATAATGAGCCGAAACTGTGAGATAATGAGTTTTCTGGACCAATAGGAACGCAGTAGCAAGCCCAAGACGTTAAATAATGAAAAAAAACTGCACAGCTTCTGGACCAATAGGAACGTGATAGGCCGTATTGTATTTATGAAAACAGCATCGCAATTCAGTGAAAGTCAGGGCCATCTTGTGTGCATCGAGGACGGTGGGTACGTCAATCAATGAAGTGATTTATTATTTTTCCCTCTTTTATCAGGGCCCCGATTACATATTACTCGTGCTATTTGAATAAAATATTATGTGCGACCATTGATCGAAGGAGAATATTCCACTCGCGTGCGTGTTACAGCACTCGCTACGCTCGTGCGGCAAATTTCGCGCTCATGGAATCTTCTCGTTCTCTCACTTGTCGCACAATATACTATTTATTTAATAATTAATTTTTGCTTTTTAGTTCAGATTGCTATAAAATAGTGTTTTTTAAACTCTATTTTTTTTTCGGGGGAGATTCCTGGAAGAAA
Organism: Xanthostigma xanthostigma; assembly: GCA_963575645.1. Lineage (NCBI taxonomy): Eukaryota > Metazoa > Arthropoda > Insecta > Raphidioptera > Raphidiidae > Xanthostigma > Xanthostigma xanthostigma. The sequence continues at coordinate 7,016,339 of OY754474.1, forward strand.
GCATTTGGAACGGCGAGGCAATTACAAATTAAACATCATTGAGCTGAGGTAAAAAGCGCTGAGGCGAACGGTGCCACTGCACGACGGCGGGGACGGGGGAAGAATTCGCAGAAGTGAGATATTTCATGAACTTTTATTATTATTCCCGTCTGTGCTTTTATCAGATTTAATTAAAAAATGGCTTAAAAACTTTTCTATCTGCATGACCTATATGGGGATGTGCGTTTGTGAATGGTGATCGACAAATACGTTTCTAGGGTTTTGTTTGATGTTTTTAAGGCTCTCTAATATAGTCTTTTAGTCAGAGTGCCCGTCGGCAAAAATTTTACTGATAAATACTCTTCCCAAACTTTGTATATGGCTTCATTAAGCCTAGTCTGACACCTATTTCCTCTATGACTTTTCTTGATTTTGGAGCGTTTTCCCTCTAAATTTTCCGAAACATGTCGTTTTGACGACATTTGTGAATGGTGATCGAAAAATTCGTTTCTAGGGTTTTGTTTGACTATTAGACTATATTAGAGAGACTTAAAAAATATCAAACAAAACCCTAGAAACGAATTTTTCGATCACCATTCACAATTGTCGTCAAAACGACATGTTTCGGAAAATTTAGAAGGAAAACGCTCCAAAATCAAGAAAAGTCATAAAGGAAATAGGTGTCAGACTAGGCCTAATGAAGCCATATACAATGTTTGGGGAGAGTATTTATCAGTAAAATTTTTGCCGACGGGCACTGTGACTATTAGACTATATTAGATAGACTTAAAAATATCAGAGTGCCCATCGGCAAAAATTTTACTGACAAATAATCTCCCCAAACATTGTATATGGCTTCATTTGGCCTAGTCTGACACCTATTTCCTCTATGACTTTTTTTGATTTTGGGACGTTTTTCCTCTAAATTTTCCGAAACATGCCGTTTTGACGACATGTAAAAATTTATAGATACTGTTTGTTTTTTTAATTGAATAGCTTAAAAACTTCAACCAAAACGCGAAAATAATGTTCTCTGACAAATAACATGAACCATTTAAAATGTCTGACACCTCGAATATGTCGACATACTCGAGGTGTCAGACATTTTAAATGGTTCATGTTATTTGTCAGATAACATAATTTTAGCGTTTTAAATGTAACTAGCGGTCCCGACCGGTTTCACCCGGGTGCAAAAGAACGAATGGGGAAGGGAGGGACATGAGTACGCATATTCATCTTAGTTGACCGAGATGAATATTGTGTCCAAACTTCATAATGATCGAAGTCACCGTTCAAAAGTTTTTGTCGTTAAAAAGCAGTATTTATACTTTTTTTAAGTAATAAATTTCTTTTAATATAATAAATATTTAATTGAAAACACTGTAGGAAAATTATTTTTATATGGGTAGGTACCTATAGTTGTAACAGTTTTCAAATGAGCTATTAATTAGATTTATTTAATTTTAATTAGTCGTAATAAAATTTTAAAAAATTTAAATGTAAGCCTTAGAAGAAAGCAATGTAGAAAATAAAAAAAATAAAAACATGTTCACCGACTTGGGGCTTGAACCCAAGACCCGGGCATATTAAGAGCCTTACGCTCTACCGACTGAGCTATCCGGGCTTGTGAAAGTCAGGCGCTAATATTGCAATATTTAGTTAAGGCATTTCACCTGATAATATTTGTCGGACGGACTTATTTTGAGATACATCTTGCAACATTTTTCATTGATGTTCCGCTCCAATTGATCGTAGCGTGATATTATATAGCCTATAGCCGTCCTCGATAAATGGGCTATCCAACAAAAACAAATTTTTTCAATTCAAACCAGTAGTTTCTGAGATTAGCGCGTTCAACCAAACAAACAAACAAACTCTTCAGCTTTATATATTAGTATAGATGTACCGAAATGACAGTTTTGAAACGTTTAAAGGACGATTCTACAACTGTCGATTAGAACGCGTTTTAGCTACTGCGCATGACCGTAACGATAATATTACCGTTAGTAGAGAGGTTGAAACATAGTTTATAAGCGTGTGTGACTGTGCGTATGTCGCGGCCGGTAAAATTCAAATTTTAAATGTCTTAGCTATAATGTTTTCGATCACCTCTTTTATCTTTAAATGTCTTTATTTTGTCTATATATTATCACGGTAGATTATACCATATTTTAATATTTTATAAGCAGCTTTTTTAAGGCTTGCAGTTTGTAATCTCTTCTTTAGTTTTATATTTATTATAGGACCTTTGTTCATTTAAATGTTAGATCAGCGATACCTTACAATTGTCTGCGACGGTCTTAAACAGTACCTCTTTACTTAATCCACAATAAAATATTTTTAACAAAAAAATTGAACCGACTTCAAAAAATATGCACTAAAAAGTAAAAAATAATAATTATTGTTATTTTTGGAGTCGGTGTCACATCGGAATTCGAAAGTAGCAATTTAAATCTTATTATCGTACATGTCTCTAGTTCTCGGAATAGATTTCATTTTGGCTGACACCGACTCCAAAAATAACAATAATTATTATTTTTCACTTTTTAGTGCATATTTTTTGAAGTCGGTTCAATTTTTTTGTTAAAAATATTTTATTTTTCTCTTTTTAGTGTTAGATAAAGTATTGCAATGGGTAGGCTAAGTATGCGTGCCTTTGAAATTTGAGAGTTTCCCTCGATTTCCCCGGATTCCACCATCAGATCCTGACTTGGTTCCAATGGGACAACCTAGGAAGTGCACTCTTTCGAATAAAAAAAAAAATTGAATATCGGTCCATAATTGACGGAGAAATCGGTGAACATACATAAAAAAAAGAAAAAAATATATACAGTCGAACATAGAACCTCCTCCTTTTTTGAAGTCGGTTAAAAAAGGAAGTTATAAATTCGACCTTGTCCGTACTAAGTTAAGGTCTTGTCTGCTACTCCACAGATCTCAACGGCTGTCTAGCTATTTTTGTGGTATAGAAGTGTACTACAGTGTTTATTATATAGGTAACCGGTAATTGCTCGTATTCCTCTCGGGAGAAGAAACTGTAACTAATTTGGAATTATTTAGCTTTATCACTTGGGGGTCGGAAATGCGTCATTTTCAAGAAAATCTACTTCGCTTTTCTTTTTATAAAAATTTTGGGAGTTAAAAATTAAAATATCTTACTTTTTGGCCCGAATTTTTCCATGATTTGATAGCTCATTAATTGGCCAATCTTCCTAAAGTTAAAAACAACGAAATTTACTGTTAGATTTTATGTTGTGTATTAAAACTTACAATAAATAAAAAATTCCAGCCAATTGGGCGACTGGACCATTCCAACTTCAAAAATGTTGACATTTGATTATAATAAAGAAAATAACATTTCTGATACCGCGTGAGGTGACGCTGGTAATGGCTAGTATTCAATATGATATTAACTATTCGTTGCCATGGTTAGCTACATATGTTCCAAGTCATTTAAAAATTAATCAAAGCATGCCTAACTAGTTTATTTCTGATTCGGGAGACCTCAAAACGGAAAGATACTGTAAAATTTTTTAAAAGCGATTTTTGACATAAACCAGTACCATTCCCCACTTGTGGGTTGGAATGGTAAAAAAATACCATAAAAGTTTTTCACAGAAGTATCATTTTCATTAAAAAAGTGACGCATTTCCGACCCCAAAGTTATAGATGTTAAATCATTCCAAATTAGTCATAGTTTCTTCTCCCGAAAGGAATACGAGTAATAACCCGTCATCCTATATTTTTAAAGTTTAAACATTCCAAATAAGGGGAATGGTATTAATTTAGGCCAAAATTCACATTTCAAAATTTTACAAAAAAAAAAATCATTTTTGGTAACAATTTGTCTGTGAGCACAAATAGACTAACAGGCGCACAGACATTTTCCAAAAATACGTTTTTTGGTTTCGGTGGACCTCAAAACGAAAAAGTATTGTAAAATTATTAAAAATAAATTTTGACTTAAATTACTACCATCCTTTAGCATTGTGAGAAAATCTGACTTGACTATAACCTTAGATTGTGACAATACATATTTCTCCATAAGAAAAACATTGTATTGATCGATTGAAACCATATTTTTCTTAAACTGTGTGTATACATGTATTTACAATCGTTTTTTGTACAATTTTCACTTCGATACAACGTTTTTCTACCCATTTTGATCAAAATTTAGCCAGAGCAGCGATCTTTTCCTATGTAGATCAATCATTTGTTTTTGTGTAGGTAAGTACTGAGTACATTCCAATGTTCTAGATTACACAGATTTTCACAACGACATTCTGATGTAGGGAAATTATAATTAATATAATCACATGCTAAGGTCATTGTCAAATAAGTTTGTTGACAGTTCTTTCTGCAACCCAGCATTAGTCATTCGCATTATACCTAATGATGGGAATAATCGAGATATTTCGATAATCGAGACATTAGTAATCGAATGATTGCCATAATCGAAACATTTTACTAATTTAGTAGTTTGCGCTTTAGACGGCAACACCGATTCGAAATAATTGAATTAAATTGTTCTCTCTCCGCTATTAGTAGTATATCTGTCTCACAAGTCACAACACATATTAGTAGTAGGTACCTATCTATTGATTGACCAGAAATTTTCGAATTGGAATTTCATATTTTGGGATTCCGCCCTGCTTGGTCTGAAACTAATTTTTAGTTTACTTTCGATTTTTTAAAATCAAGTAGGTCTTTACAGTTGAGCAAAAACTCTTTTCGTTTCAGGTAAAGTACCTTTTCCGTTCATAGTACGCAAAAGTGTCACTAAGAAAAATTGTTCACAATGAAAAATTATGGCGTTATTCAAATTTTCAGAATGATCGGCCTACTTTGATAATAGAAGTAGAAAAATATTTATTATTAACAATTACATGATAAATCTTAGATGAGAAAACAGGATGATTACTGATTAGAAGTGTTCAAATTGACATTCAAATTTTTACAGTTTATCAAAAAAATAAATTAAGAGTATTCGTCCCTGTAAATACCCCCTGCACCCTTCATCTCAAATCTTTTCCCCTCGCCTAAAAACGGTTCGCGCTCTCCCGACGCTATTTTTAAAGCTAGAGGGTTCTGGTAAACGCCAAATGAAAGACAAAGAATCAGACTACAGATCCTTCAGGCGAATTTTTTGAAAAAAAATTCTTGAAAAAACTTACAACCTTTTGAAAAAAATAAAAAGTTATGTAATATTTCACACGTAGGCGAAACTGTTTTTCAAAAAATTCGCCTGAAGGATCTGTAGTCTGATTCTTTGTCTTTCATTTGGCGTTTACCGTTTTTAGGCGAGGGGAAAAGATTTGAGATGAAGGGTGTAGGGGGTATTTGCAGGGACGAATACTCTTAAACTCCAATAATTTACTCTATTTGACTTCCTTAGCGGATTTTCTCAAAGTAGGCCGATCATTCTAAAAATTTACATAACGCCATAATTTTTCATTGTGAACAACTTTTCTTAGTGACACTTTTGCGTACTATGAACGGAAAAGGTACTTTACCTGAAACTAAAATAGGTTTTGCTCAACTGTAAAGGTCTGCTTGATTTAAAAAAATCGAAAGTAAACTAACAATTAGTGTCAGACCAAGCAGGGCGAAATCCCAAAATATGAAATTCCAATTCGAAAATTTTTGGTCAATCTCACCTATTGTGAACTCAATCAATAAATTAGCATAATTTATAATACATTTAAGAGGATTTATTAACTAACCTACATTATTTCTCGTTACAAAATGCAGCAAAATTCGATGAAATGTATTTTTAATACAAAAACAATTGTTTTCATTTTAAAGGTCAAATAGTTGTCAAAAAAAAAGAATTTAGATTAATGCCCCGTCTTTGTCACACTACTAATTTATGTCTCCCTCTCAACTTCCAATATACGAAACGTAACTCTCTCTCTATCTTCACTAACTTATATCTCCCTCTCAACTACTGTTCGCCTCGAACGATCACGCACCGTTCGCCTCGTCCGATGATGCACTTCCGTAAACGTTTTCGTCAGACATTTACCAGCTTACTCCCCAAGTCAAGCGTGCTTAAAGAAGTTTTACTTCACAAAACTGGAATCTGGGAAATAATATTGCAGTACTATGTTTTATCTGGAACAAAACTGAAATGCTATTTCAGTTTTACAACAGATGCGTCTGAGCGTCATGAATGAGCTAAAGTCAAGTTATTCGTTTGACTCAAACTAAATGTACGCCTGTACACTGAAGTGCAGCAGAGCGGCTCCGCGCCGACGTGTTTGTGAGTGTGTGAGACAGCCTCCGCTTCGCGCAGCCTCGGGTACATTCGGGGGCTATGTCAGCTGATTGTGTGCAGACGCGCCGCCAGGTGCTTCGTGCATCCTCGGCTCCTTTCGGCGGTAAAAAATATTGCAAATCCAATGTAAACTAGAGAAAATTTCGGTTGGGGTATAGAGTGCTCTTAATTGTGGGAGGAGCTATTTCGGGGGGTCCATAGGCGCAAAATATGTAGATTCGGCCCTATATATTTATCGTAGGCTTTAATTAATTTTGTATTGATGAAACTACTCGTAAACTGCAAACTGTGTGCGCTGTCTTTTTATCCTACCGACGATGCGAGGCGGAAAACTGAGAAATATTACCACAAAAAATATTCTAATTTTTTTGTTATTATACTTTTTTATTATAATATATCATTTTCTTTTTTATTGTCGCGCATAAAGCATAAAATGTAGGTACAATGAAACCGCAATTGGACATACTTTTGATACAGTCAACTATTTTTAGGTAGTCTCACATAAATTTCACTTAAATCGATCCAACAGTTTTTTAATTTCCCGCTATAAAAAAAATTTTTTTTTTCAAAAATCGGGAAGTTATTGGTTTCACCCCGATTTTCGAAAATCGAGTTTTCGCCAGATCTCGACGTTTTGAGGTCCTATATTCAAAGCAATGGCACGTCAATCCGGTGTCGGAGAGGCAACCGGATGGCGAGTGGTAATCTGGGCCTATGAGTGGTACAGAACCCCCTGGTAGCGGCCAAAGTGACCCCAAATGGACGGGGGCGGCGATATGGGGGTGGGGCAAAATCGAAAAATGTTTGAAAAGGCAACCGGATAAAAATGCGGTTGCATTGAAGGAAATACCCTAATTATATAACAAATTTTTTTTGCCATCCGAAACACGCGGGCCGTTTTTGCACTAGCGAATAAAAAAAAAAAAAAAAAAAACTGAAAAGGCAACCGCTTCAAAATTAGTGAGCATACTTATTGACACCACCAAACGTTGGAAAAAAATTGCCATCCGATCCTGATGGGCAGTTTCGGAGAAACAACCCCTCAAAGTCGCCGAAAAACCCTTTTTTTCGATTTTTTCAACAATAAGTAAAAAAAACACACTAAAAATTGTTCAAATCGGATGGCATTCGAAATTTATACTGGCCTAAGTACAAATAATAGTGTGTATCAATGCCATCCGATTTTGATTAAATTTACCCCTATTTAGCCATCCCCCAAAACTCATGAAAATAACAATTTTATGCAGCGTATGGCATTATTTTTATTGTTATTGAGTTTTGGGGGTTGGCTAAATAGGGGTAAATTTAATCAAAATCGGATGGCATTGATCTGGCGAAAACTCGATTTTCGAAAATCGGGGTGAAACCAATAACTTCCCGATTTTTGAAAAAAAAAATTTTATGTTTTTATAGCGGGAAGTTTAAAACATTTTTTTGATTTGTTGTCCATTTCAATGGACATGGGATTTTCCAACATACTGTAAATGTTAAATTTAGTTTTTCACTGAATATACCTTAATTACACCCTAAACAAGTCCAACACTCTAAAAAATATAAAATTCAGATTCCAAAGGGTTAAGCATTACATTTACGATCACACGGTATATTTCGTCTCTGATATTTTTTCATCATCTCTTTATAATTGCTACTTTTTTGTGTTCCAACTTTTTCAAGACGTATCTGACATATTTATGTCTAAAAATAAAAAAAGCCTTCTTCTATAATATTATCCTTTTGTATAATGCTGTACTTTGTTTTAATAATTTTACTTTTATCGAGAGAAAAAGTAGCGAAAATGTAATTACTCACGCCTTTCTTTTGTTTTAAAGCTTTTTAAAACTGTACAATTTCGGAAATATTTTATACAGATAGACAGAGATTTTACCATTCCAACCCACATGTGGGGAATGGTACTAGTTTAGGTCAAAAATCACTTTTCAAAAATTTTACAATATCGTTCCGTTTTGAGGTCCGCCGAATCCAAAAAACATATTTTTGGAAAAACTCTGTGTGTCTGTGAACACGATACAGGTCAAACGGATGAGCGGATTGAAACCGAATTTTGTGAGGATGTTTGATATGCAAATATGAAGAGCCCTATTGGGGAAAATCGACGCATGCGCAGAATAAATATAGGTATGCTATAACGGTGTTTTTTTATATAAAAATGGTATACTTTTCATAACGGCTTATTATTCTATTTATTTTTTCAAGAAAGTTTCGTTAAAATTTTTTTATTTTGAAAATAAAAAACAATCAGCCGCTCTTTTGTTTTATGGATCTGTCAGAAATAAACTAGTTCGGCATGCTTTGATTAATTTTCACATGACGTGGAACATATTATGTAGGTAACCATGGCAACGAATAGCAAATATCATATTGAATACTAGCCATTATCCGCGTCACCTCACGCGATATCAGAAATGTTATTTTCTTTATTATTATCAAATTAGCGGTCCCGTCCGGTTTCACCCGGGTGTAAAAGAACGAATGGGGAAGGGAGGAACATGAGTACACACATTCATCTTAGTTTACCGAGATGAATGTTGTGTCCAAATTTCATGATGATCGGAGTTACCGTTCAAAAGTTTTTGTTGATAAAAAGCAGTAAGAAGCAGTAGAAGAAAGCAATGTAGAAAATAAAAAAAATAAATAAATAAAAATATATTCGCCCAACGTGGGGCTCGAACCGACGACCCTGATGTTGACAGTCGCATGTTCTATCGATTGAGCCACCTGAGGTTGTGTTCTCACTACGCTAATATGAGTATATCTAGTTAGTGCATTTCACATGAATAGAAGCTTACTTTTGAGATACATTTTGCAACATTTTTCATTAAAACTCCGCTCCTAATGGTCGTAGCGTAATATTATATAGCCTATAGTCTTCCTCGGTAAATAGGCTATCCAACAAAAAATTTTTTTTTAATTTGAACCAGTAGTTCCTGAGATTAGAGCGTTCAAACAAACAAACCCTTCAGCTTTATATATTAGTATAGATGTCAACATTAACAATCCAATCTCACATTCGATATTAATTACATTATTATTGTTTTGTCCGCAATCCAAATAACTAACTTCACGTTACACCGATTTAGTAATATTATTATTATTATTATTATTATTAATAAAGAACATTAATGTTTTCTCCTCATCTACAGTATCAAAACAGCACCAAACCACAAGTCAGTCCAGCACGGCCAGACGTAGAAATTATAGGTAAGAATTTGCTGAGACGATCGTCACTGGTAACCGTACGTGCGTTAGGTGCTGGTCTTATCCGCGCTACTCCGTTAAATAACAATAGTACTTTCACGAGCAGACTTCTCTGGTCCGTGCAGGTATAGTGTGCGCGATCTTCTTGACTTATTGCTTAAAAGAATATTATGTATTTAATAACAACTTAAGTTTTTTCGCAAAGGTCCTTTAGACTTAGTATTACTTTAGACTTAGTATTACTTTAGATTTAGTATTACTTTAGACTTAGTATTAATGATCAGCCTAGTACCCAGAACCACTACAATTTTTTTCTCCCTTGTATAAAGTTTTGCACGGTTCTTTTATATAGGTAATTTGAAGTAGTGAAGAACTGTTTATAAATACATTGATATGGTTTCATTCACGATTGTACTAAATAGACACACCGGTGGAGTCTCTATTCTGTATGTTTTACTTTATGACTTTTTAACTGATCAATTCGTCTGAAACACATTTTACAAATGTCACACTAGTAAGGTCTCTCTCCTGTATGTTTTAATTTATGACGTTTTAAATGATGTGCTTCTCTGAAACACATTTGACAAATGTCACACTGGTACGGTTTTTCTCCTGTATGTATCAATTTATGCCTTTTTAAGTTAGTCGAATTACTGAAACACATTTGACAAATGTCACACTGGTACGGTTTCTCTCCTGTATGTAGTAATTTATGCCTTTTTAAAGAACCCGTCTGTCTGAAACACATTTGACAAATGTCACACTGGTACGGTTTATCTCCTGTATGTTTAAATTTATGATTTTTTAAAGCTATTGAACATCTGAAACACATTAGACAAATATCACACTGGTACGGTTTCTCTTTTGTATGTAGTAATTTATGCCTTTTTAAAGAACCCCTCTGTCTAAAACACATTTGACAAATGTCACACTGGTACGGTTTCTCTCCTGTATGTTTTAATTTATGCGTTTTTAAGTGGCCCACCTGTCTGAAACACATTTGACAAATGTAGCACTGGTACGGTTTCTCTCCTGTATGTTTTAATTTATGGTCTTTTAAATGAGTCATTTGTCTGAAACACATTTGACAAATGTCACACTTGTACGGTTTCTCTCCTGTATGAGTTAAATTATGCCTCTTTAAGTTACTCGTCTCAAAAAAACATTTTTCACAAATTTCACACTGGTACAGTTTCTCTCCTATATGTATTAAATTATGCTTCTTTAATTTACTCGATTCAAAAAAACACTTTTGACAAGTCTCACACTGATACGGTTTTTCTCCTGAATGTTTCAATTTATGCCTTTTTAAGTTAGATGAATTACTGAAACACATTTGACAAATGTCACACTGGTACGGTTTCTCTCTTGTATGTTTTAATCTATGACTTTTTAAAGAACTTGCTCGACTGAAGCACTTTTGACAAATATTACACTGGTGTGATAATTTTTCCCGTGTAGAAGTTGTTGATGTTTCTAATAATACTTCGCGGAAGTCGCGAGACTTCTCGTTTAAATTTTGACATTTACTAGGATTTTCAGTTTTGGTCAGATTATCTTCATCAGAACGAAGACATGCGTCGTCTTTAACATTTTCGAAGCGCAGACTACTATCGGCTTCTTTTAACGGTGTCAATGTTTCTTCCCTTTTCACTGGTTTTGTCTCCATCGAGCCACTTTCAAATTTAAGGGAACACTCAAAGTTTTCTGCCGTAGCTACACCTACTTTCGTATCCCCAATGTCAATCATTGAATCTTCGCAACTGATTTCACTGCCTTCACGCATAGAGAGAGTTTCTACTGCGTCGGCACATTCCGTTGAATTCAAGGAATCGTCATCCATTGGCTCTTCTTTAATTTCGGATTTTAAAGATATTTCTTCGTTGGTTTTATTTAATGAGCCAAAATTTTCAACCAGTTCCTGTTTTGAAGAGTAATTATCAAACTCGTCACTAATTTCAGAAGGTTCACACTTTGTAATGACATCAGAAATGTTCTGGTTTCCGGAATTATTAGAATGTTCTTCGAGGGTCGATTCATCATGGGTCTGCAGATGACAGTCGTTCAACTGCTGTATATAGCGCCGCAGTGTTCTATCGGACCGTACTACTTGCAATTGGAATTGGTGAAAGTTTTTCAATTGAGTGAAACACAATTCACAAATATACGTCGGCAACTTATCGTGCCTAGTAATCTGTAAAAAAAAAATCATTATGAGTACAATAATGACGCCTTGCTAAGTAGAACCTGACTGTTTTTACTTTTGTTAATTGAGGTATAACAATATAAAAAGAAGCTCGCTCAAGTTGCCAATTTTGTCGTTTCTGTGGCGACTCTATCTCAAAGGCGGCAATATCTATAAGGTATACGAAATGTAATTTCAAGAATGGAAGACATTGTATATATTTTATGATATGGTATGATGTGATATTCATTTAGTCAGTTGAGACAATTTATTGTCTATGTACGAAATATAAAATGAGATTATAAAATAATCGACAACATAAAAGTTCATCAAGAATATAAAGGGCATGTTCTAATAAAAAAAAACATTTTTCTTGAAAATTTAAGCACATAATTTATTATAAATGTAAGCTGAATAATTTCAAGAAAATACTTATAAATGTCTCTTGTCGCCAACGGTTATTTTATTGCTTTGTAACTCGAGTATCATGACCATGTCCGTCCTCTGCCAAGGCATACCTTGCCATATTTCTGTGAGCGAAAAGAGACACACAAAAGAGAACGATGTTTGGTGCAATCTATTCAAATTAAACATGGCACGCTCTATTGTCATTTACTTGAAGAAAACGCTTTCAAAAAAGACACTACAACCCCAAGCCACAATACCATAAATTCTATGGTTTTAGGATATATTGTAAGCAAACATTTATTAAATGCATTCTAATCAAATAATCTACTTACTTGAACGGGAGCACATTCCATAGTTACATCAGCTATTTGCTTTTCCAATTCGGAAGAAAAACAAAATATGTCATCCAAAACCACATCGTGTGACAGACACACTCTGCACATTCTCGTTATACTACCACCAATTACTTTTAACGTTTTCATTTTAAGCTCACCGTTTCAAATAGGTAGGTATTACTAGCTAGACGTTCCAAATAACCAAATGCCAGATCATCAAGGTCATGAACGAAATGAACTAGTTCATTAGTTCACTCACTGTGGGTCTAATCATTTAATGGGATCAATTCACACTTGTGTCTTAATATGAGCTGAATCTCTTGAAGTTTTTAATTGAAGAAATAAATTTAACACAGTTAAGTACGGATTTTTAACGACATATTTTAATAGGTTTGAACTGTTGAAACACGTAGCTATGCAGAATAACAAGTGAAGTTTTTATTTCAATACAGCTTACTTTCAAACAATTTGCACTAGTACATATAGTGACACAGAGATGTCACTGTTAACTTATTTTGATATCAATTACCAACAGGAACACATGTCTAAATTATAAATAGACATACTTACATTAATTTCTGTTAAACATAAATAAATGTTTTTAAAAATTTTTATTTTTGAGAATTTTCAAAATTTACGTGACTGATTGAGATCAGATTTTTAGGAAATCAGCTAAGTACAGCTGAGCTCTTTCGAATGCTGCAAGTACTATTTCAATCGGTCGACGACCAGTTCGAAAGATATTCAGGGCTTACACACACGGAGTTCACTCTAAAAACAATCAGAATACCTAGGTTTCTGGCTCCTCAAAACGTCGACACCTGTTAAAAATTCCATTTTAGAAAATAATAACTTCCCATAATTTTCCGTGTTCAGTTCATCTCATTACCATTCAATGACAGATCTCTGCGGCTGCCTGATACTTTTGCTCAAAACTTCAAATTTTGTACCAACCTTCAGTGTACAATTTTCTATCGCCCGGGGCCCCTCTTCCACACTTGTATCACAATTTAATAATATAGTCAAATCTTTGATTAACGTCTGATTAGAATTCTTCAATAAATAAAATTATCGATCAATTTTTAAATACGAATTAGAAATTAATTATTAAATACGAATTAGAAATTAATTATTAATTATTTTTATAGTTTTTAGATCAGTTCTGAAGAAGATCCAAATCCGGACCCAAACGTCAATGTATTAATTATTATTTTTTGTTAATATATTTGTCTGAAAAATTGGTCGATAATTTTATTTATTAATAATATAGTCCTTACAAAGTCTAATATCGTGACCAGCAATTTCCTTAGGTTGTCTAAATAAAAAAATAAAGCTCAGTTTTTTCGAATTAATTTGAACCGACAGTATTAAGGATTCATTTGATCAATTTCAGTCAAACTTTTATTTAGAGATACTAATTGCATTCAATGTATTTTACAGTCAGTAGTTAATATATGTATGTTATTTAGCATGTTTAGACTATCTGGTTCAAATGAGGCTGTAAAGAAAGCAATCTTATAAATTATAGACTCTGAACAGCAAAGTCGATCTGGAGCAGTTCAGTGGCAATGCATTAGAGTATATCTGATGTGGTTCTAAATCAAATATGGCTGACGCTTCAAGATGGCGGATAAGTCTACAATTATGAGAAATAGGCATAAGTTACGATGTATCTAATTAAAAAAGTGATATAAAATGCAAGTTCTTCGTATCTCAAATAAATTGAGCGCCTCAAAATAAACACGAGGCTATTCCGTGCGCGATTCGAGGACGATTAACGGATAACTCGACACGTTTTTGTATGCCAATTTTGCAATAAAAAACCGTGCTTGTTTGGAGGAAACAGTGTCAGTGCCTCCAAGTGAATATGCAAACCAAAATACGCGGCAACGCAACCAGGTGCTAGTTAGTCATAAAGCTAAACAATAACAGAATATACCTATATAAATTATATTTTTGTACTGCATTTCTGTTACGTTTTATTGCAAATCTGCCTTAAAAGTATTTCCTGAAACAACAATAAAATAAAAAATTTTGAAAAAACCAACGAACGGATGTAAACTTTGTATTAGAAAAAGGATTAAATAAAACTTAAAAATTCCCCGATTTAAAGGAGGTAAGCAATCAAAGAAATATAATTTATACTGATTTTTCACTCGGCACTTGGTAGAACATGATTAATAACAAATAGTAAAAACAAAAATAATATTAATTTAGGTAAAATAATTTCTTTTAAACAATAAAGAAAAACTTCTAATATCCGAAAATAGTGGCATTTATGAAATTCATTGCTCAGATTGTGCTGCCATATACATAGGACAGTCAGGACGGATTTTTAATTTAAGAATGAAGGAACATGCAAAAGCTATAGGTACCGACACTTAGTCATAATACCGGCTTTACGGCTCACTGCATAGACAATAATCATCATTTTAATCAGGACAATTTTATACTGTTTAAGCTATTGCATAGCTTCTATCGCGGGCTTTGAGCGCGGCGACCGAATCAAGAAATTCCGTAACGAAAAAACCTAACACCCCCCACTCCGATCGGCACAGCGGTGCGGCGTTGACAGCCGTGCATCGTCTAACGTCGTTTCAGTTCGGCAGACTTCGGCACGGTGTTTGTGTGCTCATAACTGCATAACTGCTCATAACTGATTCTATCTTTATTTGTGTATAAATGAATTTATATATAATACTGCTATAAAAATAACCTAAATTATTTAGGTTATGTGCAGAGAAAGTATAAATGATATTATATCTATATAAATGTACATCGCGCGAAATTCTATGATCAAACTCTTAATATCGTTCTTTTTGTTCAAATTTTTTGATTGAATAATTGTTTTGGTGTGTAATTACACTATTTATACCTAATTATTTATACCTAGCTATTTTCATTTTATAGAGAAGAAAAACTTAAAGACCTAAAAAGAATATGCAATAGCTTTACCGCGGCAGTCCCCGAGTGCCACACGTATTTTTTTAGATGAGTTTAGTTACAGTTAGTAATTATAATAATATTTTACAGAGTAGCTACTGTTTGCTACAATTGTTAAGAAACAGCCATTGTTACAACGCTATCAACATACAAAAATTAGTTTATTTTTGACGTGATAACGTCTTATAAATTGATGAAACACCGGCTGCATGCACGAAAAAGTGTCACGTTTCGAAATGTGTCACGTTCCGAAATGTGTCACGTTCCGCCTGGATATTCGAGCGAAATACGTTATCACGTAAAACTATCGTCCGTAAACCGACTTTACAGACAACCAATTTTTTTTCAAACAATGTCACCGTCAGGATACGAACTCCGTGGAAAGTTTCGGGGTTCGTATCCCGACGGTGACATTGTTTGAAAAAATAAACTAATTGTTCTATGTTGATAGCGTTGTAACAATGGGTGTTTCTTAACAATTGTAGCAAACAGTAGCTACTCTGTAAAATACAATTTTAAACCTCTACACATAATATGTAATACAGGTAAAATGCTAACATTACTAGAAGATATTGAGATTCAAAAAGCCATTAAAAATAACAAAAACATAGCTAATGATCAGTTAGATTTTAATTTATCACTTATAACTTACCTCCTTGTATTTAATCCTTTTTCTATTACAACGTTTACATTCGTCATGGGTTTTTTCAAAATTTTTAATGTGGTTTTCTTATTTTATTTTCAACTTTTTAGAGATTTCTTGCAAAATATTATTGCAGTAATACTTGCGCATTAAGAGTAAAATGTTCATTATAATGGAGATGCGCGCACAGCATGTAGTTATTTGCCAAAGTGTTCAAAGTATAATACAAAAGATCACGCCAAATCAGTACAACTCGTCGCGGGTGAATAGTCGAAAAATACGGAGGATTTTAACAGCCCGTTGCTGTACAAATTATCTTTAGTATTTTGAATTTGTGTGCTAATATTGTGGTCAGATTTTCTTGAAATTCGGTGGATTTATAGAAAAATTGTTTCTATCTTTATGAGTTTAGCAACGACGCGTGTTTTTTGTTTTGCCAGATTTTTTTTGTAGTGCAGCGCCCCCTGGCGAGTTACCATCGTAACATCTATCTAAGACCCACCGCAAATAAAGTACAAATCATTTACTGAAAACCGCATCTGAATCGATTGGGCCGTTTGCGAGATAATTGGCAACATACGAGTGCGCACACAAACAAACAATCTGTCACCTTAAACGCATAAACCTTCTCCGTTCCGTCGTGGGTAAAAAATAAACCTATTAAGCGTTGAAAATATTATCGTTCGAATTTAGATCTGTTTGAAAAATATTTATTGCAAGCATTATTACACTGTAATGAAATTATTGTAATACGTCTATAATTTAGAATAATCCAATCTTACATTCTATATTAATTACATTATTATTGTTTTGTCCGCAATCCAAATAACTAACTTCACGTTACACCGATTTAGTATCAATAACATCCGAATTATAATGCGTTTTAAAGCACATTAATGTTATTTTCTCCTCACCTACAGTATCAAAACAGCACCAAACCACAAGTCGGTCCAGCACGGCCAGACGTAGAAATTATAGGTAATAATTTGCTGAGACGATCGTCATTGGTAACTGTACGTCCGTTAGGTGCTGGTCTTATCCGCGCTACTCCGTTAAATATCAATAGTACTTTCACGAGCAGACTTCTCCGGTCCGTGCAAGTATAGTGTGCGCGATCTTCTTGACTAATTGCTTAAAAGAATATTATGTATTTAATAACAACTTAAGTTTTTTCGCAAAGGTACTTTAGACTTAGTATTACTTTAGACTTAGTGTTAATGATCAGCCTAGTACCCAGAACCACAACATTTTTTTTCTCCCTTGTATAAAGTTTTGCACGGTTCTTTTATATAGGTAATTTGAAGTAGTGAAGAACTTTTTATAAACACATTGATATGGTTTCATTCACGATTGTACTAAATAGACACACCGGTGGAGTCTCTATTCTGTATGTTTTATTTTATGCTTTTTTAAAGAATTTGAGTGCCTGAAACACATTTGACAAATGTCACACTGGTAAGGTCTCTCTCCTGTATGTTTTAATTTATGACTTTTTAAACTGTTTGTGTGTCTGAAACACATTTGACAAATGTCACACTGGTAAGGTCTCTCTCCTGTATGTTTTAATTTATGACGTTTTAAATGATATGCTACTCTGAAACACATTTGACAAATGTCACACTGATACGGTTTTTCTCCTGTATGTTTCAATTTATGCCTTTTTAAGTTAGTCGAATCACTGAAACACATTTGACAAATGTCACACTGGTACGGTTTCTCTCCTGTATGATTTAATTTATGCCTTTTTAAGCTACTCGAATTACTGAAACACGCTTGACAAATGTCACACTGGTACGGTTTCTCTCCTGTATGATTTAATTTATGCGTTTTTAAATTAGCCTTCTGTCTGAAACACATTTGACAAATGTCACACTGGTACGGTTTCTCTCTTGTATGTAGTAATTTATGCCTTTTTAAAGAACTCCTCTGTCTGAAACACATTTGACAAATGTCACACTGGTACGGTTTCTCTCCTGTATGATTTAATTTATGCGTTTTTAAGTGGCACACCTGTGTGAAACACCTTTGACAAATGTCACACTGGTACGGTTTCTCTCCTGTATGATTTAATTTATGCGTTTTTAAGTGGCACACCTGTGTGAAACACCTTTGACAAATGTCACACTGGTACGGTTTCTCTCCTGTATGTTTTAATTTATGCGTTTTTAAAGAATACTTATGTCTGAAACACATTTGACAAATGTCACACTGGTACGGTTTCTCTCCTGTATGATTTAATTTATGCGTTTTTAAGTGGCACACCTGTGTGAAACACCTTTGACAAATGTCACATTGGTACCGTTTCTCTCCGGTATGTTTTAATTTATGCGTTTTTAAAGAAACCTTCTGTCTGAAACACATTTGGCAAATGTCGCACTGGTACGGTTTTTCTCCTGAATGTTTTAATTTATGCCTTTTTAAAGTAGTCAAATTACTGAAACACATTTGACAAATGTCACACTGGTACGGTTTTTCTCCTGAATGTTTAAATTTATGCCTTTTTAAAGAACTTGCTCGACTGAAGCACTTTTGACAAATATTACACTGGTGTGATGATTTTTCCCGTGTAGAAGTTGTTGATGTTTCTAATAATACTTCGCGGAAGTCGCGAGACTTCTCGTTTAAATTTTGACATTTACTAGGATTTTCAGTTTTGTTCAGATTATCTTCATCAGAACGAAGACATGCGTCGTCTTTAACATTTTCGAAGCGCAGACTACTATCGGCTTCTTTTAACGGTGTCAATGTTTCTTCCCTTTTCACTGGTTTTGTCTCCATCGAGCCACTTTCAAATTTAAGGGAACACTCAAAGTTTTCTGCCGTAGCTACACCTACTTTCGTATCCCCAATGTCAATCATTGAATCTTCGCAACTGATTTCACTGCCTTCACGCATAGAGAGAGTTTCTACTGCGTCGGCACATTCCGTTGAATTCAAGGAATCGTCATCCATTGGCTCTTCTTTAATTTCGGATTTTAAAGATATTTCTTCGTTGGTTTTATTTAATGAGCCAAAATTTTCAACCAGTTCCTGTTTTGAAGAGTAATTATCAAACTCGTCACTAATTTCAGAAGGTTCACACTTTGTAATGACATCAGAAATGTTCTGGTTTCCGGAATTATTAGAATGTTCTTCGAGGGTCGATTCATCATGGGTCTGCAGGTGACAGTCGTTCAACTGCTGTATATAGCGCCGCAGTGTTCTATCGGACCGTACTGCTTGCATTTGGAATTGGTGAAAGTTTTTCACTTGAGTGAAACACAATTCACAAATATATGTCGGCAACTTATCGTGCCTAGTAATCTGTAAAAAAAAAATCATTATGAGTACAATAATGACGCCTTGCTAAGTAGAACCTGACTGTTTTTACTTTTGTTAATTGAGGTATAACAATATAAAAAGAAGCTCGCTCAAGTTGCCAATTTTGTCGTTTCTGTGGCGACTCTATCTCAAAGGCGGCAATATCTATAAGGTATACGAAATGTAATTTCAAGAATGGAAGACATATTGTATATATTTTATGATATGGTATGATGTGATATTCATTTAGTCAGTTGAGACAATTTATTGTCTATGTACGAAATATAAAATGAGATTATAAAATAATCGACAACATAAAAGTTCATCAAGAATATAAAGGGCATGTTCTAATAAAAAAAAACATTTTTCTAGAAAATTTAAGCACATAATTTATTATAAATGTAAGCTGAATAATTTCAAGAAAATACTTATAAATGTCTCTTGTCGCCAACGGTTATTTTATTGCTTTGTAACTCGAGTATCATGACCATGTCCGTCCTCTGCCAAGGCATACCTTGCCATATTTCTGTGAGCGAAAAGAGACACACAAAAGAGAACGATGTTTGGTGCAATCTATTCAAATTAAACATGGCACGCTCTATTGTCATTTACTTGAAGAAAACGCTTTCAAAAAAGACACTACAACCCCAAGCCACAATACCATAAATTCTATGGTTTTAGGATATATTGTAAGCAAACATTTATTAAATGCATTCTAATCAAATAATCTACTTACTTGAACGGGAGCACATTCCATAGTTACATCAGCTATTTGCTTTTCCAATTCGGAAGAAAAACAAAATATGTCATCCAAAACCACATCGTGTGACAGACACACTCTGCACATTCTCGTTATACTACCACCAATTACTTTTAACGTTTTCATTTTAAGCTCACCGTTTCAAATAGGTAGGTATTACTAGCTAGACGTTCCAAATAACCAAATGCCAGATCATCAAGGTCATGAACGAAATGAACTAGTTCATTAGTTCACTCACTGTGGGTCTAATCATTTAATGGGATCAATTCACACTTGTGTCTTAATATGAGCTGAATCTCTTGAAGTTTTTAATTGAAGAAATAAATTTAACACAGTTAAGTACGGATTTTTAACGACATATTTTAATAGGTTTGAACTGTTGAAACACGTAGCTATGCAGAATAACAAGTGAAGTTTTTATTTCAATACAGCTTACTTTCAAACAATTTGCACTAGTACATATAGTGACACAGAGATGTCACTGTTAACTTATTTTGATATCAATTACCAACAGGAACACATGTCTAAATTATAAATAGACATACTTACATTAATTTCTGTTAAACATAAATAAATGTTTTTAAAAATTTTTATTTTTGAGAATTTTCAAAATTTACGTGACTGATTGAGATCAGATTTTTAGGAAATCAGCTAAGTACAGCTGAGCTCTTTCGAATGCTGCAAGTACTATTTCAATCGGTCGACGACCAGTTCGAAAGATATTCAGGGCTTACACACACGGAGTTCACTCTAAAAACAATCAGAATACCTAGGTTTCTGGCTCCTCAAAACGTCGACACCTGTTAAAAATTCCATTTTAGAAAATAATAACTTCCCATAATTTTCCGTGTTCAGTTCATCTCATTACCATTCAATGACAGATCTCTGCGGCTGCCTGATACTTTTGCTCAAAACTTCAAATTTTGTACCAACCTTCAGTGTACAATTTTCTATCGCCCGGGGCCCCTCTTCCACACTTGTATCACAATTTAATAATATAGTCAAATCTTTGATTAACGTCTGATTAGAATTCTTCAATAAATAAAATTATCGATCAATTTTTAAATACGAATTAGAAATTAATTATTAAATACGAATTAGAAATTAATTATTAATTATTTTTATAGTTTTTAGATCAGTTCTGAAGAAGATCCAAATCCGGACCCAAACGTCAATGTATTAATTATTATTTTTTGTTAATATATTTGTCTGAAAAATTGGTCGATAATTTTATTTATTAATAATATAGTCCTTACAAAGTCTAATATCGTGACCAGCAATTTCCTTAGGTTGTCTAAATAAAAAAATAAAGCTCAGTTTTTTCGAATTAATTTGAACCGACAGTATTAAGGATTCATTTGATCAATTTCAGTCAAACTTTTATTTAGAGATACTAATTGCATTCAATGTATTTTACAGTCAGTAGTTAATATATGTATGTTATTTAGCATGTTTAGACTATCTGGTTCAAATGAGGCTGTAAAGAAAGCAATCTTATAAATTATAGACTCTGAACAGCAAAGTCGATCTGGAGCAGTTCAGTGGCAATGCATTAGAGTATATCTGATGTGGTTCTAAATCAAATATGGCTGACGCTTCAAGATGGCGGATAAGTCTACAATTATGAGAAATAGGCATAAGTTACGATGTATCTAATTAAAAAAGTGATATAAAATGCAAGTTCTTCGTATCTCAAATAAATTGAGCGCCTCAAAATAAACACGAGGCTATTCCGTGCGCGATTCGAGGACGATTAACGGATAACTCGACACGTTTTTGTATGCCAATTTTGCAATAAAAAACCGTGCTTGTTTGGAGGAAACAGTGTCAGTGCCTCCAAGTGAATATGCAAACCAAAATACGCGGCAACGCAACCAGGTGCTAGTTAGTCATAAAGCTAAACAATAACAGAATATACCTATATAAATTATATTTTTGTACTGCATTTCTGTTACGTTTTATTGCAAATCTGCCTTAAAAGTATTTCCTGAAACAACAATAAAATAAAAAATTTTGAAAAAACCAACGAACGGATGTAAACTTTGTATTAGAAAAAGGATTAAATAAAACTTAAAAATTCCCCGATTTAAAGGAGGTAAGCAATCAAAGAAATATAATTTATACTGATTTTTCACTCGGCACTTGGTAGAACATGATTAATAACAAATAGTAAAAACAAAAATAATATTAATTTAGGTAAAATAATTTCTTTTAAACAATAAAGAAAAACTTCTAATATCCGAAAATAGTGGCATTTATGAAATTCATTGCTCAGATTGTGCTGCCATATACATAGGACAGTCAGGACGGATTTTTAATTTAAGAATGAAGGAACATGCAAAAGCTATAGGTACCGACACTTAGTCATAATACCGGCTTTACGGCTCACTGCATAGACAATAATCATCATTTTAATCAGGACAATTTTATACTGTTTAAGCTATTGCATAGCTTCTATCGCGGGCTTTGAGCGCGGCGACCGAATCAAGAAATTCCGTAACGAAAAAACCTAACACCCCCCACTCCGATCGGCACAGCGGTGCGGCGTTGACAGCCGTGCATCGTCTAACGTCGTTTCAGTTCGGCAGACTTCGGCACGGTGTTTGTGTGCTCATAACTGCATAACTGCTCATAACTGATTCTATCTTTATTTGTGTATAAATGAATTTATATATAATACTGCTATAAAAATAACCTAAATTATTTAGGTTATGTGCAGAGAAAGTATAAATGATATTATATCTATATAAATGTACATCGCGCGAAATTCTATGATCAAACTCTTAATATCGTTCTTTTTGTTCAAATTTTTTGATTGAATAATTGTTTTGGTGTGTAATTACACTATTTATACCTAATTATTTATACCTAGCTATTTTCATTTTATAGAGAAGAAAAACTTAAAGACCTAAAAAGAATATGCAATAGCTTTACCGCGGCAGTCCCCGAGTGCCACACGTATTTTTTAGATGAGTTTAGTTACAGTTAGTAATTATAATAATATTTTACAGAGTAGCTACTGTTTGCTACAATTGTTAAGAAACAGCCATTGTTACAACGCTATCAACATACAAAAATTAGTTTATTTTTGACGTGATAACGTCTTATAAATTGATGAAACACCGGCTGCATGCACGAAAAAGTGTCACGTTTCGAAATGTGTCACGTTCCGAAATGTGTCACGTTCCGCCTGGATATTCGAGCGAAATACGTTATCACGTAAAACTATCGTCCGTAAACCGACTTTACAGACAACCAATTTTTTTTCAAACAATGTCACCGTCAGGATACGAACTCCGTGGAAAGTTTCGGGGTTCGTATCCCGACGGTGACATTGTTTGAAAAAATAAACTAATTGTTCTATGTTGATAGCGTTGTAACAATGGGTGTTTCTTAACAATTGTAGCAAACAGTAGCTACTCTGTAAAATACAATTTTAAACCTCTACACATAATATGTAATACAGGTAAAATGCTAACATTACTAGAAGATATTGAGATTCAAAAAGCCATTAAAAATAACAAAAACATAGCTAATGATCAGTTAGATTTTAATTTATCACTTATAACTTACCTCCTTGTATTTAATCCTTTTTCTATTACAACGTTTACATTCGTCATGGGTTTTTTCAAAATTTTTAATGTGGTTTTCTTATTTTATTTTCAACTTTTTAGAGATTTCTTGCAAAATATTATTGCAGTAATACTTGCGCATTAAGAGTAAAATGTTCATTATAATGGAGATGCGCGCGCAGCATGTAGTTATTTGCCAAAGTGTTCAAAGTATAATACAAAAGATCACGCCAAATCAGTACAACTCGTCGCGGGTGAATAGTCGAAAAATACGGAGGATTTTAACAGCCCGTTGCTGTACAAATTATCTTTAGTATTTTGAATTTGTGTGCTAATATTGTGGTCAGATTTTCTTGAAATTCGGTGGATTTATAGAAAAATTGTTTCTATCTTTATGAGTTTAGCAACGACGCGTGTTTTTTGTTTTGCCAGATTTTTTTTGTAGTGCAGCGCCCCCTGGCGAGTTACCATCGTAACATCTATCTAAGACCCACCGCAAATAAAGTACAAATCATTTACTGAAAACCGCATCTGAATCGATTGGGCCGTTTGCGAGATAATTGGCAACATACGAGTGCGCACACAAACAAACAATCTGTCACCTTAAACGCATAAACCTTCTCCGTTCCGTCGTGGGTAAAAAATAAACCTATTAAGCGTTGAAAATATTATCGTTCGAATTTAGATCTGTTTGAAAAATATTTATTGCAAGCATTATTACACTGTAATGAAATTATTGTAATACGTCTATAATTTAGAATAATCCAATCTTACATTCGATATTAATTACATTATTATTGTTTTGTCCGCAATCCAAATAACTAACTTCACGTTACACCGATTTAGTATCAATAACATCCGAATTATAATGCGTTTTAAAGCACATTAATGTTATTTTCTCCTCACCTACAGTATCAAAACAGCACCAAACCACAAGTCGGTCCAGCACGGCCAGACGTAGAAATTATAGGTAATAATTTGCTGAGACGATCGTCATTGGTAACTGTACGTCCGTTAGGTGCTGGTCTTATCCGCGCTACTCCGTTAAATATCAATAGTACTTTCACGAGCAGACTTCTCCGGTCCGTGCAAGTATAGTGTGCGCGATCTTCTTGACTAATTGCTTAAAAGAATATTATGTATTTAATAACAACTTAAGTTTTTTCGCAAAGGTACTTTAGACTTAGTATTACTTTAGACTTAGTGTTAATGATCAGCCTAGTACCCAGAACCACAACATTTTTTTTCTCCCTTGTATAAAGTTTTGCACGGTTCTTTTATATAGGTAATTTGAAGTAGTGAAGAACTTTTTATAAACACATTGATATGGTTTCATTCACGATTGTACTAAATAGACACACCGGTGGAGTCTCTATTCTGTATGTTTTATTTTATGCTTTTTTAAAGAATTTGAGTGCCTGAAACACATTTGACAAATGTCACACTGGTAAGGTCTCTCTCCTGTATGTTTTAATTTATGACTTTTTAAACTGTTTGTGTGTCTGAAACACATTTGACAAATGTCACACTGGTAAGGTCTCTCTCCTGTATGTTTTAATTTATGACGTTTTAAATGATATGCTACTCTGAAACACATTTGACAAATGTCACACTGGTACGGTTTTTCTCCTGTATGTTTCAATTTATGCCTTTTTAAGTTAGTCGAATCACTGAAACACATTTGACAAATGTCACACTGGTACGGTTTCTCTCCTGTATGATTTAATTTATGCCTTTTTAAGCTACTCGAATTACTGAAACACGCTTGACAAATGTCACACTGGTACGGTTTCTCTCCTGTATGATTTAATTTATGCGTTTTTAAATTAGCCTTCTGTCTGAAACACATTTGACAAATGTCACACTGGTACGGTTTCTCTCTTGTATGTAGTAATTTATGCCTTTTTAAAGAACTCCTCTGTCTGAAACACATTTGACAAATGTCACACTGGTACGGTTTCTCTCCTGTATGATTTAATTTATGCGTTTTTAAGTGGCACACCTGTGTGAAACACCTTTGACAAATGTCACACTGGTACGGTTTCTCTCCTGTATGATTTAATTTATACGTTTTTAAGTGGCACACCTGTGTGAAACACCTTTGACAAATGTCACACTGGTACGGTTTCTCTCCTGTATGTTTTAATTTATGCGTTTTTAAAGAATACTTATGTCTGAAACACATTTGACAAATGTCACACTGGTACGGTTTCTCTCCTGTATGATTTAATTTATGCGTTTTTAAGTGGCACACCTGTGTGAAACACCTTTGACAAATGTCACATTGGTACCGTTTCTCTCCGGTATGTTTTAATTTATGCGTTTTTAAAGAAACCTTCTGTCTGAAACACATTTGGCAAATGTCGCACTGGTACGGTTTTTCTCCTGAATGTTTCAATTTATGCCTTTTTAAAGTAGTCAAATTACTGAAACACATTTGACAAATGTCACACTGGTACGGTTTTTCTCCTGAATGTTTAAATTTATGCCTTTTTAAAGAACTTGCTCGACTGAAGCACTTTTGACAAATATTACACTGGTGTGATGATTTTTCCCGTGTAGAAGTTGTTGATGTTTCTAATAATACTTCGCGGAAGTCGCGAGACTTCTCGTTTAAATTTTGACATTTACTAGGATTTTCAGTTTTGTTCAGATTATCTTCATCAGAACGAAGACATGCGTCGTCTTTAACATTTTCGAAGCGCAGACTACTATCGGCTTCTTTTAACGGTGTCAATGTTTCTTCCCTTTTCACTGGTTTTGTCTCCATCGAGCCACTTTCAAATTTAAGGGAACACTCAAAGTTTTCTGCCGTAGCTACACCTACTTTCGTATCCCCAATGTCAATCATTGAATCTTCGCAACTGATTTCACTGCCTTCACGCATAGAGAGAGTTTCTACTGCGTCGGCACATTCCGTTGAATTCAAGGAATCGTCATCCATTGGCTCTTCTTTAATTTCGGATTTTAAAGATATTTCTTCGTTGGTTTTATTTAATGAGCCAAAATTTTCAACCAGTTCCTGTTTTGAAGAGTAATTATCAAACTCGTCACTAATTTCAGAAGGTTCACACTTTGTAATGACATCAGAAATGTTCTGGTTTCCGGAATTATTAGAATGTTCTTCGAGGGTCGATTCATCATGGGTCTGCAGGTGACAGTCGTTCAACTGCTGTATATAGCGCCGCAGTGTTCTATCGGACCGTACTGCTTGCATTTGGAATTGGTGAAAGTTTTTCACTTGAGTGAAACACAATTCACAAATATACGTCGGCAACTTATCGTGCCTAGTAATCTGTAAAAAAAAAATCATTATGAGTACAATAATGACGCCTTGCTAAGTAGAACCTGACTGTTTTTACTTTTGTTAATTGAGGTATAACAATATAAAAAGAAGCTCGCTCAAGTTGCCAATTTTGTCGTTTCTGTGGCGACTCTATCTCAAAGGCGGCAATATCTATAAGGTATACGAAATGTAATTTCAAGAATGGAAGACATATTGTATATATTTTATGATATGGTATGATGTGATATTCATTTAGTCAGTTGAGACAATTTATTGTCTATGTACGAAATATAAAATGAGATTATAAAATAATCGACAACATAAAAGTTCATCAAGAATATAAAGGGCATGTTCTAATAAAAAAAAACATTTTTCTAGAAAATTTAAGCACATAATTTATTATAAATGTAAGCTGAATAATTTCAAGAAAATACTTATAAATGTCTCTTGTCGCCAACGGTTATTTTATTGCTTTGTAACTCGAGTATCATGACCATGTCCGTCCTCTGCCAAGGCATACCTTGCCATATTTCTGTGAGCGAAAAGAGACACACAAAAGAGAACGATGTTTGGTGCAATCTATTCAAATTAAACATGGCACGCTCTATTGTCATTTACTTGAAGAAAACGCTTTCAAAAAAGACACTACAACCCCAAGCCACAATACCATAAATTCTATGGTTTTAGGATATATTGTAAGCAAACATTTATTAAATGCATTCTAATCAAATAATCTACTTACTTGAACGGGAGCACATTCCATAGTTACATCAGCTATTTGCTTTTCCAATTCGGAAGAAAAACAAAATATGTCATCCAAAACCACATCGTGTGACAGACACACTCTGCACATTCTCGTTATACTACCACCAATTACTTTTAACGTTTTCATTTTAAGCTCACCGTTTCAAATAGGTAGGTATTACTAGCTAGACGTTCCAAATAACCAAATGCCAGATCATCAAGGTCATGAACGAAATGAACTAGTTCATTAGTTCACTCACTGTGGGTCTAATCATTTAATGGGATCAATTCACACTTGTGTCTTAATATGAGCTGAATCTCTTGAAGTTTTTAATTGAAGAAATAAATTTAACACAGTTAAGTACGGATTTTTAACGACATATTTTAATAGGTTTGAACTGTTGAAACACGTAGCTATGCAGAATAACAAGTGAAGTTTTTATTTCAATACAGCTTACTTTCAAACAATTTGCACTAGTACATATAGTGACACAGAGATGTCACTGTTAACTTATTTTGATATCAATTACCAACAGGAACACATGTCTAAATTATAAATAGACATACTTACATTAATTTCTGTTAAACATAAATAAATGTTTTTAAAAATTTTTATTTTTGAGAATTTTCAAAATTTACGTGACTGATTGAGATCAGATTTTTAGGAAATCAGCTAAGTACAGCTGAGCTCTTTCGAATGCTGCAAGTACTATTTCAATCGGTCGACGACCAGTTCGAAAGATATTCAGGGCTTACACACACGGAGTTCACTCTAAAAACAATCAGAATACCTAGGTTTCTGGCTCCTCAAAACGTCGACACCTGTTAAAAATTCCATTTTAGAAAATAATAACTTCCCATAATTTTCCGTGTTCAGTTCATCTCATTACCATTCAATGACAGATCTCTGCGGCTGCCTGATACTTTTGCTCAAAACTTCAAATTTTGTACCAACCTTCAGTGTACAATTTTCTATCGCCCGGGGCCCCTCTTCCACACTTGTATCACAATTTAATAATATAGTCAAATCTTTGATTAACGTCTGATTAGAATTCTTCAATAAATAAAATTATCGATCAATTTTTAAATACGAATTAGAAATTAATTATTAAATACGAATTAGAAATTAATTATTAATTATTTTTATAGTTTTTAGATCAGTTCTGAAGAAGATCCAAATCCGGACCCAAACGTCAATGTATTAATTATTATTTTTTGTTAATATATTTGTCTGAAAAATTGGTCGATAATTTTATTTATTAATAATATAGTCCTTACAAAGTCTAATATCGTGACCAGCAATTTCCTTAGGTTGTCTAAATAAAAAAATAAAGCTCAGTTTTTTCGAATTAATTTGAACCGACAGTATTAAGGATTCATTTGATCAATTTCAGTCAAACTTTTATTTAGAGATACTAATTGCATTCAATGTATTTTACAGTCAGTAGTTAATATATGTATGTTATTTAGCATGTTTAGACTATCTGGTTCAAATGAGGCTGTAAAGAAAGCAATCTTATAAATTATAGACTCTGAACAGCAAAGTCGATCTGGAGCAGTTCAGTGGCAATGCATTAGAGTATATCTGATGTGGTTCTAAATCAAATATGGCTGACGCTTCAAGATGGCGGATAAGTCTACAATTATGAGAAATAGGCATAAGTTACGATGTATCTAATTAAAAAAGTGATATAAAATGCAAGTTCTTCGTATCTCAAATAAATTGAGCGCCTCAAAATAAACACGAGGCTATTCCGTGCGCGATTCGAGGACGATTAACGGATAACTCGACACGTTTTTGTATGCCAATTTTGCAATAAAAAACCGTGCTTGTTTGGAGGAAACAGTGTCAGTGCCTCCAAGTGAATATGCAAACCAAAATACGCGGCAACGCAACCAGGTGCTAGTTAGTCATAAAGCTAAACAATAACAGAATATACCTATATAAATTATATTTTTGTACTGCATTTCTGTTACGTTTTATTGCAAATCTGCCTTAAAAGTATTTCCTGAAACAACAATAAAATAAAAAATTTTGAAAAAACCAACGAACGGATGTAAACTTTGTATTAGAAAAAGGATTAAATAAAACTTAAAAATTCCCCGATTTAAAGGAGGTAAGCAATCAAAGAAATATAATTTATACTGATTTTTCACTCGGCACTTGGTAGAACATGATTAATAACAAATAGTAAAAACAAAAATAATATTAATTTAGGTAAAATAATTTCTTTTAAACAATAAAGAAAAACTTCTAATATCCGAAAATAGTGGCATTTATGAAATTCATTGCTCAGATTGTGCTGCCATATACATAGGACAGTCAGGACGGATTTTTAATTTAAGAATGAAGGAACATGCAAAAGCTATAGGTACCGACACTTAGTCATAATACCGGCTTTACGGCTCACTGCATAGACAATAATCATCATTTTAATCAGGACAATTTTATACTTTTTAAGCTATTGCATAGCTTCTATCGCGGGCTTTGAGCGCGGCGACCGAATCAAGAAATTCCGTAACGAAAAAACCTAACACCCCCCACTCCGATCGGCACAGCGGTGCGGCGTTGACAGCCGTGCATCGTCTAACGTCGTTTCAGTTCGGCAGACTTCGGCACGGTGTTTGTGTGCTCATAACTGCATAACTGCTCATAACTGATTCTATCTTTATTTGTGTATAAATGAATTTATATATAATACTGCTAAAAAATAACCTAAATTATTTAGGTTATGTGCAGAGAAAGTATAAATGATATTATATCCATATAAATGTACATCGCGCGAAATTCTATGATCAAACTCTTAATATCGTTCTTTTTGTTCAAATTTTTTGATTGAATAATTGTTTTGGTGTGTAATTACACTATTTATACCTAATTATTTATACCTAGCTATTTTCATTTTATAGAGAAGAAAAACTTAAAGACCTAAAAAGAATATGCAATAGCTTTACCGCGGCAGTCCCCGAGTGCCACACGTATTTTTTTAGATGAGTTTAGTTACAGTTAGTAATTATAATAGTATTTTACAGAGTAGCTACTGTTTGCTACAATTGTTAAGAAACAGCCATTGTTACAACGCTATCAACATAGAAAAATTAGTTTATTTTTGACGTGATAACGTCTTATAAATTGATGAAACACCGGCTGCATGCACGAAAAAGTGTCACGTTTCGAAATGTGTCACGTTCCGAAATGTGTCACGTTCCGCCTGGATATTCGAGCAAAATACGTTATCACGTAAAACTATCGACCGTAAACCGACTTTACAGACAACCAATTTTTTTTCAAACAATGTCACCGTCAGGATACGAACTCCGTGGAAAGTTTCGGGGTTCGTATCCCGACGGTGACATTGTTTGAAAAAATAAACTAATTGTTCTATGTTGATAGCGTTGTAACAATGGGTGTTTCTTAACAATTGTAGCAAACAGTAGCTACTCTGTAAAATACAATTTTAAACCTCTACACAAAATATGTAATACAGGTAAAATGCTAACATTACTAGAAGATATTGAGATTCAAAAAGCCATTAAAAATAACAAAAACATAGCTAATGATCAGTTAGATTTTAATTTATCACTTATAACTTACCTCCTTGTATTTAATCCTTTTTCTATTACAACGTTTACATTCGTCATGGGTTTTTTCAAAATTTTTAATGTGGTTTTCTTATTTTATTTTCAACTTTTTAGAGATTTCTTGCAAAATATTATTGCAGTAATACTTGCGCATTAAGAGTAAAATGTTCATTATAATGGAGATGCGCGCACAGCATGTAGTTATTTGCCAAAGTGTTCAAAGTATAATACAAAAGATCACGCCAAATCAGTACAACTCGTCGCGGGTGAATAGTCGAAAAATACGGAGGATTTTAACAGCCCGTTGCTGTACAAATTATCTTTAGTATTTTGAATTTGTGCGCCAATATTGTGGTCAGATTTTCTTGAAATTCGGTGGATTTATAGAAAAATTGTTTCTATATTTATGAGCTTAGCAACGACGCGTGTTTTTTGTTTTGCCAGATTTTTTTGTAATGCAGCGCCCCCTGGCGAGTTACCATCGTAACATCTATCTAAGATCCACCGCAAATAAAGTACAAATCATTTACAGAAAACCGCATCTGAATCGATTGGGCCGTTTGCGAGATAATTGGCAACATACGAGTGCGCACACAAACAAACAATCTGTCACCTTAAACGCATAAACCTTCTCCGTTCCGTCGTGGGTAAAAAATAAACCTATTAAGCGTTGAAAATATTATCGTTCGAATTTAGATCTGTTTGAAAAATATTTATTGCAAGCATTATTACACTGTAATGAAATTATTGTAATACGTCTATAATTTAGAATAATCCAATCTTACATTCGATATTAATTACATTATTATTGTTTTGTCCGCAATCCAAATAACTAACTTCACGTTACACCGATTTAGTATCAATAACATCCGAATTATATTGCGTTTTAAAGCACATTAATGTTATTTTCTCCTCACCTACAGTATCAAAACAAAACCAAAACACAAGTCGGTCCAGCACGGCCAAACGTAGAAATTATAGGTAATAATTTGCTGAGACGATAGTCACTGGTAACTGTACGTCCGTTAGGTGCTGGTCTTATCCGCGCTACTCCGTTAAATAACAATAGTACTTTCACGAGCAAACTTCTCTGGTCCGTGCAAGTATAGTGTGCGCGGTCTTCTTGACTTGTTGCTTAAAAGAATATTATGTATTTAATTACAACTTAAGTTTATTCGCAAAGGTACTTTAGACTTAGTATTACTTTAGACTTAGTGTTAATGATCAGCCTAGTACCCAGAACCACTACAATTTTTTTCTCCCTTGTATAAAGTTTTGCACGGTTCTTTTATATAGGTAATTTGAAGTAGTGAAGAACTGTTTATAAATACATTGATATGGTTTCATTCACGATTGTACTAAATAGACACACCGGTGGAGTCTCTATTCTGTATGTTTTAATTTATGACTTTTTAAACTGTTTTTGTGTCTGAAACACATTTGACAAATGTCACACTGGTACGGTTTTTCTCCTGTATGTTTTAATTTATGACGTTTTAAATGATATGCTACTCTGAAACACATTTGACAAATGTCACACTAGTACGGTTTTTCTCCTGTATGTTTCAATTTATGCCTTTTTAAGTTAGTCGAATCACTGAAACACATTTGACAAATGTCACACTGGTACGGTTTTTCTCCTGTATGTTTCAATTTATGCCTTTTTAAGTTAGTCGAATCACTGAAACACATTTGACAAATGTCACACTGGTACGGTTTCTCTCTTGTATGGTTTAATTTATGCCTTTTTAAAGAACTCCTCTGTCTGAAACACATTTGACAAATGTCACATTGGTACGGTTTCTCTCCTGTATGTAGTAATTTATGCCTTTTTAAAGAACCCGTCTGACTGAAACACATTTGACAAATGTCACAATGGTACGGTTTCTCTCCTGTATGTTTTAATTTATGACTTTTTAATTGATTGGTTTGTCTGAAACACATTTGACAAATGTCACACTTGTACGGTTTCTCTCCTGTATGTATTAAATTATGCCTCTTTAATGCACTCGAGTCAGAAAAACACTTTTTACAAATCTTACACTGGTACGGTTTTTCTCCTGTATGTACTAAATTATGCCTCTTTAATGTTCTCGAGTCAGAAAAACTCTTTTTACAAATCTCGCACTGGTGTGATTTCATTTCTGTAGAAGTTTCCGATTTTTTAAATAACACATTGCGAAAGTCGTGAGACCTTAGGTTTATGTTTTGAGGTGTACTAGAATGATCGATGTCTTCAACATTTTCGGAGCACAAGCTATTATCGGCTTCTTTTAACGGAATAAATGTCTCTTCCGGTTTCACTGGTATTTCATTGCCACTTTCAAATTTAAGGACAGACTCAACGTTTCCTTGAGTATCTACACCTACTTTCGTATCCCCAACGTCTATCACTGAATCCTCGCAACTGATTTCATAGCCTTCACACATAGATGGAGTTTCTACTGCGTCGGCACACTCGTTTGAATTCAAAGAATTGTCATCCATTGGTTCTTCTTTAATTTCGGATTTTAAAGATATTTCTTCGTTAGTCATATTTACTGGGCTAAAATTTTCAACCACTTCCTGTTTTAAAAAGACATTATCAAACTCATCAATAATTTCAAAAGGTGTAAATTTCGTAGCGACATCAGCAATGTTCTGGCTTTCGGAATTATCAAAATGTTCTTCGAGGGTCGATTCAACCTGGACCTGAGTATGATAATCGCTCAACTGTCGTAGATAGCGCTGCAGTGTTTTATCAGACCGTACTGCTTGCATTTGGAATTGGTGAAAGTTCTTCAGTTGAGTGAAACATAATTCACAAATACACGTTGGCAACTTATCGCGTCTAGTAATCTGTGAAAAAAATAAATACATGAGTACAATAATGAAGGCTTGGTAAGTAGAATATGGCTGTATTCTTTTACTTTTGTTAATTGAGATATAACAATATAAAAGGTAGCTCGCTCAAGTTGTCAATTATATCGTTTTTGTTACAAAATCTATCTTGAAAAAAAAAAATTGGTTGTCTGTAAAGTCGGTTTACGGACGATAGTTTTACGTGATAACGTATTCCGTAATACATAACCTAAACCTCCCAAAATTTGGTTTCAATCCGCTTATCCTTGGTGTCGGAATGATAAGAAATGTCAAAAGTGACGTTTGCAACTTACAAAGTATTATGTTCTAATAATAATTAGTTATTCCAATACTTAACTTAGAAGGCGTTGCATGTCAAAAAATTGAATTAAACATTAGAAATGCAGCCGTTTTCATGTTAAGACAAGACATACGTTTGCTTCTAATTTCCATGTACGGCAAACAAAGACAACCGACCGCGTCGCGCCATGCATTAGACAACATTGCATTTATACAGCTATTTTTCTATATAAATTTGTATAAAATATTTTTCTATATAAATTTGTATAAAAAAAACTGTTTAGGCAAATTCTGTTATACGAAATCTATGTAAAATGTTCTCCTCTTTCGTTTAAGACTGGTTTCAAACCGATCTGATTTAAATTGAGCGAGAAATTAGCAAAAAGCACGCACAGGGTCAGGCGGAACGTTACGCGTTAGGAACGTTACGTTACACTTTTTCGTACATGCAGTCGGTGTTTTATCAATTTATAAGATTGGTGATTCATCAATTTATAAGACGTTATCACGTCAAAAATTGAATTAAACATTAGAAATTCAGCCGTTTTCATGTTGCATTTATACAGCTATTTTTCTATATAAATTTGTATAAAAAAACTGTTTAGGCAAATTCTGTTATACGAAATCTATGTAAAATGTTCTCCTCTTTCGTTTAAGACTGGTTTCAAACCGATCTGATTTAAATTGAGCGAGAAATTAGCAAAAAGCACGCACAGGGTCAGGCGGAACGTTACGCGTTAGGAACGTTACGCGTTACACTTTTTCGAACATGCAGCCGGTGTTTTATCAATTTATAAGATTGGTGATTCATCAATTTATAAGACGTTATCACGTCAAAAGGAATTATCTAAGTATAAATTATACAAAATTTATGTTCAGGAATAGAAGACATATTTGTATATACATAAGTGAGTTTTAAGTTGATGCTTTTTTTTTACCGCGTGTAAAAATCAAATAGACGAGCAAATATTTCAAATAGTTTTTTTATCAAAACTCAAAAATAAGAGAGAAACAGCTTTTCGAAGTTTAAATAAATTTTATTAAATTTTCTTTAATTTTGAGGTCGGTCCTGGGGTTATATTATGTCACTATGGAAATAAGTTGTTATTATCTCTCAAAAACAGAACAATACACATGTCAGTTTCAAATAAGCACCAACATACTTGATAATAACAACTTATTTCCATAGTGACATAATATAACCCCAGGACCGACCTCAAAATTAAAGAAAATTTAATAAAATTTATTTAAACTTCGAAAAGCTGTTTCTCTCTTATAAGTACGGTTTTAGGTACCTAGTTTATAATAAATGTAGACTGAATAGTTTTCTGGGGAATACTTATATAAACGTCTTTTGTCGCCAACAGTTGTTTTATTGCTTTTTAACTAGACTATCAAGACCATGTCCGTTCTCTGCCAAGGCATACCTTGCCATATTTTTGTGAGTGCATGGAGCTGTATATAAACTAATCTATTCAAACCGAACATGGCACACTCAATAACTTATATTTGAAAAAAACGCTTTCAAAAGAGACACTAGGACGCCAGGCCACATACCAGACAAGAATTCATGAGTCGTAGGATAGATTGTAATTTGTGAACATTTATTTAGTGCATTCTAGCCAAATGATCTACTTACTTGAACGGGAGCACATTCCATAGTTACATCTGCCATTCTCTTTCCCAATTCGGAAGAAAACCAAAAATCACATCGTGTGACAGACATAATCTGCACATTCTTGTTAAACTATCACCAATTACTTGTAACTGTTTCATTTTTAAGCAGCCGTCTCAAATAGGCAGGTATCTCAGGAATTAAGTAGCTACAAGGATGTCTCTGGCTATAAGTGAATAAATAAACAATAAAAAACATATAAATAAACAAAAATTAATATTTATTTATTTATTTATTTATCCACTCAACAGACCTAAGGTCCACTTACAGAGTGTTATAATACAATCGCATACACATATAAAGAAAAAAAATACAAACAAAAGACAATTCAGATAGAATAAAGCTTATTCATAAATTGCTGTAATGAGTCAGCAAAGAAATCCATGGTTGGATTATTTGCCATTATTGAGTTGGTTATTACAGACATACTGTGTATAGGTGACATTTCAGCGTTACGTGTAGAGTGAGTATCAGTCTGAAAAACTACATTTCTATTTCTGGTTGTTAGACATGGAACTTTAATGTTAAAAAAAGATATTAGTGCACTGCTGTCGATACAATTGTGGAATAACTTGTAAGCAAAAATGAAGACTGAAATGTCACGCCTCAATTTTAAAGATTTAATATTAAATAGGATAAGTAATTCAGTATAGGGTGTATATGTAGGATAGTAATGATGAATTTTATAGAAAATGAATCTTAGAAACTTACTTTGTATTATTTCAATTTTTTTAATGTATATATTGTATATTGGATTCCACACTATGGCAGCGTATTCTAATTTGCTTCGGATAAAAGCGTAGAAAAGAGTAAACATAGTGTTAATATTATTCAAATCCTTCGAAAAACGTATAACTACACCTAATAATTTATAAGATTCATTAACTATTTTAGTAATGTGATCATTAAAAGTTAATTTACTATCAAAATGCACTCCCAAGTCACTGATATGGTCCAATCTTAGCAAATTCGTGTTATTAATTGCATAGACAAAGTCTATACTAGTCAGTTTTCTTGAAAAGGATACGCACTTACATTTACTGATGTTAAGAAATAATTTGTTTTTTACACACCACTCACTAACACTTTCGAGGTCGGCTTGAAGTCCCTGGCAGTCAATAATGGAAGTCACTGCTCTGTAAAACTTCATGTCATCTGCATAAAGGACACATTCAGAGTTTTTAAGGCTATCCGGTAAGTCATTTATAAATATTAGGAAGAGTAAAGGACCCAAGTTTGAACCCTGAGGAACACCAGACTTCGGGCGAAATAATTCTGAGTTAGCGTTGTTAAATTTTACAAATTGTTCTCTATCATGTAAATATGAGGAAAAGAAAACCAAGGCATTATTACCGCACCCGAAGGCTGACAACTTATTTAACAGCAAAGTATGGTTAACTCTATCGAAAGCCTTGGAGAAATCAGTATATATGACATCAGTCTGTATGCCGGCGTTTATGTTATTAGAAATACATTGCGTGAATTCGGTAAGGTTTGTCACTACTGATCTTTTATTCACAAAACCATGCTGCCTACTAGAAAGGTACGGACTAATATGTCTATATAGACGATTATAAACTATTTGTTCCAGAATTTTCGCCGGAGCTGAGATGACAGAGATAGGTCTATAGTTGTTGATTAGTTTTTTATCACCTGATTTAAATATTGGCACAACTCATGCTCGTTTCCATACTTTAGGGAAAGTAGATGTTTTTATAGAAATATTAAATATTATTGAAAGAGGATATAGCAAAACCTCGGAGCAACCTTTCCAAATGAAATTAGGTAGGTTATCGGGACCAGCGGACGATTTTGGTTTTAATTTCTTAATGGAATTTAGAATCTCGTCATTACTGACTGGTGTTAGATTAAAACAGTCATTCACGTACATGTTGCTATAGTTATTATCAGCAGTACTGTCATCGTAAACACTTTCAAAATAGTCTGCAAAAGCGTTACTTATGCTCTCATTATCATTTAACACAACACCATTATAGTACATCGAATCATTCCCACTGTTCACAAATTGACGTTTATTTTTTATATATGACCAAAATTTTTTAGGATCCGAATTAATTGTACTTTCACAATCGGTAATATATTTATTGTAAGCGACTCTTATTTTACTTTTTAGTTGTTTCCGAATTCTACAGAAAAGCGATTTGTAATGCAAATAATCATCGGAAAACAATTCACTAGATTTCATCTTGTTAAAATAATAGTTTTTATCTTTTACTAATGTAATAACGTCTTTAGTATACCACACGGGATATCTACTAATCGCAGATTTTTTAGTGGGGATATATTTGTCTAACGTACTGTATATATAATTATAGAATTGTTCAACGGCAAGGTTAATATCACAGTAACAGTTTAAGAAATTCCAATCAGTTTCAGAAAAACATTTATAAATTGACTCAAAATCGGCCTTTTTAAAGTCATAATCTCGCTGTCTTACTGTTGGTTTAATTTTAACTCGGTTGCGAAGAATAGGTACAGTAATTAACAGCGCAGGATGGTAAGAATCTTCTACAATTAAAGGGTCTTCTTCATGGGATACTTGCAATTTCACATTAGATAATACTAAATCTAGAGTTCTTCCAGCACAGTTTTTTACATCGTTGTATAGTTCTAAATCA
This sequence comes from Xanthostigma xanthostigma, assembly GCA_963575645.1. Lineage (NCBI taxonomy): Eukaryota > Metazoa > Arthropoda > Insecta > Raphidioptera > Raphidiidae > Xanthostigma > Xanthostigma xanthostigma. Next base: position 7,055,024 of record OY754474.1, read on the forward strand.
AAAAAAGACATAAACTCACAAAGGTTAGTACATATTGTACCAGAACTTAACAAATTATAGTCTATGCCAGTAATACAAGAAATGTTAAAATCACCCAACACTATCAAATTACTTTTAAATTTCAACATAATTTCAGCGCAGTTATCATAAAACGATTTATAAACGTCAGCTGAACACCTCCCAGAAGTAAAATAGGCAACGATGATCGTGAACCACTTATTAAACATCATAACATTTAAAGCGCTTAAATTTAAATCAGAACTTACGTGAGGGAAATCAATTTCAGTGCATTCAAACTCGCTTTTTATTGCTAACAATGTTCCACCACCAAACTTCTTGTTAGTGTCAATTGCACTTCGGTCATCTCGGAAAACCTTATATCTGTTACCGAATAATTCCGTACTGTACACGGTTTGATTTAACCAACTTTCAGTTATAGCAATTATATCATACGAATTAGATAAAGTGTTTAGATAGAATTCTTGAATCTTTGTCCGTAATCCTCGCACGTTCTGGTAATATATAGACACACTCTGATTAGTGGACGTTTTATGCTATTGGTTTCTCTGTATTATTTTTGGCACCCCTCTTATATATCTAATGGTAAGACCATTATCGCCATTCGGATCTCGTTCTGTCAGCTCAGATTTCAATTTTCGCAAATATTCTCTCTGCATAACCGTGCGATCTGAACCGATTTGAACATTTGAGCCGCTAAGTTTATTTTTATTTTTGAATATACTAATTGCATCACTTTCACTGTTCAGAATAACTTTTAAAGGTCGTTTCTTATCATCATTTATTCTGCCTAAACGGAACACTTTAATATTATCCAAAGATATGTCAGAAGAAATCTTACTGATTAACGTTTTCACAGTACCGGTGTCACTAGCTGCTCGTTCGTCAGATGACTCACTGTCCGATTCAATCACGTTATAGATTATAATGTTTTTCGACCTTTTCTGTCGTTCACTTACTTCGCTGACAATCGTTTCCATATCCATAGTATTCTCATTAATAGAGGGTTGTCGCGAAATTTGATCACGTAATTCTCTTACTTCCTTCTGGAGATCAGTAATCAAGGATTTCAGTAGGGCTATAGATGTTATATGCATATCGCAATTTTCACAATAATACTTCACAGACCGGCTTTCGGATTTGAGTATTCGCACCTCAGATTGAGTTGCATCTGTACAGGTGGGATGATATCCCATCTTACATCCATCACAAAACAACGCTTTATCAGTTGGGACAGTCTCATTACACTTCATACATGAAGTAAGCTTATTCATATTGGCTGCAGTTTACAAAACTATTTAATACCAGAACAGGTTTAAACGTTAATTGTATATTTTTAATTTTTATACTATTAAAGATCAAAAAGAGAAAACTGAAAAATCTTAATTTCTCACTAAAACCAGTTTCTAGAGATCTCCCGTTTTCACAAACTGAAAACACCAAAACAACTACACTTTTTTGAAAAATGTTAGGAAATTTAGAACCCGTTATAAACAAAATCTGAACTACAATCGCGGAGCGAACAAAAACACGTGTATGCTACTACAATTTACATACTACTAATATAATAATAATAATAATATATCTTTATTCCATCCTACTGAGTACAGTGTAGAATGGGTCAACATTAACAATTTCCAAGAGAAAACAATAAAAATAAAAAATATTATCAATATGGCTGACTAAAAATATTTGTTCATAGAATAAAAACTATTTATTTTTAAGTACATTTTGAGCTCTTGCTTGAACTTTTTTATTGGTATCTCCAACAGTCTAGGGGGTAATTTGTTATAAACCTTTAAAATTTTATTTGTTACGCCGACGTTAACATGAGTTTGGTTTAGAATATAGTTTTTTTTTCGCGCGTGTTATGCTCATGAGCTTTTAAGTTTTGTTCGAAAAGCGAGTTATTGGTTTAAACCAAAACAGCGCATTCTAGTATGTACAGATCATAAATTGTTAACAACCCATGTTTCCTAAATATTGGTTTACAGGATTGTCTTGTACTAACATTTTCATCAGCTCTGAGACATCTCTTCTGAGCTTGAAACAAGTCCACCATCTTCGTTGATGAACCCCAAAATATTAGGCAAAAACGGAGATTTGACTCCACAAAGCCATGATAAGTATTTAAAAGAATAGCGGGTGGTACAATTTTATTGATTGCACGAATCATATAAATGAACCATTTTTTTTACCTACGTGCTCGATATGTGTATTCCATTTTAAATCTTTGTCAATTAGCAGCCCTAATAGTTTTATTTATTATACAAACTTATGTGCACCTGTTCGATATATATAATCTTATCTAATAATAAACTTACCTGATAACTATACCTCCACGCAAATAGCCTTAGCTGCTAAGCGTGTTGTATTAAAATAAAAAAAAATATATAGCTATGGAAGTTCGAAACAACGAAATGCCAGATTATCAAAATCATGAACGAAACGAACTAGTTCACTCACAGTAGGTCTAAGAAGACCAATTACCACTGTGTCTTAATATGAGCTGAAACTCATGAACTTTTTAATTGAAGTACCTAATAAATATCACAATATGGATTTGCCACGACATATTGTAATACGTTGGAACACTATGTCTAAACTAATGGATTTGGAACCACAATATATATAAATGTGGTTCCAAATCCAATATGGCTGACGCTCCAAGATGGCGGATAACCCTTCCATTATGAGAAATATGCATAAGTTACGTCGTATCTAATTAAAAAATTGATATTAAATGTAAGTTGATTGTACCTCAATAAACCCGGAGCAATTACGTCCGCGATTCGAGGAGGATGGACGGTCAACTCAACACGGTTTTGTAAGCCAATCTTGCAATAAAAACCGTGTTTGTTTGGACGCAACAGTGCCTGCTACTGAATACGCTTTTGTAAAATATGTTATATTAAGAAATCGTGTTTGTGGGGAGGCAGTAATACTTCCTACTGAATATACAAATCGAAACACGCGGCAACGCAACCAGGTGCTAGTTAGTCATAACGCTAAAAAAACACAATATACATAAATTATATTTTTGTTCTGAATTTCTTTTAGGATTTATCGCAATTCTGCCATTAAAAAATACCCATTAAGTGTTGAAAATATTATCGATAGAAATTAGATCTGTTTTCAAAACATTTATTGCAGGCATCATTTAATAATAATAATAATAATAATAGTAATCTTTATCTATATATATAGAGTTCCGTGACTGACAGACAACGCACCGGCCAAACCACTGAACGGATTGGGCTGAAATTTGGCACACACATAGTTATTACGACGTAGGCATCCGCTAAGAACGGATTTTTGAAAATTCTACCCCTAAAAGGGTGTAACGGGGGTTCAAAATTTGCATGGAGACATCATATAAGATACATAATATATCAATTCGAAAATGCGCAGTACTACTCCTTATCAACAAATAAAGAAGCACGTGTTTCGTGCTTTCTCAAAAACAACCCCTTCAGAGGGTGAAAAGAGGTAAATAGCATAAAGATCAACATGTGTGTCATTTTCAAGGTTTTCCAGGACGTTAATCACGTGAATGTCATCAATTTTTAAATTTGTTAGAGGAGTTTACGTCGAGAAAGGAGTATCTATGCCAAATAATGGGAATGCATCCATGTTTCGTCTCAACCGCGTGCGAAGCCGCGGGTAACGGCTAGTTAGTACCTACATATAAGTGCACTAAAAGGCGAGGTTCAGCCACAGGCTGCTTCTCGCTGTATGTAGGGAATGCAATCCCGGGATCTCGCATACATTTTGCGGGATTAATCTCGGTCGAAAATTCTGCGGGATCCCGCTGGACTGGCGGGAGTACAGAGAAGGTTCATATGTGTTACTCGACGCACGGCGGCGCGTGAACTGGCATTTGGAAAGCGAGCGATTTGTTATTGGCGGTGATCGTGAGCTTACAAAATTAGAAAAACAGTTTTTCAAACAAATAAGTCACAATTCAAAAATGTTCAACTTTATACCTGTTGGTTCAATTTCCTGGCGTTTTAATCCACTTCAGTGGTTTGTGGGAGGCGACTGTAAAGAGTTATATAAGTATCATTTAAGTCGAGTAAAAAAAATGCATTGTTTACGTTTGAAGAAATGTATATGTTACGGTTAATACAAGAAAGTAGTTTATTCGCGAATTAATCGGCTAATTAACCGAATTAACCAATCCTTGACGTTGGTCAATTCGGGTATTAGCCGGTTAATTCGCGAATAAACTACTTTCTTGTATTAACCGTAACATATACACTCCTAAATCAAATTTAAGCTTATTTGAATTCGCGATCCATAAATCCAATATCCGACAATCCCTCTGACTTGAACGCCTTAACTTCTGATCATTTCCTTATGGGCGACTCACCCAGCGCCCTTTTGGAGCCAAATCTTGCAGAAGTCGAAGAAAACCGGCTGTCCCGATGGCAGCGTTACAGCAACATTTTTTTGGTTAATTTATGTCTTATCTTTATGTCTAAAAGTATTAATAAACCATTTGATATGTATAAAAAACTTGTTTAATATTAATTAAAATTAAAACCATAAAAACGAGGTCTATTAGGTCTTTATTACGATTGAATTGAGAAGTATAAGTCCACCCTGCTGGATCCCGCAAATACCAGGATCCAGCGGGACTAAGATGGTTCAGTCCCGCAAATACCTGGATTGAAATTATCTTGCGGGATTGCATTCCCTAACTGTATGTACGATATTATTGTAATCCGTCTATAGTTTAGAATAATCCAATCTTACACTCGATATTAATTACATTATTATTTTTTTTTTCAAATTTAATTAATTTTACTGTCCGCAATCCAAATAACAAACTTCACATTACATCGATTTAGTATCACGAATTTCGGAATTAAAATGCGTTTTTAAGCACATTAATGATACTTTAGAGAAGTCATAATGTTGCAGTTTCTCCCTTGTATAAGGTTTTGCGCGATTTTTTTAATATAAGTAATTATAATCAAATGATATTTACCATACCATGTATACTATAAACAAGTGTAGTCATAAATTATTATTGTAATACCTTACCTGTTAACGATATATTCACGCAATAGCCTTAGATGCTGAGCGTGTTTTATTTAAATAAAAAAAAATAGGTAATTTGATAGTGTCGTCACATTAATATGGTGTCACTTCTGACTGTATCTACTAAATAGAAAGTTCTCGAATCACTGGAACCAATTTTTGTTATTTTACACCGAGCGAGGTGGCGTAGCGGTGAGAGCACTAAACTCGCATTCGGGAGGTACCGGGTTCGAATCGCGGCGGGGGCAGATGTGTCTGGGACTTTTTCCTGCTGTCTGTCGCCGGGAAACGGTAATTCTTGTACCGGCCATTTTGTTGAGGTTTTTCATGGTTTCCCTCAATAATTCCAGATAAATATCGAGATGATTCTTTATTCAAGGCCATGGCCGAATACCTATCAAACTCCTATGCTCAATATTAATTACCTATCTCATGCTAATGTCCTAAAACCCTTCATTCGCCCATTGCGATTAATTAAGTGAAAGTTTAAAAACATGTTGAAAATAACTGGAAGTGTGATGGATGGAAAATAGTAATGGTGCTTATGGCGTCTGTTATGACATAAAGTTGAGAAACGGATATGTTGAGTGTTATAGATTTATATTTCCCGACAAACAAATATTATGCCATCTATCGATATATATTTAAGTTAAGTAAGAAAACGCAATGTATGTGAGTTCAGTTGTTATAAGAATAAAGTACTGGAACGATGTATGTTAATTAAAAATTGTAAAGAATATGTATCTTCAGTTATTATTTAATTAAAATAAACGTATTTAAATAACAGGATGGTAAATACATTATTATTATTATTATTATTATTATTATTATTATTATTAAATTTTACACTGGTGGCGTTTCTATTATGTATGTTTTAATTTATAACTTTTTTGAACTGTTTGAATGTCTCAAACAAATTTTACAAATGTCTCACTGACACGGTTTCTCTCCTGTATGTTTTATTTTATGCTTTTTTAAAGAATTTGAGTGCCTGAAACACATTTGACAAATGTCACACTGGTAAGGTTTCTCTCCTGTATGTTTTAATTTATGGTATTTTAAATGAGTCATTTGTCTGAAACACATTTGACAAATGTCACACTGGTACGGTTTTTCTCCTGTATGTCTTAATTTATGACTATTTAAAGAATTTGAATGTCTGAAACACATTTGACAAATGTCACACTGGTACGGTTTCTCTCCTGTATGTTTTATTTTATGCTTTTTTAAAGAATTTGAGTGCTTGAAACACATTTGACAAATGTCACACTGGTAAGGTTTCTCTCCAGTATGTTTTAAATTATGGTTTTTTAAATGAGTCATTTGTCTGAAACACATTTGACAAATGTCACACTTGTACGGTTTCTCTCCTGTATGAGTTAAATTATGCCTCTTTAAGCTACTCGTCTCAAAAAAACATTTTTTACAAATTTCACACTGATACAGTTTCTCTCCTATATGTATTAAATTATGCCTCTTTAATTTACTCGATTCAAAAAAAAACTTTTTACAAGTCTCACACTGATACGGTTTTTCTCCTGAATGTTTCAATTTATGCCTTTTTAAAGTAGTCGAATTACTGAAACACATTTGACAAATGTCACACTGGTACGGTTTTTCTCCTGAATGTTTCAATTTATGCCTTTTTAAGTGGCTCTTCTGTCTGAAACACATTTGACAAATGTCACACTGGTAGGGTTTCTCTCCGGTATGTTTTAATCTATGACTTTTTAAAGAACTTGCTCGACTGAAGCACTTTTGACAAATATTACACTGGTGTGATGATTTTTCCCGTGTAGAAGTTGTTGATGTTTCTAATAATACTTCGCGGAAGTCGCGAGACTTCTCGTTTAAATTTTGACATTTACTAGGATTTTCAGTTTTGGTCAGATTATCTTCATCAGAACGAAGACATGCGTCGTCTTTAACATTTTCGAAGCGCAGACTACTATCGGCTTCTTTTAACGGTGTCAATGTTTCTTCCCTTTTCACTGGTTTTGTCTCCATCGAGCCACTTTCAAATTTAAGGGAACACTCAAAGTTTTCTGCCGTAGCTACACCTACTTTCGTATCCCCAATGTCAATCATTGAATCTTCGCAACTGATTTCACTGCCTTCACGCATAGAGAGAGTTTCTACTGCGTCGGCACATTCCGTTGAATTCAAGGAATCGTCATCCATTGGCTCTTCTTTAATTTCGGATTTTAAAGATATTTTTTCGTTGGATTTATTTAATGAGCCAAAATTTTCAACCAGTTCCTGTTTTGAAGAGTAATTATCAAACTCGTCACTAATTTCAGAAGGTTCACACTTTGTAAAGACATCAGAAATGTTCTGGCTTACGGAATTATTAGAATGTTCTTCGAGAGTTGATTCATCATGGGTCTGCAGATGACAGTCGCTCAACTGCTGTATATAGCGCCGCAGTGTTCTATCGGACCGTACTGCTTGCATTTGGAATTGGTGAAAGTTTTTCAATTGAGTGAAACACAATTCACAAATATACGTCGGCAACTTATCTTGTCTAGTAATCTGTGAAAAAAAAAATCATTATGAGTACAATAATGACGCCTTGCTAAGTAGAACCTGACTGTTTTTTTTTTCATTTTTTTTAAATTGAGGTATAACAATATAAAAAGAAGCTCGCTCAAGTTGCCAATTTTGTCGTTTCTGTGGCGACTCTATCTCAAAGGCGGCAATATCTATAAGCTATACGAAATGTAATTTCAAGAATGGAAGACATATTGTATATATTTTATGATATGGTATGATGTGATATTCATTTAGTCAGTTGAGACATATTGTCGATGTACGAAATATAAAATGAGATTATAAAATTATCGACAACATAAAAGTTCATCAAGACTATAAAGGGCATGTTCTAATAAAAAAAAAATAATATTTGTCTTGAAAATTGACAAGGTACGGTTTTTTTAATCTTTTAAGCACCTAATTTATTATAAATGTAAGCTGAATAATTTCTGGAAAATACTTATAAATGTCTTTTGTCGCCAACGGTTGTTTTATTGTTTTGTAACTCGAGTATCATGGCATTGTCCGTCCTCAACCGGCATAGGCATACCTTACCATATTTCTGTGAGCGAAAAGGGACACACAAAAGAGAACAATGTTTGGTGCAATCTATTCAAATTGAACATGGCACGCACTATTAACTTTTACTTGAAGGAAACGCTTTCAAAAAAGACACTACAACCCCAGGCGGTTGCGGTCTAGTATCTGGCTGCACGATTTGAGAGGTGGAAAGGGGTGTAGAGGACAGAAAAGGGTTGTAGAAGCATCCCCTTAAATTGTGGAGGTGCGGAAATCTCTATTCACCCCGGAATTACAAGTCGCATACCCCTTTATCGTTCACCCCGGAATTACAATTCGCATACCCGTTTATCGTTCCCCCCGAAATTGTTTTTTTAAAACTCCACTTTTGCACTTCCCGTTTCAGTGCGAGACAATTCGCATACCCCTTTATACAATGTCTAAGGTTGTTTTGGAACACACTCATATTCACTGTGCACATAACCACAATATGTGACATTAGGCCTACCTATTACATCGTTACGTTGAAAAGTTTATTTATTTATTTTGCAAAATATAGACATTTCCGCACCTACACAATTTAAGAGGATGCTTCTACAACCCTTTTCTATCCTCTACACCCCTTTCCACCCGTCAAATCGTGCAGCTAGATATTAGACCAGAGCCCCCCAGACCAAAATACCATACAAGAATTCTATAGTTTTAAGATATAATATTGTAAGCAAACATTTATTTACTGCATTCTAACCAAATAATCTACTTACTTGAACGGGAGCACATTCCATAGTTACATCAGCTATTTGCTTTCCCAATTCGGAAGAAAACCAAAATATGTCATCCATATTCACATCGTGTGACAGACATAATCTGCACATTCTTGTTAAACTATCACCAATTACCTTTAACTGTTTCATTTTTAAGCAAGCCGTTTGAAATAGGCAGGTATTTCCGGTATTTCAAGAATTATCATATTATGTAGCTTGAAGTTCGAAAGAACGAAATGCCAGATTATCAGAGTCACGAACCAAACGAACTAGTTCATTAGTTAGTCACTGTGTGAGTCTAAGGACACTTGTGTCTTATGAACTGTGACACATGAAGTTTTCAACTGAAGAAATAAAGGCCATAGGGCGATTAGCAGGGTAAAAATGGCTTTTAACATGTATCATGTTTTAGCCCTGGGGTACTAGCGTCAATTTTTTTTATTTAACCATGATTTCATTTTTTGCGCGTCAATTTTGCGCGTCAATTTTTTCCGCGCAACACATTTAACCATGATTTCATTTTTTGCGCGTCAATTTTGCGCGTCAATTTTGCGCGTCAATTTTTTCCGCGCAACACATAGCTGAGAGACGTATGAAATTTTGAGCGTCATTTCCGAACGTCGATTCCGAGCATCGAGTCCTCCGCGCACGAAACATATAGAGGAGAAAACATGATACATGGTTGAAATTTTTGGTTCTAGAACAGAAATTTTTTATATTCTTTTTGTAAATATCTTTATGATATTCTATGGATATGAAACATAAAGATCCTGAAAATTTCAGACTTTATTCTATATCGGTCTCTTCAAAAAGTCAAAATAAGTAAAAAATGGAATATCATTTTTCTTTCTTTGGATTGAGTGAACCGATTTGACTGAAAATTTAGTATGTTAGGCAGGCAACAGAGATAGGCGGAGAGCTGACGACGAATTAAGGGTATGTATTTTAGGCAAGTTGAAATAATAAAAAAACAGTTTTTTTTCAATGGGTGAATATGGAATCGCCAGTCTGCAAGAGCGTTTGCGCAGCTTTTGCATTTGCAAAAAAATTAACCATACAAATATGTTTTAGGCAACGATTTTTTTTAATTTAGCATTTGTATATATAATCCAGAAATAAACATTCCAGACTATTGTGTCCGTTTTAAAGTATGACCTGACGCCCCCCCCCCTCGAATATATTTAATTGATATACTCAAAAAATTTAATAAAATGGACGAAAAATTTGTTAATTTAAAAAGTATGAATAAATCTGTACTTAGACGTAGGTATCCTATTTATATTATCATGTACTTATGATGGCGGCTATGCCAACCATCGTAATTTGCGGCGAATCCCGCTCGCTGCGTGTACATTGTTCACTTTGTTACAATATCCATATTATTGTCCCAAAAGTCGACGCTCAAACATAGTGAGGTGATTGGGGAGGTCATTTCCAATCAAAGCAACTGTAGGATAAATAAATCATAATATGAAACACAACATTAATTTTTCGATTTTACTTATTTTTATTTTAAACTGTAAACTGCGGTAATTATAACACCAACTTGAAACTTAACACAGCAGTGCAACCAATCAGATCTCAGTCAGATAACAACTGAGGTTATTATATTCACGTGATAACTACACGTGTTGGTTGGAAAAACTATAGCAGTTTCACATCCATAGTGTGTAAAGCAAACTACACTTTGTATTTTCTTTTAACTTCTTGGACATTCCTTTTTGACACCATTACATTTTGGTCAAACCATTCAGAGCATCATTGTAGCACAAAACGTGCGTAGTTCAAACAATGTTTAAATAAACATCGACTACGGGGACTACTATGATGAAGTCAAATAGTTGAAAGGTCGGAATCAACAAAACTTTTGTTGACAAATGAACTAAAGCGGCGTAGGCAGTGGTCGGTCGAGTGATACGTCCTCGGGCTCGTGTGCAGAAATCTGTTGACTTAACAAAACACTTCGAACAAAGTCGAATAGCGTAACCAGCAACTTCCATAAGGCAGCTCTACACTTGGTCAGTTATGCACTTTCGATCGAGGCATGAAGAAAATATTATTGTTAGAATTTAGATCTTTATCCAAGTGTGTAGGCTTTCACGGCCCGGTGTTGATCCAAATCTTCTTGGTTTCCGGGTTTGTATGCCGTGGTCCATTGGTATTTCTACCTGAAGTTTCGTCTACAACTGCGGGAGACATTATCAAAGGCGATGTGGTAGCGGGTAAAGTGTCCTTCTAGGTAAGTGTGTCGACAACTGCGGTACTTCCTTCTTTTATGGTCAGCGTGCACGTGTTCTCTGCTCGGTCGTAGAATGCTCTTCTGCGATTGGTCATTCCATTCAGTCAGGTAGAAATACCAATGAACCACGGCATACAAGCCCGGAAACCAATAAGATTTGAATTTAGATCTTTTGTCAAAACATTTATTGCAAGTATCATTACACTGCAACGATATTATTGTAATCCGTCTATAATTTGGAATCTAATCTCACATAACATTGTTATTTTTCTCGACTCGCTGCAACCAATTTTTGAAATTTTACCCTGGAGGCGTTTCTATTCTGTATGATTTAATTTGATACTTTTTAAGTGACTCGATTGTCAGAAACATTTTTTACAAATGTCTACTGGTACGGTTTCTCTCCTGTAGGTTTTAATTTATGACTTTTTAAGTGACTCGATTCACTTAAACACAACAAATGTCATATTGTTATGGTTTCTCTCCTGTATGTTTTAATTTATGATTTTTTAAATTACTGGTTTGTCTGAAACACATTTGACAAATGTCACACTGGTACGGTTTCTCTCCTGTATGTTTTAATTTATGATTTTTTAAATGACTGGTTTGTCTGAAACACATTTGACAAATGTCACACTGGTACGGTTTCTCTCCTGTATGTACTAAACTATGCCTCTTTAAAACACTTGATTGAAAAAAACATTTTTTACAAATGTCACACTGGTACGGTTTCTCTCCCGTATGTCTTAATTGATGAATTTTTAAAGAAACCTTATGTCTGAAACACATTTGACAAATGTCACACTGGTACGGTTTCTCTCCTGTATGTTTTAATTTATGGTCTTTTAAATGAGTCATTTGTCTGAAACACATTTGACAAATGTCACACTGGTACGGTTTCTCTCCTGTATGTATTAATTTATGACTTTTTAAAATACCGAATTGTCTGAAACACATTTGACAAATGTCACACTGGTATGGTTTCTCTCCTGTATGTATTAATTTATGCCTCTTTAATGTTCTCGAGCCAGAAAAACACTTTTTACAAATCTTGCACTGGCGTGATTTCCTTCCTGTAGAAGTTGCCGATTTTTTAAATAACACATTGCGAAAGTCGTGAGACCTTAGGTTTATGTTTTGAGGTTTACTAGAATGATCGATGTCTTCAACATTTTCGGAGCACAAGCTATTATCGGCTTCTTTTAGCGGTATAAATGTCTCTTCCGGTTTCACTGGTATTTCACTGTCACTTTCAAATTTAAGGGCAGACTCAACGTTTCCTTGAGTATCTACACCTACTTTCGTATCCCCAATGTCTATCATTGAATCTTTGCAACTGATTTCACTGCCTTCAAGCATAGATAAAGTTTCTATTGCGTCGGCACACTCGTTTGAATTCAAAGAATTGTCATTCATTGGTTCTTCTTTAATTTCGGATTTTAAAGAAATTTCTTCGTTAGTCATATTTACTGGGCTAAAATTTTCAACCACTTCCTGTTTTAAAAAGAAATTATCAAACTCATCAATAATTTCAAAAGGTTTAAATTTTGTAGTGACATCAGCAATGTTCTGGCTTTCGGAATTATCAAAATGTTCTTCGAGGGCCGATTCAACCTGAACCTGAGTATGATAATCGCTCAACTGCTGTAGATAGTGCTGAAGTGTTTTGTCAGACTGTATTATTTGCATTTGGAATTGGTGAAAGTTCTTCAGTTGAGTGAAACATAATTCACAAATACATGTTGGCAACTTATCGCGTCTAGTAATCTGTGAAAAAAAAACACATGAGTACAATAATGAAGGCTTGGTAAGTAGAATATGGCTGTATTCTTTTACTTTTGTTAATTGAGATATAACAATATAAAAGGTAGCTCGCTCAAGTTGCCAATTTTATCGTTTTTGTTACAACTCTATCTCGAAAAATTAAATATCTATAAATTATACAAAATTTATGTTTAGGAATAGAAGTTATATTGTATACAGTATGTGCATATAGGGAAATTAACATTGGGAAAAAATACTTGGATCAGAGTTAGCCATGAGTCATGACTGCATTAATTGTTATTTCTATTGAATTATCGTGGTAATATTGAGGATTTCGATTTTATTTTGATTTATTTTTATTTTACTTGGGTTTTTTTTTAACAATAAAAAGCTCTTATAAATCATTATTTTAATTTTTTTGTACAAAAATAAAACAAAAAAACAACTCAATCTGTTTGGAAACATTTCATTCAAAAATTGTCTGACTGGTATTATGTATGCGCGTTGGTAATTCAGTGATCCAATGTCTTTAGGTTCAACTCGAATAGGCGGAGATATTTGATCTCGCACCATATTTAAGTATTTTTGGGAATTTAATGTCCCATTAATAAAAAAAAGTCCGATTATGTTGTAATCATTTGAATATTATCTTCGGTAGTATACACATTCATTTTGCAAAAGAATATTATCTGTCAAATTAAAAAACAAGATTTCAAGGCTCACTCTGATCCAGTCATTTTTTCCCATTGTAATTTCCCTATGTGCACCTTACGTGTTTACATACTCTAGTCTATAATTATTTATGATATGGGATGATGTGATATTTATCTAGTCATCTGTGACGTATATCTATGTACGAAAAATAAAATAAAATTATAAAGTTATCGACAACATAAAAAAGTCATCAAAACTATAATCCGTTTTAAATAAAAAATTTAATATTTGTTTTGAAAATTGAGTAAGTACGGTTTTAGGTACCTAGTTTATAATAAATGTAGACTGAATAGTTTTCTGGGGAATACTTATATAAACGTCTTTTGTCGCCAACAGTTGTTTTATTGCTTTTTAACTCGACTATCAAGACCATGTCCGTTCTCTGCCAAGGCATACCTTGCCATATTTTTGTGAGTGAGCTGTATATAAACTAATCTATTCAAACCGAACATGGCACACTCAATAACTTATATTTGAAAAAAACGCTTTCAAAAGAGACACTAGGACGCCAGGCCACAACACCAGACAAGAATTCATGAGTCGTAGGATAGATTGTAATTTGTGAACATTTAGTTAGTGCATTCTAGCCAAATGATCTACTTACTTGAACGGGAGCACATTCCATAGTTACATCTGCCATTCTCTTTCCCAATTCGGAAGAAAACCAAAATATGTCAGCCAAAATCACATCGTGTGACAGACATAATCTGCACATTCTTGTTAAACTATCACCAATTACTTGTAACTGTTTCATTTTTAAGCAGCCGTCTCAAATAGGCAGGTATTTCAGGAATTAAGTAGCTACAAGGATGTCTCTGGCTATAAGTGAATAAATAAACAATAAAAAACATATATAAACAAAATTAAATATAATAATAATAATAATAATATATCTTTATTCCATCCTACTGAGTACAGTGTAGAATGGGTCAACATTAACAATTTCCAAGAGAAAACAATAAAAATAAAAAATATTATCAATATGGCTGACTAAAAATATTTGTTCATAGAATAAAAACTATTTATTTTTAAGTACATTTTGAGCTCTTGCTTGAACTTTTTTATTGGTATCTCCAACAGTCTAGGGGGTAATTTGTTATAAACCTTTTAAATTTTATTTGTTACGCCGACGTTAACATGAGTTTGGTTTAGAATATAGTTTTTTTTTCGCGCGTGTTATGCTCATGAGCTTTTAAGTTTTGTTTGAAAAGCGAGCTATTGGTTTAAACAAAAACATCGCATTCTAGTATGTACAGATCATAAATTGTTAACAGCCCAGTTTCCTAAATATTGGTTTACAGGATTGTCTTGTACTAACATTTTCAACAGCTTTGAGACATCTCTTCTGAGCTTGAAACAAGTCCACCATCTTCGTTGATGAACCCCAAAATATTAGGAAAAAACGGAGATTTGACTCCACAAAGCCATGATACGTATTTAAAAGAATAGCTGGTGGTACAATTTTATTGATTGCACGAATCATATAAATGTACCATTTTTTTTACCTTCGTGCTCGATATGTGTATTCCATTTTAAATCTTTCTATGTCCTAAATAAGCTGTAAATTTCCGAAGAAAAAAATTAAAAACGTAAAACACGGTTTTTTCAATATTCAAATACATTATTATTATTATTAAATTTTACACTGGTGGCGTTTCTATTATGTATGTTTTAATTTATGACTTTTTTAAACTGTTTGAAAACACATTTTACAAATGTCTCACTGACATGGTTTCTTTCCTGTATGTTTTATTTTATGCTTTTTTAAAGAATTTGAGTGCCTGAAACACATTTGACAAATGTCACACTGGTACGGTTTCTCTCCTGTATGTTTTAATTTATGGTCTTTTAAATGAGTCATTTGTCTGAAACACATTTGACAAATGTCACACTGGTACGGTTTTTCTCCTGTATGTCTTAATTTATGACTATTTAAAGAATTTGAATGTCTGAAACACATTTGACAAATGTCACACTGGTACGGTTTCTCTCCTGTATGTTTTAATTTATGACTTTTTAATTGATTGGTTTGTCTGAAGCACATTTGACAAATGTCACACTGGTACGGTTTCTCTCCTGTATGCTTTAATTTATGCTTTTTTAAAGAATTTGAGAGCCTGAAACAGATTTGACAAATGTCACACTGGTACGGTTTCTCCCCTGTATGTTTTAATTTATGCTCTTTTAAATAACTCATTTGTCTGAAACACATTTGACAAATGTCACACTTGTACGGTTTCTCTCCTGTATGAGTTAAATTATGCCTCTTTAATTTACTCGAATCAAAAAAACATTTATTACAAATTTCACACTGGTACAGTTTCTCTCCTATATGTATTAAATTATGCCTCTTTAATTTACTCGATTCAAAAAAACACTTTTTACAAGTCTCACACTGATACGGTTTCTCTCCTGTATGTTCCAATTTATGACTTTTTAAGTTAGCCGCATTTTTGAAACACATTTGACAAATGTCACACTGGTACGGTTTCTCTCCTGTATGTTTAAACTTATGACTTTTTAAATAGCTTGGTCGACTGAAGCACATTTTACAAATGTCGCACTGGTGTGATTTTCTACCTGTAGAAGTTGCTGATTTTTCGACGTCTTTCACATTTTCGGAGCCCAAACTATTATCGGTTTCTTTTATCGGTATAAAGGTCTCTTCCGGTTTCACTGTTTTTTTCTCCCTCATGCCACATTCAAATTTAGGGAAGCCCTCAAAGTTTCCTGGCGCATCTATACCTACTTTCGTTATCCCAACGTCTATCACTGAATCCTCGCAACTGATCTCATAGCCTTCACACATAAATGGAGTTTCTACTGCGTCGGCACACTCGTTTGAATTCAAAGAATTGTCATCCATTGGTTCTTCTTTAATTTCGGATTTTAAAGGTATTTCCTCGTTGGTTTTATTTACTGGGCTTAAATTTTCAACCACTTCCTGTTTTAAAAAGACATTATTAAACTCATCACTGATTTCAAAAGGTTCAAATTTTGTAGCGACATCAGCAATGTACTGGCTTTCGGAATTATCAAAATGTTCTTCGAGGGCCGATTCAACCTGAACCTGAGTATGATAATCGCTCAACTGCTGTAGATAGTGCTGAAGTGTTTTGTCAGACTGTATTATTTGCATTTGGAATTGGTGAAAGTTCTTCAGTCGAGTGAAACATAATTCACAAATACACGTTGGCAACTTATCGCGTCTAGTAATCTGTGAACAAAATGCATATGACTACAATAATGAGGGCTTGCTAGTAGTACGTGACTGTATTTTTTCGTTTTTTTTTTTTATTTGGATATAAAGGTAGCTCACTCAAGTTGTCAATTTTATTGTTTTTGTTAGGAAATCCACATACTGTCAGAGTTGTGTTTTTAATCTATACTGATATAATAATATAATTTGTTTGTTTGAACGCGCTAATCTCAGGAACTACTGGTTTAAATTGAAAATTTTTTTTTGTTGAATAGCCCATTTATCGAGGAAGGCTGTAGGCAATATAAAATCAGGCTACAACCATTAGGAGCGGAGCATTAATGAAAAATGTTGCAAAATGTATCTCAAAAATAAGCTTCTATTCAGGTGAAACGCACTAACTAAATATACTCAGCGTTGCCAGAATACAGCGCCGGCTAGCGCAATCGGTAGAGCACACGACTGTCAATATCAGGGTCGTGGGTTCAAGCCCTACGTTGGGCGAATATATTTTTATTTTTTTTTTCTACATTGCTTTCTTCTAAGGCTTACATTTAAATTTATTTTAATTTTACTTAATTAATTAGAAAAAAAAAATATTAGTTAAAAAAAGTATAAATACTGCCTTTTATCGACAAAAACTTTTGAACGGTAACTCCGATCATCATCAAATTTAGACACAACATTCATCTCGGTAAACTAAGATGAATGTGTGTACTCATGTTCCTTCCTTCTCCATTCGTTCTTTTACACCTGGGTGAAACCGGGCGGGACCGCTAGTGAATTATACAGACGTTAGCTCAATTAATTCAAATAAATAAAATCGTAACTTAGTTTATAATTGAACAGTTTTTAGAGAGTCCGAGAGCTAATTTTCAGTTTTCATTACTTTTTTCTGTTTAAAATTTTTTGTACCTATCTATTCTATAGCTGACGAGTTTGTTTGTTTGGTTGAACGCGTTAATCTCAGGAACTACTGGTTCGAATTGAAAAAAAAAATTGTTGGATAGTTCATTTATCGAGGAAGGCTATAGGCTATATAATATCACGCTACGACTAATAGGAGCGGAGCATCAATGAAAAATGTTGTAAAATGTAACTCAAAATTTGTTCGTTCGACAAAAACTTTTGAACGGTAACTCCGATCATCATGAAATTTGGACACAACATCTCGGTAAACTAAGATGAACGTGCCTACTCATGTCCCTCCCCATCATTCGTTCTTTCGCACCCGGGCGAAACCGGGCGGGACCGCTAGTAATGTATATTTATGACATGATATTTATTTATTAGTAGAAGTTTTGTTCCAAAAATATGTATTGACGGAGATTTATTTGGTTGAGGAACAAGTTTGAAATAAGCTTTACCATTTATCGAAATAATATTAAATGTAACGATTATTATACATGTTCATAGGCCCTGATGATGAAAATATATTTTTCGAAACGGTGGTCACAAGCAATACTCTGGTAAAGCTTATTTCAAACTTGTTCCTCAACTAAATAAATCTCCTTCGATATTTATTTAGTTTATATTTGACATATCAACGAAATACAAAATGACATTATAAGTAGCATAAAAATTCATTACGACTATAAAAGGTTCGCTCAAACTAAATAAATTTCATATTTTTCATGAACATTGAGTAGGTACGGTTTTTTAACCTCTTAGGTAATTTATTATAAATGTAGGCTGAATAACTTCCTGGTAAATACTTAAAAATGTTTTTTGCCAACGGGTGTTTCACTGCTTTTTAAAACAAGTACAATGACCATGTCCATTCTCTGCCAAGGCATATCATACTAATATTATAAAGAGAAAAGATTTGTATTTTTGTTTGTAATGAATAAACTCAAAAACTACGGGACCGATTTTAAAAATTCTTTTACTAATAGAATGCTACATTTCACTGGACACCGAGTTGTTAATCGAGTTAAATTAGGGATCTCTACGAAAACTCGAGTAATATAACCCAAGGTGTAAAAAATATATGATAATATAAAACTCAAAATTCGTCCGACGTCAAAAACTTTTAAACGGTAACTCCGATATCATCATAAAATTTTAACACAACATTCATCTCGGTAAACTAAGATGAACGTGCGTACTCATGTCCCTTCCTCCCATTCGCTCTTTTGCACCCGGGTGAAACCGGGACGGACCGCTAGTCTTGGCATATTTCTGTGAGCGTAAAGCGATAAGCAAAAGAGAAAGATGTATGGAGCAGTCATAATCTTTTCACGAGGAAAGATGTCCCTACCTGATTCCTTTCTATTAAAATTGAACACTCGTTATAGACTATTTGCTTCGTGAAAACGCTTTCAAAAGATATGACATGTAATAGTGTCTGTATGGTATTGTGGTCTAGTGTCATGACACCAGGGCACAGTACCATATAAGAATTTTGTAATTTTAGGAGATATTGTAAACATTCATTTTAAGCAAATTATCTACTTACTTGAACAGGAGCACATTCCATTACTACATCTGCTATTTTCTTTCCCAATTCGGGAGAAAAACAAAACATTTCACTCAAAGTCACATCGTGTGACAGACATAATCTGCACATTCTTCTTAAACTATCGCCAATTATTTTTGACTGTTCCATTTTTAAGCAAGTTATTTTAAATAGACAGATATTTCATGAATGAGTAGCTACTAGCTATAGAGTATAGAAGTTTGAATGAACGAAATGCCAGTTTGTGAGAGTCATGAACGAGAAACGAACTGGCTCAATAGTTCACTCACTGTGAGTCAGCTGAGAACATGAGCTGCGATTCATGAAGTTTTTAACTAAAGAAATAAATACAATATGGATTGTTACCATTGTACAGTGCTAATAATCCTCGGGTTGAAGCACACTTTGTGTTGTTTGTTTTCAAAAATAAAAAGAAAAATATGGATTGTAATAGGTCGGAACGGTATGTCAAAATCAAGAGCGTAGATAGGGTGGGGGGGGTAAAGGGGGTAATTACCCCCAGGATCAAAATTATAAAAAAATAAAATTGTAAATAATGCGAATACCTGGCTAAAAAAATAAAATTTAGAAACACTTCTTGAAAAAAATTTGTAAAATCGGTTTGGACATTAATATTTTGCTTGACATCTTCCTTTGTGAGTATTCTTGTGTGATATTAAAAAAAAAACTTAAAAAAAATATTGATTTTTTGCTTTACCCCTCCCCCCCAGAAAAATAAAATATCTACGCCCTTGGTCAAAATTATAAACAGATTATTAATTACATACATTAATTATTGTTGTTAAAATTGAGTAAACTAAATATAATAAAAAAAATAATAAAATTAGATTGCAGTAAAAATTATTGACTTTTTTACGTTGTGCTTGTGAATAATTGTAACAAAAAAAGTAATTTAAACGGGAATTTCATGACGTTCCACAATTACCGTGAATTTAACGGTAATTTTTACTGATTTTTTTTCCGTGTAGGATCACTGCATTGATCTTGGGAATAGGTACCTATTGAAAGAAAAGGTCCTCGCTAGGTCCACGTCTAGATTAGTCCACGCTACGCCACTGTATTCGGAGCTTCGGTCGAGAACGTGGCCGATTATTCGGTATTGATTTCAACAAAGTAATAATATAGTTCAACCTTAAGTTACTGCGAGATAGGAGAAAATTCAGACACAAACCTGTAATAAAGCAGTAAAACGAAGATACTGGTACACGGTCTCCGTTACGACGACAATGGATTTCGTGAGACAACAATCAGCTCGTCATTCTAACAATGACACATATATTGTTGTGGAACAACAGTCGGCTTGTTGTTCTAACAATGATACACAGATTGTTGTGGGGCTAACAACAATCGGCTTGTTGTTTTAACAATGATACACAGATTGTTGTGGGGCTAACAACAATCGGCTTGTTATTCTAACAATATGCGTAGGTAAAAAGGGCTTTGTTGTCAAATTCCAGACAACAATAAATGCTAGAAAAGAAAGAACGATCCAGCGCATATATAAACCACAGAATAGCTCAGTGAAAAGGCAGTCATACTGCATACATTGTATTCCATGAAGTTAACAATCGACAAATAGTAGTGACATAAATTAACAGTATCGTGAACAGTACTGAGGTAACTGCTGAGAAATAAATGAACTGTGTATATAGTTAATAAATAAGTGTGCTAAATAAATTTTGGTGTTCCTGTGTTGTAAATATTTTGTGTACATAAATAGTGACTTTGTATTCTTCATTACTTATTCTTTTATTTTATTAGTTAGAATTTGTTGTTTTATTTCTGTTACGGAAAAGTACTTTCGTTTGTGTGTTTATTTGTTTTGTTAACGTTTCACTATTGTAAATAAATATTTTCCACCACGAACTAGAACAGTTTTGTTACAATACGTTGTGGGGATAGAAGACCAATATTCTATTTCAGTCTAGGACTTACGGATACCTCAACCTCAAGAGTCTCTTCTATCCGCAGTAAGCATTAATATTTAATGGAATGAGGCGAGAGAATTTTCATTTCTAAATTAAAACGTGTTTTCAATACACGGTGCTTGCAATAAAACCATCTAACTTCATGTAATACGAACTGAGTAGAGCTACAGGTACACAGGTACTGGATATTATGCATGTACCTAGGTATATATAGGTGAATTATTTTAAGGAGGTTGATGCATTACAGTCCCAATCAAAAGTAAGTCGAATTCTAAATGGGAACTTTTCCATAATAAATTTTTACAAAAGGTTATAAGTCGATGATACTAATAAATTATTGTCATAAAGGCATAAATAAATATTTTTTTTTAATATTACTTAATTATTTCAGTATTTTACTTAGCGGATTAATTTTTGATTTTTTTGTACAAAGTTAGGTTAGAAAAAATAAATGTATGTAAATATCTATATTTTGCATATTTTTTGCAGTAAATAATTAAAAAAAGAAATTAGAAGTAATAAAAATTAAAATTAAATCATTAAAAAGTTGAAAATTCAGTTAAAATTGTTAAAATTGTCAAGAATAAAAGTCCATAATCGAAAAGTGCTAAGGTTTAATATTTTTTTTTATTCATTAAAAGTCTCCTAATTAAATTGAAAAATATATGAAAATATGCGTAAGACATCGATGCTTTACATAGTTATTTTTCGGAACTGCTGACATTATTTGGTTATTTGCAAAAAATTAAAATGTACCGTTTGCATGCTAGGTTGACATATTTTCCATAAGACTACATGTAAAAGTTTTTTTTAATTTTTAACTTTATAAATCTCCTAATGACTTTGGATTTTTTACAGAAAATTTTGTCATAAAAAATCGATTAAAAAAACTTTATTTCAGATTTTTTTCATTATCTTCGTAAAACGGCTGAGCCTCCTTAAGAAGAGAGTACCATAAACCTGCGAACAAACCATTTTTGGTTCAAGCAAGTCTATGTTTTCTATTAAGGGGTGGTTCTATATGGTTATTCGTTTGTCCGTTTTGTCGCCAGTCGAGACGCATTAAGTCTTTTATACTTACACTACTGGCCCGGTCCGGCTTCGCCCGAATTTGTAGATTGCTACCCTTTATTCGTCGACTTTCCTGAAGGTCCATTCTAAATATTGGTGAAAAAAATTTGAAATCGGATGAGTGGTTTCGAAGATTACCCTCCGCATACACACAAACTCACAAAATTCGCACTCTCTCTTTATAAATATTATTATAGTAGTACATTTCAATAAAAACTTTTTTTTTATTATTATTTTTTTTCTTGTTTTTAGTCTTTCAAAATTGTAACTATTATGACATTAATTTGTAAAAATTATTTGATTATTTTATTCAAAATGGTTGTGAAGGAAAATGTATTCCGTCATCTTAGGGCATCCGCCATATTGGATATATGCATTGTCACCAGACTTATATACATGTGTGTGAAATTTCAAAGTTTTAGTAATTAGCACATAATATCTCTTGCGCATGCGCAGATTTTCCCCAAAAATAAATTACAAAACTTTCTTGTAAAACAGAAATAATCAACCGCTATGAAATGTAAAGCATTACTATATAAGAAACAAGGTCATAGCCCATATCTCTTTTGCGCATGCGCCGATTTTCCCCAAAAAATTTACAAAACTTTCATGTAAAAATAGATAAAATAATAAGCCGTTTTAAAACTATATTAATATTATATAAAACAACATTATAAAAGATATACTCTTTTACGCATGCGCCGATGTTCCCAAAAAACAATAGACCACTTTATATTTGCATATCAAAAATCCTCCCAAAATTTGGTTTCAATCCGCTCATTCGTGGTGTCGGAATGGTAAGAAATGTCAAAAATGACGTTTGCATCTGTCAAAGTATTATGTTCTAATAATTAGTTATTCAAATTGTTAACTCAGAAGGCGTTGCATTTCACAAGTATTTGAAATGCCATCCGTTTTTGAACAAATGCAATCGTTTTATTTTAAGACAGAACAAACGTAATCTTTATATTACCATATTAAACCGTGCAACAGAGAGAGATAACCGAAAGATGTTTGCCATCGGTTATATCAAATTCAATTTATTTCTAAATAAATTTGTATAAAAAAACTGTTTTGGCAAATTCTGTTGAACGAAATTTATGTAAAATTTTCTCCTCTTTCGTTTAAGACAGGTTTCGAACCGATCTGATTTAAATTGAGTGAGTTATAAGCGAAAAACTTTGTTTTTTCTTTATTGCTCCCCTCTGGGGTCAAAATTCAAAAATCGGGCGACGTTAGGATTTAAGTTACCCGGAAACGAATCGAACCAAAAAATGTTTTTTATATATTATATATATATTATATATATATATATTATAAAGAGAGAGAGAGCAAATTTTGTGAGTTTGTGTGTATGTGGAGGGTAATCTCCGGAACCACTGCACCTATTTGAAAAATTCTTTCATCGTTTGAAAAGTACATTACTTCTGATCAATAGGTATAGGCTATATATTATGTATATTATGTGCAAATTAGCTAAAGTTATTATGATATTCGTCAACTAAGTCGGAAAAAGTCGTGCTTCTTGAGAGATTCCACGGCGTCCGTTGCGGGAATAGTTAAAGTTACACGAAAATAATGTATGGCTGAATTGTTCCTCTTGAAAAGTTCTAAAAAAAGTCCGCGACAGCGTATATCTATCTTCTAAGAATAACTCACGAAAACCATGTTTATCTTTCTTTGGTAATAAATAATGCACTATTTACGGAGCTGTTTTAACCGATATAGTGTTAATCTATATTTAAATTTATTATTTTAAGTATTCAATTTAGAACATTATTTGACAAAATAATTTTGGTAGCAGTCGGCGGTGCCGGGGATGTCAGCGTGGGAGAGGCTCAGGTATGCGAAGAGGGAACCTAACAAAATAAATGATGTATTACGAGCAGGCCCTGGAAAAACAATGTATATTATAAACGTCAAAATAATTACGATTCACACTGCAAATCACTAATTTGGACTGTAAATTATTTGATTTGAAAGGAAAAGAGAGGATAATATATTTTCAGTGAGTAGTTTTAAGTAATATTTCAGTTTTTTTTATATTTCTAATTTTTTTTACATATTAAGTTCAATAATATTAGTTCAGTCGACGGAATATTTTGTTTCGAAACACGGCTTCATTTTTCCCCCTCGCGTTAATATAAAAGCGCTTTTCGTGGAGACCAATTTTGCAACGTAAGTCGCCGAATAAACAGTAGCAACCTAAAAATTCGGGCGAAGACGTACCGGGCTACTAGTATGATAATAAACCAATTTTTTGTAGACCCTTGACACCTGGGGGTCCACGGTTTAAGCCCTATCAAAAACATAAAATGTAAAAAAATTCCAAAACTCGCAACGCAGTTCTTCCGCTACAAAAAGTTGTAAAATCTCCTATAAAACCAAGTCAGTTATTTTATTTAGTGTCTATGGAAGCACCTGTCCAATAACTACGTTATAAATTGTTACCTTATCAATTTTTTACATTTTCATGTTTTTGTTGGGATTTTATTAACAACTGAAACTAAAATCTAAATTTTGTATAATAACGAAAATAACATAATGGCATAAAATGATACAATCACATAACTAAGTCTATAAATTTTTTTATAAGGGTTGGGAAATTATTAGCTGAAACTTATTACATGACACACGGGTATGGTTTGTCGCAAGTATGTGTGCGTTTGTGACTAATTAAATGGCTTGAACTGGAGAAACACTTCTTACAAACGTCACACTGGTACGGTTTCTCACCAGTATGTGTGCGTTTGTGAACAACTAAAGTGCATGAATTGGAGAAACACTTTTTACAAACGTCACACTGGTAGGGTTTCTCACCTGTATGTGTGCGTTTGTGTATATTTAAAGTGTATAATCGGATGAAACTCTTATTACAAACGTTAGGGTACGTCCAAGATGCAAGCTGGTAGTCAGGTAGTCAGACGCTGGTTTTCTGAGTCAGACAGTCGGCGTGCATAAAATCCTTTGTTGCTAAATAGAACTGGCCATAATGTACCAGCGCGCAGTTTTCCGGCGCACCGGCTCTCTGACTCAGATATTTACCAGTATGAATTGTACATTCTGGTTTCAGACAACCTGCGTCTGACAGTGTTGTTTTTAGGTGCTATAAAATATGGATATCGAGGATTTTATTTCAAAAGGGGGTTTTGTGGAAATTCGCCCAGTTCTTCGTAAGCCTGTGTTCAATTTTTGACAAAATAAAGTAAAAAGTATCCGGACTCATTCGGAAATATTCAAAAAATCGGTTTTCGTCGGCAAACAATTGCAGAAAAAGGTGTTTGTACTCCCTGTAAATCGACCTTAATTTATTAATTGGATGTATTTCACTTTTAACAGAATTTAATTTAGATGTAACATTGTCACCAAGCAGCAACAAAGCTGCAATCGGTACTGTTCGCTCCATAATTATTTAATATGAATGCTCTGTTTGCGCCGATAACCAGCTTTCATATTGGCCACACCCAACGTCGCTGGGAGTCAGACAGTCAGACGCCAAAAATCTGAATCTGACTACCAGCTTGCATCTTGGACGTACCTTTACACTTGTATGGTTTCTCACCAGTATGTGTGCGTTTGTGAACGTTTAAATTCCATAGTATGCTGAAACTCTTATTACAAACGTTACACTTGTATGGTTTCTCACCAGTATGTTTGCGTTTGTGAAGATTTAAACTGCTTATTTGGCTGAAACTCTTATTACAAACGTTACACTTGTATGGTTTCTCACCAGTATGTGTGCGTTTGTGACAGTTTAATTGACTCGATTGGCTGAAACTCTTTTTACAAACGTCACACTGATATGGCTTTTCACCTGTATGTGTACGTTTGTGAAGGCTTAAATGACTCGATCGGCTGAAACTCATATTACAAATGTTACACTTGTATGGTTTTTCACCTGTATGTGTGCGTTTGTGACTAATTAAATAGCTTGAACTGGAGAAACACTTCTTACAAACGTCACACTGGTACGGTTTCTCACCAGTATGTGTGCGTTTGTGAACAACTAAAGTGCATGAATTGGAGAAACACTTTTTACAAACGTCACACTGGTAGGGTTTCTCACCTGTATGTGTGCGTTTGTGTATATTTAAAGTGTATAATCGGATGAAACTCTTATTACAAACGTTACACTTGTATGGTTTCTCACCAGTATGTGTGCGTTTGTGAACGTTTAAATGGCCTAATAGGTTGAAACTCTTATTACAAACGTTACACTTGTATGGTTTCTCACCAGTATGTGTGCGTTTGTGACAGTTTAATTGACTCGATTGGCTGAAACTCTTTTTACAAACGTCACACTGATATGGCTTTTCGCCTGTATGTGTCCGTTTGTGACAAACTAAATTGCATGAATATAAGAAACACTTTTTACAAACGTCACACTGGTAGGGTTTCCCACCAGTATGTGTAAGTTTGTGGTGATTTAAAAAGTATTTATGGTTAAAACTCTTTTTACAAACGTTACACGTGTATGGTTTCTCACCTGTATGTGTGCGTTTGTGGCAGTTAAAGTGGCTGAATTGGTTGAAATTCTTAAAACAAACGTCACACTGATATGATTTTTTACTCTTACAGGTATGATTTTTTAAATTAAAAGATGTTCTGAAGTTCGTATCACAAATGTCACAATGATACTTATTTTCCGTTGCTTTTTTTTGTGTGCCATCATTGACCGAATGATTTTTTTCTCTCTCTTCACTTTTGCTCAATTCTGCGACATTGCTCATCGGTTTGTGGTCAATATCGATCTTTGAATATTTGCTGCAGATTTCTCCTCCGACACTGTTAGATGAAGTTTCTAGTGTTTCGTCAGCACATTCAATTAAATTTAATGGATTATCGTCGGTTGGTTCGAATTTTAAAGGCATTTCATAGTTATCTTGTTCTGATGATTTAATATATTTCGCTTTCTCCAATTTAATGATGTAGCTAATATCAACTTTTGAGTCTTCGCAACCGATTTCACTACCATCACTTTTGGATAAAGTTCCTACTGTATCGTCAGCACATTCTGTTAGATTTAATGAATTATCATCCATTGGTTCGTCTTTGATTTCGAATTTTAAAGGCGTTCCTTCGTTAACTGTGTTTGCTGAATTACAATTTATAGGCGCCATTTCATTCGTAGCAAGCTTCGTGCCAAATATATCATAAAATACAATAGATTCACATTTCACAGAGACATCACAGTGACTCGTTTCATGGGTTGAATGTTCCTCAGAAGACTTCTGAATGGAGGAACATTCAGACTGGACTTGTTTGTCAGAAATATGCAGTTGTCGTAAATAGCGTCGCAGTGTTTTATCAGACTGTACAATTTGCATTTGAAACTCTTGAATTTTCTTGAGTTGAGTGTAACATAAGCGGCAGATGAAATTTGGCATCTCATCATGTCTTCTTATCTGAAATAAATAAAGCGGTTTTCTTAATTTTAGATTATAATACCATTCAATAATAAGATGAATCTTTTAGAAATCAAGACAATTATAAAGTGAACAGCCTGTAGCCTGAGACTTACAATTAATTTGTTCATTTATTATAATTTTTACATTTACAATTTTTACAATTTACATAATACGTATTGTGTTGGTACCAATTCCCACCCAGGAAATTTAATGTGTGTTTATTTTTCCAAAAAGCCTTAAAGTTTTTCTTGGCGTTTATTTTATTTTTATGGGAAAAACTGAGAACAAAAACATCTTTTGGCAAGTGATACGAAACCTTAATAACAACAGAAGATAAGTACACATAAAACAAAATATTTTCTGAGGTTTTAATGCATATGGTGGGTTGACATAAAATCATTACAACATTTTCTCAAATTGATTTATATTAAATTAACTTCATCTAGACACGCGGCAGCCTGCCAAACCAAGTTCAACAAACAAACAAAAAAGGTATAAGCAGCCGTGTGTTATATTACGCGAACGATTTGGAGCCACTTTTGACCCCTTAATAACTCAAAATTTATTTAAGATAAGCAAATGAAATTTGGTTTATTTGTTAAAGCCTCTTAGATTAACTAGAGCCCCGAATTTCATAAATATAGCTCAAACGGTTACTGAGATATTAACGTCTTAAACTCGGCTTTTTTATCACTGACTGACAAATTCACTGACATATAGATCAAAAACCTAACTCACTTCCAGATGACCTAGAAAGTTAAAATTTAGCACCCAGCTAGATAATTGTATGTATACAAAGGAAAAAATCAGAAACAAGAGTTTGATCAAAATTTGTGATTTGCACAATTAATTCACAAATGTTCATTTTGAAAAGAAGTCCGTAATTTTCTGTTGAGTGAGCGACTTAACGTTTGAAAGAAGACTGGATTGTAAACAAACGACAGTTCTGTGCATTATGAACGCTTCAAATTATAGAGAGTAGGGAAGCCGGAACTTCAAATTTTTGCATGTTGGCGGGCAAGATAGTATTCCTTCAGCTTCAAGTTATCGAGGGGACCAACTAATATTGATTTTATTCATTTATCGAGTATTTTTCAAGGGACCGTGTAACGACCCGAACAGGGTTAAATAAAATCTTTATCAGGAAAGTGAACAATCGGCAATAGTAATAATTTATAAAACAAAGTAATGCTTAGTGATACAAAAAAGAAACGGATGCATAAGTAAGTAAGAGGACCGGCTAAGGCAGTAGGGTGATAGCATTCATTTGAGAAACATCACGCCTGCTCAGTAAAAGAATAGAAGTGCACAATATTTTGTGTTAAATTGATTTTTGCATTTACATTGAAAGTTTTTTATGTGCTATTCTTTCGCAAATACGTTAATAAATATTATATTACGTTTTTGTTGAATTTTATATTCATTTTATTTCATTTTTGTACCCGTCATCACATTATTAAAGTCTTGGTGGTGTTGCAACCGGGAAAAAAATTCAAATTATGAAGAGATTCAAATTAACGAGTGTAAAATTATCGAGAGTCGATTGTATATATAAAATAAAACTAGGTTACAACCATCTGTGAAATATCAATGTTTATGCGGGTTTGTTTGTTAATTGATGGCAATATTAACGCTTATAATAAAAATATTGTAAATGGTGCAAAAAAAGTACACAGTTTAAAAAAAAATAATTCGATTTAATAATTCGATTATTTTTCGAGCAAGTTTGATTTTAAATATAGCAAGGCTTTTCTTATGAAGAAATATGGGGGTCACAATCTAAAGGTCATTAACTTATCAGATTTGCTGATAAAGTTTTCCGCATTGATTAACAAAATCGGTATATGCACTTACTGTTACTTATACCCATTGTTTTATGTTAAAATTTTAAATTGGCGTATTTAACGTTGCTGTCAAATTGTAACTATGAAGTAATGTAAGTATGTTTGGAATAAAAATAAATTGACGGTATTTAACTCATGTTTGCCAACATGATTGGCAGAATTGTAGGTATATTATCCATACAATACAAAT
Organism: Xanthostigma xanthostigma; assembly: GCA_963575645.1. NCBI lineage: Eukaryota > Metazoa > Arthropoda > Insecta > Raphidioptera > Raphidiidae > Xanthostigma > Xanthostigma xanthostigma. The sequence continues at coordinate 7,084,739 of OY754474.1, forward strand.
TGTTCAATTTAATTTGATGCTAAATTGAAATTATTGTTATAAGAATCAGTTGGGAATTAATAGACTATATTGTTGTTTAATATTAACAACAAATGCATTAATGACGCTTGGAAAGAAATAATCTTACCTGAACGGGAGCACACCACATAATGATGTTCGATAGTCGATTTCTCATAACAGCCGAAAAATAAAAGATATCTAATAGCGTGTCGTCTTTTGATAAGCACACTCGACACATTGAACTTAAGCCGCGTCCTTTTACCGATATTTCCTTCATTATTCGATAATATTTACAGTCCTTGCTATTCACTACTGGTTAGTGGTTCGTACTCAAGCAGTCAAGACACCACACCACTGACATGGAGAAATTGTGATCAGTATTGCCAACAATATCAGTATGCATACAAATTATAGCTTAAGAAAAATAAATGTTTGTGTTCCTAGGCCGCATAAGTCAATATTTAAAAGATTTTTTTCTATATACGGCTCCAAATATTTTTAATATATTACCAGTGAATCTAAAATTCACAGAAAATAAAAATCAGTTCAGCAAGAAACTTAAGGAATGGTTATTAACGCATAATTCTATTGAAATGCTATTTTTCACAGTTCAATGAGTATAATCAGCTATGAATCTGTATAAATTATGACTTTTGCCTTAAAACATAAATATTTGTAAAAATTATATTAATTTAATTACTCATTTAAAACATCCAAATTCATATGCAGGCCGTATTATAGTTTATTATTATTGTTTACAACGAGCACGCTCGATCTTTTTTTTGTTCCCGCTACTAATACAGGAATACCTAAAGTAGCGCTGTATTGTCTCTCTGTGTTAAATGATAATGCTTTTTTTTGTTTATTGTATTTTATGAGACAAATATATTATTTCTATTTTTTTCTATTTTCTAAGACTAATGTAAAATTTGCTAAGCTGCTGTTAAAATTTTGCCAAAATAATGCTAATTGCTTTGTAATAATGCTAAAAATTATGCTAACATTTTAAAATGAAAAATAAAACGTCATTTAAATTTAAATATTTATTAACAAACATTATTTAGATTTATTTTATTTTTTAATCGACTAGGTATGTTGTCGAACAAAATATTATTTTGGTCTTCATCGGCAGCTGATGAGCATGTAGACGCGAAAGCCTCATTGTCAAAACTATAACACTGTGTAAGATTTAAGAATAGTAGTTAGTAGTATTTATCTGCCTTCTTTAGACCAATCTGGTGTATAAAAGGGAATTTAAAGTTTTTACCGACAAACGGTTGCGAAGCTAAGTTTTTACTACATTCATTTGACAATTGAAAACGCGTTCATTTCTGCGTTGATTTAATATTTTCTTATATGCTAAAAATATGCTATATGTTAAACAGAAAATGACATGCTAAACAACATAAAAATATGACAAATCTAGCATAAAATATGCCGAATTGGCAACACTGATTGATGAACATATTATTGAAACATTATTGCAACACGTAAGTTCGCAACCTAAAAATAGTTATCTGTCAAAATGTATTTTCAACTTTATTATTTTTTCTATCAAAATTCTTAATGTTATTTAATAATAATAACGATTAATACCACAAGAACCTACAATAATTAATTTAGATTTGAAGGCACACATTAAAAACAAAATAAAAAAAATTGGGAAAACGAATGGTTACATTTATCAAATAACAAATTAAGAGACATAAAGGAAAAACCATCACATCAAGAATACAATACCCAAATAAGCAGAAAACAACAAATACAACTCACAAGATTAAGAACTGGCCACACAAAACTAACTCATACATACCTATTAAAAAAAGAAGAGCCTCCTAGATGCAATCAATGTAATCTTATAATAACAGTAAAGCACATTTTATAGTACAATCAATCTGGCGAAAAAAAAATCATTTCGTATCACAAACACCCAAAAAGGTGAAACTTGGTGAGTCGTTAGAGAATGATGAAAAAAAGGTTACCTGGCAATGGCCACCTGGTACCTGTTCAAATAGTCAAAAAAAACTCAAAAATATTTTGAAATGCATTTTTCTCGAAAACTATCCATTTTACAGAAAAATTTATTGAACAAAAAATGTAGAGGGCATCGTTATCTACAATTAATGTCATTGGTGCTATGTTGTACAACAAAAAATGTGCGCAGTAGGTGGCGCTAAAGTGCCAAAAAAAGTGTTTTTCCACTTTTTTGCCCTGAAATTTTCATTTTTCAGTTACGATTCAAATGGAAAAATTGTTCCTTTTTATTTTATAAACAACTTTTATTTCAACATTTTTTTCATACAACTTATTTTCACTTCAACAAGCTGCAGCTCTGAAACGGTAAGTTGTATGAAAAAAATGTTGAAATAAAAGTTGTTTATAAAATAAAATGGAACAATTTTTCCATTTGAGTCGTAACTGAAAAATGAAAATTTCAGGGCAAAAAAGTGGAAAAACACTTTTTTTGGCACTTAAGCGCCACCTACTGCGCACATTTTTTGTTGTACAACATAGCACCAATGACATTAATTGTAGATAACGATGCCCTCTACATTTTTTGTTCAATAAATTTTTCTGTAAAATGGATAGTTTTTGAGAAAAATGCATTTCAAAATATTTTTGAGTTTTTTTTGACTATTTGAACAGGTATTTGAACAGGTACCAGGTGGCCATTGCCAGGTAACCTTTTTTTCATCATTCTCTAACGACTCACCAAGTTTCACCTTTTTGGTTGGTTTTGTTGAGGTTTTTGCCAGATTGACTGTACTATTTAGTCGAATGCCCTCTATACGAACGCCAAAGGAAAACTGCAGCTTTAAACTCCGATCTGAAAGAAATTTTGAATAAACATGAAAATGTAAACAAAATACTTGATTTCCTAAAATTAACAGATCTAGAAAATAAAATATAAATAGCAATACTTACCTCAAATAATACAACTACATAATATGTAACAATATCATCTCTATACATATACTTACCGTATACTCATTATTATTATCTAATTATTTGTACCTTCTTTTTTTGTTTTGTTTTTCTATGTGCTAATGGCCTCGCAGTCGAAGCACACACTTTTGTTATGTTTATTGTATTTTTGATTTGATTTTTTTTCTATAAATAAAAAAAAAAAAAACGATTCAATTAATAAATTAAGTTTTCAATATTAAGACTAATTAGTATAATATCTACTTAATTGCTAAAATATCCTGCATTGAAATGACGTGGAACTATTTACTATTACAACCTTTTACAACTTTTTATTTGTATTTGCAGGTTCCATAATAAGTCATTTATAAAATTCAAGGCTTTTTATTATTATTATTATTAAAAAATCATTATTATCAGTACCGATCACAGTATGATTCACAATCATGTTTATCTGATTATTATAGTCACCGCCAGATAAAGTAGTCCCTTTAGGATAATAAAAAATCATGTTTTTTAATTTTTTTTTATTAATATTTAGTAGGTATGTAAGTTTATGAGATTTTATAAAGCCTGGTAAAACAAAACATTTATACCGGTACAAAAGTGAGTTGGATAAAATTACGTCACACAGTACGGGAGCCTGAAAATATTTAAAATAATTCATTGGTTAAAACTCTTATTACAAAAACGTCACATTGGTACGGTTTCTCACCAGTATGTTCATTACCAATTAAATAGTTTGAATTGGAGAAACGCTTATTATAACGTCAAACTGGTATGGGTTTTTGTCGGTGTGTTTACGTTTGTGACCATTTAAACTGCTTAATCGGGTAAAACACTTATTACAAACGTCACACTTGTATGGTTTCTCACCAGTATGTGTGCGTTTGTGACTAATTAAACTGCTTGAAAGAGAGAAATACTTATTACAAACGTCGCACTTGTATGGTTTCTCACCGGTATGTATGCGTTTGTGACGAATTAAACTGCTTAAAATAGAGAAATACTTATTACAAACGTCGCACTTGTATGGTTTCTCACCGGTATGTGTGCGTTTGTGACTATTTAAAATGCTTGAATCGGAGAAACACTTATTACAAGCGTCACACTGGTATGGTTTTTCACCAGTATGTGTACGTTTGTGACGATTTAAATTGCTCATATGGCTGAAACTCTTATTACAAACGTCACACTTGTGTGGTTTTTCACCAGTGTGTGTACGATAGTGATGATATAAATTGTTAATATGCCTAAATCGCTTGTTGCAAACGTCACACTTGTATGGTTTCTCGCCGGTATGTATGCGTTTGTGCTTAATTAAACTGCTTGAATTAGAGAAACAATTATTAGAAACGTCGCACTTGTATGGTTTCTCACCAGTATGTGTGCGGTTGTGAATAATTAAAAGGCTTGATTTGGAGAAACACTTATTACAAACGTCACATTGAAATGTTTTTTTACTATTAGAGCATGGAGTTTGTAGACTAAAAGATTTGGTAAATTTCTTACTACTAATGTCACAGTGAGACTTATTTTCTGTTGCTTTTTTATATGTCTTATAATTCACCCGATTATTTGTTTCCTCCTCTTCACTTTTGCTCAATTCTGCGACATTGTTTCTCGGTATGAAATCATTACCGTTCTTTGAATTTTTGCCGCAGATTTCGTTATTCTCGCACGTATATAAAGTGTCTACACATTCAGTTATATTTAATGAATTATCATCCGTTGGTGCGTCTTTGATTTCGAATTTCAAAGGCGTTTGTTCAGTAAATTTGTTCACTATTTTATGTAGACGCGTGTGAATTTTCAAAGTAAAAGAGTTAGTAAAACTATTATTGCAAATGTTGCAATGATACTTCTTTTCAGTTGTTATTTTATTTTTCTTATCATTTACTGAGATTTCATTCTCGCCCTCTACACTTTTGGCCAGACATTTTGCTTCATTATTTTCCATTATGTGGCCACTATTGATCATTGAGTTTTCGCTATCGTCATCCATAATATATAATGGGTCTATTGCATCATCAACGCATTCTGTTAGATTTAATGTATTATAAGCTATAGGTTCGTCTTTGATATCGATTTTTAAATAGCTAATATCAACTTTGGGATCTTGGCAAACAATTTCACTACCATCACCCTTGGATAAAGTTTCCTTTGTCTCATCAGCGCACGCTGTTAGATTTAATGAATTATCATCCGTTTGTTCGTCTTTGATTTCGAATTTTAAAGGTGTTGCTTCGTTAACTATGTTTGCTGAATTATAATTTATAGGCGCCATTTCATTCTTCGTAAGGTTCGTGCCAAATATATCATAAAACACAATAGGTTCACAATTGATAGAGACATCACAGTGATTCGTTTCATGGATTGAATGTTCCTCAGAAGACTGTTGAGTAGAACATTCAGGCATGACTTGTTTGTCAGATGTATGTAGTTGGTGTAGGTAGCGTCGCATTGTTTTATCAGACTGTACAATTTGCAACTGAAACTCGTGAATTTTCTTGAGTTGAGTGTAACATAAGCGGCACACGAAATTTGGCATCTCATCGTGTCTTCTTATCTGAAAATAAATAAAACGGTTTCATAATTTTAGATTATAATACCATTTAATAATCAAATTAACCGCTTAAAAATCATGGCAAAAATTATACAGTAACCAGCTTGCAGCTTGAAACATACAATAAACAGGCGTGTGAGAAGTTAGCATCTCAAGTGTCAGCATCTCACAAATAAACTGCATATAAACTGCCATCCCGCATAGTTCTACAGTTCTAGACAAGTTTTAACAATAGTTCCGTCGATTTTACTATCGAAACAGCATTTTGAACAGAAATGAGATGCTAACTTCGCAAATCGGATTTAAGCATCTCATCGGACTTCACAAATTTGAGAGTCCTAGAGGTGAAATTAAGAAAGTTCTACATCCTAAACTTATTCTGTACATAGTTATACCGAGTTAAAATAATTAGGATCGCTGATAATCGTAATAACCAAAATATCCATAGAAAAGTGAGATGCTGAGATATAATTGTCAGTTCTGAGTTGTATGGAGATTGCGAAGGATAATTAGGGGTCCCTTATATAAATTCTGGTCTTTTGAGTATTCTGAGAAAATATCGTTTATTGAAATAAACAAAATATCCATAAAAATGTAACTTGCTGTGTTATAACATAAGTTTCTACGCAGTAAAAAATATTTTTCATCTCTGGTACCCTCAAATTTGTTAAATCCGATGAGATGCTAAAATCCGATTTGCGAAGTTATCATCTAATTTTTTTAAAAAGGCGGTTTCGATAGTAAAATTGACGGAACTATTGTTAAAACTTGTCAAGAACTGTGGAACTATTCGGAATGCCAGTTTATATGCAGTTTATTTGTGAGACTTGAGATGCTAACTTCACACACGTAATAAACAGTAAACAGTTACGAAATATTGGGTACTTATTGCAGATATATTAAGAAATAAGCAGGCAAAACCTTCATTTCTCAGTAATTTGAGATACCCCCCAACAATCCTTAAAATGGAGAACAACACCAAAAACACCTTTTAAGAGTTTGCATTAGTTTAGAATATCGGTTTAGAAAGTAATTCACTGAAGAGGCAATCAAATTAATTAATTGGCGTAATCAAAGTTCACTTTGAGGCTAGTGTCCAAATAATTTCGAATTTCATTTCCCGACCGTCCTTCTCCAGGTATCCCCACAATCACAATTAATAAGAATTGTATATTATCCAAACAATACCTACAAATTGTCCAATTTAATTTGATGCTAAATTATAAATGTTATTAGAATCAGTTGTGAATTAATAGACTATATTATTGTTTAATATTAACAACAAATACATTAATGACCCTTGGAAAAAAATAATCTTACCTGAACGGGAGCACACCACATAATGATGTTGGATAGTCGATTTCTCATAACGGCCGAAAAATAAAAGATATCTATTAGCGTAACGTCTTTAGACAAGCACAATCGACACATTGAACTTAAGCCGCGTCCTTTTACCGATATTTCCTTCATTATTCTTCTAACGTTTTTTATTTACCCACGGTTCAAACAGTGTAATATAATATTACGTATAATTCGCCCGTTCAACGCATGTGCAATTTATGTAATTTATACGCTAAAAAATACTATATTAACTTTTTTAGTGATACTTATCGTCAGATTAGATTAAAAATCAAAAATTAATGTATGTCTTTAAAATTCTAATCTGTTGTTTTACTTATTTTTATTCTTTTGTATTATTTTTCTGTTGTCTGTATTATTTTTATTTTACGTGTTATTGGACTTTGGTCTGTTGGTAATTGAAAATAATATTATAATAATAAAAAATATTTTTAATAATTTCAAAAAACCTGTGTGGTGTTTTACTTTCAATAACATTAAAAAAGAAAGTAGTATTATTAATTATAGGCCAATGCAGTAAATATATCGGTCGATACCGATAATCAACCAAACATTCGATATGGCCGATAACCGATATTGATATCGGTTTCGGTCGATCCCTAGTACAAATAGATACAAAGTTAAAGTGGATAGATCACATAAAGAGATTGTGTAAAATATTAAATTAAATCTATTATATCAAATTTACTATAGTGAGTTATAAAAGTAAAACAGAGCATAATATATAAAATACGTATTTATTTTTTGGGGTCACAGCGAATCCAGACTTTTATATTTTATTACAAAACTAGCGATGTGCCGGATCGTTAAAAATGATATCCGCGGATACGGATCTGAATACGGATATTTGGTTTCAAGATCCGCGGATAGGGATACGGATCTTAACTTTCTCAGAGTACGCGTTGGTAAATATTGCACATCGACCTTTGGAAAGAGACTATCTGTTATGGGAAAAAAATATTGACTTCTTTAAGAGTTAACTCTCATAACAGATTGTCTCTTTCCAAAAATCGATGTGCAATATCTCATTATAAAGATAGTTTTTTATTAGTACCTTTGAGTTATGTACTATTGGTATGGTACTCACTACGATACATTTTTGCAATATAAAGGTGCACATCGACCTTTGGAAAGAGACTATCTGTTATGGGAAAAAGTTATTGACTTCTTTAAGAGTTAGCTCTCATAACAGATTGTCTCTTTCCAAAGATCGATGTGCAATATCTCATTATAAAGATAGATTTTTATTAGTACCTTTGAGTTATGTAGGTACTATTGGTATGGTACTCACTACGAAAAATTTTTGCAATATAAAGGTGCCAAATACGATTTTAAGAAATAAAAAATAATCTGAATGGAATTTAACAGTTTTTCATTATTACCTAATCACCTATATATTATATAAAATTTCATCTATAAATTGAAAATTAATAAGGTAAAAGATCCGCCATAAAACTAACGGATACGGATACGGATCTTGTTTCTCCCTCGGAGCTCCGCGGATACGGATACGGATATACGGCACATCACTATACAAAACTTTACACAATGTCATTACTGGAATTAAATTACTCTTAGGTATAGGATATAATAATTGCAATGGATTTCTTGTTTGAAATCCTGTCGGTTTTCTGTCAGGCTGTTCATATGGGTACAATTTACTGATTGAAATTTGACACACTCCCCCCGTTACCCATTCGAGCAGAAATATGCTACATCTAATATCGTTTCAAATCCAACATGGCGAACGTACCAAAATGGCGGAATGCCTTCTTTTCAATAGTTCTTTTATTTGTTTATAAAAATCTTTTCAAAAACAAACATTTTCTTTTAACATCAGTTTGTACTAAAAAGTAAAATTAGTTTTTATTCACTGATTGTACGTTGATCAGAATAAAAATCTAAAAGAAAATTATTGAGCGCTCATAAAATGTTACAGATGCTGTTTATAAGCGCCCAGTGGTTTTCTTTTTGCTTAAAATGTTGAAAATTATTCTGATCAACATATTATAATCACTGAGAAAAAAACATTTTTAGTTTTTAGTGCATTTTGGTTTTAAAAGGTGCCTTTCTTAAAAGTTGTCGTTAATTACCGTTAGAGGCGTTATCATCGTTATTATTACTAGTGATGTGCCGGATATTCGTATCCGTATCCGCGGATATCCGAGGGAGAAGAAAGATCCGTATCCGTATCCGTTAGTTTTTGGCGGATCTTTTACCTTATTAATTTTCAATTCATAGATGAAATTTTATATAATATATAGGTAGGTGATTAGGTAATAATGAAAAACTGTTAAATTCCAATCATATTTTTTATTTTTTAAAATTGTATTTGGCACCTTTATAGTGCAAACATTTATCGTAGTGAGTACCATACCAATAGTACATAACTCAAAGGTACTAAAAAACTATCTTTATAATGATATATTGAACATCGATCTTTGGAAAGAGACAATCTGTTATGAGAGTTAACTCTTAAATAGGTCAATAACTTTTTTCCATAACAGATAGTCTCTGTCCAAAGGTCGATGTGCAATATTTACCGCCGCGTACTCTAAGAAAGTTAAGATCCGTATCCGTATTCGCGGAACTTGAAACCAAATATCCGTATTCAGATCCGTATCCGCGGATATACATTTTTAACGATCCGGCACATCACTAATTATTAGTTATTAAAAACGTTATTTTTATCACAATAATAAATGGGACTTACCGTAAATACTTATTATTATTAAAATTGAAACAAATTGCCTTCAGGCAAAATTATGAAAACTTAGTATTCGAAAGTTCGAGTCTTTCAGATAATGTAAAAATTAAAAAAAAAAAAAACATAATTTTGACATAATTATTAGGGAAAATATTACTTAAAAAATAACTGTCAAACAAATTTTCAGTCATCTTTGAACCGTATCTGTCGCTGTCAGAAACATTTTAAGAATTTTGTACATTATCATATTTATTTTCTTAAATATTAAAAAATTCATTTATGATTTAAAGGATAAAATATTTTAATAAAAATAATAATTTACAGTCATGCTGTTTTTTTCATAACTAAATACGGACGCAGATACTACTAGTACGGTTATAGGCAGGGCCGGATTAACCCTGTCCGGGCCTCTAGGCAACAATCCTGTCCGGGCCCCTAGGCAATGCAATCACGTCTTTTCAAGTTGATGAAGGGATGTGACTAGCTTCCAGATGATCGACTCCAGGCATCCTGTTACTTCAATGTCTTATGTAAAATTGTAACAGCATGATTTCTTTAACTTGATGCTGCAGCATCGCCTTACCTGACTCGTTAGCTTTATTGAAATGGTCTTAATGAATAGGTTATAGATAATTGATGATCCAGGTTTTTTGATGGGTCAGGAAAGAGAAATGAGACGTGACGTAGTTATTTTAAATTTTATCTTGTTAGGTATGTATGAAGACGTATTTCATCAATTGACATACGTCGAAAAAAATTATAATGTTGTTGGGAAATTTCACACAAATTTTCAAATAAAACTTTCGTTCAATGAAAAGTTATTTTTCTTGGTGCGTGCATGGGCCCCTAGTCGATGCGGGGCCCCTAAGCAGTTGCCTACTCTGCCTAATGATTAATCCGGCACTGGTTATAGGATAATAAAAAAACATGATTTTGTAATTTTTTTTAATATTTAAGAGGTAAGTATGTAAGTTTATGGGATTTTATAAAGTCTGATAAAACAAAACATTTATAACCTAAAATTAGAAACATCACACCGTATGGATGCGTTTGTATACATTTAAAATTCTTCAATTGGTTGAAACACTTATTACAAAAGTCACACTGGTATGGTTTCTCACCAGTATGCGAGCGTTTATGACCAGTTAAATAGTTTGATTTGGAGAAACGTTTATTACAACGTTATATTGATATGGGCTATCGACGGCATGTATACGTTTGTGAACATTTAGACTTTCTAATAGGCTAAAAATTTTATTACAAACATTACACTTGTATGGGTTTTCAACAATATGCATACGTTTGTGAATATTTAAATAGTTTAATTGGGTGAAACTCTTATCGCAAACGTCACACTGGTATGGATTTTCAACACTATGTATACGTTTGTGGATATTTAAATAGCCTATTTGGGTAAATCTCTTACAACAAACGTCACACTGGTATTGATTTTTAACACTATGTATACGTTTGTGTGCATTTAAATAGCCTATATGGGTGAATATCTTACTACAAACGTCACACTGGTATGGATTTTCAACGCTATGCATACGTTTGTGGATATTTAAATAGCTTATTTGGGTAAATCTCTTACAACAAACGTCACACTGGTATGGTTTTTTAACAGTATGTATACGTTTGTGAGTATTTAAATAGCCTATATGGGTGAATCTCATACAACAATCGTCACACTGGTATGGTCTTTCAACAGTATGTGTTTGTTTGTGAGCATTTAAAGAGCTTATATAGCTAAAAGTCAGTCTACAAACGTCACACTTGTATGGCCTTTCTACTGTATGTGTCTGTTTGTGAAGTTTTAAATCCGTTGGATAGTCGAAACTCTTATCACAAATGTCACACAGGTATAGTTTCTCACCAGTATGTGTGCGTTTGTGAGCATTTAATCGGCCATAATTGGAGTAACGCTTATTACAAACGTCACACTTGTATGGTATCTGACCAGCATGTGTGCGTTTGTGAATAATTAATTTTTTTGAAGAAGAGAAACACTTATCACAAACGTCGCATTGGTACTGTTTCTCACTGGTATGTGTGCGTTTGTGAGCATTTAATTGGCCATACTTGGAGAAATTCTTACTACAAACGTCACACCGGTGTGGTTTCTCACCAGTATGTGTGCGTTTGTGAGTAATTAAATGACTTGAACAGGAGAAACACTTATTACAAATGTCACATTGATATGTTTTTTTACTCTGAGAGCTTGGAGTTTCAGTTGTTTTTGCAGCTGACTCATAATTAACCGAAATAACTTTTTCCTCCTCATCACTTTTGCTCAGTTCTGCGACATTGCCTCTCGGTATGTTGGCATTATCTATCTTTGAATTTTCGCTGCAGATTTCGCTATCATCGCATGTATATGAAGTGTCCACGCATTCTGTTAGAAATATTGAATTATAATCCGTTGGTTCGTCTTTGATTTCGACTTTCAAAGGCATTTGTTCAGTAATTTTGTTCGCTGAAAAATCATTTAATATACACGTGTGATTTTTCAAAGTAAAAGAGTTGGTGAAACTCTTTTCACAGTTGTCACAGTGATACTTCTTTTTAGTTTCTATTTTATTATTCTCATCATTTACCGACATTTCTTTCTCGCCCTCTACACTTTTGCCCAGACATTCTGCAACATTATTTTCCAGTATGCGGCCATAATTGATCTTTGAGTTCTCGCTAAAAGTTTCGCTATCGTCACCCATATATAACGAGTCTACTGCATCATCAACGCATTCTATTAGATTTGATTCATTATAATCTATAGGTTCGACTTTGATATCAAATTTTAAAGGCATTTCATGCTTATTTTTCTGTTTCTTTCTCTCGTTAATATACGTGTTTTCGTCCAATTTAGTGATGTAGCGAATATCAACTTTGGAATCTTCGCAACCGATTCCACCTCCATCACTTTTAGATAAAGTTTCTACTGTATTATCAGCCCATTCTGTTAGATTTATTGAATAATTATCATCCGCTGGCTCGTCTTTAATTTCAAATTTTAAAGGCATTGTTTCGTTAAGTTTGTTTGCTGAATTATAATTTATAGGCTCCATTTCATTCTTAGCTAGGTTCATGCCAAATATATCATAAAATACAGATTTCACAATGACATCACAGTGACTATTTTCAAGGACTGAATGTTTCAGTTGCTGTAGATAGCGTTACAGTGTTTTATCAGACTATACAATTTGCATCTGAAACTCTTGAATTTTCTTCAGTTGAGTGTAACATAAGCGGCAAATAAAATTTGGCATCTCTTCACGTCTTCTATTTGAAAATAAATAAAACGGATTAATAATTGCAGGTTATAATAAAATCAATAAGATGAACCTTTTAAAAATCATAGCATAAATAATAACATAACATAAAATTAACGCATTTGATGTTGCTGTCAAACAGTAACTATGAAATTGCAGGGTTATTCCGATAATTAAATCACCGTGATTACTAATGTTTATCAAAATAAACACTCTACGTAATCACTTTTGTCTATTTCTATTCTACTAAGCAACGTGATTAGGAAAAGTGTTTAAATTGATCACGGGACGTGTTTATAAGAGTGGACATAAAGACTAGTAGCAAACCGATTGTGCGATGATGTAAAAGATAATAAGCAGATGAATAGGTATGTGTTTTTCACTCGAGTTTCCGGTCCATTTGTTAGTTATCAACAATTTATTGCAAAAAAAACACGATTTTTGCCTTCTTTTGCTTGTAACTTTGAAACTAATGGAGTAATCGGATTGCCCTAATGAAATGGTTTGTAGAGAATTAAAATATCTACAGAATGAGAGGTCGAACGTCTCAATCGGATAAATAGGTCCTGAAAAATTTAGGAAAAACCAGAAAATTAGGCGTTTTTTCGAAAATTTATAGCTCCGTCATTTTTTGAGCTGGAGCGCTAAAATTTTGAGAGAAAGTAGGGATTATAATGTTCTTTATATGTGCCAAAGGTGGGTGCTGTCGGATTATTAGTTTTCGCGAAATCGCGATTGAAAGTTTGCAGTGCGCTTTTTTCCAGCAGGCCTGTATGCGTTACCGTAAGTCCGATAATAATTTCAAAAAAAGTTTTGAAAAGTTGACATCGTGCACTACAAAACGTACTTTTCAGTTTTTCGATCAGATGCCTGGATAATTTTCTGTTTTTTCCTAAATTTTTCAGGCCCTATTTATCCGATTGAGACATTCGACCTCTCATTCTGTAGATATTTTAATTCTCTACAAACCATTTCATTAGGGCATTCCGATTACTCCATTAGTTTCAAAGTTACAAGCAAAAGAAGGCAAAAATCGTGTTTTTTTTTTGCAATAAATTGTTGATAACTAACAAATGGACCGGAAACTCGAGTGAAAAACACATACCTATTCATATGCTTATTATATTTTATATCATCGCACAATCGGTTTGCTACTAGTCTTTATGTCACGAGAACGCTATTTTAAATCCCTGTAGCTTGGCCTAAGATTGTAACTGCTTAATGGGTGTTGTTAGCTGTCATTATAGTAGTTTTTTTGAATAAAAATGGACGGCGAAATGTTTCACTCAATTATTTTGGATTTAAATGAGAATGAAAACAGGCTTTTGTTGTTCCAAAACTCAAATTAGAATTTAGTGTAGCGCTCTAATTTTCCATTTTTTATTCACAATGATTGATTTTGTTGGTGAGAGTTTTCCACACAACATCTTTAATAGCGTCAATATAAATACTAAGACCAATTTGTATTGATAAACTGGCATTTTTTGTCTTCTTTTTGCAATTTCCATCGCCATTATTAAAAATATTATTTTAGCACCTATAATAATACAAACGTACACCGTGAACTTATCACTTGATAACGATGGACTGAGATAGAAGCAGGCACGTGACCACTAAAGCCATGGTAACCAGACAGAAATGACAGTTTAAAGGTGCGTTTTTTTATACCAGTGATAAAAAAGTTTTGTAATCACTCGACTAATCACTTGTCATTAATGATTTACCTGAATGCCATGTTGAACATAACTGATTACAGACAGTGTTTATACATTTTTTTATCACTCTGGTTACCTAAGCACAGTGATTAGAACATAAATAGCAGAATACGGCTAATTGTTTGTATTTCGCTAAAATAAACTGACAGTATTTAAGTTTGTCAGCATGATAAACAGAATATATATATTATCCATAGAATGCAAAGTATTCATCTTAGTTTGATACTAAATAATAAATTTTAATAGAATCAGTTGTGAGTTAATTATATTGCTGTTTAATATTAACAACAAGTACTTTAATAACACTTAGAAAGAAGTGATCTTACCTAAACGGGAGCACACCACATGACGATATTCGATAGTTCATTTCTCATAACGGTCGAAAAATAAAAGATATCTAATAGCGTAACGCCTTTTTATAAGCACAATCAATGCACTGCACTTAATTCGCGTCTTTTAACCGATAGTTCCTTCCGTATTCGATAGTATTTTACTGTCCGCAATACTCACTGTTTGTTCATATACTCAACTCTCAAGCAGAGAAGTAGTATAATAGGCCGGTACCCGACCCGCTGACCTTGAGATGAGCACTTGACTGTTCGCGCCATCTATGATCAAAAAACGGAAGCGACTGTTCGCGACATTATCGACGCGATGCAAGCTTATGTGATCGACCACAAGGTGGACTTTTCTGTTGCATTATAAACAATGAAATATGAGTTTATCATTACTAAAACAGGTCAGGCCTTAAAAAATCTCATCATGAGAACTTAATGTGATAGGTAGAATCGTGTTCTTTTATTAAATTATTAGTCTAACATTTTTTTTTTCAATCGGGGGTTTTTAATCAACGGGCCAATTTAGATTTTAAAATTTTTTTGGCAAGTCGCACATAGAGTGACACTTATTAATAATTTACAAAACTTTATTTATAATAAACATTAAAAAAGTAAAGAATTCATTTACAAATATTTATGCAAAATAATAAAAAAACTGATATTTTATCCTCAGTACGGACTTACAGCTCTGCTCATTAACCTCCACTCTGGCGTCACTGCGACGTTTCAGTGACGATCAATGGCGCCCTCTTTCCGTGAATCGATGAGATGATAGTTTTAATCAATCAGGGGGGGCTTTATGCAAACAAAAATGGCGGGTGGGTGTTAATTATACTCCAATCAGGCAGTTACCCAAATTAGATGTTTTGAAACAGACGTTATTCTCCAATTAGACAACCGTCCCTTTCCAGCCAGTGAACCAATCGGCTTCTGCTATAATCAATCAAAATGCTCGGCGTAAAATTTTATCGAATGCCCCACCTTGTAATAACAGATACTAGTGATAGAAGAATATCGGACACAAACATTCAATAATATTACCCAAGTAAAGTCCGGCTCTGTCTTTTTAGCGTTTTGTAATAACAGTTCAAAGTCCAGATTATGCATTCTGCTGAGGTCGTAATTAAATGGTATTCGTTGGTATCATATTCTCTTACAAGTGTATTTTGATTTTATTTACATCATAATAACGTCACGCATACCTGAAGCGGATGTGATCGTTATACAAGGTGTAATATAATATTATACTATTATATTGTTTACACACTTATTTCACAGGTTAATTATTAATTATAAAAAACGTCAGACTTCCAGTTTGAAGCAAAGATTCAACACAACAAGTCTGAAATAAAATAGTTAACGGTTTATTATAATTAAGAAGACGAAAAAAATACTTTTTCATGACAGCCGTTATATCTACATACGAAGATACGAAGACACCAGCTCAGCATTTTAAAAAGTGTCATATTTCTCTTTCGTATAATTTCAAGTATAGTAAGACCTCGCTTAATACTGTTCGGATTAGAGTTTGTATTTTATATAAAACTATAACGAATAATACAGTGATAAATTATGTTCTTTAGTTTATCATGGGTGTTAACAAGAAAAGAAAGCAAACAGAAAAAGCATTTCTCTGAAATTTTTTTGTTTTTTTTAAGTATAATCGTTTATATTTTTGTAAGAAATAATGATTGGTTTTATTAAAAAAAAACATAATTATTAATAGATTTAATCTTTCCCTTATTGACATGTTAAGATAACTTCGTTTCGCTTATAGAAGTACTAACGTACCCCCCCCCCCCACCCCGCGTTAAGCGCGGTATTACTGTATTTCATAACACAACTAATCAGTTTGAAACAAACAGGTTCCGACATGCTCGCAGGCGGTGTTTGCGTCTTTCACGCGAATCAGCTGTAAACGAATCGTTACGAAAATCCCCGAAACCGTGATCGGTTTGATCGTTACATCTCTAAATTTTGATTATCAATGTAAACCTTCAATTTTAAAGTTTTAAAATTATTTATATTAATAAATTGTTGCAGTTGATTAAACTGAATTTCTTAGGGTTTTTAAGTCTTCTGCTTCAGTCATGACACTAGTAAACAGAATAATGTCCAAAAAATACTGGGAAAATTATCATTCGTCTCTATGCGTAGTTAAGAAAAAAAAAATCCGGACCGGACTAGACCGGTCCACTGTTGCGTAATGATGCGACAAGAATGTTTTAAGCAATTTTTCTTATCCTCTTTATCTATGGTTTTAGATATTTTTGAAAATTAAAAATTATTTCATGAAAATAATAAGGACATATTTTCTTCGATTAGCTGTTTTCATGAACAATGGTTACAATGGAATCATTGTGCGTTTAACAAATGCTAATGATCTAAAATTACATATGTATAATAGAAGAATATTGTTATTTTAAGATTTAATTGTGTGTAAAATGCATAAATCATTTATAAAAAAATGTATTAACATTATAACAATTTGTATCGTGTTATTAATTTATTCATTTCTATCAAGTTAATCAAACCAGTATGAAAAAAGCGAATAAAGAATTATACGTTATGATTTCGCCACCCATTAGGATCTATTAACTGAGAAGAGTTAAATTAATGATATTTTCAAAAAAGGTTTGCACTCCGGGAGTGCCAGCGGAAGTGAAAACTTGAAAATTAACCGTCTTACGAATTTTCAATCAAAATGGTTTGTATCATAGATTGCATTTTTTATGTACGATATTTCAACGCTAGATGTCTAACATTGTATAAATAAAAGTTTCCGTCTTACACATTTTCGATCAGGACACGTGACCGATCAGGACATGTGATCGATCAGGATACGTGACCTGACGGCGAGTTTAAGATTTTTTACCCATTACAAAAAGTGTTTAACTCTTTCCGGCATATGGGATTGAAATTTAAACCACCAAATTCTAGCTAGATATGACATATTGGTACATAAAATGTACCACCTAGAAAATAATTTATTTCAAGCTACACATCGACACAAATCTTGAACCACCTTCACCACTCATTCTTCACACTATTAGGACCAACGTGAGCAATTTATACCGTTTAGTTGACGTTTCGTGTCTGAATTAAAAGCATAGTTTTTGTAAGTTTGAGGTTATTTTCGCGTCAAGTGTTATATATTGGATAAAATCTGAGGTATGTTTGTTTTTTGTCATATTGTTGTATACAATCATTTACTTATGGCTCTAGTTTAGTTTGTTATATGTACATTCGAATTATTTTTTTTAATTTTTAAATTATTTATAAATTTCTTGAGACCAATTTTTGTACCATTATGCCATAAAGTGAAAATGTATCTAAATTTTTGTTACGATTTTGGTATAGAATATGGAGAATTCCAAACGAACGTTACGCAAGTTTAATCTGGCTGCGATGTCTTCTGATCAAATATATGATATTTAAACAGTATTGAAGATACTGAGTGTATACCGAGTAATTCAGAGTTTGATATTGACGGTACAGATGAGGAAGAGTATGTAGGGGAAATTCGAAACCAGAATAATAACGATTCAAGTTATAATGATGAGCTGCCGCTGTCTGCAGACCCAAAACAAGCAGATCTAAATAACGTGGTTTGGGGAATCCATAATATTTCTGCCCTACAGCCACCGTCTGATTTTCAGTCACAATGTGGTTTAGGAGATGCAGTTGAAGCACTAGACAGCATTACTTGCACACCATATAAGCTATTCAATCTTTTGCTTACTGACAAAATTTTAGAAAATATTATCATTAGTTTTCAAAGAATGGTTTTTTAATTTCATATTTTTGAATAATTTATTATTTTGAATAAAATTGTTATTTTCAATAAAATTATTATTTCAATAAAGAATAGTCATTTGCTGCATAATGGTTCAAAATTTGTATCTCCTCAAAAAGCCCTTTTGGTAAATTTTTTTTATTTTTTTTTTATGCAAAACAATTTTTTGTTATAATAACTTTTATCAAAGTAAAAAAAATAAAGATTTTTTCTACTTTAATTTCTCGTGCAGCAAGGGTCTAGAAAACTTGTGAAATCTCGTGCAGCAAAGAGTTAACGGCACTAAAGAAGTTTTCACTTCAAAAATATATTACAAAAAGTCTATTGCTCTGGAAAATGCATATCAAAAACACACTTCGATGCTATCGATGATCAACTATTGTATATATTCTTTTTTATACTTGTTTTTTCTGTTTAATTTGAACATTAGCAGTTCCGTTAAAATCAAATCATAATTCAAAATATAATTTAAAAGATAAAATCGAAAGTTTTAAATTAAAAGTTAAAAATGCGAAAAGTCGTTTTGAACCAGCGTTGCCAAACGTCCCGATTTTTTAATCAAAATTAAATGTCCCGCGCGGGACAGGCTCAGTCCCGCTTTTCGGGGATAACTCGGAGAAAACTATAAAAAAGTTAAATCTTCACAGAAATATTATGAATAAGTAATTCTTATAAATAATTAATTATTCTCTTATTGTAAGCTGCAATATTGTTTGAAACGTTATATTTTTTCTAATGAATAAAACTTTTTTGATTTCTGTTTTTTTTTGTTCTGAAGACGAATAAGACTCAACTATTTTACGAAAGGGATAACTCTGATTTAAAATATTATATTTTTATTAAAATACATTTTCTATGGCTATTTTTTTGCTATCTATTGTCACGTAAATGTAATTTTAATTCAAATAAAAAGATAAATCGGTATTTGATAAACTTCTGAATATATACGTTTTTACCATTCCAACCCACAAGTGGGGAATGGTACTATTTTAGGTCAAAAATCACTTTTCAAAAATGTTACAATATCTTACCGTTATGAGGTCCCCTGAATCCAAAAAATCATATTTTTGGAAAATCTCTATGCGTCTGCATTAGTCTGTTTGTCTGTGAACACGATACAGGTTAAACGGATGAACGGAACAAAACCAAATTTTGGGAGGATGAATAGTATGCAACTATGAAGAGCCATATTGTTTTTGGGAAAAATCGGCGCATGCGCAGAAGAGATATTTGCTATAACGGTCTTTTTTATATAATGATAGTATACTTTTCATAACGGCTTATTATATTATTTATTTTTTCAAGAAAGTTTCGTTAAAAAATTTTTTTTCTAAAATTTATAGATTCGGGAATATTTTGAAAATAAAAAAAGCCGCTCTTTTGTTTTATGAATCTGTTAGAAATAAACAAGATCGGCATGTTTTGATTAATATTTACATGACGGGGAACATTTTACGTAGGTAATCATGGCAACGATTAGCAATATCATATTGAATACTAACCATTACCCGCGTCACCTCACGCGAAATAAGATATTGTATTTTCTTTATTATAATCAATTGTAAACATTTTTGAAGATGGAATGATCCCGTCACCCAATTGGTTGGAATTTTTTTACTATGACCCGCTTTCGATAAAAGAATCCCGCTGTTTTCGCTCAAAGAGTTCCAAAATCCCGACTTGGCAAAAAAAACTGGCAACGCTGTTTTGAACCGACATTAGCTCAAAATGAAGCTAAATAAGATAGTGCTAATAATGATCAATTTAAAGATTTGATAGTTGATATTCAAATAGACAGTGATTTTTGTAGAACTGAAAGCATTTATAGATTTTAATCAAGAAGGCTTTAATCAGGAGATCCAGCTCGAGTGTAGCGGTGGACCGTTTTCAGTCGCATGAACCAATATGTCATCGGCTACTGGATAACGCACAGACGTTCATGGCTTACATGTGTGTAGTGTCTGTGAAGTTAAACAACTTTGGTAACTACGGCGAAAACAAGGGGAAAGAACCGAAGTGATAACAGCGCCATTTCGCGTGCGCCAGAAAACGAACCGTTTCAAAACACAGCAAGCATAGGAAACTTGGTCTCCTGGTTACAACCTTCTTGATTTTAATATATGTGTGGGAAGCATGGAAAGGCGGAAGAAAAATTTATATTTTGTGCAAAGTTGTAAAAAAGACGATTAAAAGCATTTTTTTCTGTTTATTTAAAAATAATTTTCTGGCAGCAGCTGTTAACTTAACTTTTTTATTGTTTCTAAAGTCAATTTTGTTTTAAATAGAAATACAATTCAAATTTGTCACTGGTTGATATTGAAATATGCCTTACAACGGTTGCAATGTTTCGTCCGCATATAGCGAATTCTCAACCTCTTCGAGAATGTTTTAGTTACCTTTTGATCTAATTTGACTTATTGTTATACTGATGAAAACTCTAAAATATTATGGTTGCATACTATCATCCATCCCTCTAAATTAAAATAAGTTATGTTTTTAGCTGATTCTAATCGAGACGGTGTTATAACGTTACCTGAAGTTCTTGCGCATCCGGATTAATCATGGCTTCAAAAAATGGTCAATACAGCGCAAAGTTTTCATGATGAGTTTTAAAGTTATCAAAGCATCAATTATAATATAATTATAATTATGCAATGGTCAAGCTTTATTGACTGTTAAGTACCTATAATAAAAATATCCTTACTTTTTGGGCGAACGTTTGATTTTGTTTATTAAATATGCTATGATTGTATGGATCCATTCACTTGAATGCATCAGAATTTTTAAATTTCAAAAATGACTTATTCGAATTATTTTTGATAAAAATTTAGTCAATCATGCAAGCAATATTTTAAAAAGCACAAAATACTAACTTTTTACACAATTTATGCCTATGAACTGGTAGTAAACATCAAGCAAAATCTACACAAAGTTAATTTCAATATTGATATTCACAATTATAATACACGGAACATCAATTACATTCATATTAATAAATATAATAGTACAAGGTATAGCAACAGTTCATTATGTAAAGGGGGTCCATATTTCAATATGTTATCAGAAAATACTTTCAAAAAACAGATAAAGGATTATTTTTCTCAGTTATGTCTTTATAATAAGTTTGAGTATAGTACCAGTTCATAAGCATACACTGCGGATTGGTTATTATAAATTTCATTTTTTTTACTCTATGTTTTGAGTATATATATATATATATATATATATATATATATTATGTTGTATTTATAGCATTTTTTTATGCTCCACAAATAAAATAACTATCTATCTATTCCTACTCAATTATTGTTATTAAGGAAAGGATAAATAAACAATTGGGTTATTGATCTAAAAGTATATTCTCTGCTTTGCTTTGAATGGAATTAGAAAGGAAATTAAGGATATCGATTACAAAAACCCAAAATAAAACTCGGGTCGCAGAACCAAATTCCGCCGACAGACTTATCCTGGTAAATAAATAAATACTATTCATTATGACTTCATTTTCAAACACACTATCTAATGGTGATTGAATTAAGCTCTGTTCCAACCTCTCTGCGAAAGGTAATATCATCATAGTCATGCGCGGTAGCTAAAACGTGATACAACCGAGAATGGAACGGTTCTAGGATTGTCCTTTAAGCCATAAAACACGCTTGAAAAAGAGTCTCGTGTGAAGTGAGCACTTAACAGTAATCAAGAAAAACCAGCGCTAGAAAACTAGTATGCAAGGAAAACCAGTCTCATGTGTATCGACTTTAACTTTACAGATGGTGATGTAATTTAAGATAAGATTAAAATTCTGCATAATTTGCACATTCAAAAGCATACAGACACTATAAGAAAATAAGATGAAACAGTGCAGTAGAGTGTCTAATATGCGGATATAACGGAAAAACCGCGAAAATATAAACCATTGCAATTTTATAACGATGTTATATAAAATATCATGTTTAATTTCCCCTTGATGTTCTATACTCAATGTATTATTTATATTTAATCGCTGTGATATGAAAGCATCAAAGAATGATATTCTATACTCATTGTATTATTTATATTTACCCGTTATTACCGACAGTTAATGTTTTATGGGTCATAATGAGATAGATAATCACACCTTGCTTAGAAACCAGAAAAAAATCAATATAAAATATTATTTTGTTTTCAATGCGAAACTTTCACCCTTCTTTAACTTTCTTTGCTCGTTACATATTGTCTCATGTTACGTATGCTGATTGCATTTAATCTTTGAAATAGGAAACGTTTAGCGAAACAGAGGTGCATTAGGAAAGGATAATTTTTTAAATTTCTTTATGGTTTGAGTAATAAATTTATATAATTCATGCAATCGATAAAATTATTCCCCAGCTAACCTTCTATGGCTTTATGGAGACAAATCTCCGTTTTTGTCTAATATTTAGGAAACATGGCCTGTTAACAATTAAAGGATTATAACAAATTTCCTCTCTAGGCTGAAAGAGCAGCTAATAAAAAAAAAAATGTTAGTCGTCGCGGGACGCCTGGCAGATGTGTAACATAATTTTAATTAGAATATACGCGTGTTTAATGCACACTTTAATTATAATAGTAATCATCACTGTTTACTGTGAGTTTTGCCGTTTTTATCAATAAAATCATATTGTAAAATAATTAATATTTTTGAATCTCGCGCGCTTTTTACGGCGTTTTCCACGTACAAAATGGCTTCTAAAAGGTACAGAAGGCGCTAGTGTATCCGCAATCTATTAAATAAATATATATCTATACGTATCTGTACGGAGTGAATTTTCAAAACTCACTGTTTAATGTGTTTCATTTTAATTGATTATATTTCATCCCGCTTTTGTCCTGATTAAAAATTTGACTCGTTTTTACTTCTAGCCTATCATTTGTAAAGTATCTTTCACTGTTACATTTTTCACATTTTTATTTGTTTTAAAAATTAATTTCTTATTAGTATTTTTACCTTCCAAATCGTTTTGTAATGGCGATGTGAAGTGAAGCATTGTTGCATTTCAGGAAAGTAATGAAAGAAAAAAACCTTCGGGTGCACAATTTCAGCAACTTAAGAAAATTAGCCAAGAAGAAAAAAACAAAATGTCTGATTCTATGAAGAAGTATTTGCAAAAAGACAAGGAAACAAAGTGTCTATTAATTGTACTTACAGTATTAGTTATTTAGGATTTTTAACGTTTTTCAATTTGACATATCGTCTAGTGAGTTTATCCCCAATAAGGGGTGTCAATTATGAATCCGCACGCGGGTGGCGTGAGACCTTACGAGGGCCCTGGCGAAGTCGTTTGTTTTCAATTTAATAAATCCACATTAATTATCGTTTGCGTATTTATTTCCTGAACACATTGTTAAATCGTATTAGTAAACATAAAAAATATTCGATATTATAAGCCCTTGTACTAGTTTTATTACAAAAAAAAACTAGTTTGCCATATTTTGCACAATATAGGTTGTTAGGCAGTGCACATTTATCTAATGTTATAGTATAGTATGACGGAAATAAGACTAGTAGCTTATTTTTAATTTATAAAACAACACACTCTCATTTTCGTTGTATAATCACAATGATTAATGATTATAGACTCTCTACAGCTGAAGTCATCAGCGTCTATATGTGTAATAGAGAATCTGACAGCCATAACATATACAAACCGATTGGTATGAGCACAAATTCCTGGAAGTGCTAATTCCGAAAAAACATTTCCAAACAACATTCTCCCCCTGGCGGATGTATAATTACAAAACATCAATTTCGTCTAAAACAGGGGGTGATCAATTTTTTGAGGATATTTGCAAATCACATTTTCAATACTCATATGTTTTTGAAAATAGCAAGTGTGTGCGAAGTGAAGCTTGGCGTGTCAAAGGACAGGGTCAAATAATGTAAATGGGAAATAATTATAAAAGAAACCTTGGTTTTTGAGCGTTTATAATTTATTATGATACTTTCGATGAAAAATAGCAGGGCTGGATGTACTTTTTGGTTATCAGGAATTTTAATTATTTAATTGTTTTTTAAATTATATTTTTTTTCTTATTTGTTCAATTTAATTGAAATGATTTTATACTTAAAAAGTAATAATGTCATTAAAAAGTGATTATTTTATTAAAAATGTGAAAAAACTACAGAATTGATTCAACCTTTTATTAAATATAGTAGCCCGGTCCGGCTTCGCACGAATTTGTAAATTTCCATCATTTTTCCATCGATTAAATTATAAAATTAATGCTATAATATATAGCCTATGACCATCCTAAATATTGGTGAGAAAATTTTTGAAATCGGTTGAGCAGTTTCGGTACTACTACTATTAACTATATGGTTTGTTGGAATTTTACATATCGTAAAGCGCGGGTGGGAATATGGGAACAGATTACTAGAGAACGCGATCGAATTAAAAGAAGAATTGAAAAAGTCTCACATATTCTCATTCCGGTTTTGAAATTCCCAATTCACCGTTGACAGTCGAGCAGAACAGAACTGTCGCTGCTGCTTCTTTTAAGAATAATAACAACATGGAGATTTCTGAAGCCGGTATTGATTGTTCAGATTTAAAGTCACAAAAAGAAACAATCATAGTAGAAGATTTTAAAATTAAAATTCTTTTCGAGTCAACTGAAGATAGACTGGATGATTCAGACGAAGACTATGAGGATTGCGAAAACGAGGAAGGGTTTGAAGATGAAGGAAATTATGATGACACCGTTGATTTTGAAATGTATTGTATAAGCATATGAAATTAGATTACAGCAATTTTTTTATAGTATTGATTTTTTTTTTTTACAATAAATATATTTAAACGTAATACTGTTTTTTATTAAAAAAATACCTTGAGGAAAATTTATATTTCAGATATTAATATTAGAGAAGTGTGAAATTGATATTCAGTGTTACAATGGGTGTCGCCGAGTGGAGAACATTCTTCACGTTTGCAGTGTGTGGTTTGGTGAGCGCATACGTAATTGCAGACCTCATAATTTTAGATTTTTGGGTATCGGATTTAGATAATAAATGCGGTTCGATTTTGAAAATAAACAGTACCTACAGTCGTATGTTTCATAAATTTCAAGTGGAAAATGTTGAATATGTATTCGATGCAATGGGAAAAGTCAATAATACATTGAATGAAATCCAAGAGCATCTGAATCGATCGACTTCGCATCTGTTCAGTCTGCTGACTTGGAACATGCGTTACTTGAGACAGAACATAAGCGTCTTGATGGAAACGTGAATAAATTGTACATCGATTGATTAGTCAGCTCAGTTTACAATCAAGTGTGCGTCGAACAACAATAACAACAGCACAAGGTCATTTGAAGAAATAATATTTCTTAAAAAAAAAACAAAAGTATGGAACGCGTAGACGTTGTTAGAGAGAAACTGAACTCGTTGTTGTCTGGTGAAAACGGTAACCGCATCAACTGTCCGAGAACTTTGAAATATTTCACGAATTTCAAGGCCAAATACAACGCAGCCGGTTCGATAAAACTGATCACATCTAAACACGGTCTGCATGAGGTGAACTGCGTGTGGGCTGACGAAAGAGCAAGATGCTGCCAAGACATCTGTCAGTGCGTTAGAATCGATAGAGAAATTTTATTTGTGGAAAAATTGATAGATCATTATAATGAATACTTCTCCGTTTATTCTCGAAGAAATGATAATAAAGAAACAAGCATGGACGTATAATCTCAATAATAATGAATAAACCTGTTATTTTTTAAGATGAACTTATAACAATATATATATATCTTTCATGATTAAATAAAAAAATGCTTTAAGATATTGTACATGTATTATTTTAACCTCTTTATTTTCCAATCCCGCACACAAACAGAATTGCATTTGTAGGGGTTTCTAAATTACTTGAAAACTAGTTCAAAATCAGCTATTTTTACCCCCCACCACTTTCCGAAGTTTATCAAACCGTCACAGTGAGAGTACTCAGTACCCTCGAACCCAAGGTCGCTCGGTAGGTCTGCAGCGGTGCAAGGTGCACCCCCGCCTGGGAAACCAAATGTCTAATTCCTAAACGAAGAGGAACAGCGTTCAACGGAGCTCATCAACGTCTTCAACACGATTTCCCGCTTCATTTGAGTACCATGTTGACCCGGAAAATCAGTTTTCATTTTCCCAACAGTGCTGGGGCGCTACAATCAACAGTCTTATTCGTAAACAAACAAAAACTACGTTCAACAAACAACAACAACGTCTTCAGCACGATTTCATGCTTTGTTTGAGTATAATGTTGGCTCGGAAAATCAGGAAAACTCATTTTCCTGCTTGGTGGTTGGTGATCATGAAAACGGTGAATCTTACCTATATTTGATACTCGGTATTTGGCCGAATACCTATTATTAAAAAAGTAGTCGAATAAGTCGAAGATTTGGGGCATCTCTACTCTATACAGAGCTTCTTAGGTATATGACTGTCATATTTTAGAAATTACAAATTTTTCTCGGATCTCAACAAAAATTCACACCGAAGTGTGTTTTTGATATACATTTTCCAGAGCATTAGACTTTTTTGTAATATTTTTTTTAAAAATAACATCAATTTAACTCTGTTAAGTTATTAGAACCTAATGGATGGCAAAAACAGGACGAACAATTCTTTATACGCTTTAAATTTCATTCTGGTTTGATTAACTTGATAGTATATGTATAAATTAATAACATGATACAGATCAAACGGATGAGCGGATCGAAACCAAATTTTGAGAGGATGTTTGATATGCAAATATGAAGAGCGTTATTGTTTTTTTTTTTTGGGAAAAATCAACGCATGCGCAGAAGAGATATTTGCTATAACGGTGTTTTTTTTTATATAATGATGGTATACTTTTCATAACGGCATATTATTTTATTTATTTTTACAAGGTCTCTTCCGTTATCCACCTTTGTGGTTATCACCTTTGTGGTGTGTGTGTTTGTGACAGCGATTTTTGTGTGCTTGTGTAAATTTGTGTCAATGTGTGTATATTTGTGCCTATGTTTGTGTGTATGTGTGTATATTTGTGTCAATGTGTGTAAATTTGTGTCTGTGCGTGTGGTGTGTGTGTGTTTGTGTAAATTTGTGTCAATGTGTGTATATTTGTGCCTATGTTTGTGTGTATGTGTGTATATTTGTGTCAATGTGTGTAAATTTGTGTCTGTGCGTGTGGTGTGTGTGTGTGGTTTGTGTATTTTTCACAAAAACTACAAAAAGAGTTTTGATTCATGTTGTAGGAATAAATTTGCGATGAAGGAAACTAGGCTTCATGGAGGTTAATAATTAAAAAAATCATATGAAATAATCCTATTTATTCAATAATCAAATAATTCTCAACATCATCCACATTATATAATATATAAAACTAATTCTTGTATAAATGAATAAAATATTTACAGAAAAGATGAAAAAAAATAATAAGTTATTAACAATATTTTTGAAAGACTAGCTAATTTACGCTAAATATTCTTATTCACGATTGATTTTATCATATTCAGCAATTTTTTTTTCATTTATTGAACAAATAGTAAAATCTTCCATGTAATTTGGAATCTGCATGTTGTAAGATAGTATTTTTCTATAAGCTATTTCTCTTAAACTAGATACATTCATTAAACAAAAGTCACATTTAGAATAATAACACATTAAACTTATTTTACATTTAAAACAGTGCAATTTTTTTTTAAATAATGCATATTTTTTTTTCTGATAAAGAAGCAAAATGCAAGATCCAGAATGTTGCGTCTGTTCACAAAGGAAACAATAATTTACTAAAGTATTTTTAATGAACTTACATTCTTCAAAGATTCTGTGCATTTAGTACAAAAATTTACATTAAATGAATGATTATAATATTCATAAACTAAAAAACACTTGCACTGCATAATATTCATACTAAATAAAACATGTGAAAATAACTTATTTACTTAGAAGTAAAAGCGACGTTTTTTTTCACGAAAAAGTGTAACGTTCCGTTACTACTAAAATTTAGGTTATGATATTCGAGCGGAATGCATTATCATGTGAAACTAACGTCTGTAAACCGACTTTTTCTTCTACAGTGTGATTCACTTCATCGTTTTCTATAAAATTAATAATGGAGGTCGTGTTGTTGGAATGACCGACAGCTTTTTTCTCTCCCTTGTATATAAGAGAAAAATTTTTCATGGACAGCAATTCGTTTCTGTCCGATTCACTTAAACGTTGAAATCTTGCAGGCAAGAAAAAAATACCGCTCTCGTATTTTAAAATGATGACAATTTTGTCACCGTATCGAGTTTTCATTGTTTGCACTTTTTCTATATTATATCTGTGATTTATCGTTAAATCCCTTATTCTCCTAAACTTATTATCATTATAGATTTTCCCCTCATAGTTTCCAATTTCATTGAAACGTTTCACGTTCATCTGTAACCAAAAAGAAAATTATTAATTATAATGCAAAAAACAACAATGATATAGTTCGTTTTAGTTTTACATACTTCTTATAATAAAATGTATATAGCGGTTGTTTTCTCAATCTTACGACAGCTGGGTGCGATTTTCACGTTCTGAAGCAAAAAAGAAAAGTATTACAAATCTTTTTTTAAACAGATTCAAAAATATTTTCTTACTTACCGATAATTATGATAAATTTCGGTTAATGCTGAACAAATTGTTGTTTCCCTTGAAGACTGCACTTTTTTCACTTGCAACACGAAAGACTGCTTAAATCAAACTGATAGAAGAATCATGGTATGCTATGTATTATGAAATACAGTAATATCACGCAGGGTGGGGGGAAGTAGTACTTCTGCAAGCGAAACGAAATATACTTGAAATTATACGAAAGAGAAATATGACACCATTTAAAAATGCTGAGCTGGTGTTTTCACATCCGCTAATGGAAAAAATCGCATCAGGTATGCATGATGTCATTATGATGAGAATAAAAGCATATACTTGTAAGAGGATATGACTCTTTTTAAAATGCTGAGCTGGTGTTTTCACATCCGCTAAGGAAAAAATCGCATCAGGTATGCATGATGTCATTATGATGAGAATAAAAACATATACTTGTAAGAGGATATGACTCTTTTTAAAATGCTGAGCTAGCGTTTACACATCTGTTGTAATGTACGCTATATTTATTGAGTTACAAATAAAGAATTTTTATCATTGGCTACATTTAATAATTAAATTTCAGTTTTCATCCTTATTATCTTATTTATTTAAGGAAAGAGATGCAGCGAAACTTAACGAAACGGACTGTCGTGTCGAGACGAAACACTCGGGCAATCGAGTGGAGGGGATTTAGTAATATTGTAACTGAACACAAAAAAGCAAAGCCAGTATTCGTGAGACTTTGTTGATCGCGTTAGGATGAGCATTACTCCGAATATATTCCAGTTATACAACTCTTCTCCTGAGACAACGATGGCTGCGTTATCATATGATGTGAATTTCGATTACAACAACGTGATAACGGTGGAGGAGAACGAGGAGAGAGGTGAAGACATTGTAGAGTTTCCACTGGTGCGCGACTTTGACACTGAAATCTTTCCTTTTGCTGAATCATCAACAACTACTACACCTACGTTTCTGCCTGCCTTGGAGGTGTCGAATTCTGAAACGAAACTTTTGATGCAAAATATTTTTTTCATCGATGTCAAACGAAGTAAATACGTTAACGTCGGTTGGATGCCTTCTTCTCAAGGTTTTCAAGCAACGCTCGAACTGAGAGATGTGAAATCGAGCAGCATTTTTATCGATCAGAATGATTGGTGTGCTCTGATGTTGTTGTGTGATCATATAAACAAATACTTCAACGACGACGCTCATCGGCGATTTTATTCAGTGATTGGCGGAAACGTGGAAATTAAGGAAGTTTATTTAAAGAAGATAAAACATTTAAAATTGCAACGATCGAATTCTGTTTGTTCGTTGATTTTATCAAAAAGTGAGTGGAATAATTTGTTGGAAATGAAAGACCTTGTAAACAGTTTATTGTGCTTGTACGTTTACAACACAAACAGAATATTTATTATAAAATGTATTTAGATAAGTGTAAGTTGTTGAATTGTCTACGCTTAAGTTCCAATGATTTTTTTATACTTAAAGATATTTTACACACTTTTAATTACGAAAGACTCTTTTATGAAATCTCCATAGTTTGTAGTGAAAAAATTATATCTGACTTTAATAGCTGTAATGGATAAAAATAATAAAAAAAAAGTTGTACGTTTTAACGATAAGGTAGAGATTAAATATATGGTTTGTTGGAGTTTTGCATATCGAAAAGCAAGGGTGGGGATGTGGGAGCAGATTGCTAGGGATCGTGAACGGTTTAAAAGACGAATAGAAGCAGTCTCTCATATTCTCAGTCCGGTGCTAAGAAGTGTCAATTCATCGTAGTCGTCCGTCGAGAACATTCTAAGCTTAGTGCATAATAATAATAATAATTAAAACAACATGGAAATGCACGAGGCCGGTATTGTAGTAATTATAAGAAATAAATATACAAACGAATTATTACTTTCAAACTATATCGAATGTACGGATTTACAGCCGCAAAAAGAAATATTAACGGTTGATGAATTAAAAATTAAAATTATTTTTGATACTTCGGAAAATTTACTCGAAGATTCAGACGACGCCGCCATTTGTGATTTTGGTAATGTTAATTATGGTCGTGCAGATGTTGAGAACATACTAAGCTTAGTGCATAATAATAATAATATTCAAAACAACATGGAAATGCACGAGGCCGGTATTACAGTAATTATAAGAAATAAATACACAAACGAAATATTATTACTTTCAAACTATATCGATTGTACGGATTTGCAACCGCAAAAAGAAATATTAACGGTTGGTGATTTAAAAATTAAAATTATTTTTGACGCTTCGGAAAATTTACTCGAAGATTCAGACGACACCACCGATTGTGATTTTGGTAGTGATGACGATGATGATAAATATAATCGATCAGATGTCGATACGTTCAGCATGGATACAATAAATTAGATTTAAGCAATATTATTATTAACTCTGTATTGATTTTTACAATAAAAAAATAAAACGTATTTTACATGTCTTTTTATTTAAAAAAACTACCTTGGGGAAAGAAATCTTTTATATTTCAGTTATTATTACTAAAGAAGTATGTGTTAAGTATGTGTGGTATGTTTCATATAAGCTTGCTTCACATGCTTCCGTTTTTTTGTTCATAGATGGCTCTGTGTGTACTTAATTTAACCTCATCATCATTCTTGATAAATTAAACGTGTAATGAATAAGTAGCAGCCGATGTATAACTTTTAAAAGACTCTCTCTCTCTCTCTGATCTCCCGCTCTTTTCAGATGGTCATATGTAACAACCGTCGACAACAAAAAAAGTCGATTAACGCTATAACTATCAACTCATTGGTTCACAAAAGGGGGCGCCATGCTCTCTGTTTGGTTCACAAAAGGTACACTCTGATTGGTTTACAAAAGGAACGCTCTGATTGGAGAATAAAGTCTGTTTCATAACATCTAATTTTGGGTAACTGCCTGATTGGAGTATAATTAACATTCACCCGCCATTATTTGTTTGCTTAAACCCCCCCCCCCTGATTGATTAAAACTAACATTTCATCGGTTCACGGAAAGAGGGCGCCATTGCACGTGACTCAAACGTCGCAGTGACGCCAGAGTGGAGGTCAATGAGCAGAGCTGTAAGTCCGTACTGAGGATAAAATATCAGTTTTTTTATTTTGCATAAATATTTGTAAATGAATTCTTTACTTTTTTAATGTTTATTATAAATAAAGTTTTGTAAATTATTAATAAGTGTCACTCTATGTGCGACTTGCCAAAAAAATTTTAAAATCTAAATTGGGCCCGTTGATTAAAAAGGTTGCACACCCCTGATCTAGATTAAAAAAAATGTTATCTGTTTTAGTAATATAAGTGTCGAATTACATTGTTTATAATGCAACAGAAAAGGCCATCTGTCGACCGAACACATAAGCTTACATCGCGCTGATAATGACGCAAGCAGTCGCTTCCGTTTTTTGATCAGAGATGGCTCGGAGTATACTTAATTAACCTCATTAACATTCTTGATAAATTATTTAATTAAATTATTTATACGTGTCAGCATATATGACTATATTATATATGTGACACATTGCAGATTGCACTTTTATCATTATATTGTAATCTGAGAATATCCGGTGATAAGAAAACGGACTGACTCTGATGACAATGAATTAGAGATGAAAATACATTCATGTAATAAACGACTTTGAATCAACAACTAAATGATTTTACTAAATATAAATTGATTCGATTTATCAAGCATGTGTTCCCTCTCTTTTCAGATGGTCATATGTAACAATCGTCGACAACAAAAAAAGTTGAATAACGCTATAACTATCAACTCATTGGTTCACGGAAAGGGACGGTTGTCTAATTGGAGAATAACGTCTGTTTCAAAACATCTAATTTGGGTAACTGCCTGATTGGAGTATAATTAACACCCCACCCGCCATTTTTGTTTGCATAAAGCCCCCCCTGATTGATTAAAACTAACATTTCATCGATTCACGGAAAGAGGGCGCCATTGATCGTCACTGAAACGTCGCAGTGACGCCAGAGTGGAGGTTAATGAGCAGAGCTGTAAGTCCGTACTGAGGATAAAATATCAGTTTTTTTATTATTTTGCATTAAAATTTGTAAATGAAATCTTTACTTTTTTTAATTTTTTTATTCTAATGTTTATTATAAATAAAGTTTTGTAAATTATTAATAAGTGTCACTCTATGTGCGACTTGCCAAAAAAATTTTAAAATCTAAATTGGCCCGTTGATTAAAAACCCCCGATTGAAAAAAAAAATGTTAGACTAATAATTTAATAAAAGAACACGATTCTACCTATCACATTAAGTTCTCATGATGAGATTTTTTAAGGCCTGACCTGTTTTAGTAATGATAAACTCATATTTCATTGTTTATAATGCAACAGAAAAGTCCACCTTGTGGTCGATCACATAAGCTTGCATCGCGTCGATAATGTCGCGAACAGTCGCTTCCGTTTTTTGATCATAGATGGCGCGAACAGTCAAGTGCTCATCTCAAGGTCAGCGGGTCGGGTACCGGCCTATTATACTACTACTCTCAGAGAACATACACCTCTCAAGCAGTGACATCACTGATATCACAATAGGTGGATTGTAGTTAGATTTATTTTAGAAACCATACTACAAAGTACACATGTCATATTTTTGTTGATATTTTGAGTAAATTAAATAATGTTATTTAAATATTAGAAATCGTGTCCATCGATACAATTATTAATAAGAATCGCAGGATTGTGGACAAAAAGTATTTTTATTTATTTTATTTATTTTTATTGTTTAAAATGTATACATAAACTTGTTGCCATGTTTTTTGTCTTATGTACCTTAACTTTTGTTAATTGCTATGGTTAGTAATTAATGTTTATTTTCATAATTAAATTTTCACATTAATTGTACTTGAAAAAGTCTAAATTTATAGACGAAACGTCGTACATTGAATAAAGAACTTTTTGTCCACAATCCTGCGATTCTTATTAATAATGTTATTTAAAATTTAAAATATAAACCTGAAAAAATTTATGTTTTTCTACCGCCCAGCTTGTCACGCACTTGCACAATTTTTCTTTTAAAGCTGTTTTTTATTATATTTTTAATCGACTTCATACAACACCACTAGCCTCGCTCGTTCGATCGAATTTATAGTTACTATTTTAACAGCCTATTTTTAAGCGCTTTTATTTAACTGGACTCCGTATATTTCTTTATTTCTCGTTTCAAATCTTAGGACAGCTTTTTCAACAACTTATCTTTATCCGATTGAGTTGAAATTTTGCATAGGTATGTTGTTCCGGTGACAATACAATATTATAATAATAATAATAATATTTATTTTACCACATTGACAAAAGAGTATATGGCATGTCCATAAAAAAATTTAGAGTTACATATTAAAAAAATCACTAATGCTATAAAATTCTCTGCTTACTAAATCATTCTTTAACTTACTTTTCATGGTTTGCAATGGCAAAGATTTGATTTCAACTGACAGATGGTTGTAAAGTTTGATACAGTTATAGAGCACACCTTTTTCAAAGGTAGTTAAGGAATGATATGGCAAGCAAAAGTCATTGTTTCCCCTGGTGTTATACTTATGTAATAATTGATGGTTACTGAAAAGGCGAAAATGTTCTTTTACGAAAACAATACATTCATAGATGTATACAGAAGGCAGTGTCATGAGTCCAAGAGCCTTAAAGATTCCTCTGCATGATTGTCTTTTGTGCTTTGAAGATTAACTCTGTATTACCAGCACCCCAAAAAATAACCCCATACTTCATTCTAGAGTGAAAGCTACCGAAATACATTGTTTTTATGGTATTGTAATTGCAAAATGTACTAATCCTGCGTCTTGCGTATAGACAACTAATAACTAATTGACCGTTCCGGCTTTCGTCCGGTTGAAAATCGCACTTTTAATA
Source organism: Xanthostigma xanthostigma (assembly GCA_963575645.1). Taxonomy (NCBI): domain Eukaryota; kingdom Metazoa; phylum Arthropoda; class Insecta; order Raphidioptera; family Raphidiidae; genus Xanthostigma; species Xanthostigma xanthostigma. The sequence continues at coordinate 7,119,943 of OY754474.1, forward strand.
TAGCATACTAAAAATTTAAAAATAAAAAGAGGTAAAAAAAACTTTTAAATTAAACGCTTTTATTGTACAATCGATTATGTACCAAAAACTAGAAAATAAATATGATTCACCATAGAGGACTTTGACTAAACTAAAATAAAATCGTGGGGGGCATTTATATTAAGTTACATTAATGTCGAAGAAGACAGTCGAAAGCAAAATTTAATTTCCAACCTTAAACTAATGAAAGTTTTCTGATAAATGCCCCCCACGTTTTTATTTTAGTTCATTTAAAGCCCAAGTGGTGAGTCATATATATTTTCTAGTTTTTAGTACATTATCGATTGTACAATAAAAGCGTTTAACTTAAAAGTTCTTTTACCTGTTTTTATATGTATATATAATTTATATTACTTTGATAGTTTAATGCAATGGTTTGTTTTCCAAAATTCACAAATACGTCATGCGTAAAGCTATCCGTCATCTATAAGTGGATGAGACAAAATTCGACAAAAAACTGTATAATATAGGTACTTTATATTTAATAAACTGTCATGAAGTGTATATAATTATGATTTGTCCAATTTGTTATTATTGTAAAAATGAAAGAATTCGAATTTTTTGGTTAATGTTGTCGATTCGACTAATGTTTGAGAGATTTTTAACGTAGATTTGGTATTTAGTACAGTGACTTATAAAGGTAAAACACAGTATAATACTATACAAAATAATTATTTATTTTTCTTACACTTATGCGAGTATGACTACAGATCTTAACACAATGTCATTCCAAAAATTAAATTTCTCTTTGGTAGGAAATAACTTCTTTTTCAATTGATTTATTATGCTAGAAATTCTGTTGGTTGTCTGTATAGGTCAGATTGTTTGGATGGGTGTAAGTTTATGAGATTTTATAGTAAGGCAAAACAAAATATTTATAACGGTAACAAGTGCGTTAAATCTGGACAAAATTAGAAACGTAACACAGCAAATGTGCGTTAGTGCATGTTTAAATTGCTTGTTTAGCAGAAATTCTTATTACAAACGTCACACTGGTATGGTTTCTCACCAGTATGTGTACGTTTATGTACATTTAACTGTATTTAAGGTTAAAACTCTTTTTAGAAACGTTACACTGGTGTGGTTTCTCACCAGTATGTGTGCGTTTGTGAAGATTAAAACTGCTTCTTTGGCTGAAACTCTTATTACAAACGTTACACTTGTATGGTTTCTCACCAGTATGTGTGCGTTTGTGAAGATTTAAACTGCTTATATGGCTGAAACTCTTATTACAAACAATACACTTGTATGGTTTCTCACCAGTATGTGTGCGTTTGTGAACGTTTAAATTGCCTAATAGCTTGAAACTCTTATTACAAACGTTACACTTGTATGGTTTCTCACCAGTATGTGTGCGTTTGTGAAGATTTAAACTGCTTATTTGGCTGAAACTCTTATTACAAACGTTACACTTGTATGGTTTCTCACCAGTATGTGTGCGTTTGTGTACATTTAAACCGCTTATCAGGCTGAAACTCTTATTACAAACGTCACACTTGTATAGTTTCTCACCAGTATGTGTACGTTTGTGTAAATTTAAACTGCTCATTCGGCTGAAACACTTATTACAAACGTCACACTTGTAAGGTTTCTCACCAGTATGTGTGCGTTTGTGTAAATTTAAATTGCATTGATGGCTGAAATTCTTATTACAAACGTCACACTTGTATGGTTTCTCACCAGTATGTGTGCGTTTGTGAACGTTTAAATTGCCTAATAGGTTGAAACTCTTATTACAAACGTTACACTTGTATGGTTTCTCACCAGTATGTGTGCGTTTGTGAACGTTTAAATACCATAGTTGGTTGAAATTCTTATTACAAACGTCACACTTGTATGGTTTCTCACCTGTATGCGTGCGTTTGTGACAGTTAAAGTGACGGTATTGGCTGAAATTCTTAAAACAAACGTCACACTGATATGATTTTTTACTCTTACAGGTATGAGTTTTTAAATTAAAAGATTTTCTGAAGTTCGTATCACAAATGTCACAATGATACTTATTTTTCGCTGCTTTATTTTGTGTGCCATCATTGACCGAATGATTTTTTTCTCTCTCTTCACTTTTGCTCAATTCGGCGACATTGCTTCTCGGTTTATGGTCATTATCGATCTTTGAATTTTTGCTGCAAATTTCTCTACCGTCAGTCCCAGATGAAGTTTCTACTGTCTCGTCAGCACATTCTATTAGATTTAATGGATTATCATCGGTTGGTTTGAATTTTAAAGGCATTTCATGGTTATCTTTTTCTGATGATTTAATAGATTTCTCTTTCTCAATAATATACGTGTTTTCGTTCAATTTAGTAATGTAGCTAATATCAACTTTTGAGTCTTCGCAACCGATTTCACTACCATCACTTTTGGATAAAGTTCCTACAGTATCGTCAGCACATTCTGTTAGATTTAATGAATTATCATCCATTGGTTCGTCTTTGATTTCGAATTTTAAAGGTATTGCTTCGTTAACTGTGTTTGCTGAATTATAATTTTTAGGCACTATTTCATTCTTGGCAACGTTCATGCCAAATATATCCCAAAATACAATAGATTCACTTTTCACAGAGACATCACAGTGAGTCGTTTCATTGGTTGAATGTTCCTCAGAAGACTTCTGAATGGAGGAACATTCAGACTGGACTTGTTTGTCAGAAATATGCAGTTGCCGTAAATAGCGTCGAAGTGTTTTATCAGACTGTACAATTTGCATTTGAAACTCTTGAATTTTCTTGAGTTGAGTGTAACATAAGCGGCAGATGAAATTTGGCATCTTATCATGTCTTCTTATCTGAAATAAATAAAACGGTTTCTTAATTTTAGATTATAATACCATTTAATAATAAGATGAATCTTTTAGAAATCAAGACAATTATAAAGTGAACAGCCTGTAACTTGAGACATACAATTTTAAGACAGGACAAACTGCCAAATGTCAATAGATAAGATGCAGTGAGCTGTAGATATTGAGTTTTAGTCCGGGCCGCGCGAGTTACATACGTAAAATCGCTGACAAGACAACTGATAACACCCACACACCATCACTATCTCATTTGGCGACTTGGATGCAGCAAAGAAGACGACAGTAACATTCATAATTAATTCATTATTTTTTTTAACGACCAATACCTACATATGGTTGGACTTATAATCATTGCAATATTTTCTCAAATTGATTTATAATAAATTAATTCCATTTACATTACAATAAATTCTATTGTAAACTTTCATTAATAAATATTTGTCTTTAAAAACAATTTATCTGGTATCAAAACCATGATTCGCGAGTAATATGGCTGAAAGACGTAGCGATAAGTGCGGTAACCATTCTGTCTTTGTTTAACAACAATGAGCAAGACGGGCCACAAAGGGAAATATATATAATATATATATATATTATTTGTCGCTTTCTCTTTCCTTTCGGTTTGTGTAATAATACATCGGCTCTCCATATCCGACAGCTCAATGATAAGACGTGTTTGGTTTATTAGTGTAGTATCTCACTTTGTATACACGACCCCGTAATTGTTTTTTAAAGAACTCCGCCCAAACGCCCTCCCCTTTTCACTTCGCGAAAAAAAAACGCCATCGTATCGATACGACCCCGTAATTGCTTTTTAAAGAACTCCCCCCAAACGCCCTCCCCCTTTCACTGCCCGAAAAAAACGCCATCGCATCGATACGACCCCGTAATTGTTCTTTAAAGAACTCCCCCAGACGGATTCCCCTTTTCACTGCGCAAAGAAAAATGCCATCTCATCGACCCGATCCCGTAACTGTTTTTTAGATAACTCCCCCAAACGCTTCCCCTCTTCACTGCGCAAAAAAATAATTTATAAAAAAAATAATTTCCGCACCAAAAACGGCTAATAATAGGTACCGTTATATCTATACTAATATATAAAGCAGAAGAGTTTGTTTGTTTGTTTGTATGTTTGTTTGAACGCGCTAATCTCAGGAACTACTGGTTCGAATTGAAATTTTTTTTTTTTGTTGGATAGCCCATTTATCGAGGAAGGCTATAGGCTATATAATATCACGCTACGGTAAATAGGAGCGGAAAATCAATGAAAAGTGTTGAAGAATGTCAGTCAACATTTTTCACCATATACTTATATTCAGGTGAAATGCCCTAACTGAATATCCAAATATTAGCGGCACACGTACCAGAAGATCGGTTAGCTCAGTCGGTAGAGCGCTCGACTCTTAATCTCAGGGTCGTGGGTTCGAACCCCACAATGGTCGAATATGTTTTTAATGCTTTTTTTTATTTTCTACATTGCTTTCTTCTAAGGCTTACATTTCAATTTTTTAAAATTTTATTACGACTAATTAAAATTGAATAAATCTAATTAATAGCTCATTTGAAAACTGTTACAACTATAAGCACCTATATAAAAAAAAATTTCTAACAGTGTTTTCAATTAAATATTTATTATATTAAAAGAATTTTATTACTTAAAAAAAGTATAAATACTGCTTTTTAACGACAAAAACTTTTGAACGGTAACGTCGATCATTATGAAGTTTAGACACAACATTCATCTCGGTAAACTAAGATGAATGTGCGTACTCATGTCCGCTAGTGTTATATAAAATAATAAGAATTGTATTTTTCCAATGGATATTTTGTACATCGAGTTATTGTTACAAACCGTTAGATTATACGGTCAGAATATGCATTTACTGTTAGTTATATCCATTCTTATGTTCTACCTATTTTAAAATTAACGCATATAGCATTGCTGTCAAATAGTTTTGCATTAAAATAAATTGACGGTATTAAATTCAGGCTTGTCTGAATGATGAACACAATACATATAATTAAAAATTACATTGTATTCATCTTAATTTGAAGCTAAATTATAAACTTAATACAATCAGTTGTGAATTACTACTAGACTATGTTGCTGTTTACAATAAATGCCGTGGCATGTATACAAAATGTTCAATTTAATTTGATGCTAAATTGTAAATTTTATTAGAATCAGCAGTATATTTCTGTTTAATATTAACAACAAATACATTAATAACCCTTGAAAAGAAGTAATCTTACCTGAACGGGAGCACACCACATGATGATGTTTGATAGTCGATTTCTCATAACGGACGAAAAATAAAAGATGTCCAATAGCGTAACGCCTTTTGATAAGCACAATCGACACATTGCACTTAAGCCGCGTCCTTTTACTGATATTTCTTTCATTGTGTAACAGTTTTAATCAATTTTTCAATCGATATGTTATAATATTCTGTCCAGTAGGTATAATTTTCGACCTACATTCTACACTAGCACAGCAAAAAAGCACAATAGAAGCGCATCCGTGATTACAGTAATTCCACTTGATGTCGGCAGCGTTGATGTTCCCAAGGTCTATTTTTTATAAAGTCAATCAACACATGCGCAAACAATTTGAGTTCGTGCAAATAATTAAACTATGCGTGTTGTTAATTGGTTGCATATTTAGAGAATAGGGTCTGAATCCGTTACTTTTTGTAGCAATAGGTACATATAGTGGAGTGTCTCGAAATGAAAAAACTGTAAAGTCGAACCCTCCCAACATTTTGGTATAGTTTGTGACCGCATATCGGAGTGGGCGGTGGAGGATATGCCGCTTTAAAGTTTCGGAAAACCCGTTTTTGCCCCATAACTCAGTATGATTCATAATCATGTTTATCTGATTATTATAGTCACCGCCAGATAGAGTAGTCCCTTTAGGATAAAAAAAATAATGTTTTTTAATTTTTTTTATTAATATTTAGTAGGTATGTAGTAAGTTTATGAGATTTTATAAAGCCTGGTAAAACAAAACATTTATACCGGTACAAAAGTGAGTTGGATAAAATTACGTCACACCGTACGGGAGCCTGAGAATATTTAAAATAATTCATTGGTAAAAACTCTTATTACAAACGTCACATTGGTACGGTTTCTCACCAGTATGTTCATTAACAATGAAATCGTTTGAATTGGAGAAACGCTTATTATAACGTCAAACTAGTATGGGTTTTTGTCGGTATGTTTACGTTTGTGGCCATTTAAACTGCTTAATCGGGTAAAACACTTATTGCAAACGTCACACTAGAATGGTTTCTCACCAGTATGTGTGCGTTTATGACTAATTAAAATGCTTGAATTGGAGAAACACTTATTACAAACGTCACACTGGTGTGGTTTTTCACCAGTATGTGTACGTTTGTGAAGATTTAAATTGCTCATTTGGCTGAAACCCTTATTACAAACGTCACACTTGCGTGGTTTTCCACCAGTGTGATGATATAAATTGTTAATCTGGCTAAATCGCTTGTTGCAAACGTCACACTTGTATGGTTTCTCACCGGTATGTATGCGTTTGTGACTAATTAAACTGCTTGAAAGAGAGAAACACTTATTACAAACGTCGCACTTGTATGGTTTCTCAACGGTATGTGTGCGTTTGTGACTATTTAAAAAGCTTGAATTGGAGAAACACTTATTACAAACGTCACACTGGTGTGGTTTTTCACCAGTATGTGTATATCAGTTTCGGTCGATCCCTAGTACAAAATGATACAAAGTTAAAGTGGATAGATCACATAAAGAGATTGTGCAAAATATTAAATTAAATCTATTATATCAAATTTACTATAGTGAGTTATAAAAGTAAAACAGAGCATAATATATAAAATACGTATTTTTTTTTGGGGTCACAGCGACTCCAGACTTTTATATTTTATTACAAAACTTTACACAATGTCATTACTAGAATTAAATTACTCTTAGGTATAGGAAATAATAATTTCAATGGATTTCTTGTTCGAAATCCTGTCGGTTTTCTGTAAGTGTCAGGTTGTTCATATGGGTACAATTTACTGATTTACTAAGCTGAAATATACTACATCTATTATCTTTTCAAATCCAACATGGCGAACGTACCAAAATGGCGGATTGCCTTTTTTTTCAATAGTTTTTTTATTTGTTTAAAAAAATCTTTTCAAAAACAAAAATTTTCTTTTAAAATCAGTTTGCACTAAAAAGTAAAATTAGTTTTTATTCACTGATTGTAAGTTAATCAGAATAAAAAACAAAAAGAAAATTATTGAGCGCTCATAAAATGTTACAGTTGCTGTTTATAAGCGCCCAGTGGTTTTCTTTTTGCATAAAATGTTGAAAATTATTCTGATCATATTATAATCGCTGAGAAAAAAACATTTTTTTTAGTTTTTAGTGCATTTTGGTTTTAAAAGGTGCCTTTCTTAAAAGTTGTCGTTAATAACCGTTAGAGGCGCTATCATCGTTATTATTACTAGTGATGTGCCGGATATCCGTATCCGTATCCGCGGATATTCGAGGGAGAAGAAAGATCCGTATCTGTATCCGTTAGTTTTTTGAGGATCTTTTACGGATCTTTTACCTTATTAATTTTCAATTCATAGATGAAATTTTATATACAGTATGTAAACGCGTAAGGTGCACATAGGGAAATAAGCATTAGGAAAAAATACTTAGATCAGAGTTAGCCATGACACATTAATTGTTATTTCTGTTGAATTATCGTGGTAATCTTGAGAATTTCTATTTTATTTTGATTTATTTTTATTTTACTTGGCTTTTTTAATAATAAAAAGCTCTTATAAATCATTATTTTAATTTTTTTGTACAAAAATAAAACAAAAAAACAACTCCATCTGTTTGGAAACATTTCATTCAAAAATTGTCTGACTGGTATGACGTATGCGCGTTGGTAAGTCAGTGACCCAATGTCTTTATGTTTAACACGAATAGGCGGAGATATTTGATCTCGCACCATATTTAAGTATTTTTGGGAATTTAATGTCTCATTAATAAAAAAGCCCGATTATGTTGTAATCATTTGAATATTTTCTTCGGTAGTATACACATTCATTTTGCAAAAGAATATTATCTGTCAAATTGAAAAACAAGATTTCAAGGCTCACTCTGATCCAGTCATTTTTTCCCAATGTTAATTTCCCTATGTGCACCTTACGTGTTTACATACTGTATATGTGATTAGGTAATAATGAAAAACTGTTAAATTCCATTCAGATTATTTTTTATTTTTTAAAATCATATTTGGCACCTTTATAGTGCAAACATTTATCGTACCATATAGTACATAACTCAAAGGTACTAAAAAACTATCTTTATAATGAGATATTGCACATCGATCATTGGAAAGAGACAACCTGTTATGAGAGTTAACTCTTAAAGAGGTCAATAACTTTTTCCCATAACAGATGGTCTCTTTTCAAAGGTCAATATGCAATATTTACCGCCGCGTACTCTAAGAAAGTTAAGATCCGTATCCGTATTCGCGGAACTTGTAACCAAAAATCCGTATTCAGATCCGTATCCGCGGATATACATTTTTAACGATTCGGCACATCACTAATTATTACTTATTAAAAAAGTTATTTTTATCACAATAATAAATGGTTCTCACCGTAAATACTTATTATTATTAAAATTGAAACAAATTGCCTTCAGGCAAAATTATGAAAAACTTAGTATTCGAAAGTTCGAATCTTTCAGATAATGTAAAAATTAAAAAAAAAACATATAACTTTTATATATTAAGGAAAATATTACTTAAAAAATAACTGTCAAACAAATTTTCAGTAATGTTTGAACGGTATCTGTCGCTGTCAGAAACATTTTACGAATTGTACATTACGATATTTATTTTATTAAATATTAAAAAATTCCTTTATGATTTAAAGGATAAAATATTTTAATGAGAAATAATAATTTACAGTCATGATGTTTTTTTATAACTAAATACGGACGCAGCTACTACTAGTATGGTTATAGGACAATAAAAAATCATGATTTAGTAATTTTTTTTAATATATAAGATGTATGTAAGTCTATGGCATTTTATAAAGCCTGATAAAACAAAACATTTATAACGGTAACAAGTGAGTTAACAGAACACAATTAGAAACGTCACACAGCATGGATGCGTTTGTAAACATTTAAAATACTTCAATTGGTTCAAACACTTATTACAAACGTCACACTGATATGGTTTCTCACCAGTATGCGAGCGTTTATGACCAGTTAAATAGTTTGATTTGGAGAAACGTTTATTAGAACGTAATATTGATATGGATTATCGTCGGCATGTGTACGTTTGTGAACATTTAGACTTTCTAATCGGCTAAAACTTTTATTAAAAACATTACACTTTTATGGTTTTTCAACAGTATGTATACGTTTGTGAACATTTAAATAGTTTAATTGGGTGAAACTCTTATCGCAAACGTCACACTGGTATGGGTTTTCAACACTATGTATACGTTTGTGGATATTTAAATAGCCTATTTGGGTAAATCTCTTACAACAAACGTCACACTGATATGGTTTTTCAACAGTATGTATACGTTTGTGAACATTTAAATAGCCTATATGGGTGAATTTCATACAACAATCGTCACACTGGTATGGTCGTTCAACAGTATGTGTTTGTTTGTGAGCATTTAAAGAGCTTATATAGCTAAAAGTCAGTCTACAAACGTCACACTTGTATGGCTTTTCCACTGTATGTGTCTGTTTGTGAAGTTTTAAATCCGTTGGATAGTCGAAACTCTTATCACAAATGTCACACAGATATAGTTTCTCACCAGTATGTGTGCGTTTGTGAGCATTTAATCGGCCATAATTGGAGTACCGCTTATGACAAACGTCACACTTGTATGGTATCTGACCAGCATGTGTGCGTTTGTGCCTAATAAAATGGCTTGAATAGGAGAAACACTTATCGCAAACTTCACATTGGTACTGTTTCTCACCGGTATGTGTGCGTTTGTGAGCATTTAACTGGCCATAATTGGAGAAACTCTTATTACAAACGTCACACTGGTATGGTTTCACAACAGTATGTGCACGTTTGTGACAAATTAAATTGGGTAATCGAGTAAAACTCTTATTACAAACGTCACACTGGTACGGTTTCTCACCAGTATGTGTGCGTTTGTGAGTAATTAACGAACTTGAACAGGAGAAACACTTATTACAAATGTCACATTGATATGTTTTTTTACTCTGAGAGCTTGGAGTTTCAGTTGTTTTTGCAGGTGACTCATAATTAACCGAAATAACTTTTTCCTCCTCATTACTTTTGCTCAGCTCTGCGACATTGCTTCTCGGTATGTTGGCATTATCTATCTTTGAATTTTCGCTGCAGATTTCGCTATCATCGCATGTATATGAAGTGTCCACACAATCTGTTAAAAATATTGAATTATAATCTGTTGGTTCGTCTTTGATTTCGACTTTCAAAGGCATTTGTTCAGTAATTTTGTTCGCTGAAAAATCATTTAATATACACGTGTGATTTTTCAAAGTAAAAGAGTTGGTGAAATTCTTTTCACAGTTGTCACAGTGTCAGTGATACTTCTTTTTAGTTGCTATTTTATTATTCTCATCATTTACCGACATTTCTTTCTCGCCCTCTACACTTTTGCCCAGACATTCTGCAACATTATTTTCCAGTATGCGGCCATAATTGATCTTTGAGTTCTCGCTAAAAATTTCGCTATCGTCACCCATATATAACGGGTCTACTGCATCATCAACGCATTCTATTAGATTTGATTCATTATAATCTATAGGTTCGACTTTGATATCAAATTTTAAAGGCATTTCATGCTTATTTTTCTGTTTCTTTCTCTCGTTAATATACGTGTTTTCGTCCAATTTAGTGATGTAGCGAATATCAACTTTGGAATCTTCGCAACCGATTCCACTTCCATCACTTTTGGATAAAGTTTCTACTGTATTATCAGCCCATTCTGTTAGATTTGTTAAATAATTATCATCCGCTGGCTCGTCTTTGATTTCAAATTTTAAAGGCATTGTTTCGTTAAGTTTATTTGCTGAATTATAATTTATAGGCTCCATTTTATTCTTAGCTAGGTTCATGCCAAATATATCATAAAATACAGATTTCACAATTACATCACAGTGACTATTTTCAAGGACTGGATGTTTTTCTGAAGACTTCTGAATGAAACATTCAGACTTAACTTGCTTGTCAGAAGTATGCAGTTGCTGTAGAAAGCGTTACAGTGTTTTATCAGACTGTACAATTTGCATCTGAAACTCTTGAATTTTCTTCAGTTGAGTGTAACATAAGCGGCAAATAAAATTTGGCATCTCATCACTTCTATCTGAAAATAAATAAAACGGATTAATAATTTCAGGTTATAATAATAATCAATAAGATGAACCTTTTAAAAATTATAGCATAAATAATTATAACATAACATAAAATTAACGCATTTGATGTCGCTGTCAAACAGTAACTATGAAACAAGTTTATAAATCATCTGTGGCTACGTAAGCACAGTGATTAGAACCCAAATAGCAGAATACGGCTAATTGTTTGTGTTTACGCTAAAATAAACTGACAGTATTTGTCAACATGATAAATAAAATATATATATTATCCATAGAATGCAAAGTATTCATCTTAGTTTGATACTAAATAATAAAATTTAATAGAATCAGTTGTGAGCTAATTATATTGCTGTTTAATATTAACAACAAGTACTAACCCTTAGAAAGAAGTGATCTTACCTAAACGGGAGCACACCACATGATGATATTCGATAGTTCATTTCTCATAACGGCCGAAAAATAAAAGATATCTAATAGCGTAACGCCTTTTTATAAGCACAATCAATGCATTGCACTTAATTCGCGTCTTTTAACCGATAGTTCCTTCCGTATTCGATAGTATTTTACTGTCCGCAATACTATTGCTTCATATACTCAACTCTCAAGCAGAGAACATACACCTCTCAAGCAGTGACATCACTGATATCGATAGGTGGATTGTAGTTAGATTTGTTTTAGAACCCATACTACACAGTACACATGTCATATTTTTGTTGATATTTTGTGTAAATTAAATAATGCTAGCTATTTAAAATATAAACCTGAAAAAATTAATGTTTTTCTACCGCTCAGCTTGTCACGCACTTGCACAATTTTTCTTTTAAAGCTGTTTTTTATTATATTTTTAATCGACTTCATACAAGACCACTAGCCTCGCTCGTTCGATCGAATTTATAGTTACTATTTTAACAGCCTATTTTTAAACGCTTTTATTTAACTGGACTCCGTATATTTCTTTATTTCTCGTTTCAAATCTTAGGACAGCTTTTTCAACAACTTATCTTTATCCGATTGAGTTGAAATTTTGCATAGGTATGTTGTTCCGGTGACAATACAATATTATAATAACTAATTGACCGTTCCGGCTTTCGTCCGCTTGCAAATCGCACTTTTAATAAAGCACACTAAAAACTTAAAAATAAAAAGAGGTAAAAAAAAAGGTTAAATTAAACGCTTTTTTTATTGTACAATTGATAATGTAGGTACCAAAAACTAGAAAATAAATATGACTCACCATAGGGGACTTTGATTAAACTAAAATAAAATCGTGGGGGGCATTTTTAGTAAGTTACATTAATGTCGAAGAAAACAGTCGAAAGCAAAATATGATTTCCAATCTCAAACAAATGAAAGTTTTCTGTTAAATGCCCCTCACGTTTTTATTTTAGTTCATTCAAAGCCGCAATGGTGAGTTATATTTATTTTCTAGTTTTTAGTACATTATCGATTGTACAATAAAAGCGTTTAACTTAAAAGTTTTTTAACCTGTTTTTATATGTATATAAAATTTATATTACTTTGATAGTTTATACGTCATGCGTAATGCTATCCGTCATCTATAAGTGGGTATAACAACATTCGACAAAAAACTTTTTAATATAGGTCCTTTATTTTTAATATACTGTCATTCAGTGTGTATAATTATGATTTGTCCAATTTGTCATTATTATTGTAAAAATGTAAGGATTTGAATTTTTTGGATAATGTTGTCGAATCGACTAATGTTTGAGAGATTTTCAACGTAGATTTGGTATTTCTCCAGTGACTCATAAAGGTAAAACACAGTATAATACTATACAAAATAATTATTTATTTTTCTTACACTTATGCGAGAATGACTACAGATCTTCTTAACACAATGTCATTCTAAGAATTAAATTTCTCTTTGGTAGGAAATAACTTCTTTTTCAACTGATTTATTATGCTAGAAATTCTGTAGGTTGTCTGTATGGGTCACATTGTTTGGATGGGTGTAAGTTTATGAGATTTTATAGTAAGGCAAAACAAAATATTTATAACGGTAACAAGTGCGTTAAATCTGGACAAAATTAGAAACGTAACACAGCAAATGTGCGTTAGTGCATGTTTAAATTGCTTATTTGACTGAAATTCTTATTACAAACGTTAAACTGGTCTCAGCAGTATGTGTACGTTTGCACACATTTAACTGTATTTATGGTTTAAAACTCTTTTAAGAAACGTTACTCTTGTATGGTTTCTCACCAGTATGTGTGCATTTGTTAAGATTTAAACTGTTTATAAGGCTGAAACTCTTATTACAAACGTTACACTTCATGGTTTCTCACCAGTATGTTTGCGTTTGTGAAGATTTAAACTGCTTATTTGGCTGAAACTCTTATTACAAACGTTACTCTTGTATGGTTTCTCACCAGTATGTGTGCATTTGTGAAGATTTAAACAGCTTATATGGCTGAAACTCTTATTACAAACCTTACACTTCATGATTTCTCACCAGTATGTGTGCGTTTGTGAACGTTTAAATTCCATAGTATGCTGAAACTCTTATTACAAACGTTACACTTGTATAGTTTCTCACCAGTATGTTTGCGTTTGTGAAGATTTAAACTGCTTATTTGGCTGAAACTCTTATTACAAACGTTACACTTGTATGGTTTCTCACCAGTATGTGTGCGTTTGTGAAGATTTAAACTGTTCATTCGGCTGAAACTCTTATTACAAACGTTACACTTGTATGGTTTCTCACCAGTATGTGTGCGTTTGTAAAGATTTAAATTGCTCATTTGGCTGAAACTCTTATTACAAACGTTACACTTGTATGGTTTCTCACCAGTATGTGTGCGTTTGTGAAGATTTAAATTGCATAGTTGGCTGAAATTCTTATTACAAACGTCACACTTGTATGGTTTCTCACCAGTATGTGTGCGTTTGTGAAGATTTAAATTGCATAGTTGGCTGAAATTCTTAAAACAAACGTCACACTGATATGATTTTTTACTCTTACAGGTATGAGTTTTTAAATTAAAAGATTTTCTGAAGTTCGTATCACAAATGTCACAATGATACTTATTTTCCGTTGCTTTTTTTTGTGTGCCATCATTGACCGAATGATTTTCTTCACTCTCTTCACTTTTGCTCAATTCTGCGACATTGCTGCTCGGTTTCTGGTCACTATCGATCTTTGAATTTTTGCTGCAGATTTATCTACCGTCACTCTGAGATGATGTTTCTACTGTCTCGTCAGCACATTCTATTAAATTTAATGGATTATCATTGGTTGGTTCGAATTTTAAAGGCATTTCATAGTTATCTTGTTCTGATGATTTAATAGATTTCGCTTTCTCGATAATATACGTGTTTTCGTCCAATTTAATGATGTAGCTAATATCAACTTTTGAGTCTTCGCAACCGATTTCACTACCATCACTTTTGGATAAAGTTCCTACAGTATCGTCAGCATATTCTGTTAGATTTAATGAATTATCATCCGTTGGTTCGTCTTTGATTTCGAATTTTAAAGGTGTTGCTTCGTTAACTGTGTTTGCTGAATTACAGTTTATAGGCGCCATTTCATTCTTAGCAGGCTTCGTGCCAAATATATCATAAAATACAATAGATTCACATTTCACAGAGACATCACAGTGACTCGTTTCATTGGTTGAATGTTCCTCAGAAGACTTCTGAATGGAGGAACATTCAGACTGGACTTGTTTGTCAGAAATATGCAGTTGCCGTAAATAGCGTCGCAGTGTTTTATCAGACCGTACAATTTGCATTTGAAACTCTTGAATTTTCTTGAGTTGAGTGTAACATAATCGGCAGATGAAATTTGGCATCTCATCATGTCTTCTTATCTGAAATAAATAAAACGGTTTCTTAATTTTAGATTAAAATACCATTTATTAATAAAATGAACCTTTTAGAAATCAAGACAATTATAAAGTGAACAGCCTGTAACCTGAGACATACAATCATTACTGGCGGCTTAATGCACCATTGAGGTTATTTTAAAACAGGATAAGCTGTCAAACGTCTATAGATAAGATGTAGTGAGCTGTAGATATTGAGTGTCAGTCTGGGCCGCGCGAGTTACATACGTAAAATCGCTGACAAGACAACTGATAACACCCACACACCATCACTATTTCATTTGGCGACTTGGATGCAGGTCTGTAAAGCTACCAGTGTAAAATGGACAGAATCGAATAATTTTTGGCTTAAAATTTAGTGCTAATTTAGTGCTATTTTGGTGCTGCATTCGCGAATTTAGTGCGCTTTATAGTACTGACTAATTAACAATTATGCTAACTTTTAATTAAGTTATCATTGCATTGATAGAATATCGCAATAAATATTAACAGATGAACCCAGTTAATACGCCATCAATTTGTGCTCAAAAAGTGCTATGCAGAAAATAAAAAAAAAGTTCACGGTAACAAACGATACGTCAAAAAATATATATTTTTTTTAATTTTTTAAGACCTAACACAGCTAGCTTATTAAAAGAGCATGCAAAAATGGAAAAGAGCATACAAAAATGTAAGGAAACTAATAATTTTTTTCGAAACGTTGGCCACAAGCGATACACTGGTAAAGCTTATTTTCAATTGTTCCTCAACCAAATAAATCTCCTTCAATACATATTTTGGAACAAAACTTCTACTAACAATTATTTATATTGACAATTACCCATTAATAAAATAAAATGTTTTATTAATGTGAAAAAATAAAAAATTTACTTATATATTTTGGCTGCCTCATCCAATATTTAAATATTTCTATTATACCCTCTTATATAACGGAACTCAATAGCAAATAATGAATAATTAGAAAAATTAGTTAAAATAAATACTTCAATATTAAATGAATTTATTTTTATTTATAATTAAACGAAACAAACAGTTAAAGCAAATGTTCAAATACAGAAACCTCCATTTTGAATTAAGCAGTAGTTTAATCTGCAGCGCTGGATTTTACACTAGGGGCAGTAGGGGCTAGTGCCCAGGGCGGCAAATTTTCAGGGGCGGCAAAATTTGAAACGTGGGAAAACATTTTTTCTCGCGTTGCAGAAAATTTTTCAAAAAGTGTGATAGTGTTGAAAACATTCATAAATAATTTGTTTTTTCAGTCAGACGCAATTGATAAGCAATCGTTTTGTTTGTCAATTTATGATTTTTAATACGAAAAAGAATGTTTTTTGTCTAATTATCCCATTAGTAAAAAAAGGATTTGTGACATAAATGAATCATTTTATTTATTTGAAAATTGTGTACCGAACCTTTACCCCATTTTATGTAGGATTTAGGTAATGGGCATTTTTCACAGTGCCCCAGGGGGGCACTTAGAGTAAATCCGGCCCTGTTAATCTGTTATAAAAACTTTGTCTCGCACTTTGTCTAACATTACTAAACAATTAATGGACAGCAATATGCATTTGTTACTGTATTCGTACAACATGGTAACCATGGTAACGTCCGCTGAATAGAGGGCAAAGCAATATTACCAAACTTACCATTATCCGATTGAGATGAAATTTTGCATAGGTATGTTGTTCCGGTGACAATACAATATTATAATAACTAATTGACCGTTCCGGCTTCCGTCCGGTTGCAAATCGCATTTCTAATAAAGCACACTAAAAACTTAAAAATGAAAAAGGAAAGAAAGCTTTTTAAACTAAACGGTTTTTAGTTCTGATGATAATACAATATTATAATATCTAACTGACTGGTACGGCTTTCGTCCGTATGCAAATCGCACTTTTAATAAAACATACTAAAAACTTAAAAATAAAAAGACGCAAAAAAGTTTACAGTTAAACGCTTTTATTGTACAATAATGTACTAAAACTAGAAAATAAATATAACTCACCATAGGGGACTTTGATTAAACTTAAATAAAATCGTAGGGCGCATTTATAGTAAGTTACATTATGGTTGAAGAAGACAGTCGAAACAAATATGATTTCCAATCTCAAACAAATGAGTTTTCTGTTAAATTTCCCCCACGTTTTAATTTTAGTTTAATCATAGCCCCCAATTGGCGAGTCATATTTATTTTCCATTTTTTATTACATTATCGATTGTACAATAAAAACGTTTAACTAAGTTTGTTCACCTGGTTTTATAATATTATGTATATAAAATCTTTAAAAAAAAACTTCGGAGAAGTAAAAACTTCGTTCTGTGCTAAATTCAAAAACTTGAGGCGACTGAATCTCAAGATTATAACTTAAAAAAAAAGAATTTCGAGGCAGACAAGAAATTGAAATCAAGCTTGAAATTCTGTGCCTAAGACGTCGAAAAAAATGAATTTCGAGGCAGACAAGGAATTGAAATCCAACCTCGAAATTCTGTGCCAATAAAAGCTACAAGAGCAACAGCAAAAAAATGCAAAGACGGTGTTCGCATAACTCCTTTAGTTACCACTAAAAAAACGCCGTCTGTGCACTTTTTTTTGCTGTTGCTCTTGTAGCTTTTATAAGCACAGAATTTCGAGCTTGGATTTCAATTCCTCGTCTGCCTCGAAATTCATTTTTATTAAGTTATAATCTTGAGATTCAGTCGCCTCAAGTTTTTGAATTTAGCACAGAACGAAGTTTTTACTTCTCCGAAGTTTTTTTTTTTAAGATTTCACGTCTTTTTCCAAAGTGTGAGACATTATTTTTATTTTTCCTCCAAAATAAACTTATGTGCATTTTTAGAATTAAGAGGCCACAGATTCCATGAAGGCCAATTTTGAAGGCATGAAAAACAAAATCAATGAACAAGGCCAACCATTAAAAATACAAAATTTTTTTCATATCATTTGTAAAATACTTATTTTACATTAAAAAAAGAAGTTTCACTTCGAAAACTTTCCACTTTTTAATTTTTGTTGCACTTTTTATGATAAATATTTTTTTAATAAATTAATTTATTTAAATCTAACTTCAGTCATATATTTTGTTATTTTTTAATAAAAGATTTGACGAAAGTGAATTTTTCAAAAAACAAGAAAATAAAAAAAATTTAAAATTAAAAAGAAATAAAAATATATGAGAAAACAATTGAGAAAATAAATTAAAAATAAAAAAAAAACAATTAAAAACAAAAAAAAACTAAAAATTAAAAAAAATAAAAATATATGATTATGTATAAATATTTATATACAGGGTGTTTCATAAACATTGCGCCAAACTTATAGAGGTTTCAGAGGGCAGAAAAATAAGCAATTTTGGTCAATAAACCCCTGTCCGGAAATGTGCCGTTTTGGCGGTAGGTTAAATGATAAATTTAAGGTTCTATTAATTTATTAATGCAAACTACAACATCAACGGCTCAATATGGCGTTTATATTGCTCCATGCACAGCTGGGCACGGTTGTTCATTGATGTCCGAACCCTGTGAAATATCCCTGGCATATCTTGAACATGTGCGCAAGCGGCCATCACCCTGCCCAGCAGTTCTTCAGCGTTGGGAATGGGTGTCTCATACACCAAACTTTTAACATGGCCCCAGAGGAAAAAGTCAAGTGCGGTGAGGTCCGGAGACCTTGCGGGCCAATGTACAGGGCCTCCGCGCCCAATCCAGCGGTTGCGAAAGACTTCGTTCAAATACTGCCTCGCTTCCAGAGAAAAATGTGCCGGAGCCCCGTCGTGCTGAAACCACATACCTCTCCGAATGTTAAGTGGAACATCCTCCAAAAACTCGGGAAGAATTTTTTCTAAGAATTGAACATAAATGTGTCCATTCAAGCGTGGTGGAAGCAGGTACGGCCCAATAATGTTCTCTCCCACAGTGCCGGCCCAAACATTTACAGAGAACTGTTGTTGATCTCGTCTGAGCGCGATTGCATGGGGATTTTCATCATCCCAAATGTGACTATTACTATTACTATTACGGCTATTGAAAAAACCATCCCGCGTAAAACAAGCCTCATCCGTAAATAACACGTATCGGCCGAAGTCAGGTTGCCTCAAATTCTGCTGAAACCACCAACGGGAGAATCGTAATCGATGAGGGTAATCTTCCGGGCCCATAGCTTGTACCTTCTGCAGGTGGTACGGGTAAAGTTGTTGGTCATGAAGAACACGCCAAACAGTGGGCGCTGCAGCCCCCATGGCGTAAGCAATAGCACGAACACTTGGTATACGGGTTTTCCTCCACACGTTACAGCACCTCTTCCTCAAACTCTACGCTGCGCACTGAAAATGGTTGACCAGAACCCCCTTGACGTTTTAAGCTGCCACTTTCGCAAAGACGAAGATGAATCCTGCTAAAGACGCTACGATCAGGATGGCGACGTGCTGGAAATCTCGCGGCATACAACCGTTCGGCTCGTCTTCCATTCCCTTCAGCTTTTCCGTAAATAAAATGCATGTCGGCGAGTTCGGCATAACAACATAAATTCACTATACTTGATTGTTAACGCAACTGACATCTTGTCAATTGTTTCAAGGCGCTCTTGATTGAAATACGCTACTTAACAAAATACAAACTCCGTTGATGTGTAAAAGAAACCAAAAATCTTTGATTTCCTTTAGAGCCAAAATGGTACATTTTCGGACAGGGGTTTATTGACCAAAATTGCTTATTTTGATGCCTTCTATAACCTCTATAAATTTGGCGCAATGTTTATGAAACACCCTGTATATAAATCAAATTATTAACTATTAATAAACAATCGTAATTAATACAATATTACGGCTATATAAAAAATTCAATCATTTACAGACAGAACTTTTATCATTGTAAACGGTAAAGGGGCTTATAATGAACGTAAAAAATAAAAAAATAAAAATGCCCGGCCAGGGGCAGTAAAGGATTAATTCGGGGGGGGGGGTCAAAAAGGGGGGCAAAATATCTTATAGTGTTTTCCAGCGAAACTTAATGTTCTATCAAAAAATGTTCTACAGCACAGTTGTAGAACATAAAAAATTCTACAACTTTCATAGAGGTCACTTTTTACCGTGAAAAATGCAAAATGTGCGAAGAAAATGATTCTTTTGTTTTTTATTTTTCATTTTCGCATAAATAACTCAATTTTAATAAAATTTTGTGAAAGCATGCCTCTTTATGTCTTAAATAAGCACAAATATTTTTACATAAAAAAATCGAAAAGTTTTTGTGATATTCAGTTCTTTCAGTCAAAAACCATTTTTTTTTCAAATGAAAATTCTACGGTGAAAATTCATCGTACAGAGTTCTTCCTGTGCTTATTTTTTGTGTTTTTAGATGTACTTTCTGATACAGTAATAAAAGTTAATAGTGCCTATTTAACAACACGCTCAAAAATTGGAAAAACTAAAAAATTACTTTTGTAACTATGAATTTTTCAGTAATTGTTGATAATTTATTTAATTTTTTAAGAAAATTGAAAAACGGATTACACCATACAATTGTACGGACAAATATATAAAAGAAACTGTCTTTCATTGTTTGACCGGAAACCTAATTTTTTCGCAGTAGTGTTATAAACATTAAATTAGAATAATAATGCTTCACATAAGTAAGCAAAATAATCTTTTTTTTTATACGAAAAATCGGTGATATGAAAGTCACGTGGTCACAGAACTATAAAACAAAATCAATGTATAAAAATACGTTAGAGATTCGTCGGCATTTAGCACAGAAAACAATCTCTAACGAGATTTTTAAATTTATATTATTTTGATAGTTTAATGCAATGGTTTGTTTTCCAAAATTCACAAATACGTCATGCGTAAAGCTATCCGTCATCTATAAGTGGATGAAACAAAATTCGACAAAAAACTGTTTAATATAGGTACTTTACTTTTAATAAACTGTCATGAAGTGTATATAATTATGATTTGTCCAATTTGTTATTATTGTAAAAATGAAAGGATTCGAATTTTTTGCTTAATGTTGTCGATTCGACTAGATTTGGTATTTAGTAGTTACATTGACTTATAAAGGTAAAACACAGTATAAATTACAAAATAATCATTTATTTTCTTACACTTATGCGAGTATGACTACAGATCTTAACACAATGTCATTCAAAGAATTAAATTTCTCTTTGGTAGGAAATAACTTCTTTTTCAATTGATTTATTATGCTAGAAATTCTGTAGGTAGTTGTATGGGTCAGATTGTTTGGATGGGTGTAAGTTTATGAGATTTTATAGTAAGGCAAAACAAAATATTTATAACGGTAACAAGTGCGTTAAATCTGGACAAAATTAGAAACGTAACACAGCACATGTGCGTTAGTGCATGTTTAAATTGCTTGTTTGGCTGAAATTCTTATTACAAACGTCAAACTGGTCTCAGCAGTATGTGTACGTTTGCACACATTTAACTGTATTTATGGTTTAAAACTCTTTTAAGAAACGTTACACTGGTGTGGTTCCTCACCAGTATGTGTGCGTTTGTGAAGACTAAAAATGCTTCTTTGGCTGAAAATCTTATTACAAACGTTACTCTTGTATGGTTTCTCACCAGTATGTGTGCATTTGTTAAGATTTGAACTGTTTATAAGGCTGAAACTCTTATTACACTTCATGGTTTCTCACCAGTGTGTTTGCGTCTGTGAAGATTTAAACTGCTTATTTGGCTGAAACTCTTATTACAAACGTTACTCTTGTATGGTTTCTCACCAGTATGTGTGCATTTGTGAAGATTTAAACAGCTTATATGGCTAAAACTCTTATTACAAACCTTACACTTCATGGTTTCTCACCAGTATGCGTGCGTTTGTGAACATTTAAATTGCATAGTTGGCTGAAATTCTTATTACAAACGTCACACTTGTATGGTTTCGCACCAGTGTGTGTCCGTTTGTGAACGTTTAAATTGCATAGTTGGCTGAAACTCTTATTACAAACGTCACACTGGTACGGCTTCTCACCAGTATGTGTGCGTTTGTGATAAATTAAATAGGTTGAACTTAAGAAACACTTGTTACAAATGTCACACTGATGTGGCTTCTCACCAGTATGTGTGCGTTTGTGAACGTTTAAATTGCCTAATACGTTGAAACTCTTATTACAAACGTTACACTTGTATGGTTTCTCACCAGTGTGTGTGCGTTTGTGAACGTATAAATTCCATAGTTGGCTGAAATTCTTATTACAAACGTCACACTTGTATGGTTTCTCACCAGTATGTGTGCGTTTGTGAACGTTTAAATTGCCTAATACGTTGAAACTCTTATTACAAACGTTACACTTGTATGGTTTCTCACCAGTGTGTGTGCGTTTGTGAACGTTTAAATCGCCTAATAGGTTGAAACTTTTATTACAAACGTTACACTTGTATGATTTCTCACCAGTGTGTGTGCGTTTGTGAATGTTTAAATTGCCTAATCGGCTGAAACTTTTATTACAAACGTTACACTTGTGTGGTTTCTCACCAGTATGTGTGCGTTTGTGAACGTATAAATTCCATAGTTGGCTGAAATTCTTATTACAAACGTCACACTTGTATGGTTTCTCACCAGTATGTGTGCGTTTGTGAACGTTTAAATTGCCTAATACGTTGAAACTCTTATTACAAACGTTACACTTGTATGGTTTCTCACCAGTGTGTGTGCGTTTGTGAACGTTTAAATCGCCTAATAGGTTGAAACTTTTATTACAAACGTTACACTTGTATGATTTCTCACCAGTGTGTGTGCGTTTGTGAATGTTTAAATTGCCTAATACGTTGAAACTCTTATTACAAACGTTACACTTGTATGGTTTCTCACCAGTGTGTGTGCGTTTGTGAACGTATAAATTCCATAGTTGGCTGAAATTCTTATTACAAACGTCACACTTGTATGGTTTCTCACCAGTATGTGTGCGTTTGTGAAGATTTAAATTGCATAGTTGGCTGAAATTCTTATTACAAACGTCACACTTGTATGGTTTCTCACCTGTATGCGTGCGTTTGTGACAGTTAAAGTGGTGGAATTGGCTGAAATTTTTAAAACAAACGTCACACTGATATGATTTTTTACTCTTACAGGTATGAGTTTTTAAATTAAAAGATTTTCTGAAGTTCGTATCACAAATGTCACAATGATACTTATTTTCCGCTGCTTTTTTTTGTGTGCCATCATTGACCGAATGTTTTTTTTCTCTCTCTTCTCTTCTCCTCGGTTTGTGGTCATTATCGATCTTTGAATTTTTGCTGCAAATTTCTCTACCGTCACTCCCAGATGAAGTTTCTACTGTCTCGTCAGCACATTCTATTAAATTTAATGGATTATCATTGGTTGGTTCGAATTTTAAAGGCATTTCATAGTTATCTTGTTCTGATGATTTAATAGATTTCTCTTTCTCAATAATATACGTGTATTCGTTCAATTTAGTAATGTAGCTAATATCAACTTTTGAGTCTTCGCAACCGATTTCACTACCATCACTTTTGGATAAAGTTCCTACAGTATCGTCAGCACATTCTGTTAGATTTAATGAATTATCCATTGGTTCGTCTTTGATTTCGAATTTTAAAGGTGTTGCTTCGTTAACTGTGTTTGCTGAATTACAGTTTATAGGCGCCATTTCATTCTTAGCAGGCTTCGTGCCAAATATATCATAAAATAGAATAGATTCACATTTCACAGAGACATCACATTGAGTCGTTTCATTGGTTGAATGTTCCTCAGAAGACTTCTGAATGGAGGAACATTCAGACTGGACTTGTTTGTCAGAAATATGCAGTTGCCGTAAATAGCGTCGCAGTGTTTTATCAGACTGTACAATTTGCATTTGAAACTCTTGAATTTTCTTGAGTTGAGTGTAACATAAGCGGCAGATGAAATTTGGCATCTCATCATGTTTTCTTATCTGAAATAAATAAAACGGTTTCTTAATTTTAGATTAAAATACCATTTATTAATAAAATGAACCTTTTAGAAATCAAGACAATTATAAAATGAACAGCCTGTAACCTGAGACATACAATCCTTACTGGCGGCTTAATGCATCATTGAGGTTATTTTAAAACAGGATAAGCTGTCAAATGTCAATAGATAAGATGTAGTGAGCTGTAGATATTGAGTGTCAGTCTGGGCCGCGCGAGTTACATACGTAAAATCGCTGACAAGACAACTGATAACACCCACACACCATCACTATTTCATTTGGCGACTTGGATGCAGGTCTGTAAAGCTACCAGTGTAAAATGGACAGAATCGAATAATTTTTGGCTTAAAATTTTGTGCTAATTTAGTGCTATTTTGGTGCTGCATTCGCGAATTTAGTGCGCTTTATAGTACTGACTAATTAACAATTATGCTAACTTTTAATTAAGTTATCATTGCATTGATAGAATATCGCAATAAATATTAACAGATGAACCCAGTTAATACGCCATCAATTAGTGCTCAAAAAGTGCTATGCAGAAAATAAAAAAAAAAGTTCACGGTAACGAACGATACGTCAAAAATTATTTTTTTTTAAATTTTTTAAGACCTAACACAGCTAGCTTATTAAAAGAGCTTGCAAAAATGGAAAAGAGCACACAAAAATGTAAGGAAACTAATAATTTTTGGCTTAAAATTTAGTGCTATTTTAGTGTTATTTTGGTGTTGCATTCGCGAATTTAGTGCGCTTTATAGTACTGACTAATAACATTGCATTGATAGAATATCGTAATAAATATTAACAGATGAACCTTGTTAATACGCCATCAAGTAGTGCTCAAAAAGTGCCATGCTAGCAATATTTTTGACGTATCGTTCGTTATCGTGAACTTTTTTTTTATTTTCTGCATAGCACTTTTTGAGCACTAATTGATGGTTTAATAACTGGGTTCATCTGTTAATATTTATTTCGATATTCTATCATTGCAATGATAACTTAATTAAAAGTTAGCATGTCTGTTAACTAGTCAGTACTATAAAGCGCACTAAATACGCGAATGTAGTACCAAAATAGCACTAAATTTTAAGTCAAAAATTATTCGATTCTGTCCATTTTACACTGGTAGCTTAACGGACCTGAGAGTAACATTCATAATTCATTATTTTTTTAACGACCAATACCTACATATAGTTGAACTTATAATCATTACAATATTTTCTCAAATTGATTTATAATAAATTTATTCCATTTACATTACGATATATTCTATTGTAAACTTTCATTAATAAATATTTGTCTTTAAAAACATTTTATCTGGTATCAAAACCATGATTCTGTCTTTGTTCAACAACAATGAGCAAGACGGGCCACAAAGGGAAATATATATGCATTATTTGTCGCTTTCTCTTTCCTTTCGGTTTGTGTAATAATACATCGGCACTCCATATCCCACAGCTCAATGATAAGACGTGTTTGGTTTATTAGTGTAGTATCTCACTTTGTATACACGACCCCGTAATTGGTTTTTAAAGAGCTCCCCCCAAACGCCCTCCCCTTTTCACTTCGCAAAGAAAAATGCCATCGCATCGACACGACCCCGTAATTGTTTTTTAAAGAACTCCCCCAAACACCTTCCCCTCTTCACTGCGCAAAAAAAATAATTTATAAAAAAAATAATTTCCGCACTAAAAACGGCTAATAGGTAGGTACTGTTATATGTTATATAAAATAATAATTGTATATTTCCAATGGATATTTTGCACATCGAGTTATTGTTACAAACCGTTAAATTATAATGTCAGACTCAGAATAAGCATTTACTGTTAGTTATATCCATTATTATGTTCTATTTTAAAATGAGGAATTATAAAACGGTCGAATAAAAAAAATTTTGGTGACTGATGATGAGATACTGTTTTAATAACTTGAGATATTAAAATAATAGTTGGGTGACTAAATGACTAAGTGAGCGACTAGAATGCCTTCGGTAATTTTGAAGCAGATATATTCTTTTTTTTAACTTTTTATTTTTTTTTTCACTTTGAGACTACAATTTAAAACTCACATTTTCATGAAGATTGAAAACCACCGCTTTTTTGATAAAGGGGTATGCGAATTGTCTCGCAGTGAAAGGCGATGGGGCAAAAGTGGAGTTTTTAAAAAAATAATTCCGGGGTGAACGATAAACGGGTATGCGAATTGTAATTTCGGGGTGAACGATAACGGGGTATGCGAATTAAATAGTTAATTGTCTGAATAGAACTGCGTTTTTAAAAAATGTATATTTAATTGACAGTCAATTAAATATATATTTTTTAGAAAACGCAGTTCAATTCAAACAATTAACTATTAACAACTTAGTAATTTAATCGCTCACTTAGTAATTTAGTCACCCAACTATTATTTTCTCGTCACGCGCAGTTAGTCGCTCACTTAGTAATACAGTAACCCAAATTGATTATTTTTGTCACCCAAAATTGTAATTTACAGTCACTCGTTTAAATACTACCCTTTTAAAATTAATGCATATAGCATTGCTGTCCAATAGTTTCGCATTAAAATAAAGTGACGATATTAAATTCAGGCTTGTCTGAATGATGAACAGAATACATATACATATAATCTATAAAATACATTGTATTCATCTTAATTTGAAGCTAAATTATAAACTTAAATATAATCAGTTGTGAATTACTAGACTATGTTGCTGTTTACAATAAATGCCGTGACATGTATACAAAATGTTCAATTTAATTTGATGCTAAATTGTAAATTTTATTAGAATCACCAGTATATTTCTGTTTAATATTAACAACAAATACATTAATAAGCCTTGGAAAGAAGTAATCTTACCTGAACGGGAGCACACCACATGATGATGTTCGATAGTCGATTTCTCATAACGGACGAAAAATAAAAGATGTCCAATAGCGTAACGCCTTTTGATAAGCACAATCTACACATTGCACTTAAGCCGCGTCCTTTCACTGATATTTCTTTCATTGTGTAACACTTTTAATCAATTTTACAATGGATAGGTTATAATATTCTGTCCAGTAGGTATAATTTTCGACCTACATTCTACACTAACACAGCAAAAAAGCACAATAGAAGGGCATCCGTGATTACAGTAATTCCACTTGATGTCGGCAGCGTTGATGTTCCCAAGGTCTCTATTTTTTATAAAGTCAATCAACACATGCGCAAACAATTTGAGTTCGTGCAATTAATTATACTATATGCTAATAATAATACTACATAAAGAAGTGAATTTACAAAAAAGACTTTTTTTGGAGATGTGTTACATCAAAAAAAATTCAAACACTGTTAATAAGAGAACGGACATAGATGGGTTAAATAACATTTATGGCAATATAATTAATTAACAAATTTTAACGTGCAACGATATATATGTTTGTGGATATTTGAATGTTAATATTTGTATATTTGTCATCAAAAAAAAAAAAACCATATCGTAAATTCCCTTCAGGGTAGGCTACTTATTAAACACCTATCAAAATTATAATTTCTATAATAATTTTGGAAGGTGATTAAAATTATGTAATATTTAAAAATTCTTGAAATCAAAAAGTTTTTTTTGAAAAAATGCTCAGTCTTTTAGTTGCGACCGAGGAATACATTTAAAATTTAAATTATAAATTCTTTCCATTATTCATCAGAAGTTTTAATAACTTCTATTGATAACTTTCAATAACTGTTTTTTTTTTATATAAATTAATTTTTGACTAATTCTCGTTAGAATCTGGTAATTCGCGATATGGTAAAATTTAAATAATTATGTTTAATATGTAAACCTATTGTATTGTAAATTGAATTTGTTTTTGGTATTAAATTTTAGTATATATTTTTTTAAATAGATTAATTTTGTTTATTCTATTCTTAAATCGATCTACGGATCCGGCGTTATTCCTAATAATTTTTCCATAACGCCTCAGAATGGTAGCAGAGCAAGTTCCTTTTTTACTAAAATTTAATTTAATTTATAGAATTAATATTTTGGCGATGATTCGTGTTTGATAAATTTAAATTCATTTCAATAAATTTGTACAATTGATTGCATAATCCTTGTCAGATAATAGGTTTCATTTTTCAAGTATAAAAGGTCAGTATAAATACGTTTTTTCTCCTGGAAATATATTTTTTTTTTCGAAAATAATCTTAGAATTCTTACTCGGTCGCACTAATTTTTTAAAAAAAGTATTTGTGTTATTGTCATTTTTTTGTGAATTCTGTCAAATATGCCACAAACTCGAAGTAAAAAGAATGACATGGACTCCTCGGAAGACGACGATAAGTTCACTTCGCCAGAAAATGTTAATCCATCAACGGTTAAGACCTCACAAGAAAAAGAAAATTCAGGATCAAGTTCTACGCGCACACCGTCACCACTCGCTATGGCCACATCGGTTCATATGCGTTTAACTTCAAGTTTAGTAGATCAAGTTGTTGAACTGCGTCAGTTGTCTGAAACTCTCACGAAGCACATTTTAAAACAGAATCAAGATGTCAAACCAGAATACAAAGCCTTAATTGATCAAATCAAGTTGTGTTCTGGAGAAGATCCAAGACTTGTTATTGATTTCATTGAACAAGTTCAGGGATTAATTGATTTGAAAATAGCAACTGAATCGTCTTTACTTGTTGCTTTGGTCACACGTCTCGAAGGCGAACTTAGAATCTGGTGGGCTGATGCTACGTCGAAGGGTTCCAACTGGACATTGTTGAAGTCACAGTTACTCGACACTTTTATTCCGATAATCACTAGAAGCCGGTTAATCGAGTCGCTTGTTCGAAGATATCAAAACCCAGAGGAAAATTTCAAGAAATACATTTCAGATATTCACAGAAAAGCTCAAGTTCTCCAAGCTAACATTTCAGAACAAGAATTAGTACTGCACGTGTGGACTCATGCGAATGTGACAACCTTGCTTAAAATTAAAATTAATGAATCAATTCCAACTTCATTAATTCACCTGCAAACTATGGCAAGACGAATAGACGAAATGGAGTCTCTAGTTGAAGCGGCAAGAAAACGTGAAGGCGAGGCAAATATCAAGACGACGGCTACCAACATTCCACGTCCTCATTGTGCATATTGCAAGATGGAAGGACACTCAATACGAGAATGTCGTCGGAGATCAAGAGCAAGTGAAAACAGAAATTATTCGCCTAATTCAAAAAACGAATAATACCGCAACCTGCGACGGGTTGCGTTAATCAAATAAAAGATTCCAATCAATTATTGACTTTTCAATTACCCGTAATTAATTTAAAAGTTAAAGACCTTTCCTTTCTGGCACTACTGGACTCTGGAGCTAATATCAACTGTTGTAACGAAAATATTGCAGATCGCATTGTGAAATATCGCTACGGATATCTTCGATCCACGTCGTCGTCGGTTAAACTTCCTGGAGGACATACTATATGCATAAATCAAGAATTAATCACAATTATTAAAATTTCCAAATATACCTGGAAGCTAGCCTTTGCAATTATTCCTAATTTAAATCCAAATTTCATTATTGGTGTTAAAACGCTTCGATATATGAAATCCTTCCTAGATTTTGTTGATAACTGCCTTCGATTTCATTTCGATCCGGAAATTTTTGTTCCTTTTACCAATAAATCGAATGCTAATTGTTACGATCTTGCGTCTATGTTGGAGCAGCCGGTCCTACTGTCTGAAGATCTACAGCATCGTCTACAAAAGTTAATAACAGAATTCAACGATACGATTACAACTACTCTTGGAAAAGTCAGAAATTATAAATACAAAATTATTCTAAAAGATCCTACGCCGATACATCAACCTCCGTTTGCACTTACTCCTCCAAAAGCAGCGGCTATGCGAGAACATATCAAAAAATTAATTGACTTGGATGTCATCGAGCCTAGTTTGTCACCGTACTCAAGTCCTTGTTTTCTGATACCTAAGAAGGATGGTGGACGCCGTCTAGTCGTTGATTACCGTAAAGTGAACCAAAGAATCTGCTATGACGCATATCCAGTACCTAGACCGGAGTCGGTTTTTCAATGCTTACAGGGAGCAAAAATTTTTAGTAAGCTGGATCTCAACATGGCGTATCATCAGCTAGAACTGCATCCTGAATCAAAGCCAATTACGGCTTTTGCGACTACTTTTGCCGCATATCAATATAAATTCTTACCTTTTGGATTAGCGGTGTCTCCAGCGGCACTAAACAGAATCATTAATCATATTTTTGGCGACTTACATTATAAATTTGTAACGAATTACTTCGACGATTTGCTAATTTATTCAGCCACGCCCGAAGAGCATCTTCAACATCTACATACAGGTTTCTCTCGTCTTCGGCAGCATGGATTTACAGTTAATCCTAGTAAAATTCATTTGTTCATGGCAAGAGTTAGTTGTCTGGGATTTATGATATCAGAACAAGGCTGTCATATAAATCCGGAAAAGGTGGAAGCAATACAACGATTACCTATACCAGTCAATTTAAAGCAACTTCAAACATTTCTGGGAATGACCTCGTATTTTTCCCGTTTCATCGAAAACTTCAGCGAGAAAGCAGCGCCTCTAAATAATCTTAAACGAAAGAATATCAAATTTGTCATGGGGCCGCATCAACTCCAAGCAGTACACGATATCAAAACAGCGTTGTCGACTGCACCTGTCTTGAAATTTCCCGATTTCGATCGTACTTTCATTCTGCGATGTGACGCATCCGACATAGCGCTAGGAGCGGTGCTACTTCAAGAGTTTGAAGACGGACTCCATCCAATCATATACGCTTCGCGAAAGTTATCAGAAACAGAGAAGAGATATATTGTATTAGAAAGAGAAGCGCTGGGTATTATATACGCAATCGAAAAATTTCAAGATTATTTACTGGGCAGACACTTCATTCTTCAAGTTGATAACGAAGCGCTATCCTGGATGTTACGTCATCCAAAACAATTGGGAAAAGTCGGTCGATGGGTGTTGAAACTATCCCGATTCGATTTTACGGTTCAACACATACGAGGCCCGTTGAATAATGTTGCCGATGCTTTAAGCCGTCTTTATCCAGACACTGAAGTCAATTCCAATCCGACTGTTCCAGAAGACGAAGTAATTAATAATTTACATGAAATACCGGATAGTTTTTTAACATTGAAGCGTCATCAGGAAGCCGACCCGGAGACACAACTCATCATGCGCCGTCTACATAGGCGTGAAGATGTCACAGGTTATGTCTTACGAGATGGACTCCTGATGAAACTAATTGGTAAAAACAAACTTAAGAGAATTGTGGTACCATCATCGGTCCGTAACATGCTCCTGTATTATTTTCACGACCTCGATGCTCAACATCCTGGAGTCACTAAGAGTTATAGAGCAATAGCTCGTCGTTTTTGGTGGAAAAACCTTTTTCAAGACGTGAGACAGTACGTGAGAAGCTGTGAAGCCTGTCAAACATGTAAGGCATCAAATTTACCTGTGGGAGCGCCGATGTGTTCCACTGTACCGAACACACCATTCCAGCGTGTTTACCTCGATTTCTGTGGACCACTCATTCGATCAGCTGCTGGCAATCGTTACGTTCTCGTCGCCTTGGATGCATTCTCTAAATGGATTGAAGTCATCCCATGTTCGAGGG
Source organism: Xanthostigma xanthostigma (assembly GCA_963575645.1). Lineage (NCBI taxonomy): Eukaryota > Metazoa > Arthropoda > Insecta > Raphidioptera > Raphidiidae > Xanthostigma > Xanthostigma xanthostigma. Next base: position 7,151,575 of record OY754474.1, read on the forward strand.
CCTCAGCCAACATAACAACAAAGAAGTTGGTCGCGCTCTGGTGTCGCTATGGGCCACCTCAAATGATCGTCTCTGATAATGCGTCCGTTTTTCGCAGCGATTTGTTTCGTCGCATGACGTTGTCCTGGGGCATCAGACATATATTCACCGCGCCTTACCAGCCAACATCGAACATGGTTGAAAGATCCATGCGCGACTTGAAGGCCTCGCTGTCCGTAATGATGCGTACCTGCGCAGATAATCATAGAAACTGGGATAAATTTCTTCCACTATTTTCTTATTCGCATAATAGTAATGTGTCTGAGTCCACTAATTTATCTCCTGCTAAAATTTTTCTAGGACGAGAATTGCCGAAGCCGCTTGATTTGCAGTGGGAAATTCCCAATTTTCTTGATCCAGATCCACACGTGGCGCCAGAAGAAATTCATCGAAATCTCCAGAAAGCTCATCGCAAGGTGAAACAGCTTTTCGATCTTAAACATCCAGAGCGTCATCAATTCCATGAAGGTCAGTTGGTATTGCAGCGCCGACATATACAAGTGAAATCAGGTGACGCGATGGGAGCCAAGTTTGTGGCAAGATGGAGTGAGCCTCGTCGTATTTTACATTTCACTACGCCATCTTCCTGCGTAGTCCAGAGTACAGAGGATCCTACACGGGAGTATCGAGTTCATGTTAGTCAACTCCGGCCATTCTTCCAACGCTAAAAGCCGCCAAGGCGCTTTTTTTTGAGGGGGAGAATGCAACGATATATATGTTTGTGTATATTTGAATGTTAATATTTGTATATTTGTCATCAAAAAAAACCATATCGTAAATTCCCTTATTAAACACCTATCAAAATTATAATTTCTATAATAATTTTGGAAGGTGATTAAAATTATGTAATATTTAAAAATTCTTGAAATCAAAAAGTTTTTTTTGAAAAAATGCTCAGTCTTTTAGTTGCGACCGAGGAATACATTTAAAATTTAAATTATAAATTCTTTCCATTATTCATCAGAAGTTTTAATAACTTCTATTGATAACTTTCAATAACTGTTTTTTTTTTATATAAATTAATTTTTGACTAATTCTCGTTAGAATCTGGTAATTCGCGATATGGTAAAATTTAAATAATTATGTTTAATATGTAAACCTATTGTATTGTAAATTGAATTTGTTTTTGGTATTAAATTTTAGTATATATTTTTTTAAATAGATTAATTTTGTTTTTTCTATTCTTAAATCGATCTACGGATCCGGCGTTATTCCTAATAATTTTTCCATAACGCCTCAAACGAATTCTAACTTGTAAACAAATGCAGTTTGTATAGAGATAGCCTTTCTTATACATTAGTACAATATTTTTTGCACAATTGACAGAACAATTTTATAAGAAAACTGTTTTATGATAATTTTAATTTTAAAAAATTGTCGAGATTCATAACAAATGATCATGTATATTAGAATAATTTTTACAATTTACCATCTTAACTTGCATTGAGGTATGTTATAGTTTTAGTATTATCTATCTATAATGTTTATAATGTAAGTTAGAAATTATAATAATATATTATGTAACGAATATTATACATGTTCATAGGCCCTGATGATGAAAATATATTTTTCGAAACGTTGGCCACAAGCGATACACTGGTAAAGCTTATTTTCAATTGTTCCTCAACCAAATAAATCTCCTTCAATACATATTTTGGAACAAAACTTCTACTAACAATTATTTATATTGACAATTACCCATTAATAAAATAAAATGTTTTATTAATGTGAAAAAATAAAAAATTTACTTATATATTTTGGCTGCCTCATCCAATATTTAAATATTTCTATTATACCCTCTTATATAACGGAACTCAATAGCAAATAATGAATAATTAGAAAAATTAGTTAAAATAAATACTTCAATATTAAATGAATTTATTTTTTAAACGAAACAAACAGTTAAAATAAAAAATTAAAGCAAATGTTCAAATACAGAAACCTCCATTTTGAATTAAGCAGTAGTTTAATCTGCAGCGCTGGATTTTACACTAGGGGCAGTAGGGGCTAGTGCCCAGGGCGGCAAATTTTCAGGGGCGGCAAAATTTGGAACGTGGGAAAACATTTTTTCTCGCGTTGCAGAATTTTTTTTAAAAAGTGTGATAGTGTTGAAAACATTCATAAATAATTTCTTTTTTCAGTCAGACGCAATTGATGAGCAATTGTTTTGTTTGTCAATTTATGATTTTTAATACGAAAAAGAATGTTTTTTGTCTAATTATCCCATTAGTAAAAAAAGGATTTGTGACATAAATGAATCATTTTATTTATTTGAAAATTGTGTACCGAACCTTTACCCCATTTTATGTAAGATTTAGGTTATGGGCCGGCATTTTTCACAGTGCCCCAGGGCGGCACTTAGAGTAAATCCGGCCCTGTTAATCTGTTATAAAAACTTTGTCTCGCACTTTGTCTAACATAACTAAACAATTAATGGACAGCAATATGCATTTGTTACTGTATTCGTACAACATGGTAACCATGGTAACGTCCTCTGAATAGAGGGCAAAGCAATATTACCAAACTTACCATTATCCGATTGAGATGAAATTTTGCATAGGTATGTTGTTCCGGTGACAATACAATATTCTAATAACTAATTGACCGTTCCGGCTTCCGTCCGGTTGCAAATCGCATTTCTAATAAAGCACACTAAAAACTTAAAAATGAAAAAGGAAAGAAAGCTTTTTAAACTAAACGGTTTTTAGTTCTGATGATAATACAATATTATAATATCTAACTGACTGGTACGGCTTTCGTCCGTATGCAAATCGCACTTTTAATAAAACATACTAAAAACTTAAAAATAAAAAGACGCAAAAAAGTTTACAGTTAAACGCTTTTATTGTACAATAATGTACTAAAACTAGAAAATAAATATAACTCACCATAGGGGACTTTGATTAAACTTAAATAAAATCGTAGGGCGCATTTATAGTAAGTTACATTATGGTTGAAGAAGACAGTCGAAACAAATATGATTTCCAATCTCAAACAAATGAGTTTTCTGTTAAATTTCCCCCACGTTTTAATTTTAGTTTAATCAAAGCCCCCAATTGGTGAGTCATATTTATTTTCCATTTTTTATTACATTATCGATTGTACAATAAAAACGTTTCACTAAGTTTGTTTACCTGGTTTTATATTATGTATATAAAATCTTTAAAAAAAAACTTCGGAGAAGTAAAAACTTCGTTCTGTGCTAAATTCAAAAACTTGAGGCGACTGAATCTCAAGATTATAACATAAAAAAAAAGAATTTCGAGGCAGACAAGAAATTGAAATCAAGCTTGAAATTCTGTGCCTAAGACGTCGAAAAAAATGAATTTCGAGGCAGACAAGGAATTGAAATCCAACCTCGAAATTCTGTGCTTATAAAAGCTACAAGAGCAACAGCAAAAAAAATGCAAAGACGGTGTTCGCATAACTCCTTTAGTTACCACTAAAAAAACGCCGTCTGTGCACTTTTTTTTGCTGTTGCTCTTGTAGCTTTTATAAGCACAGAATTTCGAGCTTGGATTTCAATTCCTCGTCTGCCTCGAAATTCATTTTTATTAAGTTATAATCTTGAGATTCAGTCGCCTCAAGTTTTTGAATTTAGCACAGAACGAAGTTTTTACTTCTCCGAAGTTTTTTTTTTTAAGATTTCACGTCTTTTTCCAAAGTGTGAGACATTATTTTTATTTTTCCTCCAAAATAAACTTATGTGCATTTTTAGAATTAAGAGGCCACAGATTCCATGAAGGCCAATTTTGAAGGCATGAAAAACAAAATCAATGAACAAGGCCAACCATTAAAAATACAAAATTTTTTTCATATCATTTGTAAAATACTTATTTTACATTAAAAAAAGAAGTTTCACTTCGAAAACTTTCCACTTTTTAATTTTTGTTGCACTTTTTATGATAAATATTTTTTTAATAAATTAATTTATTTAAATCTAACTTCAGTCATATATTTTGTTATTTTTTAATAAAAGATTTGACGAAAGTGAATTTTTCAAAAAACAAGAAAATAAAAAAAATTTAAAATTAAAAAGAAATAAAAATATATGAGAAAACAATTGAGAAAATAAATTAAAAATAAAAAAAAAAACAATTAAGAACAAAAAAAAATTAAAAATTAAAAAAAATAAAAATATATGATTATGTATAAATATTTATATTATATATGTAAAGAAATGATACTTCTTTAATTTGAATCTTACTGCGCTTTATGCGGTCGTATAATTATAGTAATTGTTTAAGTCGCTAGATACACGGTAACTAATACACGGTAACTAATAAATAAATAAATAATAATATAAAAATGACAGAATATTAAAAAAAGTGTTATAACAAATTATAAAGAATAATTAATGTTAAAAGAAGAGTGTAAGCAAGAAGTGATATAGAAATAGCTTTAAATGTCGTTTCTTTGTTTACAGGTGAGATATTGTACATAGTGTAAATAGTTATATTATTTGAAATGTTATAAATAAAAAACCTTATCTTTGTTTACAGAGAAACAATTTCTAGTTTATTTCTGAAAATCCTTAATAGAACTATAATACGTCTTATATATAAATCAAATTATTAACTATTAATAAACAATCGTAATTATTACAATATTACGGCTATATAAAAAATTCAATCATTTAGTGCAGGCAAATTAGCATATTTAGAAGCCAAGACCAACATTAATTGTAGACAGAACTTTTATCATTGTAAACGGTAAAGGGGCTTATAATAAAAAATAAAAATGCCCGGCCAGGGGCAGTAAAGGGTTAATTCAGGGGGGGTCAAAAAGGGGGGCAAAATATCTTATAGCGTTTTCCAGCGAAACTTAATGTTCTATCAAAAAATGTTCTACAGGACAGTTGTAGAACATAAAAAATTCTACAACTTTCATAGAGGTCACTTTTTACTGTGATCTTAAAATGTCCGTGAAAAATGCAAAATGTGCGAAGAAAATGATTCTTTTGTTTTTTATTTTTCATTTTCGCATAAATAACTCAATTTTAATAAAATTTTGTGAAAGCATGCCTCTTTATGTCTTAAATAAGCACAAATATTTTTACATAAAAAAATCGAAAAGTTTTTGTGATATTCAGTTCTTTCAGTCAAAAACCATTTTTTGTCAAATGAAAATTCTACGGTGAAAATTCATCGTACAGAGTTCTTCCTGTGCTTATTTTTTGTGTTTTTAAATGTACTTTCTGATACAGTAATAAAAGTTAATAGTGCCTATTTAACAACACGCTCAAAAATTGGAAAAACTAAAAAATTACTTTTGTAACTATGAATTTTTCAGTAATTGTTGATAATTTGTTTAATTTTTTAAGAAAATTGAAAAACGGATTACACCATACAATTGTACGGACAAATATACAAAAGAAACTGTCTTTCATTGTTTGACCGGAAACCTAATTTTTTCGCAGTAATGTTATAAACATTAAATTAGAATAATAATGCTTCACATAAGTAAGCAAAATAATCTTTTTTTTTGTCATAGAATAAAAATATATCCAAAACAAAAGTTGTAGATCATAAAAAAATCTGCAACTTTTGTACAGGTAACTATATAACATAACCTCAAAACTTCCGAGAAAAATGCAAAAAACCCTATTTTTTAGTATTTTTTACTTTTTATTTTTAAATTTTCATTTTTGAGCATGTTGTTGAGTTGTGATTATAAATTTTCATATTACTAGCCTAACGTTGTAACTGCTCGGCCACGGGAACTCTCACAGTATAAGCTGTTATTGTGGTACAGAAGTATAATATATTAAAAAAAAAACTTCGGAGAAGTAAAAACTTCGTTCTGTGCTAAATTCAAAAACTTGAGGCGACTGAATCTCAGAATTATAACTTAAAAAAAAGGAATTTCGAGGCAGACAAGAAATTGAAATCAAGCTCGAAATTCTGTGCCTAAGACGTCGAAAAAAAAAATGGATTTCGAGGCAGACAAGGAATTGAAATCCAACTTCGAAATTCTGTGCTTATAAAAGCTACAAGAGCAACAGCAAAAAAAATGCAAAGACGGTGTTCGCATAACTCCTTTAGTTACCACTAAAAAAACGCCGTCTTTGCATTTTTTTTGCTGTTGCTCTTGTAGCTTTTATAAGCACAGAATTTCGAAGTTGGATTTCAATTCCTTGTCTGCCTCGAAATCCATTTTTTTTTCGACGTCTTAGGCACAGAATTTCGAGCTTGATTTCAATTTCTTGTCTGCCTCGAAATTCCTTTTTTTTAGGTTATAATTCTGAGATTCAGTCGCCTCAAGTTTTTGAATTTAGCACAGAACAAAGTTTTTACTTCTCCGAAGTTTTTTTTTTAAGATTTCACGTCTTTTTCCAAAGTGTGAGACATTATTTTTATTTTTTCTCCAAAAAATAAACATATGTGCATTTTTAGAATTAAGAGGCCACAGATTCCATGAAGGCCAATTTTGAAGGCATGAAAAAAAAATCAATGAACAAGGCCAACCATTAAAAATACAAAATTTTTTTCATATCATTTGTAAAATACTTATTTTGCATTAAAAAAAGAAGTTTCACTTTGAAAACTTTCCACTTTTTAATTTTTGTTGCACTTTATATGATAAATATGTTTTTTAATAAATTAAATTATTTAAATCTAACTTCAATCATATATTTTGTTATTTTTTAATAAAAAATTTGACGAAAGTGTATTTTTCAAAAAACAAGAAAATAAAAAATTAAAAAAGAAATAAAAATATGTAGGTATATGAGAAAAAAATTGAGAAAATAAATTAAAAATAAAAAAAACAATTAAAAATTAAAAAAAAATTAAAAATTAAAAAAAAAAAATATATATGATTATATACTTATAAATATCAAGTGGAAATAAAATGAAGTAGAAAAAAAAACTTTTCTAATGATGCTGCTGGGAATCGAACCCGAGACCCTGTTATTAGTGTTATTACTAGTCTAACGTCGTAACCACTCGTCCACGGGCAGCCTCGCAGTATAAGCTGTTATTGAGGTACAGAAGTATATATGGGTGATACGAAAAATCGGTCCTATGAAAGTCACGTGGTCACAGAACTATAAAACTTGGAAACTCGTCTCATATACACGGCGTTATATGGGAGCTAGGCAAAATCAATGTATAAGAATACGTTAGAGATACGTCGGCATTTAGCACAGAAAAGAATCTCTAACGAGATTCTTCGATGGATGATACGAAAAATCGGTGATATGAAAGTCACGTGGTCACAGAACTATAAAACAAAATCAATGTATAAAAATACGTTAGAGATTCGTCGGCATTTAGCACAGAAAACAATCTCTAACGAGATTATTAAATTTATATTATTTTGATAGTTTAATGCAATGGTTTGTTTTCCAAAATTCACAAATACGTCATGCGTAAAGCTATCCGTCATCTATAAGTGGATGAAACAAAATTCGACAAAAAACTGTTTAATATAGGTACATTACTTTTAATAAACTGTCATGAAGTGTATATAATTATGATTTGTCCAATTTGTTATTATTGTAAAAATGAAAGGATTCGAATTTTTTGCTTAATGTTGTCGATTCGACTAGATTTGGTATTTAGTAGTTACATCGACTTATAAAGGTAAAACATAGTATAATTACAAAATAATTATTTATTTTCTTACACTTATGCGAGTATGACTACAGATCTTAACACAATGTCATTCCAAAAATTAAATTTCTCTTTGGTAGGAAATAACTTCTTTTTCAATTGATTTATTATGCTAAAAATTCTGTAGGTTGTCTGTATGGGTCAGATTGTTTGGATGGGTGTAAGTTTATGAGATTTTATAGTAAGGCAAAACAAAATATTTATAACGGTAACAAGTGCGTTAAATCTGGACAAAATTAGAAACGTAACACAGCAAATGTGCGTTAGTGCATGTTTAAATTGCTTGTTTTGCTGTATTACAAACGTCAAACTGGTCTCAGCAGTATGTGTACGTTTGCACACATTTAACTGTATTTATGGTTTAAAACTCTTTTAAGAAACGTTACACTGGTGTGGTTCCTCACCAGTATGTGTGCGTTTGTGAAGATTAAAAATGCTTCTTTGGCTGAAAATCTTATTACAAACGTTACTCTTGTATGGTTTCTCACCAGTATGTGTGCATTTGTTAAGATTTGAACTGTTTATAAGGCTGAAACTCTTATTACACTTCATGGTTTCTCACCAGTGTGTTTGCGTCTGTGAAGATTTAAACTGCTTATTCGGCTGAAACTCTTATTACAAACGTTACTCTTGTATGGTTTCTCACCAGTATGTATGCATTTGGGAAGATTTAAACAGCTTATATGGCTGAAACTCTTATTACAAACCTTACACTTCATGGTTTCTCACCAGTATGTGTGCGTTTGTGAACGTTTAAATTGCATAGTTGGCTGAAGTTCTTATTACAAACGTCACACTTGTATGGTTTCGCACCAGTGTGTGTCCGTTTGTGAACATTTAAACTGCTTATTTGGCTGAAACTCTTATTACAAACGTCACACTGGTACGGCTTCTCACCAGTATGTGTGCGTTTGTGATAAATTAAATAGGTTGAACTTAAGAAACACTTGTTACAAATGTCACACTGATGTGGTTTCTCACCAGTATGTGTGCGTTTGTGACGATTTAAACTGCCTTTATGGCTGAAACTCTTATTACAAACGTTACACTTGTATGATTTCTCACCAGTATGTGTGCGTTTGTGAACGTTTAAATTGCATAATAGGTTGAAACTCTTATTACAAACGTTACACTTGTATGGTTTCTCACCAGTATGTGTGCGTTTGTGAAAATTTAAACTGCCTATTTGGCTGAAACTCTTATTACAAACAATACACTTGTATGGTTTCTCACCAGTATGTGTGCGTTTGTGAACGTTTAAATTGCCTAATACGTTGAAACTCTTATTACAAACGTTACACTTGTATGGTTTCTGACCAGTATGTGTGCGTTTGTGAAGATTTAAACTGCTTATATGGCTGAAACTCTTATTACAAACGTTACACTTGTATGGTTTCTCACCAGTATGTGTGCGTTTGTGAAGATTTAAACTGCTTATATGGCTGAAACTCTTATTACAAACGTTACACTTGTATGGTTTCTCACCAGTATGTGTGCGTTTGTGTAAATTTAATCTGCTCATTCGGCTGAAACACTTATTACAAACGTTACACTTGTAAGGTTTCTCACCAGTATGTGTGCGTTTGTGTAAATTTAAATTGCATTGATGGCTGAAATTCTTATTACAAACGTCACACTTGTATGGTTTCTCACCAGTATGTGTGCGTTTGTGAAGATTTAAACTGTTCATTCGGCTGAAACTCTTATTACAAACGTTACACTTGTATGGTTTCTCACCAGTATGTGTGCGTTTGTGAACGTTTAAATTGCATAATAGGTTGAAACTCTTATTACAAACGTTACACTTGTATGGTTTCTCACCAGTATGTGTGCGTTTGTGAACGTTTAAATTGCATAGTTGGCTGAAATTCTTATTACAAACGTCACACTTGTATGGTTTCTCACCTGTATGCGTGCGTTTGTGACAGTTAAAGTGACGGTATTGGCTGAAATTCTTAAAACAAACGTCACACTGATATGATTTTTTACTCTTACAGGTATGAGTTTTTAAATTAAAAGATTTTCTGAAGTTCGTATCACAAATGTCACAATGATACTTATTTTTCGCTGCTTTTTTTTGTGTGCCATCATTGACCGAATGATTTTTTTCTCTCTCTTCACTTTTGCTCAATTCGGCGACATTGCTCCTCGGTTTATGGTCATTATCGATCTTTGAATTTTTGCTGCAAATTTCTCTACCGTCAGTCCCAGATGAAGTTTCTACTGTCTCGTCAGCACATTCTATTAGATTTAATGGATTATCATCGGTTGGTTCGAATTTTAAAGGCATTTCATAGTTATCTTGTTCTGATGATTTAAAAGATTTCTCTTTCTCAATAATATACGTGTTTTCGTCCAATTTAGTAATGTAGCTAATATCAACTTTTGAGTCTTCGCAACCGATTTCACTACCATCACTTTTGGATAAAGTTCCTACAGTATCGTCAGCATATTCTGTTAGATTTAATGAATTATCATCCGTTGGTTCGTCTTTGATTTCGAATTTTAAAGGTGTTGCTTCGTTAACTGTGTTTGCTGAATTACAGTTTATAGGCGCCATTTCATTCTTAGCAGGCTTCGTGCCAAATATATCATAAAATACAATAGATTCACATTTCACAGAGACATCACAGTGACTCGTTTCATTGGTTGAATGTTCCTCAGAAGACTTCTGAATGGAGGAACATTCAGACTGGACTTGTTTGTCAGAAATATGCAGTTGCCGTAAATAGCGTCGCAGTGTTTTATCAGACTGTACAATTTGCATTTGAAACTCTTGAATTTTCTTGAGTTGAGTGTAACATAAGCGGCAGATGAAATTTGGCATCTCATCATGTTTTCTTATCTGAAATAAATAAAACGGTTTCTTAATTTTAGATTAAAATACCATTTATTAATAAAATGAACCTTTTAGAAATCAAGACAATTATAAAATGAACAGCCTGTAACCTGAGACATACAATCCTTACTGGCGGCTTAATGCATCATTGAGGTTATTTTAAAACAGGATAAGCTGTCAAATGTCAATAGATAAGATGTAGTGAGCTGTAGATATTGAGTGTCAGTCTGGGCCGCGCGAGTTACATACGTAAAATCGCTGACAAGACAACTGATAACACCCACACACCATCACTATTTCATTTGGCGACTTGGATGCAGGTCTGTAAAGCTACCAGTGTAAAATGGACAGAATCGAATAATTTTTGGCTTAAAATTTAGTGCTAATTTAGTGCTATTTTGGTGCTGCATTCGCGAATTTAGTGCGCTTTATAGTACTGACTAATTAACATTGCATTGATAGAATATCGTAATAAATATTAACAGATGAACCTTGTTAATACGCCATCAATTAGTGCTCAAAAAGTGCTATGCTAGCAATATTTTTGACGTATCGTTCGTTATCGTGAACTTTTTTTTTTATTTTCTGCATAGCACTTTTTGAGCACTAATTGATGGTTTAATAACTGGGTTCATCTGTTAATATTTATTTCGATATTCTATCATTGCAATGATAACTTAATTAAAAGTTAGCATGTCTGTTAACTAGTCAGTACTATAAAGCGCACTAAATACGCGAATGTAGTACCAAAATAGCACTAAATTTTAAGTCAAAAATTATTCGATTCTGTCCATTTTACACTGGTAGCTTTACGGACCTGAGAGTAACATTCATAATTCATTATTTTTTTAACGACCAATACCTACATATAATAATAATAATAATAATAATAATAATAATAATAATAATAATAATAATAATAATAATAATGCATTTATTTAAATAAAACCTCAGAGAGGTGATTAAAACGTCAAACATAGGTACATTAAATCTTACATAGTTACATTAAAATAGTTATAAAAATAGTTCGTTTGTATTATAAAACATCTTTTCAATAAGCAAGTCTTTAAGTTTTTTTTTAAATTTAATTAATGGCAGTTGGCGGATATTAGAGGGTATATGGTTATATATTTTGATAGCCATATTGTGGGCGCTTTTATCGATATAAGTTCTACTCGTGAAAGGTTTATACTTATTTTGGCACTGTCTGGTTTGGTGGTCATGTATACACGCTGCAGTCTGGAACATTTCGAGGTATTGTTTAACTATTAATGCTGATTCATATATGTAGATGGATGGTAATGTTAAAATTCTATTGTTTTGAAATATTGGGCACAGGAGTCAGTCTTCTTTAGGTTGAATATAGCTCTTATACATTTTTTTTTGTATTCTAAATATTACAATGACGTTAGGTGCATTTCCCCATAGAGTTATACCATATCTTAGATTAGAAAATACATATGCATAATACGCTATGATGGTGGTTTTCAAATCTGTCATTTTAGCTAGATTACGTAGCAGATAAACAGCTGTGCTTAGTTTTTTACGCATATGATCAATGTGTGTGGTCCAGGACAGTCTATGTATACGCCCAGAAATTTAACATTATTTACAGTTTTTAAGTTATGTCCAGGAAGGTTTATTGAAATTTGATTTGCTTGTTTTATTTTACTAAACTGTATTATTTTAGTTTTCTCGACATTTAGTTTTAAAGCATTTTGATTGAACCAGTCTATAATTATATGATAATTCGGTTGGACGTCATGAATTGTTTTGAAAATTATGTTTGTGTCGTCAGCGTATAGTACACATTTTGTTTTAAGAACGGAAGGTAAGTCATTAACGTAAACAATGAAGAAAAAGGGTCCAAGAACACTTCCTTGTGGTACACCGTTTTCAATTGTGGCCCATTCTGAAGTTGCCGATGTTATTTGAACTTTTTGTTGTCTATTGGACAGATAGGATTCACACCAATCTAGAGATTTGCCTCTAACACCATATTGATAGAGTTTATTAATCAAACGCTGATGGTTCACACAATCAAATGCCTTACTTAAGTCTAAGCACATTGTTATTACTTTATTGTTTTTATTTAATTCGTTTAGTACTTCAGTCATTGTTTCAAATAGCGCCAAGTTGGTATCTTTGTTCGGTACAAAACCATATTGATTGTCACTGATTATTTTATACTTTGTGAAGAAGTTCAGAAGCCGCTTGTATGCTAGTTTTTCTACTACTTTAGATATATTAGATAAAATAGATATTGGTCTGTAATTATTGATATCCTGTGGATCTCCAGATTTATAAATTGGTTTAATTATAGAGCACTTCAGTACATCCGGAAATATTCCTGTGCTAAAAGACAAATTGATAATATGTGTTAGAGGCGGGGTTATGTAATCCGCACTTAATTTCAAAACACTGACCGGAAATTCGTCCCATCCTACCGTTTGCTTACTTTTCAAATTTAGAATTTCATTGTGTACCTCGTTTTGGTCTGTAGGTAACATAAAGCAGGTATTCTGCTCTGTAGGTATATTATTACAATTCAAATCAGGTGGGGTAATGCCAATATTTTTGCAGATGTTAACAAATGTTACATTAAATTCATTTGCTATTTCATGTTCTTCTTTCACGAGTTTATTATTTATAACTAAGGTGTCAATGTTCGGTTTATTATTTTTTTTGTTTGTTTTGTTTATTAGTTGCCACATCGCTTTCGTGTCATAATTATTGTTTTCCAGAAATTTAATGTTCGCCTCATGCTTAGCAAGAGATACTATGCGTTTTACTTCTTTACTTTTGTTTTTATAAAGTATTTTAATTGTATCATTGTTTGGAAATGCCATTGTTAATTCATATAGTTTTCGTTTTTGTTCGGTATTTTTTTTAATTTCTTCGGTTATCCAATCAGATTTTTTTTTTGTATTATTTTTTGTTTTATTTCTGTTAGGAAAACACTGTCGAAAGTAATAAGTTAAAATATCATAAAAAATACAGTCATCGGACTTAAAGACATCTTGCCAAGTTTCTTTAGAGAGTAATATTACAAATTGCTGAGTATTCGTAGTGGAGAAAATACGTCTGTATTTATAAGGTAGCTCTGTCGTAGCATTGATAGATAGTTTCAATATTTGCGGAAAATGATCAGAAATATCATTTTTTAATACCAGAGACTGAAACATACTGACATTAGTGAGTATATTGTCTATGCACGATGAAGAATTACAAGTTACTCTTGTTGGTTCATTTATTGTAATTTTTAAATTGCTGGCAAATAGTTGATCCACAAAAATTTTTGTATCATTTTTTTGTTTTAAAAAATCCATATTGAAATCACCGGCAATGACCAAGTTAGGTTGATTATTTTTATATTTGTTGTCAATAATTGTCATTAATTTAGAAAAACTGTTCAAAAATATATCAAAATCCCCGTTTGGTGATCTGTACAAACATATAGTTAATAAATTTAATTCAGAAATCATGACTGCAGATATTTCAAAGTGTAGTTCTACATTTAAGTTAGTTAAATCTATAACTGAAAATTTTAAGGAATTTTTTATATATATACTGGTACCACCGTGTTGGTGTAAATACCTGCTGTTTTGATGAGCCAATTGGAAACCTTCTATGTGAACGTATTCATTATATTTAAGCCAATGCTCCGTTAAACACAATATATCAATTTCGTGTTGTAGATTGGCAAAAGAAATCTCTAGTTCCAGATTTTTGTTTCTTAAGCATTGTACATTATGATTGTAAATACGTAGAACATTATTGTTCATATTATTATTTTTGATAGACTTCTTTGGTTTGTTGATTTGTGAAAACTCCAAGTCCTGACTCACGAAAAAATTTAAATCTCCTTACTACCACCCCAGCAGGCCAAAAATCAGCACACATTATCTGCTCATAAAGTGCAAAATCAGCACTAATTTTGAAGGCAGCATTTGCTCCACGGATATTTAATTTTTCACATGTAAATTCATATGTTGGACATTTCGTTTTTAAGTATTTAATAACATTTTCTTCAGTAGTGCCTTGCTTAATACGTCCAATGTACAACCAAGCTTTTTTATTAGCTCCTAAGAGCTCAGTATTTAGAGTGTTAGTGCCGATTAGTGGTTTCATACGTTTACGCCTATATCTAACTTCTTGAAATTCTGATTCATTGTCAGTCGTAGTTTCATTGTTGTCTAAAGTTACATTTTCTTTTTTTTGTTGTTTATCAGATTCAGTACCTTCTTCACGTTTGTTTTTATTTTGTTCCACCTCTGTATCTGTTGCTGATTTACTCCTTTCAATATTTGTTTTCTTATTGTCCGTTGACTTCATATTTGAATTGTTTTTAGAGTCTGCTATTTTAGCATAACTGCAAGTTGGTTTTTCTTCACTGTTGCTATTATTTTTAGCATTTTGTTTAGATTTAGTAATCTGGGTTGAGTTGTCTCCTTTTATTTGCAAATTACTAGATTTTGTTCCTCGGAATTCATTACTTAGAATTTTTATTTCTTCTTTAAGTTCATCAATAAGTGAATCTTTTTGTTTATTACTATCCTCTAGTTTGTTTATTTTACAAATTAGATCATTAATTAACTTAAACATATTCCCTTGATTTTCAACAATGATATCTAATTTACTTTCCATCTTGTTTATATCACTAAAGCTAGCATGCTGGACTTGATTTAGTACTTCGCTATTATTATCATTTTGGTTCGTCCCCTGTTTGATAGAGGTGATATAGTTGAACTTATAATCATTACAATATTTTCTCAAATTGATTTATAATAAATTTATTCCATTTACATTACGATATAATATTCTATTGTAAACTTTCATTAATAAATATTTGTCTTTAAAAACATTTTATCTGGTATCAAAACCATGATTCGCGAGTAATATGACTGAAAGACGTAGCGATAAGTGCGGTAACCATTCTGTCTTTGTTCAACAACAATGAGCAAGACGGGCCACAAAGGGAAATATATATACATTATTTGTCGCTTTCTCTTTCCTTTCGGTTTGTGTAATAATACATCGGCACTCCATATCCCACAGCTCAATGATAAGACGTGTTTGGTTTATTAGTGTAGTATCTCATTTTGTATACACGACCCCGTAATTGTTCTTTAAAGAACTCCCCCAGACGCCTTCCCTTTTTACTGAGCAAAGAAAAATGCCATCGCATCGACACGACCCCGTAATTGTTTTTTAAAGAACTCCCCCAAACACCTTCCCCTCTTCACTGCGCAAAAAAATTAATTTATAAAAAAAATAATTTCCGCACTAAAAACGGCTAATAGGTACGTACTGTTATATGTTATACAAAATAATAATTGTATATTTCCAATGGATATTTTGCACATAGAGTTATTGTTACAAACCGTTAAATTATAATGTCAGACTCAGAATAAGCATTTACTGTTAGTTATATCCATTATTATGTTCTATTTTAAAATGAGGAATTATAAAACGGTCGAATAAAAAAAATGTTGGTGACTGATGATGAGATACTGTTTTAATAACTTGAGATATTAAAATAATAGTTGGGTGACTAAATGACTAAGTGAGCGACTAGAATGCCTTCGGTAATTTTGTAGCAGATATATTCTTTTTTTTAACTTTTTATTTTTTTTTTCACTTTGAGACTACAATAATTAAAACTCACATTTTCATGAAGATTGAAAACCACCGCTTTTTTGATAAAGGGGTATGCGAGTTGTCTCGCAGTGAAACGCGATGGGGCAAAAGTGGAGTTTTTAAAAAAATAATTCCGGGGTGAACGATAAACGGGTATGCGAATTGTAATTTCGGGGTGAACGATAAACGGGTATGCGAATTGTAATTTCGGGGTGAACGATAACGGGGTATGCGAATTAAATAATTAATTGTCTGAATAGAACTGCGTTTTTAAAAAATGTATATTTAATTGACAGTCAATTAAATATATATTTTTTAGAAAACGTAGTTCTATTCAAACAATTAACTATTAACAACTTAGTAATTTAATCGCTCACTTAGTAATTTAGTCGCTCACTTAGTAATTTAGTCACCCAACTATTATTTTCTCGTCACGCGCAGTCAGTCGCTCACTTAGTAATACAGTAACCCAAATTGATTATTTTTGTCACCCAAAATTGTAATTTACAGTCACTCGTTTAAATACTACCCTTTTAAAATTAACGCATTTAGCATTGCTGTCAAATAGTTTCGCATTAAAATAAATTGACGATTTTAAATTCAGGCTTGTCTGAATGATGAACAGAATACCTATATAATCTATAAAATACATTGTATTCATCTTAATTTGAAGCTAAATTATAAACTTAAATATAATCAGTTGTGAATTACTAGACTATGTTGCTGTTTACAATAAATGCCGTGACATGTATACAAAATGTTCAATTTATTTTGATGCTAAATTGTAAATTTTATTAGAATCAGCAGTATATTTCTGTTTAATATTAACAACAAATACATTAATAAGCCTTGGAAAGAAGTAATCTTACCTGAACGGGAGCACACCACATGATGATGTTCGATAGTCGATTTCTCATAACGGATGAAAAATAAAAGATGTCCAAGAGCGTAACGCCTTTTGATAAGCACAATCGACACATTGCACTTAAGCCGCGTCCTTTCACTGATATTTCTTTCATTGTGTAACACTTTTAATCAATTTTACAATGGATAGGTTATAATATTCACGTGTGTGAAGTTAGCATCTCAAGTGTCAGCATCTCACAAATAAACCGCATATAAACTGGCATCCCGCATAGTTCTACAGTTCTTGCCAAGTTTTAACAATAGTTCCGTCGATTTTACTATCGAAACCGCATTTTGAAAAAAATGAGATGCTAACTTCACAAATCGGATTTTTCAAGTGTCAGCATCTCACAAATAAACTGCATATTAACTGGCACCCCGCATAGTTCTACAGTTCTTGACAAGTTTTAACAATAGTTCCGTCGATTTTACTATCGAAATCGCATTTTGAAAAAATGAGATGCTAACTTAACAAATCAAATTTTGGCATCTCATAGAATTTCACAAATTTGAGTGTACTAGAGGTGAAATTAAGAAAGTTGTACATCCTAAATCTATTCTGTACATAGTTCTACCGAGTTAAAATAATTAGGATCGCTGATAATCATAATAAGAGAAGTGAGATGCTGGGGTATAATTGTCAGTCGTATGGAGATTCCAATGGATAATTATGGAAGATTCTGGTCTTTTGAGTATCCAGAATAGATATGAGCGCCGATGGATAAAGGAGCGGCGGCGGCGCGCCGACTTTTTGAGGTCGGCGACGGCGGCGTAGTCGGCGGGGTGACCTTAGGAGCATTTTTTAATGATGGGCAGGATACAATAAAACAAAACATGTAGTTTAACAATCAGAATTATTATTTATTTAACACAAATTATTTTTATAAGGAAATGGTTTCTAGCCTAGAGCTAAAATATTTTTGTCACTTCGATTGGCAGAAAAAAATGAACGTTGTCATAAAGTTCTAATAACAATTAACAAGAAAAATAAATCTTAGAGAAAACAAAGATGTTTCTTTTAAGTCATAAAAAAATATAAAGTAGTCTTTAGTTAGGGACAGATTTATTGCCTTAAGACGTGAACTTAAATACAAAATTAAAATTGCTTACGGTAACTACTTAAAATCATGTGAGGATAACATATCAAGTGATCCGAAACAGTTTTGGAATTATGTAGCAACTAAAAGGAACTCTCAGTCTGGAACCGACAAAACAATGCGTTATGGGGACATTGAAATAGACAGTGATCAAAATACTAGTCATATATTTGCTCAATATTTTAAAAGTGTTTTTGAGAGAGATATTATCGTTGGTAATAGTAATAATAGTTGCACTATCACTAATGACAGTTTAAACATAGAGAGTGTTAGCACCGAGGAAATAAAAGCAGCCATTGATAAATTACATTCCAGATCAAGTATGGGCCTGGATAATGTACCTAGTTACATACTTAAGGGTTGTTCGGACTTCTTTCAGTATCCACTTCTGATTTTATTTAATTTATCTCTTAAACTAGGCAAGCTGCCTGAATGTTGGAAAGAAGCGAAAGTGGTACCAATTCATAAGTCTGGAGAGAAAAATCAAATAATGAACTATAGACCTGTTTCTGTTCTTTGTAGTTTTGTCAAAGTATTTGAACAAATATTATATGCTCGGATTTACAAGCATATATCACCCTACATTGTTGAACAACAACATGGTTTTGTCAACAAAAGATCTACGGAAACTAATCTTATTCATCTGACACACTATATATCTGAACAAATGGACAAAGGGATGCAAGTAGATGTCGTGTATACGGACTTCGCGAAAGCGTTTGATAAAGTGAGACATTCGATTCTTCTGCAAAAGTTAAAACAATTTGGTTGTTCCGATTCACTAATTCATTTTTTTGAATCATATCTCCACAACAGACGAATGCATGTAATTTTCAATGGGCGAAAAGCAGACCCATTTATTGCTACATCCGGTGTACCTCAGGGTTCAAATTTAGGGCCATTGCTGTTTACAATGTTTATAAATGACATAACTGGTGTGGTGAAGAATTCCCATTGTCTTTTATACGCGGATGATGCTAAATTTTTTCGCCATATTAATGCAATAGAAGATTGTGATTTGCTCCAGAAAGATTTAAATAATATACATGTCTGGTGTCAAAATAATAAGCTGTCACTAAACTGTGCTAAATGCAAAATCGTGACATTTACTCGTAAGGTTAACATTATCGATGGTGATTACATAATTAACGGCATTTCGCTAAGCAGAAGTAAATCGATTAAAGATTTAGGAATAATTTTTGATGACAAATTAACTTTTCACATGCACATAGACGGTATAGTGAATCAGTCGTATAGAATGCTTGGTATGATTATGAGATTTTCAAATGAATTTAAAACTAATAAAGTAAAGGTAATGTTTGCGTTGTATTATAGTTTTGTTAGAAGTAAATTAGAATATGCGTCAATAGTTTGGAGTCCATATCACCATAATTATATCAAACGTATTGAAGTGATACAAAGTAAGTTTCTGCGATATGTTTTTTTTAGTGTTTTTCATATTTATCCGACAATGATGCCATATAAAGATCTAATTAAAATGTTTGATGTGGACACATTGGAAAATAGACGTAATCATGCTGTAATACTTCTCTTTTATAAACTTATTCATAATATGGTCAATGACAATTATATATTAAGTAAAGTTAATTTTAAAGTTTCAAGTGTATCAACTAGGCCAAAACATCAACTTTTGTCACGTCCTCAAGCTTCAACACAACATTTTGACAATTCAGTATTGTGTAGGATGGTGACACTAGTGAATAGTCTGCAAGCTAACAAACCATTTTTAGACTTTTTACAGATTAGCTATAAGGCTTTAAGAAAATTAATAAGATCATGAATTTATGATTTAGATATTAGAAATATTTTTATAACGTGTTTTTCTTTTTTTTGTTAACATGTATTCATTTCTGTAATTTGTAATTTCCCTGTTATTGGAGTTATATCTGTTGGGAAATAAATATTTATTATTATTATTATTATTATTATTATTTAAAAATATGTTTTCAACATTTTCTGATCGTTTAAACATATGCTTTTTCGCTCGGCGCGCCGTTACATTTTCACGGCGGCGGCGGCGGGAGGGAATCGTCGGCGGCGACGGCGCGCCGGCGCGGCGCTCATATCTAATCCAGAGAAATTACCGTTTACTGAAATAAATAAAATATCCATAAAAACGTGAGATGGTGTGTTATAACTAAGGTTTCTACGCAGTAACAATTTCCTTAAATGATAACTGGAAGTCCCTTACACAAATTTTGAAATAGTTCTGTTCTTTAAAAATCCCAAAATTGATGGTTCATTGTTAAAAGCAAATGTTCATATATGAGTAAGATACTGTGGTATAACCGGTGTTTTTGAGTTGTATTGTTGTATAAATGTTTTGGACGATAACTAAGGGTCTGTTACATAAGTTCTGCAAGAGTGCTGGTCTTTTGAACATCCTTAGTAATTATGTATCATTGTTGTAAACAAAATATGCACACAAACGTGAGATGCTGTGGTATAACTTTTGGTGAGCTTTATCGATCTGTATATTCAGAATAAAGCTAAACCCGATAAATCCTATAAAAACGGCTGTTAAAGTTTTGTTTTTGTTTTTACTACGCAGGTACTATTATTGTATTTTATTGTTTATGATTTTTTAAAACTTAAAAAAAAATAAGAATCTTATTTGCGAAAAAACCCCGATACAATTCTGGTTTCATGCAAAACCCAATAAATCGAAACAAATGTTTTTTGTTTTTTTAAGATTATAAATATTTCTTTTTAAATTCAGTAAACTCATTTATATTTTTGTCAATATAAATGTCTGAAAAATAGGTCAATAATTTTATTTAGTATTGAAAAACTCATCTATGACCTATACCTATATCGTAAAATAAAATTTATTAATTATCTAAACGATTCTGTGTGACAGATTTTAGCGATTTACTCGAAACTAGAAAAACTGGATTAGTCGGGTTTTGCATGTTTGCTCCTCAATTTTAACCCAGAATCTCACTGCCCTATGGATATTTTGGTTATTATGATTATCAGCGATCCTAATTATTTTAACTCGGTAGAACTATGTACAGAATATTATTTAGGATGTACAACTTTCTTAATTTCACCTCTAGTACCCTCAAATTTGTGAAATCCGATGAGATGCTAAAATTCGATTTGCGAAGTTAGCATCTCATTTTTTCAAAATGCGGTTTCGATAGTAAAATCGACGGAACTATTGTTAAAACTTGTCAAGAACTGTAGAACTATGCGGGGTGCCAGTTTATATGCAATTTATTTGTGAGATGCTGACACTTGAAAAATCCGATTTGTGAAGTTAGCATCTCATTTTTTCAAAATGCGGTTTCGATGGTAAAATCGACGGAACTATTGTTAAATCTTGTCAAGAACTGTAGAACTATGCGGGATGCCAGTTTATATGCGGTTTAATTGTGAGATGCTGACATTTGAGATGCTAACTTCACACACGTATTGAAAATATTTAGAACTTCATTTATCTTATCATCCGGTATTAGTAACAGCATGTCATCAACATATAACGCTATTAGTGGTATGTTAAAATTTAAAAGTCTTATAGCTTTATCTACAAATATTTACAAATTGATGGTACAAGTATGGGGAACCCTGCTAGTCCTGTTATAGCTAATTTGGTCATGAACTACGTTGTAGATAAAGCTATAAGACTTTTAAATTTTAACATACCACTAATAGCGGTATATGTTGATGACATGCTATTACTAATACCGGATGATAAGATAAATGAAGTTCTAAATATTTTCAATAGTGTAGATAAGAAGATCCAATTTACAGTTGAGAAAGAAAATAACAATATATTACCGTTTTTGGACACTAAAATTATCAGACGAGATAAAAAATTATTAACTGATTGGTACATGAAGCCAACTAGCGCAGGGAGAGTCATAAATTATAGATCAAATCATCCAACAGTTCAGAAGATAGGAATGATACATGGAATTAGGGCATGCAGAACCGGGTCCGGTTCTGTATTTTGCACACCCGGTTCTAGGGGAAGTCGGAACCGGTTCACCCGGTTCCAAGCGAACAAATCGTATTTTTTATATATTTTTTTGTATAAATGATAATGGAGAGTTTGGTTACGTAGGAATTATAATGAGATAATGAATAAAATACAATTTGATATTAAATGATTATATAATTAACAAAAACTAACTTTTGAAACTATTATTAAATAATCAACAAAAACTTACTCTTGGAAATCTTATTCAATAATCAACAAAAACCTACTCTTGGAACTATTATTAAATGATCTACAAGAACTAACTCTTGAAACAATTTAAATAATTTGGTTTGAATTTTTTTGGTTTGCAGATGACAGAAATTTAGGAAATAATAGTACCTACTTAAATAATAGATACTAAAACACTTAAAACAGAACACGCGCGTAATTTAAATTAGCAATTAATACAAAATTATAATAATCTTATCAGAACCGGGCCAACCCGGTTCCATCGATCAGAACCGGTTCCACAGACTTATTGAAATACCCGGATATACCCGGGTATTTCAGAACCGGGTACACCCGGGTGCATGCCCTACATGGAATGTGCTATCGCGCCACTAAATTAAGTAATGCTATTTTTCACGATAAAAACTTTGAAATTATTAAAGGAATTTTAAGAGCTAACAATTATCCAAATTTCTTTATTATGAAGTCAATCAAAATGTTTTTGGAGAAAAATAAAAAACAAATAAATATAGACAATAATTTGGTAAATAACAATACACATAAAATTAATAATTTTTACAAATTTCCATTTATAGAGAAAGTCTCATACAAAATTAACAAATGTTTTAATAACACGAATTCTAAATTGGCTTTTTATAATATTTTAACATTAAAGTCAATTTATACAAAATTAAAAGACAAAACAGATAAAAACAAACATTCTAATGTTATTTATAATGTACCATGTTCATGTGGAAACACTTATATTGGCCAAACTTCACAATATCATAAAAAAAGGCTAATGCAACACTCGTCAGATTGTAAAATATCCAATTTTTTAAAAAAAGAAAAGACAGCGTTAGCAACACACCATTTTGAAAAAAATCATATTTTTAATTTTGAAGAGACTTCAATTTTAGACACTGAACCAAATTATTTTAAAAGAAACATAAGTGAAATGATCCAAATTTTCCTACATGATACAGTTAACTTTCGGACTGATACTCAAAGACTTAGTAACGTCTATAATAGTTTATTAAATCTTTATAAAGAAAAAATCATACAAAATTAAACAGTGTAAAAATTTGGCACCTTAAAAATAATAGTCTCCTAGGTATCAATTTACTGAAATTTAAATTCATAGTGAATAACAAAGTGTTATTTACAATTTTTATTTAATTTTTTGACATAAAAAAGTGGAAAATAAATTATAATTTTTTATGTTTAATTTTATTTTCTAATTTAAAAAAATTGTTTATTCTTGGTAATCTATATTTTTTTTATAATTTTTATTTAAATTTGTTTTGTAATTAATAATTTTTGTTATATCCATATTTTCAGAGCTTTGAAAAAGTCAAAAATTTGTGACGAAACGTTAGCAATAAAGGAAAGAATTATATACCTGTAGTCCGCATTCCCATTATTAATAATTATTGAAAATAAATACTACGGACTTTAAATGGAAAATAATAATAAAAATAATAATACATAGACGCTCAATAGGTGATGTCATCACCGTCTATTGAGCTTCAAGAAGTCAAAAGGAAATTCTACTCTTTTTCACCAATCGTCAAGTTTTTAGGGAACCCGAATGATTTTATCTAAAATCTGAAGTCCGAAAAATGCCCGCAAAACCCGAAGTCATCCGATCAAATTAACATTGGCGACAAGCGTCTTTTTAAATCTTCTGTCATCAAAGATTCAGAATAAATGTACTTGCAAAACACACATAAATAGTATCAAACTAAAATTGACATTCGAAAAGTGTTAATTTACCACAAAACATTGACTATAACAGATCCTTATAGTAAGTTGGAACAGAATTGTATATTCTTTACATAAAAAAATGTTCTTACTTGAACAGGAGCACATTCCATTACCATTTTGGCTGTTATGTTTCCCGATTCGGAGGAAAACAGAAATACGCCCGATGTAGTGATTTTATCGTGTGACAGACATAGCCTGCACATTTGTGATAAACCACAACCAATTACTTTTAACTGTTTCATTTTACTGCAACAAAGAGAATATCAACACGCGTCTGAACTAGCACTACAGCGTCTACTCAGACTTGACTAAAAATTAGAACTTACCTGATAACGAAAGATAACCAATTGGCGATTGCTTACACACATATATTCTCTGAATTGGTTAATAATTTGCGACAAATTTTGTGTTAGTGACATCTAACGGAATCTTTGAAATATTTATTTTAGTAAACATGGGCTTATTGCGCGAGTCTGTGATTTACCTACCCAAATTTAAAAAAAATCGTTTTTAACAGTAAGTACTTGAAAACAAGATAGCAATTTTTTTTATTTAATTGAAAATCCACAAATATTATTTTTCTTTAAATAACTAATA
Organism: Xanthostigma xanthostigma; assembly: GCA_963575645.1. Lineage (NCBI taxonomy): Eukaryota > Metazoa > Arthropoda > Insecta > Raphidioptera > Raphidiidae > Xanthostigma > Xanthostigma xanthostigma. The sequence goes on from OY754474.1 coordinate 7,176,250, forward strand.
CTACTTGAACGATTGACCTCAAAATTTAATCCGATGTACCTAAGCCTCAAAAAACCCTTTCGAATGCCGTAATTCTAATCTCAATCGGTCGATTAGTTCTAAAGATATCGTTCAACAAAAATTTGTTTACATATACAACAAACATAATATTATGTACACATACACACACTTGCATTTAAAAATTGTCCATTTAAATATTGTCAGTATAGCTGCTCAGGATCCCAAAAACATCGTTTTTTTTTTCTTTAAAGAATGAACATAAAACCAGGTTTTGCTTATTTTAAGACTCCGTATAATAATAATAATAATAATAATAATAATAATAATAATAAGACTTTATTGAAGACTGTATGCACAGTATAATAATTAATTTAATAGTGTCAAACATAAAAATAGTCACATATCAGTAAATTCTTGAATGTTGTATATACATCTGTCAGTAAGATAATATTTTAAAGTGCGCATAAATTTTTTGTAATTCTGTATATCAGATTCTCTAATTTCTTTTGGCAAATGATTATATAATTCACCACCAGCATATCTTGGAGATTTAGTAAAAAAATAATTTGTAAAAAAGTCATTATATTTTAAGTTTTTTTGCCTAGTTTCATAATGATGTACTTCAGAAACACAGTCGAGATGAGATATATTTTTTTTAACATAAAGCAAGATCTTAAACAGATAAATGGAGGTAACAGTCAGTACACAATTGGATTTGAAAATTGGTCTGCATGTCTCGTTATACTTTAATTTAAATATTGTTCTAATAATTCTTTTTTGACGTGATAACGTCTAATAAATTGATGAAAACACCAGCTGCACGCACGAAAAAGTGTAACGCCGTAACGTTCCGCCTGACCCTGTGCGTGCAAGCGAGAGCGCAGTATAAGCGATAGAGAAGCACGATCGGCGTCGGCTTGTACGCATTTCACTCTTCTCGCGTGACGTCAGAGAGTAGTGTGCGTTCAACATTCTTTTCGGCTATTCCAGCGAAAGCTACATCTGACAGATGGCCTTTGTTTTGTAAACCGTGGAAATGAAGACTTAAAATCAAGATATCAAATAAAAATGTCATAAATTATCGAATTTTTAAATTCATCCAAGCCAAAGTATAACTGAACGCACGATAATGGCAATATGGCGCTAATAATAATTAATAAATGTCTTTTTATTTTGTTAAAAATAACTGATCGCCGTCATTATGGATAAAATATGATATTATTCACAACGAATGGAAATGTATTGATCAATTGATAGTTTGTACACAAACGCAGCTACATTTTGTATCAAAAACAAATCTTGGGAGATATCTGCATTTCATAACAGCAGATAAATTATACGGTTTGTTAACAAATATATAATATATTGTAGCCTCAACGAGAGGGAAGCCGCGGCTAGCGTAGTTCAGGCGGCGCGAGGGGCGTGGGCGAAGCCAGTAAGAGATGAGAATAACCCTGATGGGAAAAGCCAGAAGGGCTGTAAGTATCCAACAACCGACCACTTACACGAATTAAATAAGTAATGGTTAAAATAAATTTAATTGGTAACCTAAGACGACACAAATAACAACTAACTAGTGTTGTCACGTGACGATGATAAGTAGAGTAGTGTGGGCCCACCGACCAAAGGTGAAAAGGGCGCCAGGACACAAGGGCCACACTGCAGGAGTATCTAGGGAGTCCACTCCTAGACAATCGTGCCACGCTGACAATACGGAACTAATTCTACGCCCAAACCGTTTTCAAACGTAAAATAAACAACAACACCAACTACGATCCACTCACTGGAGAATGGATCGTCACCAATAACAACAACAAGAAAACAAACGCCAACAAATTCAGCCCAAAACAATTAAACAAATAGCCAAATTCACAACAAAACAACAAATTAATTGCGACTAAACAGCCACATGTAACGGTTATCGAAATGCAACTCAACAGCACTGAACCAATTCAGTGCAAACTTAAATCTACAATAATCGACGCGTGCAACAATTTACCGACGAACTCAAATTAAATAAAAGTTGACGCATCAACTTCAATACGGTGAGACGGCGTGTCGCACCAACCTAAGACCCAAATTATAACACAACTAGGGCTCGCATTAATCGTCAAGCATCAAAACAGTAAGTGATTAGCGGGCACCGGCGTATAATAAATGCATTCGACATGTAATGATCGCAGTAAATAATAAGACGTAACTGATACGTGGCGGCGTAATTCACGACAACTCACAATTTCTGAACAAAATAATTACAGAAATTCCAGGAATGAATCCTGATCCGCAACAACTACACCAACGCTAATCCTAAACAACAGAAAGGTCGAAACTAATATCCAGTCACAAAACGCCTACGAAGATTCGCCACAAAATAGTAATCAGAATCGCAATATTAAATACACCAAAATCCGTCAACAAGAAGCCGATGTTTACGCGTTCAATATCCATCCGCTAATCATCTCACAAAACACAGTGTTTTGTGCATGTCGTCTAAGACCCGTTTTGACACAACAGAGAATGTGCAGTCTACGTTTCCTCGTCTAGCGCACCGCTCTGCGCAATAGTTCACTCTCTCGCACACTGACCGCTGATCACGTCGGAACATTCATACGTCTCTATGTGAAGGCAGACATCGTGTTGTTCTTTATTGACTCATGGCTTGCCCGCCTTTCTCGCTCGCACTCATTATAACGTTTCTTTTCAGTTTTAAATTACGATCTAATATTCACATATTATTTACTACACAAAATTACCAATAACCAAAAGGGCTTAAGGTTGTAAAACGTTACACTACCCTCTTTCCTCAAGAAAAGATGCGACGGTGGCGCATCTTTTACATCCCAACAACACTAAAATTATTCGGCCTCCGAAGATTCTGAGACCGGCGAGTCTGAATCCGGCAAGTCTGAAAATCCGAAGCACAAGAGGGCACCTTGCCCTTAATATCCTTGTCGTGCCATCGACCGACTGCTTTGCCCGCCTCATTACCGATCACAACAGAATTCAGACCGAAATCAATTCTGAGCGAAAATTGTCTGCAAAAATCGCTACCCAAAATAAGACCTTGCGGTAACGAAGGCACTAACAATATCTTCACAAATTTCCATCGGTTTCTGCATCTACATGCACTGGGATGGGAAGTCTTTGCTAGCACTGGAGAGTAGGGGTGTTTCGATTGTACATACTTTGTTGTACTTAGTGTTAAGGTTAACTTATAGTTAAATAATGAAGTGACGCGGTGCTTGTATTAATTTAAATGGTATTCATAATCATGACATAAGAAACAATCAAGATATTAGACTAAAGAAATGCAGATTGAAAATTTCTCAGAAAAATCCTTCCTACTTTGGCAGTGTTTTATTTAATAAACTACCAAACAGCTTAACTGAAAATAAGTGTGGTTAAGAATTTAAGTTCAAATTTAAATCATTCTCCCTAAAAAATTGTTTTTATGACATTAAGGATTTTTTAAATTTAAATTTTAATGTTTAACTCATTATTGACGATGTAGGGCATAACAAATATATTTCTATTCGATCATACCAGTGATTCCATTATTAATGTTGTGTTAAGTAATATTAACAAATCGAAATTGCAAAGTTAGAACATAATTCATAATCGATATTTTGAATGATCATTCGCTTATACTGTAAAAGTAAATAAAACGAAATTAATAATTGCCAAGTTTGCGCATCATTCATAATCGATAATTCGAATGATCATTCGATTATAAAAACGGATTATTTCGATTCATTCGACTATTGAAATATATCGATTATGCGCAACACAAGTTGTCGCCTTCTTCTCGGCTCATTGCCTCACATTGTATTTACTGTTATAATACCGGTTTTACTTCTGTGTGACGCTGATGACCTCAGCTGTTGAGCGTCTATAATTTACAATCAATCAATCTTACTTCTGTGTTGATTCATTATTATAAACTTTATTATTCGAATTAACTTTATACTAAGCATTGACTTATGATGCGTACATATTTTTTAACTGCAGACGGAACCCGAAGGTTTTGAATCTCACATAAGAGTAGCATAAATTTATCTCAACCAACGCGAAATTGAAAGATTTATGTATGAGTCCTAGCGGTAACCTGTTTGTATTTGAAATCTTTCCAATAGTAATAATGCGTTTAACGTCCGTTTTTCGACTTTGTGTCATAACAGACGCCATTCGCACCATTACTATATTAACTATCACTCTTCCCGTTATTTTCTATATTTATCAACTTCAACTAATTAATAGCAATGGGCTAATGAAGGAATTTTAGGACATTAGGATAAGTTAGGCAAATTTGAGCACAGGAGTTTGACAGGTAATCGACCATGGCCTTGAATAAGGAACCATCATATTATTTATCTGGAATTATTGGGGGAAACCATGGAAAATCTCAACAAGATGGCTGGTACGGGAATTACCGTTTCTCGGCAAGAGGCAGCGAGAAAAATTTCCCAGCCACATCTGCCACCGCCGGGATTCGAACCCGGTACCTCCAGAACGCGAGTCTAGTGCTCTCACCACTACTCCTATGATTTAATTGATGCGAGCATGTCTTTGAAGTAAAACTTCTTTACGCATGCTTGACTTGGGGAGTAAGCTGGTGAATGCGTGACGAGAGATTTACGAAAAGTGTGATCGGGCGAGGCGAACGGAAGTTGAGAGGGAGATATAAGTTAGTGAAGATAGAAAGAGGATGACAAATATTTCACTGGCTAGTGGCGTCATCAGGTGGGCGAAACAAACACTTCACTGGCTAGTGGCGTCATGAGGTGGCCGAAAATATAAGCAGTGCTAACAATAGAATGACACATACTTTACTTGCCAGTGGCGCTATCGGGTGACAAAAAACAGTTTTGTAAACCTACTTTAAATAATATTTCATAAAGAAATGAAATTTAAAATGGAGACAGTTTAAACTCTGAGGAAGGATATTAACTATTTTTTTTTCAAAAAGGTTCACGTTGATAAAGAAATACAGCATATCAGATATAGGTTTTTGGGGTTGCTGATTCGGAATCTGAGGGTCCGTTGACCTCTATGAAATTAGGTTAAAACATTTAGAATCTGCGATCCCAAAACCATATATTTGGTTTTTGTATTTATTTATGAGATTTTTTACAGTTTGACCTTCAAATGACCTTAAAACTGATATAATAGATCAGCAACCCCTATATATCTGATTATCTGTATTTCTTTATCAACTTATTCTCAATTTGACCTTAGAAATGAAACGATAAAATAACCGTTAATTACTATGCCAATCATTTTGCCATACAAAATTTTGGTGCTGTCAGCTTTAGCTGGTTCGGATTTACAGGTGCATACAAATTTCATCTCAATCGGATATCTGTAAGTGCATTAAAATCAACTTGTAATATTTTTGGTGGCAAACAGAAAGACTAAGTGAAGTAAATAATTAAGTACAAAGTGACATCTAATTGGAAATAGATTACTTTGATAAAAATCTATTTCTGTGTAAGAGACACCCAACACTAAAATATATTCAGTGGTAAAAACATTTTTCCCAGTAATAAAAACGAATATTTTCGTAAAATTGGTTTATTGTTTTTATTAGAGGTCTCGTGATTAAGAAAAACAATTTTGATTATAATAAGGCTATCATGATAGCCGCAAATCTGTTGACCTATTAACACCAAGTGTCTTACTTTTCTACCTGTATTTCGAATCTTCAGTTCATAGTGCCCAGGTTAAAAATGTTTTGGGTGACCTGACTGCTGAATGACGTCGATTAAACATTTAGTATTCAAAATTATTTTGAATGTGAAGCATCGTTATTTTTGTGCTGCTTAGAAATTAGAATATAGTTTTTTTTAACATATTATATAACTATAAGTGGAAGTGATATATAATCGAATATAAACATTAGCGACGTTGAAATTATTAAAATATTTTAACCTTAATAAAATGGCAGACAGCGACGTGTTAATTATTCATTGGGACGATTCTGAATTCGATTTTGAAGAGAAGAAGAAGATTGTAAATACCAGTGAAATTAAGGAGAACAGAGAACTTTTGAACACTTTGTTGAAGCTTAAATTTAAGTATTTACATGATGAAGAGTCAATGGCCAAAAAGCACAAGAAATTGGACGATATTAATTTTAAAGCTGACGTGACACGAAGAAAAGGAACTTGTAGTAAACGGAAATGTGATGACGAGGAGAAGAAAAATGTAAATGGTTGTGAAATTAAGGAAAACAGAAAAATTTTGAACTTTTTACTGATGCTTAAACTAAAGGATTTACATGATGAAGAGTCGAAGATTAAAAAACACAAGAAATTAGACGACACAGTAATTGGAGCTGATGTGTCACGAAGAAAAGGAAAATATATTAAACGCAAGAATGGAGATCATTGCAAACCACGTGGATTATCCAGCCAAATCCACAGATCGAACAAAAGGAAGTACGACAGAAGTGAAGAACACGACGACCACCATTTGCGAAAACGGAAATGGCGTGACTAGATGTAAAAAAGACGAGTTGAGATGCTGTTTAAACTGTTTTTATCTATTTTATTTATACACTGTTGTTATATCATTTGTATTTTTATTTGACAAGCACCACAAAATGTGTACTTTCTAGCTGTAATTTATACATAGTATCGCAATAAACAATTATTTATTGATATTCAAATTTTTTTTATGCTATTTTTGTTTCCATTCACAATTTACAATAGTTGGAATCTGTAGCTATAGAATATTCAAAAAGTTTCAGCCAATTGGGCGACGGGACCATTCCAACTTCAAAAGTGTCGACATTTGATTATAATAAAGGAAATAAAATTTCTGATATCGCGTGAGGTGACGCGGTTAATGGCTAGTATTCAATATGATATTTGCTATTCGTTGCCATGGTTACCTATATAATATGTTCCACGTCATGTAAAAATATGAGAAAAAACAACATTATAGCATATTAATTGATAAGTGATTTTTGACCTAAATTAGTACCATTCCACATTTATGGGTTGGAATGGTAATTTTAATCAAAGCATGCCAAACTAGTTTATTTCTGACACACCTATAAAACAAAAGAGCGGCTGATTTTTTTCTATTTTCAAAATAATTCCGAAACTATAAAGTCTTAAAAAAAATTGTTTACGAAACTTTTTTTTAAAAAATAAATAGAATAATAAGCCGTTATGAAAAGTATATCATTATTGTATAAAAAAAACTGTTTTAGCATATATCTCTTCTGCACATACGCCGATTTTCCCCAAAAACAATAGGGCTCTTCATATTTGCATACCAAAGACCCTCCCAAAATTTGGTTTCAATCCGCTCATCCGTTTGAGCTCTATCGTGTTTAAAGACTAACAGATGCACAGAGTTTTTTCAAAAAAATGCTTTTTTGGATTCGGGGACCTTAAAACGAAAAGATATTGTAAAATTTTTGAAAAGTGATTTTTGACCTAAACTAGTATAATAAATAGGCTATCATGATAGCCGCTAATTTGTCGACCTATTAACACCAAGTGTCTTACCTATCTACCTGAATTTCGAATCTTTAGTTCATAATAGGTACCCAGGTTAAAAATGTTTTGGGTGACCTGACTGCTGAATTACGTTGAGTAAACATTTAGTATTCAAAATTATTTTGAATGTGAAACACCGTTAATGTGTGTTGCTAATAAATTATTTTTTTTAAAATATATAATATAGAACGATAATTAGTGGAAGCGATAAATAATCGAATATAAACATTAGCAACGTTGAAATTATTAAAATATTTTAACCTTAATAAAATGGCAGACAGCGACGTGTTAATTATTCATTGGGACGATTCTGAATTCGATTTTGAAGAGAAGAAGAAGATTGTAAATACCAGTGAAATTAAGGAGAACAGAGAACTTTTGAACTTTTTACTGATGCTTAAACTAAAGGATTTACATGATGAAGAGTCGAAGATTAAAAAACACAAGAAATTAGACGACACAGTATTTGGAGCTGATGTGTCACGAAGAAAAGGAATATATATTAAACGCAAGAATGGAGATCTTTGCAAACCACGTGGATTGTCCAGCCAAATCCACAGAGCGAACAAAAGGAAGTACGACAGAAGTGAAGAACACGACGACCACCATTTGAGAAAACGGAAAAGGCGTGACTAGATATAAAGAAGACGAGTTGAGATGCTGTTTAAATTGTTTTATCTATTGTATTTATATTGTTATATCATTTATATTTATAGTTGACAAGCACCACAAAATGCATGTTTTCTAGCTGTAATTTGTATATAATATCGCAATATATTATTTATTTTTTATTTATTTATTTATTTATATTCAGATTTTTTTATGCTATCTTTGTTTCCTTTTACAATTTACAATAATTCTAATCTGTAGCTATAGTTAAATAATATTAAATCCATCAGCAATCTTATTTCTATAAATCGCTTATGTGCATTGTCATCGGACATACACGTGCTTGCAATTTTAAACTCACTCGAATTGCCGCAAGAGCTCTAAAATCGACCGATAATAATATTTGTGGCAAACAGAACGACAAAGCAAATTAAATAAAACTCGAAAAATATACTTAATTTAGAATTTTCATTGGAAGGAGCTTAGTTTGAAAAAAAAAACTATTACTGTGCAGTTGACATGCGACCCTAAAATATATTTAGTGTTAAAATATTTTTACGTCTTACTACGACAGTATAGAAGATAATCAAACATTTTTACAAAAAAATAAAAAACCCTAAATTAAGAGAGTGTATTGAATTAACCTTCAAAACTCAATCGATTTCCGAATTGTTACGCTGCCAACTTGACCCGCTCTACCACCATATGTGACCCGTACTTCCACCGTATAGAAGTTGTTCAAAGATCTAAATTTAAAAATGGGGCACTAAATTCGCGCTTAAATCTCATACAATTCTTTTCATCACTCGACTCTGTGGTGTCGCTAATTTTTTCAAAAGTTAGCAGCTTTGCGTAAAAGAATGAAACCTTTAAAAGTAAAAATGAAGCAATAAAATACCCGAATTTCCATGCCAATAATAATTTTGTCATACAAAATTTCGCTATACTGCCAGCTTTATCTGATTCGGAGTTACACGCGCATAGGTACAAGTTTCATATCAATCGGATATATTTGAGTGCATTCAAATCAACTTGTAATATTTTTGGCGGCAAACAGAAAAACAAAGTGAAATAAATAATTAGGCACAAAGTGACATCTAATTGGAAAGAGTTTTTACTTTGATAAAAATCTATTTCTGTATAAGAGACACCCAACATTAAAGTATAAATTCAGTCGTAAAAACATTTTTCCCAGTAATAAAAATGAACATTTTCGTAAAATCAGTTTATTGTTTTAGAGGTCTCGTATTTTAGATAAACTACTCGTATTGAGATTATAATTAGGCTATCATGATAGCCGCTAATCCGTTGACCTATTAACACCAAGTGTTTTACGTTCCTACCTGAATTTAGAATCTCTAAAATACCCAGGTTAATAATGTTTTAGATGACCTGACTGGTGAATGACGTTGAGTAAACATTTAGTATTCAAAACTATTTTGAATGTTAAACATCGTTAATATGTGTTGCTTAGAAATAATTTTTTTTTAATATAATATATAACTATACGTGGAAGTGATAAATATAATCGAATATAAACATTAGCAACGTTGAAATTATTAAAATATAAATAAGTAAATAAATAAACCTTATTAAAATGGCAGACAGCGACGTGTTAATTATTCATTGGGACGATTCTGAATTCGATTTTGAAGAGAAGAAGAAGATTTTAAATACCAGTGAAATTAAGGAGAACAGAGAACTTTTGAACACTTTGTTGAAGCTTAAACTCAAGGATTTACACGATGAAGAGTCGATGATTAAAAAACACAAGAAATTAGACGACACAGTATTTGGAGCTGATGTGTCACGAAGAGAAGGAAAATATATTAAACGCAAGAATGGAGATCATTGCAAACCACGTGGATTGTCCAGCCAATTCACCAGAAACAACAAGAGGAAATACGACAGAAGTGAAGAACACGACGACCACCATTTGCGAAAACGGAAAAGGTTGTGATTCGATGGAATGGAGATCAGTTAGGACGCTGTTTGAAATATTATCTTTTTTTATATATATATATATATATATATAGATATGTTTTCTATACAAGGTGAGATCATTTCGTGATAAATGCTATACAAATGGAGATCCGTTTTGACAAGCCGAGATCCGAATCGGATCTCGTTGTGTTTCTATGTGTATATCAATTTTTTTCGGTTAATATGGGTGTGGGGAATGCGCAGTTAAATTTTAGTCCGGATCTCCATTTTCCCATTTTTATCAATTTTTATACACGAGTAGTTACACCAAACGCACTAGTGAGGTCACTGCTGTGCCAAACTTGTATATAACATTTCGTGCACAACCTGAGATCCTGTATAATCGGCAACACTGCGTCGCATATTTTCATACACACAGTCGCCTTTATTTATATTATGTTATATCATCTAAGTTTGTTTCGGAGCTCAAGCCTCAAACCGAGTGAATAAAATTCATAACTTTGGAATTTTGTAACATTGCATTTTATAATGATCATGTTAATGAGTAAAACCGTAGGAATAGGTAAGCGTAAGATTAAAGGCTAGCGGTTAAATATAATTGATTTATCTACATATTATATGAGTATTTGAAAAAAAAGTTGAGCATGCTATGATATTCAAATTGAAGTAAAAAAAATTAGATTATCAATATTTCTACAATAATTTCTTTTAGTTGTTCGTTTATTTATAATAAAGGAGTAATGGCTTGAGGCAGGAAGCAAACACTGTAGATATTTCCAGAAAAAAAAAATGAAAAAAATATTATCATAAGTTTTTATTAAACTGAAACTGTACTTATTACAATAAATAAAATTATCGACCAATTTTTCAGACAAATATATTAACAAAAAATAATAATTAATACATTGACGTTTCGGTATTAATTGAAATTTTTTGTTAATATATTTGTCTGAAAAATTAGTCGATAGTTTTATTTATTGAAGAATTCTAATCAGACATTAATCAAAGATTTATACTTATTACATATTTTTTAATTTAATACTTTTATTTGTACCCAGTTCTTGTCCTTAAATAAATCTGGATATTTTTCCCGTAATTTTAGACATTCTGCTTTTTTGGGAGAATTTTTTTTTAATATGAGTTTTGAAAAATTGTAACATTTTAGATTTTTGCTGTTTATTCCATGATCCACGGCAATTTTTTTTGTCTGTGTTTACTTTACTCTTCTCCTTTTTGCGTGGTGTTTCTGTAAAAAATAAGCGTAAGAAGAATTCGAATTTTCGTATTAATAATACAAAGATTATTAATTTTATTTTAACGTGATTTAAGCTGTTCTGTCAAGTTTGCAAGTCTACAGAAATCGCATAACTTCGAGTTCGCGCAATTTTGAGTAGCGTAATTCGGGATATTACAGGGTATATAGATTTTAATGGGATTATCTTCAAAAATAAGTCATGTCTGTGACACTCTGTACCTATATCAGAATAAACTTTATGTACCTGTAAGCAATAATTATTTTTCAAAATTCTAAATTTCAACAGAGATTTTTATGTGGTTCATGCACTTTCGGTGATCATTCATACGCAACCTTCCTCTGATTCAGAATTAATATCGTTCTGGGTTTCATACTCGGGGACTACAACAGTATTTGAATCATCTAGTGTACCTCGCTGACTTGGGGCATCTGATAACAGACAGTCAAAAATGAGAAAAAGTGTTACGTATGTGATTTTTAATATTTTAATGTTTGAAAAATAGTTTTAATAATAATACGTGGTATTAAGAGTATTCGTCCCTGCAAATACCCCCTGCACCCTTCATCTCAAATCTTTTCCTCTCGCCTAAAAACGGTTTGCGCTCTCCCGACGCTATTTTTAAAGCTAGAGGGTTCTGGTAAACGCCAAATGAAAGACAAAGAATCAGACTACAGATCCTTCAGGCGAATTTTTTGAAAAAAAAATCCTGAAAAAACTTACAACCTTTTGAAAAAAATAATAAGTTACGTAATATTTCACACGTAGGCGAGACTGTTTTTCAAAAAATTCGCCTGAAGGATCTGTAGTCTGATTCTTTGTCTTTCATTTAGCGTTTACCAGAACCCTCTAGCTTTAAAAATAGCGTCGGGAGAGCGCGAACCGTTTTTAGGCGAGGGGAAAAGATTTGAGATGAAGGGTGCAGCGGGTGTTTGCAGGGACGAATTTTCTTAATACGTTCTTTACCAATCATTAATAATAATTGTTACCATTTTCGTTTTCCTCGAAAGATTGTCTATTCCATTGTTCCAATTCGACGTCGAATTTATCACTGTCGACCCCCCTTTCCATCATTAAAAGTAACTTGGCTATTTTTGCGGTTTGGTAAACTTCCTGTGGTAATCTTAAAATAAAGTTTAAATTTATTTTTCGAATTACTTGGCGGAAGGATAAGTGAGATGTAAGAGATGTAATATGTTTAGTTTTGCGAGACAGTGAATAAATATTTAAAAAGTCGCAGGTACTTGAACAGTAAAGTGAAATAATAGTCAATGTTTCTCATTTACTAAATGCACGAGATTTTTCGGTAAATCGGGACTTTCCCAAGTACTGTAAACAAACATTTTTACAATTATATTAAATCTAAGTACTTAATTTTAATTTTTAAGCACAACTTATTTAACCCCCACACACTCTTAATAATGTGAGATGACGTATAACAAATATTTATCTAATATACAGTGCGTTTCATAATTGAATATACTTATACATATAGGTTCGTTTTTACTTCATTTCTGATATACAAGGTGATAGAGATTTTTTTGAAAAATTGATTTAGGTATTTTAATAAACCTGAAGCTAACCTAAGATTTTTATTAATTTATTATTTGTTGACAGTCAATTAAAATAACTAATTTAATTAAAAAAAAATCTGTGTCACCCTGCGTATCAAATATGACGCAAATCGGGCCTAATGTTTATTATAAACTTTTTGTCTTAAAATCATGCACAATTAATAAACCCCCTTTAAAATTGACAGTCAATTACGAAGCAGCCTGTATTGAAAAATAATTTGTTTTAGTTGGTACTAGTGATGTGCCGGATCGTTAAAAATGCATATCCGCGGATACGGATCTGAATACGGATATTTGGTTTCAAGATCCGCGGATACGGATACGGCTATTTGGTTTCAAGATCCGTGGATACGGATACGGATCTTAACTTTCTTAGAGTACGCGGCGGTAAATATTGCACATCGACCTTTGGAAAGAGACTGTTATGGAAAAAAGTTATTGACTTCTTTAAGAGTTAGCTCCCCTAACAGATTCCAGAGATCGATGTGCAATATCTCATTATAAAGATAGTTTTTTATTAGTACCTTTGAGTTATGTACTATTGGTATGGTACTCACTACGATAAATTTTTGCAATATAAAGGTGCCAAATACGATTTTAAGAAATAAAAAATAATCTGAATGGAATTTAACAGTTTCTCATTATTACCTAATTACCTATATATATAAAATTTCATGTATGAATTGAAAATTAATAAGGTAAAAGATCCGTAAAAGATCCGCCATAAAACTAACGGATACGGATATTTGGTTTCAAGATCCGCGGATCTTTCTTCTCCCGTGGATATCCGCGGATACGGATATCCGGCGCATCACTAGTTGGTACACATATACAGGGTGAGTCAGACCACCCGTATCAGTCGTTTTTTTCGAAAACGGTTAGTCGTAGAGAGTTGTCTCAAAAATCTGTATTATAAAAGCCCTAATGAAGAATCGAATGGTGATATTTTTTCCCCCCGGAAAGGTCGGCTTCCCTGTTAGTTTGCTCTGGAATGAATAAAAAAAAATGTCCTACAAAACTTGCTTATTTTTTAAAGATCTTTTCAACAATTCCACTTTCGACCTATCGTGCCATTTAACATTCCGGAGTTCTGAACATTTCGGAGCAAACTAACAAGGAAGCCGACCTTTCCGGGGGGAAAAAATATCACCATTCGATTCTTCATTAGTGCTTTTATAATACAGATTTTTGACACAACTCTCTAAGACTAACCGTTTTCGAAGAAAACGACTGATACGGGTGGTCTGACTCACCCTGTATAAGATATGTTTAAAAAAAATCCTAAAATATGTATTAATTAAAGCGAAAGAAAAATAATTTTTTTCCTACAATTTTTATAGTTTATTTATAAAATATCATACCTATAAAACTGTTCGTGCGTCTTCTTCGTATAACCCATAAAAGTAGCCAATTGTTCCATTTCATTATCGTTAAGTTTTAAAATTTGTAAAACAGTTGCAATTTGTTTTCTGAGACGGGAAGATGTTAAAGTACCCGGATTTTTTTCGTTTTAACGAAACAAAAGGCAATTTATGTATTACAATTTTAATTTATCAATGATGAAATTTAAAAAAAAACAATTTTATAGTCTTTCAAATTTTATTACAAAATGCTTTTAATAACAGCAAAATATTTTGCTGTACTATAAAATGGTTTTTGCATTCACAAAAAAGAGTTCTGCTTGAATGTAGCTTAAAAAAAATTAAAAAGTTAATTTAACTTACCTTCGTCTTGTATACCTACTAGCAGTTGTCGTGTATTTCTTATTTATAGCTAGATTTACGAACTTTTTCCCACGTGATAACATTTTGGAGCAAATTATTTTTCGTCACTATCACAACTCGAACACTAAAAGTGCACGCGTACTGCGTCGCAACGTCACAAAAATTTGGCAATGTTGCAGGATCTCATTTTATGCTACATACATCATGATATACATTTCCGGATCTCCACTTGTTTACATTTTATAACAGATCTCGTTTTGTTCAAATTTTATCACGAAAAATTTAAACGCAGAAATTGTTTCCCCTCTGCGGGGTTATAGATTAAGGACAATAAAAGGAGCCTTTTTGTGAAAAAGATACTCCAAAAAACCTTTTTTTTGTGGTGGACCTCGGGTTGTCTGTAATTTAGTCGGATCTCCACTTGATACAAAAACATATATATATATATATATATATATATATATATATATATATATATATATATATATATATATATATATGTATATGGTTTAGGGTTAATGATGGCCAATTTTTTAAATAGCTTTGTTTAATTAAGACTTACTTAATTAGCATTGGTTTAAGACGAATTTTTTTTCTTTTCATAATTAACAGAGATAATTAGCTTGAATTTCTTATTAGTCTTTTTGGCGGCGAATATATGTTTGAATGCAGGTATCTGTAATGCCGACAAGAGAGCCACCAAATGGCATAATACTTCAGTGGTCATAATTGAAATATAACTGTTTTGTTAAAAACATTAATAATCATTAATTATATGGGGCAATTGCTTATACTATCAAGACCTACACATTTTATAGGGATTATAATTCATAATAAAAGTTGAATAACCGCCGAAATATAACTGTTTTCACGAAAAAAAAAAAGTGACTGTTCAAACAGAATGACAATATTAGGTATCCGGTTGCAATTGTTAATTAGCTTTTTTAAACACAATCTTGTGTTGTTATCCAAAAATAACATTAAGACGGGATAATTTGTTTCCTATGGAAGCAATATTTATGAAATATGTCAAAATATATTCATTAATTGTTTTAAATTTATAATTTTTCTACAAAAAATGATTCTACCACAAGTGTTTATATTATGTCAACAAAAGTTACATATATTTTAGGTCTAAATTTTATAGCGACGTAATAATTATTAACATTTGTGATTATGATTTTATCAATCTTTAATTTAACATTTGAAGAATGCGAAAGTAACTCTTAAAAGCATAATTTTAAAATTTATAGGTCATTAGGTCTGTAATTTATTGAATATTTCCTATTTTCTCTATAAACAAATTTTCTAAACGACATATTTTACATTTTTGACCTTTAAAATGTTCATAATAATAATATTTCGTATGATTTTGGCACAAGAAATAGATTAACTAAATTTTTGAATAAATTTTAAGTATAAATATTTCAAGTGTATTTTTATTTTCTTTAAAAATACTGACTTATGCTATTTCTCAAATATACGGATTTCAAAGTTACCGTTTAATATATTTAGACAATAAAACGAAAAATTTTAAACAAAACGTGTTTATTTAAAAAGATTCTACACATTGTTGGTATCACATTGTACGCTAACTAACATTATCAACAGTATATCTTTATAAATGACTTGAAATATCGTATATGTAGATTGTGGAAGGACCCTCAGCCCGGCTTAGATGAGCATTTTCCAGGTTTTCGGCGTGGCGTCTCCTGTTATTAACTTCAACCGCAGAAATAAATACTTGTTTTTTGATGCTTGTTCCCGAATTTTGGAAAATATAGCAATACGTTGTTCTTCTCTAAAAAAAACAACAAAAATATTTAAAAGGTTTAGCTGTGGTGGCCCTATACACATACAAAATTTAAAAAATGTACCTAACGTAAAACGCTGACATTTTCTGTATGTGTTAAGGCCGCTGCACACGAGGCTAGAAACGCTACTAGGAGTTCTGCTATTCGGTAGGATGGGTACGAAGCTGGAAATGACGTCACTGCTGGCTAGCTCAGAAGATAGGTTTTAAAATTAGAACAGGGGCTATTTTCCCTGCTAGATTTGTTGCTAGGTATGAGCAAGAACCAATCAGGAAGCGGTATCTTCACGTGGGCACTTGACAAACGCCCACATGGCGTCATTCTGCCAGACAACAGACACGTTTAGCCGGGTATTCATTAGAGAGCCGTAACTGTAACATGTGTGACAGTAACGAGGTTCTAGTGTGTACGCGTGTTACAGTTTAGGCTCACGACGTCACCGGAACGCTTTCACCGAGCGTACTCATTTTGCGAGCTGTAACTGTAACCAAACAGATCAGAAACGAAGTTCTAGTGTGTACGAGAAGGCCAGTGGCCTGACAAGCCGGATTTATCCGCAGTTTCCTCTGACCATTCACTTATGACTATAAACTCGAATATTCTATTGTTGATACAACAAACAAGTTACAACCTCTCCTCTTGACGTCCACAAGCGCACTGCGAGCGCTTTTTGATTCGCGGCAAAAACCGACAATCGTCGGCTCGCTGCAAGCGGCACGCGTACCGATCGCAGCAGGTTTACGGACCACGTACACACTATGTTTTTGGTAACAGTACATGCAACGGTTACGGTTACGGCTCGCTAATGAGTACCCGGCTTTTTGCTCTGCGTTTAATGTTTATATTCGAACTGTCACTGCGCGCGCACCAGATCTATCCACAAAACACGCTTGAAAAATAGTCCCGTATGCTTAAAAGCAATCAAGAAAACCAGCGCTAGAAAACTAGTAGGCAAATCTAGCAAGGAATCTAACAGCTTTTCTAGCCACGTGTGCAGTGGCCTTTAAACTCAAAGACCAAAAAGGCTCATTGAAGTAACACGAATTTCGCGATGTGGATGTTTTACAGTTACCACAACGCTTTGGGAGCTGTTTTGTAGCTCAATGAGCGTTATCGGTCTTTGAGCGTAACATTTGCACTAATTTTTGAGACATACTAATCGTTTCCTACAATTAAACCGATATACAAAAATTACTTAACATTAAGATTAGATAGAAAAAGATTACCATAATAGATTGATTTTCAAATATTGTGTTGACAACTGGTCTTCGAACGAACCAACGAAAGACGGATTCCAGTTGCTTCGAATCATCATACGTTGTGTTGTCGAAGGTGACCATTTCGAGAAAATCTGATTTCACAATAATCTGGGTAGTAACGATAGCTCTGAACCGTTGATTTATATTTTTTTTACCTAAAAGTATATAAAAATTAACTTCGAAAATCTTTTTCTTCACATATAGTAAGCAAAATATATGAAATTATTATTCAAATAACGAAATTAAACCGAGACACATACCACATAACCACATAACATTACGATTAGATAGAAAAAATTACCATAAGATTGATTTGGAAATGTGCTGACAACAGTGGTCTCCGAATGAACCTTCGATCCACGAATTACAAGTTGCTTCGAGTCGACTAAACTGTCGTATAGCTTTCGATCGTGGCTATTTCCTGAATATCCGATTTGAAAATGGTCTGTAACGATAGCTCTAAACCGCAGATTTATTTTTTTTTTTTACCTAAAAGTGTATAAAACATAACGTCGAAATTCTTTTTTTTTCATAATACATAGTAATAACTAGAAAATATATGCATTTTACCTGTATCGTTAAAAAACGAAATATAGCTAAATTCACATAATATTGTAGATCTGTTTGTTTAAAACGTCGAATTTAAATACTGAAACCGCATAAAGTATACTATATGTAAAAATTCAAGAGTTTAACCTTACATTTATGAATTGACAGCTCCGAATCTTAATCAAAACCATAGACTATGGAGGTTAAAACATTCAATATATTGTACGCTAACAATAACTGAATCGATTTGAACCCTGTTTTACCGACTGCGGATTTTTCTAGCGCTAATTTGAAAATGAAAGTTAGGCATTATTTTTGCTTATAATTAACTCATTTTTAGACTGATTTTGAAATTATTTATATGCAATTACATAATTTTTGATAAATAAATACGTCATTTTATTGTAACTGAAGATTTTGTGAATTTTTATAATTGAACAAAATAATCTCACATTAAAACGAAATACATCAAATTGTAGAAAAATATGCAGTCAACTTGCTAATAATATGCGACCATTATATTATGAAGATAGAAAACTGAACATATTTTTAATGTTAACGTGGTTTTTACAGAGCTGGAATAACTATTTGTTTTTTTCTATATATTTCAAAACTTTACAATAATGCTTTGTTTGCTAATAGTGGCGAATTTTAAGGATTGTGTATTTTTCTGATTTCGTCAAAAATTTACATAACTCTGAAAAACATGTTTTTGGGAAAAAAATCTGTTACTCTGTTTGTGAAAAAATAAATTAAACGGATGATGTACTCAAGGGCATAGATAAGGGGAAGGTTGAGGGGGTAATTATCCCTCAGGATCATAATAATAAAACAATAAAACTGAAAAAAAACGAATACCTGACTAAAAATAAAATTTAGAAAATCTTGATTAAAAAAAAATTGGTTTGGGCATTAATATTTTGCTTGACACATTTTTTCGTGAGTATTCTTGTGTGATATTTAAAAAAGGGTAAAAAAAATTCTTTTTTTTTTTTGTTTTAAAGAGAAAAAAAAACTTTCTTTTCTTTCTTATACTATATCAAATGTCAATATTTTTGAAGATCAGATAAATAATCCACTGTTGAAAATTTTCAAAATTAATACTTAATACGCCTCTGGAAAAACCACCGCATTACATCCACTTCGGCATTAAATAGAATTTCTTTAAATCTTTCTGTATATATAAAAGGAAACCGTTACTGATTGACTGATTGACTGACTGACTGGTCTATCAACGCACAGCTCAAACCGCTGAACTGATTGGGTTGATATTTGGCACATAGATAGTTATTATGACGTAGGCACCCACTAAGAACGGATTTTTGAAAATTCAACCCCTAAAAGGGTGTAACGGGGGTTTAAAATATGAATGGAGAATCAACATACAGCACAAACCATTGTACGGATTGGGCTGAAATTTGGCACACATGATATTATAACGTAAGCATCCGCTAAAAGCAGACTTTTGAAAATTCAACCCATAAAAGGGTTTAACGTAGGTTCAAATTTGCACTGACAAAAATCGTAGATGTCCCCCTGGATTTTAACGATTTTTTAAATATGGCCATTTTATCAGAGACCTTTACACACCCTTTCCACCCCCTTAGGATGCGAATTTTAAAAAATCCCTTCTTAACGGGTGCTTACGTCATTAAAAGAACCTTCTGTCCAAATTTCAAGTTTATATCTCAAGCGGTTTGACCTGTACATTTATGAATCAGTCAGTCAGGACAAACTGTTGTATTATATATATCGTAGGCGTTTTTAAGCGCCAATTTGAAACTGAAATCTAGGCAATATCTTTGCTTATAATTTACTCATTTTTAGTCCGATTTCGAAGTTATTTATATGTAATTACATAATTTTTGACCAATAAACCCGTTTTTTTGTCATAAATAAAGATTTTGACCATTTATATAATTGAAAAAGTTAATCTTAAACCAATATAAAATTTATGAAAATGTTAAAAATACGCAGTAAACTTTCTACAGATATTCGTGCATTATATTGTGAATATTAGAAAACTAAAAATATTTTTGATGTTAAACGTGAATTTTATAGGGTTGGACTAACGATTTGTATGTAATATACAAATTTCATTATTTTTCTTTCAAATTTAATCGAAATTTTGATTTTAAATTTTTAAAATAATTTTTTCTTCACCTAGGATGACGGATTTTAAGGGCTGCGTATTTTTTTGAGTTCGTCAAAATTTTTCAAAATTTTACAATAACTTTCCGTTTTGAGGCTTTTTGACTCTGAAAAACATGTTTTTTGGAAAAAGTCTGTTAGTCTGTTTATGAAAAAATAAATCAAACGGATGATGACCTCAAAGGCGTAGATAGGGGGTAATTACCCCCCAGAATTATAATAATAAAAAAATAAAACTGTTAATAGTTCGAACACCTGACTAAAAATAAAATTTAGAAATACTTCTTGAAAAAAATTTTTTAAAAATGGTTTGGAAATTAATATTTTACTTGACACCTTCCTTCGTGAGTATTCTTGTATGATATTGAGAAGACTGTAAAAAAAATGATATTTTTACTTTAAATTTTCACTTACAATCCAACCCCTAAAAGGATTTAACAGGGATTCAAATTTGCACGGACAAAAATCATGTGTCTCTCATTTTAACGATTTTTGAAATATGGACTTAAATAGTGCCGGATTAGTAAAACTCTACTGTATTTTGAAAATAAAAAAAATCAGCTGTTCTTTTGTTTTGACTGGATCTGTCAGTTTTGCATAACGTGGAACATATTACGCAAATATCATATTAAATACTAGCCATTACCCGCGTCACCTCACGCGATATCAGAAATTTTCGTTTCTTTATGATACTATATCAAATGTCATATTTCATACTAGCCGTTACCCGTGGCTTCGCACACGATGGAGACGAAACACGGATGCATTCCCATTATTTCCTTCTCGACGCAGACTCCCCTAATAAATTTTAAAATTAATGACGTTCACGTGATCAATGTTCTGACAAACCTTGAAAATGACACCCATGTTGATTTTTAGACTATTTACCTCGCTTCTGATACAGCATGAAAGACGCGTTGATTTATTTGTTGACAGGAGCAATCCTGCGCATTTTCGAATTAACGCATGTATAATATGATTTCTGTTACACCCTTTAAGTGGCTGAATTTTCAAAAATCTGTTCTTAGCGGATGCCTACGTCGTAATAACTATATGTGTGCCAAATTTCAGCCCAATCCGTTCAGTGGTTTGGCCGGTGCGTTGTCTGTCAGTCAGTCGCGGAACTCTTGTATATATAGATCAGTCAGTCGCGGAACTCTTGTATATATAGATAGAAGATAGATTTATAGCTTAATACGGCTCTGGGAAAACGTCAGTGCATTAAATCCACTTCACATAAAAATAGAATTTCTTCACGGCTGACAGATTAAATCTTGGTTCGTTGAATGTTTTTTACTTCTTTTTTTCTCAAATTAAATTATATTACTAAGCTCAAAGTGTCGCAAAATTATACACCGATTTTCAAACTATGATAAAATTTTGTGAGATAATTTTTGTGCAAAACATTTAGTAATTATTTGGACAAGTTTAAAAGTATACTGGTTCAATTAGCACAGATGAATCTGTTAAAAATTTTTAAAAATAATACTTAATACGGCTCTTGAAAACTCAATGCATTAAAACGACTACAACTGCTTCAACATTAAATAGTAGAATTTTCAATTTCTTTACAGTATTCGTCCGTGCATTCTAATGGTATATAACGTGTGTTTCAATACGGAGTTTTGCTCAGAATGTGAATAGTCTTGTACGTAAAAAGTGTTTTTTTCAAAATTTCAGTATTCAACTGAGTTAAAATAAATCAAATGTAATCTGTATATAATATTATTTTGTGGAAATAATTAACACTTTTCTTAAAATAGCGATAACAAAATTTATAAATAGTTGTGTTGCGTTCAGTCTAATGTATGACAAACGTGTTAATCAATACGAAGTTTTGCTCAGAATGTGAATAGTCTTGTACGTAAAAAGTGCTTTTTTCAAAATTTCAGTATTCAACTGAGTTAAAATAAATCAAATATAATCTGTATATAATATTATTTTGTGGAAATAATTAACACTTTTCTTAAAATAGCGATAACAAAATTTATAAATAGTTGTGTTGCGTTCAGTCTAATGTATGACAAACGTGTTAATCAATACGGAGTTTTGCTCAGAATGTGAATAGTCGTCGTGTACGTAAAAAAATGCTTTTTTCAAAATTTCAGTATTCAACTGAGTTAAAATCAATCGAATATAATCTGTATATAATATTATTTTGTGGAAATAATTAACACTTTGCTTAAAATAGCGATAACAAAAATAACAAATAGTAAAGGTGTGTTTACACTGTAAAAATGGATATTGGAAAATTGTATTCTACAGAAGGTACAGTGGAGTGTAACAAGTATTCGTACACCTAACTTTGCATAAAAAAAAACAACAACACATATTTGATAGACTTTCTTTGGTTTTTTTTTTATATAAAAAGTATAAGAATAGGGTATCAGTGTCTATGCTTCGCGAGGTGTTTCTTTACTAGAAATTGATTGTTTTCGAATTTATTTTGGGGTGGTAAATAGGATCGACGATTGAGTATTCCATGCTTTATGTTTTGGATCGTTATCTTGTAAAAATATCCAACCATTATTA
This sequence comes from Xanthostigma xanthostigma, assembly GCA_963575645.1. Lineage (NCBI taxonomy): Eukaryota > Metazoa > Arthropoda > Insecta > Raphidioptera > Raphidiidae > Xanthostigma > Xanthostigma xanthostigma. Next base: position 7,199,167 of record OY754474.1, read on the forward strand.
AAACCTAATGCTGCTGCACTGGACAGAAGTTTCTCTTTTAGAATATTAATGTATATCATTTACCCAATATTTCGCGCAGATCTACTATGATAATCGTTATTATGTAATACGTTCCGAACGGCACTGATCGAAATACAATTAATTTCTTGTAATAAACGAACGAAAGTTTTAGAAGATTTTATGAGCTTTCATTTAGTATCAAACAAATTTGCCCAACGACGCAACGTTTTCGAGATATAAGCTAAAAAGTTTTCAGATTGATAATTAACTGCGGTGCGTAGTCTCCGGAACTGCTCATCCAATTTCAATTTTTATTTCATCAATATTTAGAATGGATCTTCAGGATGAACATAGGCTACATATTATCGCGCGAAAGTAAAATCGCTTTTTATGGAGACCAAGTTTGCAACGCAGTCGACGAAAAAAACGATGGCAATCTACAAATTCAGGCCAAGCCGGCCGCTAGTTATGTATAAAAATAAACAAAAATTGTTAATTTCAAGTAAGTATTTGTATGTTAACCAAGAACTGATTTAAAACAAATCATCTTTGGAAAAAATCAATTCGATAATATTAGTTTCTGGTGTGAACGCACCTTAATTTGACCAGAAATATTCTAAACTCTGAAATAGGTAAATATTTTCCTTTGATCAGTGTTCTTTAATTTTTTGGTAAAACTGTACTGCAGGCATATAGAGAAATGAGTTCGCAGATATTTCTATCTTTTTCCTTTACATATTACCAGAGACTTCGCTGCCATGGAGGTATAGACTATAGTTGGCCACTGCTTATTAAAATGACGCAATGCTTGTTAAGCCATGCTGTTTTTTGATTTATATTTTGTGCCTGACATTTTTCTACGATATTTTATATTTGTCAGAGACAAGTTTATTGTGTTGTTCGTGCTATTATCTACATTTGTTTGTTGTAGTGTTTGGATTTAACACACCGCCAACAAAATTTCATTTTCAAGGTTACATTGTCATTGAAGTAAAATGCACTATTTCCCAGCTAATGAAAAAAGTAAGTACTTTTTAACAATAATTATCGGTAAACATTATGAGGTTGAAATAAGCCTAATGGTTTTTAGAATTGGCGAAAATGTATATATTTTTTGTAAGTTCTGTTACAACTCGACAAGATGGCCATTTTTAAAAGTATACCTACAATTTTTAACTCGCGTTTTTTGAAAGTATGGCGTTCCCTTACGCCTTAAAGAATTATACTTTACTTAATTAAATAAAACGCATAAATGAACATTCACACAAATTCTCAAAATTATTATATTAAATAAATGTATCAAAATGAAGTTTTATTGTTTTCAGATCCAAAATTTGTCAAGAAGCGAAGTAAATATAATATGTCCCCGGGGTGTCACTTCGCAATTATTTGCTTCTGGTTCAAATCCGATACTTGTTTCGAAATGCAGCGAAGAAGGCATTTTTATCGAAAATTTGCGTCATGGCGTGTCGGAACAGAGTGACACCGATATCGATACAGAGGAAGATAAAAACACTACATGTGAAACCGGTTTGGGTAAAATATTATATTATTTTTAAACGTTTTCTAAATTAACATGACAGAAGACAAACCGTTTTAATATTCTTGTATGTCTATTCGATATCCCACGTTTTGATATTGTTTTTAGATATAGAGCTCGATCTCAAACCTAATATTATCAGGCGAACATGGACCACTCCGGAAAGGTATGCTGCGAAAAGGCATTTGTCTACATTTATTCCAGATGAGAAGATCCCCCCCATAAATGATTGCGAAAGGATTGTAAAATCGGTTAAAGATTTTCAAAAACGAACAGGAATGCAGCTTCGACTATCGGCTCATAACTAAATCAACAGACAGAAGTCGAAAGGTACAATATGTTTTTTTTTATTTGTAAACACTTCTTCGCGGACTTCAAAGGTTAATCGTGTGCTAATTTTCTATCGGAAACCTTTACTTAAAATATGGGATCTCTGTGAGTTAATTGAATGTTTGGTTAATACAGGGTGTTCACGCGAGGAACAAAGACAAGTTTATTGCAGAAATGAAGACGCTTACAGAAACATGTTTCAGACAAAAGTTGTTAGGTTCGATCTGCTCTACAGCTGGAAAATATTTTCAGCTATACAGGTTGTCCTATTTAAGCGGGGCAGACCAAAGTTATGTTTTCTTTAATGCAGCATCCTGTTTTTGTTTGATTTTTGAATTCTGCACCTAATTGTTAATAGAAACTGTAAGGGAAACGTTGCTCGAAAAATTAGCAGTTTTTGAGTTATTCAAGTTTTTTTGAAATTTTTGACATAATATGCAGATCTTTACCTAAAATTCGAGTTAGCCCAAACGAAAAACTTTATCAAACTGATATTTTGCAGATCAATAGGTAATGAAAGAGCAAATTAATTTTTGTATTCAAAAAAATAATTTACTATACAGGGTGTTCAAAATATCGTACTTCTTTTATCTAACTTAAATCGCGTATAACTTGTGAAAGTTAAATACCACGGGGTGGTTTTTATGCCCGAATTGCTTTCTTTAGGATATTTACTAACACTTTTATAAAGGGTTCCCTAGACCTAAATCTGGTATTTTCGTGTTTATTGCGACTTGAATGCGATATTGCGAAATTTCACCTTTTAAAAGTACTGTCGCAGTGTGCTGTGAAGTATTTTTACCTTAACAGTTGAAAATAGTCATTTTAAAACTCATATCAGTAAATAATTAGTAAATATCCTAAAGAAAGCAATTCGGGCATAAAAACCACCCCGTGATATTTAACTTTCACAAGTTATACGCGATTTAAGTTAGATAAAAGTAGTACAATATTTTGAACCCTGTATAGTAAATTATTTTTTTGAATACAAAAATTAATTTGCTCTTTCATTACCTATTGATCTCCAAAATATCAGTTTGATAAAGTTTTTCGTTTGGGCTATCTCGAATTTTTGGTAAAGGCCTGCATATGTCAAAAATTTCAAAAAAACTTGAATAACTCAAAAACTGCTAATTTTTCGAGCAACGTTTTCCTTACAGTTTCTATTTACAATTAGGTGCAGAATTAAAAATCAAATAAAAACAGGGTGCTGCATTAAAGAAAACATAACTTTGGTCTGTGCCGCTTAAATAGGACAACTTGTATAGCTGAAAATATTTTCCAGTTGTAGAGCAGATCGAACCTAACAACTTTTGTCTGAAACATGTTTATGTAAGCGTCTTCATTTCTGAAATAAACTTGCCTTTGTTCCTCGCGTGAACACCCTGTATAATAATTTTAGTTAAAAACATCAACACAAAATTTTCACCTCTCTCCTCTGAACTGAACTGAACTGAATTAGAACTTTTAAGTCACATGTTCATAATATTTTTGTTTTTTTACAGATTCCCGGAGTCGTAGAAGTTGGTCAACTCCGGAGAAAAAAGTAGCACGTCAATTATTTGCATACGAGATAGCTGCAGGGAAAATTCCGACATCGCAGAAATGCTTACGAACAGTTTCTGAATATAATGTGTTAAAGAAAAGGTCCGTCGCTCATATAAAGTCGTGGGTCCAAGCCGAATGCAAACGACAGAAATTAAATAATAACGCCCCTTGTTGAAATTCGCTTGTGAAGCTAGTTGTATTTACTTTTTATGTTAATTTATTGCTTGTAAGTTAAATGCTAGTTTGTTAATTGAAAATAGCTTTTTTGTAACTATACAGGGTGAGTCAGACCACCAGTACCGCTCGTATTTTTTCGAAATCGGTTAGTCGTAGAGAGTTGTGTCAAAAATCTGCATTATAAAAGCCCTAATAAAGAATCGAATACACAACTCTCTACGGCTAACCGTTTTCGAAAAAAACGACCGCTACGGGTGGTCTGACTCAGGACACAGCTTAACGAATACATGTTTTTTTGAGATATAACAAAATGCGGTAATTTGCATCTTAGACCTTCATAGAAATAAGAAATTTATTTTATATTAAAAATACTATATTTAAAATATATTTTTACAAATACTATGTGTTTGGCTAATAATTCATACTTTGTGAAAATTTCTATTTACAAGAAAATAAAAAATATATAAATGCGTATTTATTAATTTGAAACTTTCAATATACATGTCTTTGAATCTGCCTTCTGTCTCCTAGGGATTTTTCGAAGAAACGATTCTGAAATTTTTTAAATTAAATATACTTTATGGTTTTTTAAAAACCGAACACCTGATTTATATTCCCTTAGGTTGCATTCAAAGGAATTTTACCCCCCGTAATAATCTTCATAGTTTCAGGGGGGAAATCGATTGCCGGATTTTTTTATGACCTAGTGCATTCCGATGCAGTGCAATGCACTTGCGCACTCATTTTTTTAAAGAGGATTCGTCCCTGCAAATACCCCCCGCACCCTTCATCTCAAATCTTTTCCCCTCGCCTATAAACGGTTCGCGCTCTCCCGACGCTATTTTTAAAGCTAGAGGGTTCTGGTAAACGCCAAATGAAAGAAAAAGAATCAGACTACAGATCCTTCAGGCGAATCATTTGAAAAACAGTTTCGCCTACGTGTGAAATATTACGTAACTTATTATTTTTTTCAAAAGGTTGTAAGTTTTTTCAAGAATTTTTTTTCAAAAAATTCGCCTGAAGGATCTGTAGTCTGATTCTTTGTCTTTCATTTGGCGTTTACCAGAACCCTCTAGCTTTAAAAATAGCGTCGGGAGAGCGCAAACCGTTTTTAGGCGAGGGTAAAAGATTTGATATGTTGGGTGCAGGGGGTATTTGCAGGGACGAATACTCTTAAATGGGGACCCCGTTAAAAAAAATGAGTGCGCAAGTGCATTGCACTGCACCGGAATGCACTGGGACCTAGGTCATAAAAAAATAGGCAATCGATTTCCCCCCTGAAACTATGGAGATTATTACGGGGGGTAAAATTCCTTTGAATGCAACCTAAGGGAATAAATCAGGTGTTCGGTTTTTAAAAAACCATACAGTATATGAAATTATTTTAACATGCTTGGGTAAAGGTAGGAAAAAGGCCTTTATTCTGTAGGAATTGCGGGAAACAGTTTTAAATGCCAAATACTTAAAGTAAACATTTGTTAATGCGTTCTGAAGACACAGGTTTGACAATATCACTGCGACATATAATAATCGAAACGTCAATTGAATTATAATTAAATAATTTGTTAATATGTATGAAAAATTGGTGGATAATTTTACTTATTAACTTTAATTTTACCTATAAAATATAAAACATGTATTAATTATCTTAGTAAGTATTAAAATGATAAATAATTACTTATTAACTTTAATTTAACCAAGAAAATATAAAACATGTATTAATTATCTTAGTAAGTATTAAAATGATAAATAAAAATGATTTTGTTTTCTAAGGAAAAACTTCAGTGAAGTTCTCAAAGCACAGTCAACATTGTTTTCATTTGTATAATAAATAAAAAACTAATTATATTTTATCTCTATCTAGGTATATCTATCTTTATCGGCTAAATGCCAATAATAATATATATATAGGTCATAAAATTCTCTAAAATATTGCTTGCGCGTGCCATCTCCTATACAAATAATGATCTGCTTAGTTGCAACTTTTAACAATGCGTGACTCCACGCGTAGTCGTCAAAATTCATACTTCAGAGAATTGGTATCCGATGCCGGTGGCCATAGTCAACAAATTGTCCGACTTGTGATGGATGCGTCATTCTACGCGCCACCAATAACCATAAACCACATATATATATATATATATATATATATATATATATATATATATATATATATATATATATATATATGTATACTGTTGTTGTATCATTTATATTTTTATTCGACAATGTGTGATTTCTGATTGTAAATAGTATCGCAATAAATTATGTATTGATATTCAGATTTTTTTATGCTATTTTTGTATCCTTTCACTATATCCAGGAGAAAATAAATTCCAATAATTAAACTATAGAATAGTTAAAACTGCCCGCCATTTTTGTAATCGACATCTTGTGTTTTTAAATTCTTTATGTGTGTTCTCATCGAAGATACACGTGCTTGTATTTTTCAACTCAATTGTACACCCAAAAGTGAGTCAAAATTGACCACAAAGACTTGTAGAAAATAAAGCGGCAAAATATACTAAATAATAAGTTATAGACAATAATTAATTAGACACAAAAAAGTGGTCCATTGGAAAAAATTCCAGCCAATTGGGCGGCAGGACCATACCAACTTCAAAAATGTTGACATTGGATTATAATAAAGGAAATATAATATCTGATATCGTGTGAGGTGACGCAGTTAATGGCTAGTATTCAATATGATATTTGCTATTCGTTGCCATGGTTACCTACATAATATGTTCCACGTCATGTAAAAATATGAAAAAAAACAACGTTATAACATGTTTCTCTATTGAACATGCGCCGATTTTCCCCAAAAACAATAGCTATTCATATTTGCATACCAAACACCCTCCCAAAATTTAGTTTCAATCCGCTCATCCGTTTGAGCTGTATCGTGTTTACAGACTAACAGATGCACAGAGTTTTTTCAAAAATATGCTTTTTTGGATTCGGGGACCTCAAAACGAAAAGATATTGTAAAATTCTTGAAAAGTGATTTTTGACCTAAACTAGTACTATTCCCCACTTGTGGGTTTAAATGGCAAAAAAAAAGTTTCGTGCGGTCAGTTTATTGCTTTAAACGATTTTTCATTTTGAAAAATTATTTTGGTTGAGGCGACCATGATCAATTAATATCAGTTATTTAGCGTATCTACCTATAATTTTATTTAGAATCTTTAACTCAGAGTACATAGGTAAAAACTGTTTTGGACTTATTATAATGTTGCTCACATCTCTACCGTATGAAATTCCTATTACAACAGTATAGAAGACAAAAAAATAAAGAACCCTAAATTAAGAGATTGGATATTAAATTGACCTTCAAAACTCATCGATTTCCGAATTGTTACGCTGCCAACTTGACCCACTCTACCATCATATGTGACCCGTACTTCCACCGTATAGAAGTTGTTCAAAGATCTAAATTTTAAAACGGGGCACTAAATTCGTGCTTAAATCTCATACAATTCTTTTCATCACTCAGCTCTGTGGTGCCGCTAACTTTTTGAAAAGTTTTACAGTCTTTGCGTAAAAAAATTAAAAATGAAGCCATAAAATACCCGAATTTCCATGCCAATAATTTTGTCATACAAAATTCCACTACTGCCAGCTTTATCTGATTCGGAGTTACACGCGCATACTAGTTTCATATCAATCGGATATATTTAAGAGCATTAAAATCAACTAGTAATATTTTTGGCGGCAAACAGAAAGACAAAGTGAAATAAATAAATAGGTAAAAAGTGACATCTAATTGGAAATGGATTACTTTAATAAAAATCTATTTCTGTGTAAGAGACACCCGACACTAAAATATATTCAGTCGTAAAAAAATTTTACCCAGTAATAAAAATGAATAATATCGTAAAATCGGTTTATTGTTTTTATTAGAGGTCTCGTGATTTACAAAAACTATTTTGATTATAATAAGGCTATCATGATAGCCGCTAATATTTTAACCTATTAATAATAAATATTTGGCGTTTCTACCTGTATTTCGAATCTTCAGTTCATAGTACCCAGGTTAAAAATGTTTTGGGTGACCTGAGTGCGGAACTACGTCGCATAAACATTTAGTAGGTATTCAAAATTATTTTGAATGTGAAGCATCGTTATTTTTGTGCTGCTTAAAATATAGTTTTTTTTAATATAAAATATAACTTTAAGTGGAAACGATAAATAATCGAATATACATATTAGCGACGTTGAAATTATTAAAATACTTTAACCTTAATAAAATGGCAGACAGCGACGTGTTAATTATTCATTGGGACGATTCTGAATTCGATTTTGAAGAGAAGAAGAAGATTGTAAATACCAGTGAAATTAAGGAGAACAGAGAACTTTTGAACCCTTTATTGAAGCTTAAACTTAAGCATTTACATGATGAAGAGTCGATGGCCAAAAAGCAAAAGAAATTGGACGATATTAAACTTAAAGCTAACGTGCTACGAAGAAAAGGAAATTGTATTAAACGGAAATGTTTTGACGAGGAGAAGAAAAATGTAAATAGTGGTGAAATTAAACAAAACAGAAAACTTTTGAACTTTTTACTGACGCTTAAACTAAAGGATTTACATGATGAAGAGTCAAAGATTAAAAAACACAAGAAATTAGACGACACAGTATTTGGAGCTGATGTGTCACCAAGAGAAGGAAAATATATTAAACGCAAGACTGGAGATCATTGCAAACCACGTGGATTGTCCAGCCAAATCCACAGAGCGAACAAAAGGAAGTACGACAGAAGTGAAGTACACGACGACCACCATTTGCGAAAACGGAAAAGGCGTGATTTGATGTAAAGAAGACAAGTTGGGACGCTGTTTACACTTTTTGTATCTATTTTATTTATACACTGTTGTTTTATCATTTATATTTAAATTTGACAAGCACCACAAAATGTGTGCTTTCTAGCTGTAGTTTGTATATAATACCGCAATAAATTATCTATTGATATTAGGATTTTCTTTGTATCTTTGCTTCATTCTCAATTTAAAATAATTCGAATCTGTAGCTGTAGAATAGTTAAAAAATTTCAGCCAATTGGGCGACAGGACCATTCAAACTTCAAAAATGTCGACATTTGAATATAATAAAAAAAATAAAATTTCTGATATAGCGCGAGGTGACGCGGTTAATGGCTAGTATTCAATATGATATTTGCTATTCGTTGCTATGATTACCTACATAATATGTTCTACGTCATGTAAAAATATGAGAAAAAACAACGTTATAGCATATTTGAAAAGTGATTTTGACCTAAATTAGTACGGGGAATGGTACTAAATAAAGTTTAAAAAAATTGTTTACGAAACTTTAATTAAAAAAATAAATAGAATAATAAACCGTTATAAAAAGTATACTCTTATTATACACCGGTTTAGCATATATCTCTTCTGCGCATGTGCCGATTTTTCCCAAAAACAATAGGGCTCTTCATATTTGCATACCAAACATCCTCCCAAAATTTGGTTTCAATCCGCTCATCCGTTTGACCTGTATCGTGTTCACAGACTAACAGACGAACAGAGTTTTTTCAAAAATATGTTTTTTGGATTCAGGATACTTCAAAACGGAAAGATATAGTATAATTTCTGAAATGTGATTTTTGACATAAACTAGTACCATTCTCCACTTGTGGGTTGGAATGGCAAAAAAAAAATTTCGTGCGGTCAGTTTATTGTTTGAAGCGATTCATCATTTTGAAAAATTATTCTGGTTGAGTCGACCATGATCAATTAATATCAGTTATTTAGCGTATATACCTATAATTTTATTTCGAATCTTCAACTCAGAGTACATAGGTAAAAACTGTTTTGGAAAACCGACTACGCTAAGTAAACATTTAGAAGATAATCGGAAACATGAAAGTGCATTAAAATCAACTTGTAATATTTTTTGTGGCAAAGAAAACAACAAAGTGAAATAAAAGCTAATAAAAATAGTTAATTTAGCACAAAGCGGCATCTTATAAGAAATAAATCACTTTGACCGATATCTATTTCTGTTATAAAAATGAACATTTTCGTAAAATCAGTTTATTGTTTTAGAGGTCTCGTATTTTAGAAAAACTATTTAGATTATAATTAGGCTACCATGATAGCCGCTAATTTGTTGACCTATTAACACCAAGTGTCTTACCTATCTACCTGTATTTCGAATCTTTAATTCATAATAGGTACCCAGGTTAAAAATGTTTTGGGTGACCTGACTGCTGAATGACGTTGAGTAAACATTTAGTATTCAAAATTATTTTGAATGTGAAACATCGTTAATGTGTGCTGCTAAGAACTTAATTTTTTTATAATATAATATAGAACTATAAGTGGATGAGATAAATAATCGAATATAAACATTAGCAACGTTGAAATTACTAAATAATTTTTACTTACTGAAATGGCAGACAGCGACGTGTTAATTATTCATTGGGACGATTCTGAATTCGATTTTGAAGAGAAGAAGAAGATTGTAAATACAAGTGAAATTAAGGAGAACAGAGAACTTTTGAACACTTTATTGAAGCTTAAACGAAAGGATTTACATGATGAAGAGTCGATGGCGAAAAAGCACAAGAAATTGGAGGATATTAAATTTAAAGCTAACGTGCCACTAAGAAAAGGAACTTGTAGTAAACGGAAATGTGATGACGAGGAGAAGAAAAATGTAAATGGTTGTGAATTTAAGGAAAACAGAAAACTTTTGAACTTTTTACTGATGCTTAAACTCAAGGATTTACACGATGAAGAGTCGATGATTAAAAAACACAAGAAATTAGACGACACTGTATTTGGAGCTGATGTGTCACGAAGAAAAGGAAAATATATTAAACGCAAGAATGGAGATCATTGCAAACCACGTGGATTGTCCAGCCAATTTACCAGAAACAACAAGAGGAAATACGACAGAAGTGAAGAACACGACGACCACCATTTGCGAAAACGGAAAAGGCGTGACTCGATGTAAAGAAGACGAGTTGGGATGCTGTTTAAACTGTTTTTATCTATTTTATTTATACACTGTTGTTATATTATTTGTATTTTTATTTGACAAGCACCACAAAATGTGTGCTTTTCAGCTGTAATTTGTATGTAGTATTGCAATAAATTATGTATTGCAATCTTTGTTTCTATTCACAATTTACAATAATTCGAATCTGTAGCTGTAGAATTGTTAAAAAATTCCAGCCAGAATGGCGACGGGACCATTCCAACTTCAAAAATGTCGACATTTGATTATAATAAAGAAAATAAAATTTCTGATATCGCGTGAGGTGACGCGGTTAATGCCTAGTATTCAATATGATAATTGCTATTCGTTGCTATGGTTAACCTATATAATATGTTCTACGTCATGTAAAAATATAACGTTAAGCATGTATCTCCTTTGCGCATGCGCCGATTTTCCTCAATCAAACATCCTCCCAAAATTTGGTTTCAATCCGCTTACCCGTTTACCTCTATCGTGTTCACTGTAACGATTCAAAAATTTTAGATTACATGGTACGTAGTTTTAGAGGTAATAATTAGAATTGGGTATTTACAGTACTTGTCTATTTGTTTTGTCACGGCGCGTGTCAATTTTGGTTTTTGCATGTTGAACGACGCCGTGAAATAAAGAAAAAAAATTTAAAAAGAAGTTTGACCCTGCAGGTCATTCCTGTAACTTCCCGCTTTTTTCGAGTTCAAAAGGCTCAAAAATATATAAAATATAGCAAGAAGTTTATTTTTTTGCTCTTCGAGCTCAAAAAAAAAAACACTTTGTTACGAAATTTTCGTTCACGATATCTCATGAACAAATGAACCGATTTTGATGCGATTTGAGGCAGTCGACGCAATTTTTTAACCTTAAAAAGTAATTTATTACAGAAAAATCGATCTTATAGGAATTTTACGAGCAATTTAAAAAAAAACATTTTTTTGCAAATTTTTCGTTCACGATATATCGTGAACAAATGAGCCGATTTTGATGCGGCGATCGACGCAGTTTTTTTAACCTAAGAAAGTAAATTTTTACAAAAAAATCGATTTGATAAGAATTTTACGAGTAATTATAAAAAATAACTTTTTCCTAATTTTTCGTTCACGTTATCTCATGAACAAATGAACTAATTTTGACCTGGTTTGCGGCGATCGACGCAGTTTTTTTAGCCTAAGAAAGTAATTTATTACAAAAAAATCGATTTGATAACAATTTTAAGAGTCATTTAAAAAAAAAAACACTTTTTTACGATTTTTTTGTTCACGGTATCTCGTGAACAAATGAACTGATTTTGATGAGGTTTGCGGAAATCGACGTAGTTTGTTAAGGAGAAGAGCTGATTAGATTTTAGGTTTAATCGGTTTAGTAGTTTAGAAAATATTTTACAAAAACAAATTTTCAAAAATTTTTGAAACTTGTTTTTTTAATATTTCTCAAATTTTTTTAAACCGAATCGTTTCAAATTTTCAGGAAGTCTAAGTTCACCAAGATCACGTCAGATGCCGCAAACCGCGTTTCAGTCGGACACTCCGTTCAAAAGATATAAAAGGTATACATATATACACACACACCAACACACCCCCACACACCAACACACCCCAACACACCATCACACACACACACACACACATGCAGCCCTACGGACATCATCGCCATAATAGTTTCAATAGCTTCCTAGGACCTCAAAACGTCGAGATCTGGTGAAAACTCGATTTTCGAAAATCGGGGTGAAAATAATAACTTCCCGATTTTTGAAAAAAAAAAATTTTTTTTGTTTTTAAAGCGGGAAGTTAAAAAAGCAGTAGGCTAAAAGTTGAAAGGAATGTATAAAAATAAGCTGTGAAAAGTGCTGAAATAAATCCTTTAAACCACATCAGTGAGAATCTGGACTACTTGGTGAAATACCGATCCAAATTTCTTTTTGCATGTGTTGTTTAATGGGTTTTAAGCGATTCATCATTTTGAAAAAATTATTCTGGTTGAGGCGATCATGATCAATTAATATCAATTATTTAGCGTATCTACCTATAATTTTATTTCAAATCTTCAACTTATAGTACATAGGTAAAAGCTGTTTTATAGAGCCGACTGTTAAATTACGATAAGTAAAGTTTTAAACTTATTTTAATGTTGCTCACATCTCAACCGTATGAAATTCCTACTACAACAGTATAGAAGATAATCAAACATTTTAACAAAAAAATTAAGAACCCCAAATTAAGAGACAGGATATTAAATTAACCTTCAAAACTCATCGATTTCCGAATTGTTATGCTGCCAACTTGACCATCATATGTGACCCGTACTTCCACCGTATAGAAGTTGTATAGAACGTTTAAAATTAAAAATGAAGCAAGAAAATACCCGAATTTCAATGCCAATAATTTTGTCATACAAAATTTCGCTACTGCCAGCTTTATCTGATTCGGAGTTACACACGCATACAAGTTTCATATCAATCGGATATCTTTAAGTGCATTAAAATCAACTTGTAATATTTTTGGCGGCAAACAGAAAGACAAAGTGAAATAAATATTTAGGTACAAAGAGACATCTAATTGGAAATGGATTACTTTGATAAAAATCGATTTCTGTGTAAGAGACACCCAACAATAAAATATATTCAGTCGTAAAAACATTTTCCCCAGTAATAAAAATTAATATTTTCGTAAAATCGGTTTATTGTTTTTATTAGAGGCCTCGTGATTTTGAAAAATTATTTTGATTATAATAAGTCTATCATGATAGCAGCTAATCTGTTGACCTATTAACACCAAGTGTCTTACCTATCTACCTAAATTTCGAATCTTCAGTTCATAGTACCCAGGTTAAAAATCTTTTGGGTGACCTGACTGCTGAATGACGTTGAGTAAACATTTAGTATTCAAAAGTATTTTGAATGTGAAACATCGTTAATGTGTGCTGCTTAGAAATAATTTTTTTTAATATAATATTATAACTATAAGTGAAAGCGATAAATAATAATCGAATATAAATATTAGCAACGTTGAAATTATTAAAATATTTTAACCTTAATAAAATGGCAGACTGCGACGTGTTAATTATTCAATGGGACGATTCGGAATTCGATTTTGAAGAGAAGAAGATTCTAAATACCAATGAAATTAAGGAGAACAGTGAACTTTTGAACACTTTATTGAAGCTTAAACTAAAAGAATTACATGATGAAGAGTCGTTGACTAAAAAGCACAAGAAATTGAATATACAGCTGACGTGCCACGAAGAAAAAGAATTTGTGTTAAACGGAAATGTGAAGACTATTGCAAACCACGTGGATCGTTCAGCCAATTCACCAGAACCAACAAGAGGAAATACGACAGAAGCGGAGAACACGACGACCACCATTTGCGAAAACAGAAAAAGCGTAATTCGAGTTGGGACGCTGTTTAAATTTTTTTATTTATTTTATTTATACACTGTTGTTATATCATTTATATTTTTATTTGACGAGCACCGCAAAATGTGTACTTTCTAGCTGTAATTTGTATATAGTATCGCAATAAATTATTTATTGATATTCAGATTTTCTTTGCTATCTTTGTTTCCATTCACAATTTACAATAATTCGAATCTGTAGCTGTAGAATAGTTAAAAAATTTCAGCCAATTGGGCGACTGGACCATACAAACTTCAAAAATGTCGACATTTGAATATAATAAAAAAAATAAAATTTCTCATATCGCGCGAGGTTCGGTTAATGGCTAGTATTCAATATGATATTTGCTATTCGTTGCTATGATTACGAACATAATATGTTCTACGTCATGCTAAAATATGAGAAAAACAACGTTATAGCATGTATCTCCTTTGCGCATGCGCCGATTTTCCTCAAAAACAATAGGGCTATTCACATTTGCATATCAAACATCCTCTCAAAATTTGGTTTCAATCCGCTTACCCGTTTACCTCTATCGTGTTCACAGACTAACAGACGCACAGAGTTTTTCCAAACATAATCTGTTTTTTTGGATTCGGCGGACCTCAAAACGGAATGATATTGTAAAATTTTTCAAAAGTGATTTTTGACCTAAACTAGTACCATTCCCTACTTGTGGGTTAGAATGGTAATTAATCAAAGCATGCCGAACTAGTTTATGTCTGACAGATGCATAATACAAAAGAGCGGCAGATTTTTTTTTATTTTCAAAATATTTCCGAAACTATAAAGTTTAGAAAAAAATATAAAATTTAATTAGTATTAAGTTATTTATTATCTAATAAAATGCACAAAAGATTTAAAATTTAAATGATTCAAAAAAATTTTTGAAAAATTAATAACAAACACATTTTATAATACGTAGTCATGGATATTAAAGTACCTACCTATAAATAAAAAATTGTTTGAAAAAACAAAATATTATTTCAAAATAATATCATAAATCCCTATATTATTAAACGAGCTAATCTTGTATCTACCTATGTACCTACCTATGTCCCTAAATATTTTCTCGAAAACGGCCCTAACGATTTGGATGAAATTTACTGAAAAGGGATTTTGGGGGGCAAAAAATCGTTTTAGCTAGGTCTTATCTCTCGAAAAAATCGTTTTCTTACAAATTTTGTCATTATAAAAATCAATTTTTTGACGTATGAAAATACTTAAATATTGTAAGTAGGTTTTGGAATTTTATACAATGAAACAATAATTGTTTTTAAAATATTATGACAGTTAATCTTTAATTACTATCTAAGTAAGACTTAATTAAAATAAATACGTATTTGAAAGAAAGTTATAAACAATTATTATTATTGGGCTTTGACATGCTCACTCCTGACATCTGGTGGCTAACATAAAAAATAAAATGTGAATGCATTTAGTCGATCTATCATCTGTGAACAGTACTCCATTCGTACTTTTAAATTGTTAAAAAATGAAATAAATAAAAAGTTTTGAAAATAACTGCAGTTAAAAAATCAATGAAAGTTTGCTCTGCACATTTTAAAAGATGATTTTATGTTTTCAAGTAAGTACTATACAACTGTAACTTTACTATTATATTATAACCTCATAGTTATAATATACAGTTTGTTTATTATTAATATTTTTATCTACAGATACTGCTAAAAAACAGCATTTGAAAGAAAATAAATGCTATAAGTACCTTCAGTCAATTTACCTGGGAAAAAAAACACAGCTACTGTCTACTGATGAGAACCGTAGGATACAGAGGAACAAGAGAAAAGAAGAACAAAAAATTTAATTTGGAAAATAAAGATTCAGTACATCAAACATCAATGAAAATTATAATAAATTGTAACTAAAACAAATTTTTTAGTGAAATAATTACTTTGATTGTCGTTATGATCATCATCATAAATTTCATTATTATCTTAGTTTTCAACAATAAGACTATCATCATTTTCTTTATTGCCCAATTCATACAATAATTGAATCCTGTGGTTCTGATCAGTAGCTGTGTTTTTTTCCCAGACAAATTTCAAATCCTGTTTTTTTAGCAGTATCTGTAGATAAAAAAATTAATTATAGACAATAAATTATTATATTAAAACTATATGAGGTTATATAGTATAATAGTAACGTTACACTTGTATACTTACTTGATAACATAAAATCATCTTTTTAAGCAAACGTTCATTGATTTTTTAAGTTCAGTTATTTTCAAAGCTTTTTATTTATTTCATTTTATAAGAATTTAAAAGTACGAATGGAGTACTGTTCACAGATGATAGATCGACTAAATGCAGTCACATTTTATTTTTTATGTTAGCCACCAGATGTCAGGAGTGAGCATGTCAAAGCCCAATAGGTGAGTAATTTTAATAAATAAATTTTTAACCTAAATTTGAAGCGAAAGATGCAATATCATAGATCAAGATGACGGCGAATCAGTTTTACAAGTACCGGATTGCCATAAGGGCCGACAATCCTCTCCACAAAGGAGTCAAACTGTTTCAGCAATATTATCTTATTGCTCCACAAAAGGAAGCAAAGCTTCCCCAGAGAACCTACGGTTCTTATATGGAGAGCCGAAGGCTCGACTAGTGTTGCTTACAACCGAGCGGGGCGCAGCCCCGCGAGGTAAGACTGTAACAAAGGTGGAGACGTAGGCTCCACAAAGGGAAGCGACAGAGAACCGACGGTTCTCAAAGTTTTGGCGATATCAGCATATCAGTATTTTATTTAACTTTCCGAGCAAAGCTCGGTCACCCAGGTACTATTACTTAAATTTTCCGTATCTAATTGAGCATTAAGAAATTTAGAATTCATTATTGAAAGTACACTTCCGACATAATGTATGTTGTAAATTTTATCAAACTTAGCTAATTAAACTTAATAAATTTTATCACAAAATTCAAAATAATAAAAATAAAAAAATAGATTCATTATACAAAGAAAAAAATGGTTATTGTGATAAATATGTTGATTTTTGAAAAAAATGGTTTGTTAATCTCACTGATAAAAACATACCCAATGAAGTTATTGATGCAGTATCTCTTGGAGGTAAATTTAGTTTACAACATGATAATTTTAATAAAAATGCTCAAATTGAATTTATTAAATTAAATGTGTTGAATCAAGTCTATACAATATTCCAATAACATTACATAATGAAATTAGACATAAGACTGTTGACTTTTTAAATGAACAATCAAAGAAACAAAAAAAAAAAAACAATTTGAACATAATATTAACTTTACTCAAAATTTTATTAAAAATAACACAGATATATTATTCACTAAAGCTGATAAGTGTAACTGTAGCAGTTAACAGGACTACTTATTTAAAAGAAGTAAATGAAATTATATTATATATTTATTATATATTTTTTTTAAAGAAAGTTTCGTAAATATTTTTTTATAAACTTTATAGTTTCGGAAATATTTTGAAAATAAAAAAAAATCAGCCGCTCTTTTGTATTATGGATCTGTCAGAAATAAACTAGTTCGGCATGCTGTGATTAATTACCATTCTAACCCATAAGTGGGGAATGGTACTAGTTTAGGTCATAAATCACTTTTCAAAAATTTTACAATATCTTTCCGTTTTGAGGTCCTCCAAAATTTGGAAAAACTCTGTGCGTCAGTTAGTCTGTGAGCACGATAGAGGTAAACGGGTAAGCGGATTGAAACCAAATTTTGGGAGGATGTTTGATATGCAAATGTGAATAGCCCTATTGTTTTCGAGGAATTTCGGAGCATGCGCAAAGGAGATACATGCTGTAACGTAGTTTTTTTTCATATGTTTACATGACGTGGAACATATTATATAGGTTAACCATGGCAACGAATAGCAAATATCTAGACATTAACCGCGTCACTTCACGCGATATCAGAAATTTTCTTTTCTTTATTATAATCAAATGAAATTTTTGAAGTTGAAATGGTTCCGTCGCCCAATTGGCTAAAATTTGTTAACAATCCTACAGCTACAGATACGAATTATTGTAAATTGTGAATGGAAACAAAGATAGCATAGAACAACAATAAAAATTGTTACTATAGGGACCGATTACCGATTGAGTTCGTATATAACGTGTTTTTTTTCGGATGTTAATTTAATATAATATTAACTAATATAATATTAGATATAGCAAAATCGTTCTATTTTCTTTTTCTACTTCTATTCCTGTGAGTATTTTTTGTTTTTTCCTTATCTGCATCTTCAAATATTTTTCTTTTTTACTACATTTCAACTTCAGTTATTCTTAGGTTATTAACTTTCCTTATCTCATTACTATTTTTATACTATCTATTATTTCTTATCGCCATCTATAGTATAGTAGCGTAACCAAAAATAGCGTGGGTTTCCACGCTATATTATCAGATGCTTCAGCAGGCAACCAATACTACTCCCAGCCAATTATGGCTGCCAACTTTCCACCATTAAAAGATATACCAAACCAATATGATAATACAACTACAAATATGAAACAAATCAAAGAACACAACACCCTATCAAACAAAACCAATCACAATGAAAGTACCATCACATTCTCTCCATCCACAACAAACAACACACAATATGATACTACCGACGAAATAACACCTACCCTAGATAAACCAACCTTTGCATCAACCGTGAAGAATAATACCCAACAGTTTATAAATCCTAAGAAAGATCAGGGAATAATAATGAACGCTATAGAAGGCATTAAAATATGCTCGTACATAATGAAAATCTCAGAAATACTTGGACCAAAAAACATCATAGCAGCATCACGAATATCTAATAATAGAATATGCATATATTTATCAAGTAAACAACAAGTAGACAAATTACTATCAGAAAATGAAACAGTAACTATTGAAGATCACTCAGTTAATATCCGTAGGTTAGTTACACCCGCCAAAAAACTAATATTGTCAAATTTAAATCCCATAATACCCAATTCACTCATAGATACAGTATTAAAAAACTTAAACATTAAAGCAATTTCACCAATTCACTACATTAAAGTTGGCGTCCCAATTCAGGAGCTCGCACATGTTGTTTGTTTTAGAAGATTCGTCTACATAGTCCCCGACGAAAAAAATGAAATCCCAGAATCAACAATGATCAATTTCGAAGGAGACGAATATAGAATCTATTTACAATTTGAGGAATTTAAATGTTTTGGATGTAATCAAACAGGACACTCTTTTACAAATTGCCCAAAATCACAAACCGACAACACACCAGTCAACTCAGATCAAACAAACAGAAAACGCCCACCACCATCCACAACAACCACTGAATCCACACAAGACACAAATTCACCAGAAGAACAAAACAATCTCTCGCAACCTACAGAATCCACGACACCAAACACCATAATAATAACCGCCGATATTCACCAAACACCTTCAGATCCTGAAGACTCAACTCAAGACACTGACGACAGTATATTCTTGATACCTGAAACAACAAAAATAATTTCAAAAACTAATAAAAAAAAAAGTTCACATAAAGCAAAAAAACAAAAATTAGAATATCCTACACATAAACCAATACATAAAGAAAATGTTACACGAACAGACAAAGCACTCGAACCATTGATACCATTCTTTGAACAAAACCCAACTAATTTCCCCCTAACTTTTGAAAATCTCAAACTCTTTCTTGAACAAATACCAAAAGCACATGATCCACTAAAATTAGCAAAAACTTTTTCAAACGATATAAAAAGCGTTCTTGCAATGTTAAACGATCTGTACCCCTTCCTTAAAAATTCACATATCAAATCAAAATTCACTAGACTCAGAAATAATTTAAACGCTAGGCTTACACTAGAAGAAAATCCTGACGCCGACATACATCCGTCACCTATGGTGACATCTGAATCAGAATAACCAATATGGCGACAATCATACAATGGAATTTAAACAGTTTCTTTAAAAGATTAAACGATCTCAAACGTATCATAGCAGAACATAACCCAATAATAATGTGTCTACAGGAAACAAACTTCAAACACACACATTCTCCAAACATCAGACAATACAATATATACCGTAAAGACAGGCTAAATACAGAGCATTCCAGTGGTGGAGTAGCCACTCTTATTCACTCAAGTATTTTTTCAGAACCAATCCCAATTCACACCTATTTAGAAGCAATAGTTGTTAAGGTTCACCTCCCACAAAAAATCACTATATGCAATATATATCTTCCAAATAGTCAATTAATTGAGACAGAAGAAATTGAAAATATAATTTCCCAACTACCCACACCCTTTCTCATAGTAGGAGACTTCAACGCCCATAGTAACCTATGGGATAAAAGAACTGATAGCAGAGGGAAACAAATAGAGAAAATATTGGATGCAGATAACTTAGTACTACTCAATAACGGTCAATTTACTCATTTGAATTTTTCATACAGAAGTTTCTCGGCAATCGATCTCTCAATCTCCCATCCACAGTTAGCTCCCCTAGTAAATTGGACAGTTCTCCCGGAACTGTACGGAAGCGATCATTTTCCTATATTAATAAATCTCTTAAATCATAAAAAAACCTCCTCTTCCTACTCACTACCCAAATGGAAATTAGACAAAGCAAATTGGGATAAATATCAAACAGAGATACTAAAAAATGACTTTACTTTTAACGAAAATACTGATATAGATACAATAGTAAACACAATATCCCAAAAAATACTTAATGCAGCACAAAAATCAATACCTAGTACAAAACCAACACCAAAAGCTCACATAGTACCTTGGTGGAATGAAAATTGTGAAACAGCGATCAAAGAGAAGAAAACAGCCCTGAACAGATACAAGAAGCATAAAACTATAGAAAACTTTATCACATTCAAAAGAATGAGAGCTAAGGCTAACTTCACCATCAATCAATCAAAAAAAGAATCATGGGCAAAATTTGTGTCAACCATCAGCTCATCAACATCTAATAAGGAAGTCTGGAACAAAATAAAGAAAATAAAGGGTACTCACTGCGGATTTCAAATACCAGCATTGAAAATAAATAATAACATTATAACCAACCAGTCAGAAATAAGTGAAATCCTTGGAGAAAGGTTCTACAAAAACTCGTCAAATGACAATTACAACAAAACATTTCTAGAATACAAACAAAAAATCGAAAACGAACCGCTAAACATCTCAACTCATACATTAGAAGATTACAACCTGCCTCTTACATTCAGTGAACTCGAATCTAGCCTAGAAAATTGTAAAAGTTGTAGTCCTGGACCTGATAACATACCAAACGATTTCATTAAAAACCTACCCCACACTGGAAAATCCACCATATTGAAACTCTTCAACCATATTTGGGCTAACAAAATATTTCCATCACAATGGAGAAAATCCATCATAATACCCATACTTAAACCTGATAAAGACCAAACAAACCCTGATAATTATAGACCCATATCCTTAACCAACTGCTTATCCAAAATAATGGAAAAAATTATCAACAACAGACTGACATGGATACTTGAGAAACGATCTCTAATAGAAACACGCCAGTGTGGTTTCAGGAATAATCACTCATCTATGGATCAATTAATAGCCCTAGAAACTAATATTTTGAATGCTTTCGCAAATAAGGAATATCTAATAGCTATCTTCCTAGACCTAGAAAAAGCATACGAGAGAACGTGGAAGACTAACATTTTAAGAACCCTATTAAAATGGAACATAACAGGTAACATAACATATTTTATATCCACAGGGTTCAGTTCTTAGTGTCACACTATTTCTCATAGCCATCAACAATGCAACGAAAAATATTAGTTATCCTGTCGAAGTCGCACTGTATGCAGACGATATAGTTTTATTTGCAAATGACAAAAACATGAGTTTACTAAAAACAAAATTACAAAAGTCCATCAATATAATTGAAAATTGGGCACTATACACCGGATTCAAATTTTCCGAAACAAAATCTAAATGTATTACTTTCGCCAAATCACGAAAACCGCTTCAGAAACCCATTTTAAAATTAAATAATAAAGCAATAGCGTACGTTAAAGAAATAAAATACTTGGGCATGATTTTTGACGAAAAATTGAACTGGACTCCGCATATCAAAAACACAAGAAATAAATGTAAGCAAAATCTGAATCTAATGAAAATACTATCACATTACCAATGGGGTAGCGATCAAACACTACTATTGCACATTTTTCAAGCACTAGTTAGATCAAAAATAGAATATGGATGCATGATCTACGCATCTGCTAATAATAATATCCTGAAAACAATAGACGCGATCTACAATAACGGTCTAAGACTAGCAAGCGGAGCCTTTAGAACCTCTCCTTTGGACAGTCTATACTCAGAAACAGGAGAAATGCCACCCAACCTACGAAGAGAACAACTCACTTTAAACTATTACTCCAACATAATATGTAATCCTACCCACTTCAATTATAAGCAAATCACTCAACCACTATATCAACTAACATATGAAACAAAACCAAAACTGAAAAAACCTTTACCAATCCGCCTACTATCTTTGCTGAAAGAACATGAACTCCACATCCTAAAAATAAAACCTCTAACGTTTCATGATACCCCACCATGGAAAATAATACCTGTAAATATCAACCTAGAATTAAATCATCTAGTGAAAAACGACACCCACCCGGAAATATTCAAAAGTCACTATCGAGAAATATTAGCTCGATGTCCAGGAGCCTTAAGGATATATACAGATGGATCATTAATGAACAATGAAAGCGCATGCGCCTACAACATTAATAACAAATGCACAGGGATCAAACTACATCCGATTAATAGCATTTTTACTGCAGAAATTTTCGCTATTAACTCCTGCCTCGACAACATAAACAAAGATGAAATTCCAAATACCAACAACGTTCAAATTTTCTCTGACTCGTTAAGTTCCCTTTTAGCTACAAAAAAAATATATACCAAGCAACCATTCATACAGGAAATCCAAGAAAAAATCAACAAACTAAGTAACCATTCAATCTCAATTGAACTCATATGGATCCCATCTCATATTGGAATCAACGGAAACGAAAGGGCCGATTCGTGCGCCAAACAAACAACCAACCCACAATCACAAAAACAGACTTAAAAAACAGTATCGGCAAGAAAATGAAGACAAAATGGCAAAACTACTGGAATTCTCTGATAGAGAATAAACTCAGAAAAATCAAAGACACGATTACTAAATGGCAACCTACAATATCAGTCACCAGGACACAAGAAATAGCCATAACCCGGCTTAGAATAGGACACACAAAAATGACACACACTTACCTTATAACGAAAGAAAATCCACCAAACTGCGAAAACTGCAATAAAATGTTGACCGTTGAACATATCCTAGTGGAGTGCATTAAGTATAATAACCACAGAATAGCTGCTGGATTAGAAACTGAACTGAAACAAATATTGGACAGCACTGAAACAAATAATAAAAAATTAATATATTTCCTACACCAGACAAACCTATTAAATAAAATATAATACTTACCATACTAAATATACCATTACCCCAACATACCATCCTTACTACAATCATATTTAATCATCTCCCTACCTTGATATACATATGTATTTATATATTTATTTATTTATTTATCTACTTATTTAATTTCTTTATTTTTTTTTTATTTTTTTCCCTTTTATTCCTTTTTCCTTTGATCCTTCCCCTGTGCGCTAATAACCACAGTAGTTGATGCACACATTTTTTATTTTTATTTCAACCTTAATTATGTATATTTATTTGTTTATTTTTTTTTCTTGTATTATTTTCTAAATAAAAAAAAAAAAAAAAGATAGCATAAAAAAACTGGATATCAATAAATAATTTATTGCAATACTATATACAAGTTAAAGCTAGAAAGCACACATTTTGTGGTGCTTGTCAATAAAAATATGAATGATATAACAACAGTGTATAAATAAAATAGATAAAAAA
Organism: Xanthostigma xanthostigma; assembly: GCA_963575645.1. Taxonomy (NCBI): domain Eukaryota; kingdom Metazoa; phylum Arthropoda; class Insecta; order Raphidioptera; family Raphidiidae; genus Xanthostigma; species Xanthostigma xanthostigma. The sequence goes on from OY754474.1 coordinate 7,223,135, forward strand.
CAGTTTAAACAGCGTTCCAACTCGTCTTCTTTACATCGAGTCAAGCCTTTTCCGTTTTCGCAAATGGTGGCCGTCGTGTTCTTCACTTCTGTCGTAATTCCTCTTGTTGTTTCTGGTGAATTGGCTGGACAATCCACGTGGTTTGCAATGATCTCCATTCTTGCGTTTAATATATTTTCCTTTTGTTCGTGGTATATCAGCTCCAAATACTCTGCCGTGTAGTTTCTTGTGTTTTATAATCATCGACTCTTTATCGTGTAAATCCTTTAGTTTAAGCATCAGCAAAAAGTTCAAAAGTTTTCTGTTTTGTTTAATTTCACCACTATTTACATTTTTCTTCTCCTCGTCAAAACATTTCCGTTCAATACAATTTCCTTTTCTTCGTTGCACGTCAGCTTTAAGTTTAATATCGTCCAATTTCTTGTGCTTTTTGTCCATCGACTCTTCATCATGTAAATGCTTAAGTTTAAGCTTCAATAGAGTGTTCAAACGTTCTCTGTTCTCTTTAATTTCACTGGTATTTACAATCTTCTTCTTCTCTTCAAAATCGAATTCAGAATCGTCCCAATGAATAATTAACACGTCGCTGTCTGCCATTTTAGTAAGTAAAAACTATTTAGTAATTTCAACGTTGCTAATGTTTATATTCGATTATTTATCTCATCCAGTTATAGTTCTCTATTATCTTAAAAAAAAATTAAGTTCTTAGCAGCACACAATAACGATGTTTTACTTTCAAAATAATTTTGAATACTAAATGTTTACTCAACGTCATTCAGCAGTCAGGTCACCCAAAACATTTTTAACCTGGGTACCTATTATGAATTAAAGATTCGAAATACAGGTAGAAACGTAAGACACTTGATGTTAATAGGTCAACAGATTTGCGGCTATCATGATAGCCTAATTATAATCAAAATATTTTTTCTAAATCACGAGACCTCTAATAAAAACAAACCGATTTTAGGAAAATATTCATTTATATTACTGGGAAAAATGCTTTTACCACTGAATATATTTTAGTGTTGGTTGTCTCTTACACAGAAATAGATTTTTATCAATGTAACCTATTTCCAATTAGATGTTGCTTTGTACCTAATTATTTATTTCACTTTGTCTTTGTGTTTGCTGCCAAAAATTATACAAGTTGATTTTAATGCACTTAAAGATTTCCGATTGATATGAAACTAGTATGCGCGTGTAACTCCGAATCAGATAAAGCTGGCAGTAGCGAAATTTTGTATGACAAAATTATTGGCATGGAAATTCAGGTATTTTATTGCTTCATTTTTAATTTTAAAGGTTTTATTCTTTTACGCAAAGTCTGTAAAGCTTTTGAAAAAGTTAGCGGCACCACAGAGCGAGTGATGAAAAAAATTGTATGAGATTTAAGCGCGAATTTGGTGCCCCATGATGCTAGAGCGGGTCAAGTTGGCAGCGTAACAATTCGGAAATCGATGAGTTTTGAGGGTTTAATACCCTATCTCTTAATTTAGGGTTCTTAATTTTTTTGTTAAAATGTTTGATTATCTTCTATACTGTCGTAGCAGGAATTTCATACAGTAGAGATGTGAACATCATTATAATCAATATAAATATTTACATAGCGTAATTTAACAGTCGGCTCTCCAAAACAGTTTTTACCTATGTACTCTGAGTTGAGGATTTGAAATAAAATTAAGGTAGATACGCTAAATAACTGATATTAATTGATCATTATCGCCTCGACCAGAATAATTTTTCAAAATGATGAATCATTTAAAACAATAAACTGACCGCACAAAATTTTTTTTTACCATTCCAACCCACAAGTGGGGAATGGTATACCTACTAATTTAGGTCAAAAATCACATTTCAAAAATTTTACAATATCTTTCCGTTTTGAAGTATTCTGAATCCAAAAAACATATTTTTGAAAAAACTCTGTTCGTCTGTTAGCCTGTGAACACGATACAGGTCAAACGGATGAGCGGATCGAAACCAAATTTTGGGAGGATGTTTGGTATGCAAATATGAAAAGCTCTATTCTTTTTGGGGATAATCAGCGCATGCGCAGAAGAGATATATGCTATAACAGTGTTTTTTATATAATATTGGTATACCTTTTATAACGGCTTATTATTTTATTTATTTTTTCAATAAAGTTTCGTTAAAAAATTTTATTTCTAAACTTTATAGTTTCAGAAATATTTTGAATATAAAAAAAATCAGCCGGTCTTTTGTTTTATGGATCTGTCAGAAATAAACAAGTTCGGCATGCTTTGATTAACGTTTACATGACGTGGAACATATTATGTAGGTAGCCATGGATACGAATAGCAATTATCATATTGAATACTAGCCATTAACCGCGTCACCTCACACGACATCGTAAATTTTATTTTCTTTATTATAATCAAATGTCGCTATTTTTGAAGTTGGAATGGTCCTGTCGCCCAGTTGGCTGGAATTTTTAACTATTCTACAGCTACAAATTAAAATTATTGTAAATTATAAATGGAAACAAAAATAGCATAAAAAATATTTGAAAATCAATAAATAATTGTTTATTGCGATACTATGTACAAATTACATTATATACAAATTACAGCTAGAAAGCACACATTTCGTAGTGCTTGTCAAATAAAAATACAAATGATATAACAACAGTGTATAAATAAAATAGATAAAAAAGTTTAAACAGCGTCCCAACTTGTCTTCTTTACATCGAATCACGCCTTTTCCGTTTTCGCAAATGGTGGTCGTCGTGTTCTTCACTTCTGTCGTACTTCCTTTTGTTCGCTCTGTGGATTTGGCTGGACAATCCACGGGGTTTGCAATGATCTCCATTCTTGCGTTTAATATATTTTCCTTCTCTTCGTGACACATCAGCTCCAAATACTGTGTCGTCTAATTTCTTGTGTTTTTTAATCTTCGACTCTTCATCATGTAAATCCTTTAGTTTAAGCATCAGTAAAAAGTTCAAAAGTTTTCTGTTTTCCTTAATTTCACTACTATTTACATTTTTCTTCTCCTCGTCAAAACATTTCCGTTCAATACAATTTCCTTTTCTTCGTTGCACGTCAGCTTTATGTTTAATATCGTCCAATTTCTTGTACTTTTTGGCCATCGACTCTTCATCATGTAAATGCTTAAGTTTAAGCTTCAATAAAGTGTTCAAACGTTCTCTGTTCTCTTTAATTTCACTGGTATTTACAATCTTCTTCTTCTCTTCAAAATCGAATTCAGAATCGTCCCAATGAATAATTAACACGTCGCTGTCTGCCATTTTAGTAAGTAAAAATTATTTAGTATTTTCAACGTTGCTAATGTTTATATTCGATTATTTATCTCATCCACTTATAGTTCTATATTATATTAAAAAAAATTAAGTTCTTAGCGGCACACATTAACGATGTTTCACATTCAAAATAATTTTGAATACTAAATGTTTAATCAACGTCATTCAGCAGTCAGGTCACCCAAAACATTTTTAACCTGGGTACCTATTATGAACTAAAGATTCGAAATTCAGGTAGATAGGTAAGACACTTGGTGTTAATAGGTCAAAAAATTAGCGGCTATCATGATAGCCTAATAATTATAATCTAAAGAGTTTTTCTAAAATACGAGACCTCTAAAACAATAAACTGATTTTACGAAAATGTTCATTTTTATTACAGAAATAGATATCGGTCAAAGTGTTTTATTTCCTATAAGATGCCGCTTTGTGCTAAATTAAGTATTTTTATTAGCTTTTATTTCACTTTGTTGTTCCCTTTGCGACAAAAAATATTACAAGTTGATTTTAATGCACTTTCGGGTTTCCGATTATCTTCTAAATGTTTACTTAGCGTAATTTAACAGTCGGTTCTCCAAAACAATTTTTACCTATATGTACTCTGAGTTGAAGATTCGAAATAAAATTATAGGTAGATACGCTAAATAACTGATATTAATTGATCATGGTCGCCTCAACCAGAAAAATTTTTCAAAATGATAAATCCTTTAAAACAATAAACTGACCGCACGAAGTTTTTTTTTGCCATTCCAACCCACAAGTGGAGAATAGTTTAGGTCAAAAAACACTTTTCAGAAATTTTACTATATCTTTCCGCTTTGAAGTATCTTGAATCCAAAAAACATATTTTTGAAAAAAACTCTGTTAGTCTGTGAACACGAAACAGGTCAAACGGATGAGCGGATTGAAACCAAATTTTGGGAGGATGTTTGGTATGAAAATATGAAGAGCCCTATTGTTTTTGGGAAAAATCGGCATATGCGCAGAAGAGATATATGCTAAAACGGTGTATAATAAGAGTATACTTTTCATAACGGTTTATTATTCTATTTATTTTTTTAAGGAAAGTTTCGTAAACAATTTTTTTTTAACTTTATAATTTCGGAAATATTTTTAAAATAAAAAAAAATTAATCGCTCTCTTATTTTATGGGTTTGTCAGAAATAAACTAGTTTGGCATGCTTTGATTAATTACCATTCCAACCAAAGTGGGGAATGGTACTAATTTAGGTCTAAATCAATTTTCAAATATGCTATAACGTTGTTTTTTCTCATATTTTTACATGACATAGAACATATTATGTAGGTAATCATAGCAACGAATAGCAAATATCATATTGAATACTAGCCATTAACCGCGTCACCTCGCGCGATATCAGAAATTTTATTTTTTTTATTATATTCAAATGTCGACATTTTTGAAGTTTGAATGGTCCTGTCGCCCAATTGGCTGAAATTTTTTAACTATTCTACAGCTACAGATTCGAATTATTGTAAATTGTGAATGAAGCAAAGATACAAAGAAAATCTTAATATCAATAGATAATTTATTGCGGTATTATATACAAACTACAGCTAGAAAGCACACATTTTGTAGTGCTTGTCAAATTTAAATATAAATGATATAACAACAGTGTATAAATAAAATAGATACAAAAAATGTAAACAGCGTCCCAACTTGTCTTCTTTACATCAAATGACGCCGTTTCCGTTTTCGCAAATGGTGGTCGTCGTGTACTTCACTTCTGTTGTACTCCCTTTTGTTCACTATGTGAATTTGGCTGAACGATCCACGTGGTTTGCAATAGTCTTCACATTTCCGTTTAATACAAATTCCTTTTCTTCGTGGCACGTCAGCGTTATATTTAATATCGTCCAATTTCTTGTGCTTTTTAGCCAACGACTCTACATCATGTAAATCCTTTAGTTTAAGCTTCAATAAAGTGTTCAAAAGTTCTCTGTTCTCCTTAATTTCACTGGTATTTACAATCTTCTTCTTCTCTTCAAAATCAAAATCGAATTCCGAATCGTCCCAATGAATAATTAACACGTCACTGTCTGCCATTTTAGTAAGTAAAAATTATTTAGTAATTTCAGCGTTGCTAATGTTTATATTCGATTATATTTATCGCTTCCACTTATAGTTATATAATATTATATTAAAGAAACTATATTCTAAGCAGCACAAAAATAACGATGCTTCACATTCAAAATACTTTTGAATACTAAATGTTTAGAGCAGTCAGGTCACCCAAAACATTTTTAACCTGGGTATTATGAACTGAAGATTCGAAAAACAGGTCGAAACCAGAGATATATTAAATATCTCTGGTAGAAACGTAAGACACTTGGTGTTAATAGGTCAACAGATTAGCGGCTTATTATAATCAAAATAGTTTTTCTAAATCACTAGACCTCTAATAAAAACAATAAACCGATTTTACGAAAATATTCATTTCTATTAGTGGGAAAAATGTTTTTTCCACTGAATATATTTTGGTGTGGGGTGTCTCTTAGACAGAAATCGATTTTTATCAAAGTAATCCATTTCCAATTAGATGTCACTTTGTACCTAATTATTTATTTCACTTTGTCTTTCTGTTTGCCGCCAAAAATATTACTAGTTGATTTTAATGCACTTAAAGATATCCGATTGATATGAAACTCGTATGCACGTGTAACTCCGAATCAGATAAAGCTGGCAGTAGCGAAATTTTGTATGACAAAATTATTAGCATGGGAATTAGCGGTTATTTTAGGTGCTCATTTTTAATTTTTTAGCTTTCATCCTTTTACGCAAAGTCTGTAAAGCCGCTAATTTTTGAAAAAATTAGCAGCACCGCAGAGCCGAGTGATAAAAAGAATTGTATGAGATTTAAATGCGAATAGTGCCTCTTTTTAGGCGCGAATAACGTAAGCTAAAGCGCCTATATTATGTACCTACTCGCTTTGTCTGTACGTCTTTGAATCTGTACGTCCCACTTTCTTGTGTCACGCGTACAGCCCAAACGTCTTAACCGATTTTAAAAAACTTTTTTTTGATCGATTTGTCTCCGGATAACTTAGATCCTAACGTCGCCCGATTTTTGAATTTTGGCCCCAGAGAGGAGCAATTTAAGAAAAACGAAGATTTTTGCTTATAACTCGCTCAATTTAAATCGGATCGGTTCGAAACCTGTCTTAAAGAAACTTTACATAAATTTCGTACAACAGAATTTGCCCAATCATTTTTTTTATACACATTTATATAGAAATAAATTCAATCTGATCATAACCGATAGCAAACATCTTTCAGTTATCTCTCTCTGTTGCACGGTATAACATGGTAATTTTATTATTGCGTATGTTCTGTCTTAAAATAAAATTGGTCGATAATATTTATTACAATAATAAAACAAAAAGATAGCATTTGTTCAAAAACGGATGCCATTTAAAATATTTGTGAAATGGAGCGCCTTCTGAGTTAACAATTTTAATAACTAATTATTAGAACATAATACTTTGACAGATACAAACGACATTTTTGACATTTCTTGCCATTCCGATACCACGGATAAGCGGATTGAAACAAATTTTGGGAGGATGTTTGATATGCAAATATGAAGTGGCCTATTGTTTTTGGGGAATATTGGCGCATGCGTAAGAGAATATCTCTTATAATGTTGTTTTATATAATAATATAGTTTTTAAAACGGTTTATTAGTCTGCATATTTTTAGGACAGCCCTATTCGTCAACGAAAACTAGAACCTTACAACAGCTAAAACCTAGCCACAAATCGCTTCAAAAAAAATTCGCCAAACAAAATACTCAGAAACGAAGCTGTATCTATTGCCAAATCCGCATCAAAATTACGTAGCTCTTGATACAATAGTCGTCTGTCGTCAACTAACACACACCAGACCGCGAGCGGTTGGCACTGCTGATCCAACACTACGTTCTCTGTGCTCTCGCTCTGGCGTACCGGCTGGCCTAACGCCTTATCTCCGTCGACTAACATTTAATTTACTGGGCCTACTTTTTATATCTCCGCGTGTAACACTAGAGCAGTTGTTCTTTATTAACTACCGGCTCTCTATGACGGCTGAGCTTCTCTCTCCCACTTATTGTGTCGTTTTAAATGTGCTTTTTGATTCTCATCATTTATCAAACAATAATATTTTAAATATTATTACAAAAAAATCTTAACTCCAAAAAGGCCTAAATTGTAAAACGTTACAAGTGAAAGGAAACAAAAATAGCATAAAAAAATCTGAATGTCAATACATAATTTATTGCGATACTATTTACAATTAGAAATCACACATTGTCAAAAAAAATATAAATGATACAACAACAGTATATATGTATATATAAAAAAAGATAATAATATTTTAAACAGCGTCCGAACTCATCTCCATTCCATTGAATCACAACCTTTTCCGTTTTCGCAAATGGTGGTCGTCGTGTTCTTCACTTCTGTCGTATTTCCTCTTGTTGTTTCTGGTGAATTGGCTGGACAATCCACGTGGTTTGCAATGATCTCCATTCTTGCGTTTAATATATTTTCCTTCTCTTCGTGACACATCAGCTCCAAATACTGTGTCGTCTATTTTCTTGTGTTTTTTAATCATCGACTCTTCATCGTGTAAATCCTTTAGTTTTAACATCAGTAAAAAGTTAAAAAGTTTTCTGTTTTGCTTAATTTCACTACTATTTACATTTTTTTTCTCCTCGTCAAAACATTTCCGTTTAATACAATTTCCTTTTCTTCGTGGCACGTCAGCTTTAAGTTTAATATCGTCCAATTTCTTGTGCATTTTGGCCATCGACTCTTCATCATGTAAATGCTTAAGTTTAAGCTTCAATAAAGTGTTCAAAAGTTCTCTGTTCTCCTTAATTTCACTGGTATTTACAATCTTCTTCTTCTCTTCAAAATCGAATTCAGAATCGTCCCAATGAATAATTAACACGTCGCTGTCTGCCATTTTATTAAGGTTAAAATATTTTAATAATTTCAATGTTGCTAATGTGTATATTCGATTATTTATCGCTTCCACTTATAGTTATATATTATATTAAAAAATTATTTTAAAGCAGGACACATTAACGATGTTTCACTTTCAAAATACTTTTGAATACTAAATGTTTACTCAACGTCATTCAGCAGTCAGGTTACCCAAAACATTTTTAACCTGGGTACTATGAATTGAAGATTCGAAATACAGGTAGAATAGTAAGACACATTTGTTGCTAATAGGTCAACAGATTAGCGGCTATCATGATAGCCTAATTATAATCAAAATAGTTTTTCTAAATCACGAGACCTCTATTTAAAACAATAAACCGATTTTATATTATTCATTTTTGTTACTGGGAAAAAATGTTTTTACGACTGAATATATTTTAGTGTTGGGTGTCTCTTACACAGAAATCGATTTTTAACAAAGTAATCCATTTCCAATTAGATATCTCTTTGTACCTAATTACTTATTTCACTTTGTCTTTCTGTTTGCCGCCAAAATATTACAAGTTGATTTAAATGCACTTAAAGATATCCGATTGATATGAAACTCGTATGCGCGTGTAACTCCGAATCAGATAAAGCTGGCAGTAGCAAAATGTTGTATAACAAAATTATTGGCATGGGAATTGGGTATTTTATTGCTTCATTTTTAATTTTAAACGTTCTATTCTTTTAAGGCAAAGTCTGTAAAGCTTTTGAAAAAATTAGCGTCACCACAGGGCCGAGTGCCCTATTTTTAAATTTAGATCTTTGAACAACTTATATACGGTGGAAGTACGGGTCACATATGATGGTAGAGCGGGTCAAGTTGGCAGCGTAACAATTCGGAAATCGATGTGTTTTGAAGGTTAATTTAATATCCTGTCTCTTAATTTGGGGTTCTTAATTTTTTTGTTAAAATGTTTGATTATCTTCTATACTGTCGTAGTAGGAATTTCATACGGCAGAGATGTGAGCAAGTCCAAAACAGTTTTTACCTATGTAGTCTGAGTTGAAGATTCTAAATAAAATTATAGGTAGATACGCTAAATAACTGATATTAATTGATCATAGTCGCCTCAACCAAAACAATTTTTCAAAATGAAAAATCGTTTAAAACAATAAACTGACCGCACGAAACTTTTTTTTTGCCATTTAAACCCACAAGTGGGGAATAGTACTAGTTTAGGTCAAAAATCACTTTTCAAAAATTTTACAATATCTTTTCGTTTTGAGGTCCCTGAATCCAAAAAAGCATATTTTTGAAAAAACTCTGTGTATCTGTTAGTCTGTGAACACGATACAGCTCAAACGGATGAGCGGATTGAAACCAAATTTTTGGAGGGTGTTTGGTATGAAAATATGAAGAGCCCTATAGTTTTTGGGGAAAATCGGCGTATGTGCAGAAGAGATATATGCTAAAACGGTGTTTTTTTATACAATATTGATATACTTCTTATAACGGCTTATTATTCTATTTATTTTTTCAAGAAAGTTTCGTAAACATTTTTTTTCTAAACTTTATAGTTTCGGAAAATTTTGAAAATAAAAAAGAGAACAACAAAGTAAAATAATAGCTAATAAAAATAGTTAATTTAGCACAAAGCGGCACCTAATAGTAAATAAATCATTTTATCAACAGTAAAATTAATATACTCAATGTTAAAAGCATTTTTCCCAGTAATAAAAATGAGCATTTTCGTAAAATCAGTTTTTTTGTTTTAGAGGCCTCGTATTTTAGAAAAACTATTTTGATTATAATTAGGCTATCATGATAGCCGCTAATCTGTTGACCTATTAGCAACAAATGTGTCTTACTTTTCTACCTGTATTTCGAATCTTCAGTTCATAGTACCCAGGTTAAAAATGTTTTGGGTGACCTGACTGCTGAATGACGTTGAGTAAACATTTAGTATTCAAAAGTATTTTGAATGTTAAGCATCGTTATTTTTGTGCTGCTTAGAATATAGTTTTTTTTAATATAAATATAACTTTAAGTGGAAGCGATAAATAATCGAATATAAACATTAGCAACGTTGAAATTATTAAAATATTTTAAAATTAATAAAATGGCAGACAGCGACGTCTTAATTATTCATTGGGACGATTCTGAATTCGATTTTGAAGAGAAGAAGAAAATTGTAAATACCAGTGAAATTGAGGAGAACAGAGAACTTTTGAACACTTTGTTGAAGCTTAAACTTAAGTATTTACATAATGAAGAGTCGATGGCTAAAAAGCACAAGAAATTGGACGATATTAAACTTAAAGCTGACGTGCCACTAAAAAAAGGAATTTGTATTAATCGGAAATGTGAAGATTATTGCAAACCACGTGGATCGTCCAGCCAATTCAACAAAACCAACAAGAGAAAAGACGACAGAAGTGAAGAACACGACAACTACCATTTGCGAATTTTTGATTTTGGTTTTAACGAGAAGAAGAAGAATATTGTAAAAACCAGTGAAATTAAGGAAAATAGAAAACTTTTGAATACTTTACTGCTGCTTAAACTCAAGGATTTAGAAGATGAAGAGTCGGTGGCTAAAAAACACAAAAAATTGGACGATTTTAAACTTAAAGCTGACGTGCCACGAAGAAAAGGAAATTGTATTAAACGGAAATGTGAAGACTATTGCAAACCACGTGGATCGTTCACCCAAATCCACAGAGCGAACAAAAGGAAGTACGACAGAAGTGAAGAACACGACGACCACCATTTGCGAAAACGGAAAAGGCGTGACTAGATGTAAAGAAGACGAGTTGAGATGCTGTTTAAACTATTTTTATCTATTTTATTTATACACTGTTGTTATATCATTTGTATTTTTATTTGACAAACACCACAAAAAGTGTGCTTTCTAGCTCTAATTTATATATAGTATCGCAATAAATTATTTATTGATATTCAGATTTTTATTGCTATTTTTGTTTCCATTCACAATTTACAATAATTCGAATCTGTAGCTTTAGAATAGTTAAAAAATTCCAGTTAATTGGGCGACGGGACCATTCCAACTTTAAAATTGTCGACATTTGACTACAATAAAGAAAATAAAATTTCTGATATCACGTGAGGTGACGCGAGGAATGGCTAGTATTCAATATGATATTTGCTATTCGTTGCCATGGTTAACTACATAATATGTTCCACGTCATGTAAAAATAAGAGAAAAAACAACGTTATAACATATATCTCCTTTGCTCATATGCCGATTTTCCCCAAAAACAATAGGGCTCTTCACATTTGCATATCAAACATCTCCTAAAATTTGGTTTCAATCCGCTCATCCGTTTGACCTGTATCGTGTTCACAGACTAACAGACGCACAGAGTTTTTCTGAACATATGTTTTTGGATTCGGCGGAGCTCAAAACGGAAAGATAATGTAAAATTTTTGAAAAGTGATTTTTGACCTAAACTAGTACCATTCCCCACTTGTGGGTTGGAATGGTAATTAATCAAAGCATGCCGAACTAGTTTATTTCTGACAGATCCATAAAACAAAAGAGCGGTAAATTTTCAAAATATTTCCAAAACTATAAAGTTTATAAAAAAAAATATTTACGAAACTTTCTTTAAAAAATAAATAGAATAATAAGCCGTTATGAAAAGCTGTAACAGTACGGCTTTCCCGCCGATGTTTAAAATGTATATGTTGTGTGAGTATATGAGTGAAGTAGAGTTTATTCCTTTATCCATTACCTAAAAAGCGAACAAGAAGAAGAAAAAGAGAGGGGAGAATGACGCGGCGCTATAGAAGAAACCGCGCAATTCTTTAGCAGTGAAAAAATAGCACTCAAACTGTAAGCATCGTGCTAAGTTGAGAGGAAAAAGGGTGGGAGTCTGCAGTGGTAACAGGTCATAACTGGTGACAAGGTTAAAAGCTAATATTGTAATATACGCCAAAGATAAAAGCGTGTATAAAATAATAATATTAAAAGGTATAAAAGTAATGGAAACATTATAAAGTGAAGCGAAGGCGGCAAATGACCGCGGAGTTACAAATAATATTGAAAAAGTGTAAAAGGTGGCGACAAAGTGATCGCGAAGTGAGTTTAATATTGTTTAAAGGTGAAATAGGGTCAGAAAAGTACCCGTAATAATAAATAAGTGAAGTTTATGGTAAAATACCGTGGTGATACGCAGGAAAATTGCGCTCACGGAAAAGTTATTAATATACGCAAGAAACGAGGAAGTATTTACAGCATACGCCAGCACCGAGTCGCTTCGTAAGTCCTTTTAAATCCTGTTTTCCCCCACCCAAAGTCTCGAGACAACTTAGAATTAAGTATTATTAACTAATTTTCGTCATTCAGAAACTATTCAAATTGTATTTCATTGTTACAGCATTTCATAATCAATAATAAACGTCTATCATAGACAATTACTTTGTATGAAAATATTTTTTATTGTTGAATCTTTTCATTGTACATAACTTTTCCAATTTAAGTAAAAATTGGTGGCGACCCTAAAGAAAATCAATTGAAGTAAAATTTACAGGAACCATTGCATGTTCAGCGGCGTTTTCCCACGAGTCAGCGAACAGCGGCGTGCGCATGTTTGTGAAAAGTCAGATAACCGTTGCGTAAATCAGAGCCATAATTATCATGAAATTATTACATTTGTAACTTTATTTGCGTGTCGGTACGGCCGCGTTACAATTTGGCGACCTGGCCAGGATTTCAGTTCATGTAATTATTATAAACATTTTACATTTGTAACTTCCTTTGCGGCCCCACCTGCGAGGCGCGCGTTACAAAGTATACCATTATTATATAAAAAACACCGTTTTATCATATATCTCTTCTGCTCATGCGCCGATTTTCCCTAAAAATAATAAGGCTTTTCATATTTGCATACAAAATATCCTCCCAAAATTTGGTTTAAATCTGCTCATCCGTTTGACTTGTATCGTGTTCACAGACTAACAGATGCGCAGAGTTTTTTCAAAAATTTGTTTTTTGGATTCAGGATACCTCAAAACGGAAAGATATTGTAAAATTTTTTAAAAGTATTTTTGACCTAAACTAATACATTCCCCACTTGTGGGTTTAAACGGTAAAAAAAAATTTCGAGAGGTCAGTTTATTGTTTTAAACGATTCATCATTTTGAAAAATTATTCTGGTTAAAGCGATCATGATCAATTAATATCAGTTATTTAGCGTATCTACCTATAATTTTATTTCGAATCCTCAACTCAGAGTACGTATAGGTAAAAACTGTTTTGGAAAGCCGACTGTTAAATTACGCTAAGTAAACATTTAGACTTAGTATTACGTTGCTCACATCTCTACCATATGAAATGCCTACTACGACAGTATAGAAGATAATCAAACATTTTGACAAAAAAATAAAGAACCCTAAATTAAGAGATAGGGTATTAAATTAATCTTCAAAACTCATCGATTTCCGAAATGTTACGCTGCCAACTTGACCCGCTCCACCACCATATGTGACATGTACTTCCACCGTGTTTTTCAAAGATCTTTATTTAAAAACTAGGCACTTAATTTGCGCTTAAATCTCATACAATTCTTTTCATCACTCGGCTCTGTTGTGCCGCTAACTTTTTCAAAAGCTTTATAGACTTTGCGTAAAAGAATTGAACGTTAAAAATTAAAAATGAAGCAATAAAATTGCCGAATTTCCATGCCAATAATTTTGTCATACAAAATTTCGCTACTGCCAGCTTTATCTGATTCGGAGTTACACGCGCATACAAGTTTCATATTATTCGGATATCTTTAAGTACACTAAAATCAACTTGTAATATGTTTGGCGACAAACAGAAAGACAAAGTGAAATAAATAGTTAGGTACAAAGTGACATCTAATTGGAAATAGGTTACTTTGATAAAAATCTATTTCTGTGTAAGAGAAACCCAACACTAAAATATATTCAATGGTAAAAGCATTTTTCCCAGTAATAAAAATGAACATTTTCGTAAAATCGGTTTATTTTTTTGGAGGTCTCGTGATTTAGAAAAACTAATTAGATTATAATCAGGCTATCGTGATAGCCGCTAATCTATTGACCTATTAACACCAAGTGTCTTACGTTTCTACCTGTTTTTCGAATCTTCAGTTCATAGTACCCAGGTTAAAAATGTTTTAGGTGACCTGACTGCTGAATTACATCGAATAAACATTTAGTATTCAAAAGTATTTTGAATGTGAAGCATCGTTATTTTTGTACTGCTTAGAATATAGTTTTTTTAATATAATATTATATAACTATAAGTTAATATAAACATTAGCAACGTTGAAATTATAAAATAGTTTAACCTTAATAAAATGGCAGACAGCGACGTGTTAATTATTCATTGGGACGATTCTGAATTCGATTTTGAAGAGAAGAAGAAGATTGTAAATACCAGTGAAATTAAGGAGAACAGAGAACTTTTGAACACTTTGTTGAAGCTTAAACTTAAGTATTTACATGATGAAGAGTCAATGGCCAAAAAACACAAGAAATTGGACGGTATTAAACTTAAAGCTGACGTGCCACTAAAAAAAGGAATTTGTATTAAACGGAAATGTGAAGATTATTGCAAACCACGTGGATCGTCCAGCCAATTCACCAAAACCAACAAGAGGAAATACGACAACCACCATTTGCGAATTTTCGATTTTGGTTTTAACGAGAAGAAGAATATTGTAAAAACCAGTGAAATTAAGGAAAATAGAAAACTTTTGAATACTTTACTGCTGCTTAAACACAAGGATTTAGAAAATGAAGAGTCGATGGCTAAAAAACACAAAAAATTAGACGATTTTAAACTTAAAGCTGACGTGCCACGAAGAAAAGGAAATTGTATTAAACGGAAATGTGAAGACTATTGCAAACCACGTGGATCGTTCACCCAAATCCACAGAGCGAACAAAAGGAAATACGACAGAAGTGAAGATCACGACGACCACCATTTGCAAAAACGGAAATGGCGTGATTCGATGTAAAGAAGACAAGTTGGGACGCTGTTTTAACTTTTTTTATCTATTTTATTTATACACTGTTGTTATATCATTTATATTTTTATTTGACAAGCACGACAAAATGTATGTTTTCTAGCTGTAATTTGTATATAATATCGCAATAAATGTTGTATTGATATTCAGATTTTTTATGCTATCTTTGTTTCAATTTTCAACTCAGTCGAATAGCGGTAAGAGCTCTAAAATCGACCGATAATAATATTTGTGGCAAACAGAACGACAAAGCATATTAAATAAAACTCGAAAAAGTACTTAATTTAGCACAAAGTGGCTTTCCATTGGAAAGAGCTTAGTTTGAAAAAAAAATGTATTACTGTGTAGTAGACATGCGACTCTATAATATATTTAGTGTTAAAAGTTATTGGCGTAATTAGTTGTCTATGTCATTCATAACGTATCAGCGCACTCGTCTCCGGTGCGCACTATTCACTCGCTACGACTCGTGCTGAAAACATCGCGCTGACCCGTTATGAGTTAGACTACATGTTGCGCCCATAATTTTATTCAACAAATGCGCGTTATTTATGTTTTATTCATTGCCTAAAAAACGAAGCCTAAAGAGTTGTTTAGCGACATGGTGTAAACAACTTCTAATACGAAGAACATGAAAAAATTGACTCCGCATCTCGATAAATCGAAAGGCTGTTTCTCTCTTATTTTTGAGTTTTGATAAAAAAACTATTTGAAATATTTGCTCGTCTATTTGATTTTTACACGCTGTAAAAAAAAGCATCAACTTAAAACTCATCCTGTATATATATATTTTTTTTCTTTTTTGTTTTTTTGTTTGTATAACATGTTTTATTTATAATTGTGCGAGAAGTAACGCAACCGAAATTTGTATATACCATATTAAAATTTGTAATATCCTGTAAAAAAGATTTCTATCTTAAAATACAGCATTCATTGATTGATTGATTAGCGTAATTTAGCAGTCAGATCCCACAAAACATTTTTACCTATATGTACTCTGAGTTGCAAATTAGAAATAAAATTTTACGTAAATACGCTAACTTATTGGTATTAATAGGTTGACAGATTAGCGGTTATCATGAAGGCGTCAACCACAATAATTTTTCAAAATAATCAGTTGTTTGAAATAATAAATTGACAGCAAGAAAAAGCAAGAAAATAATTATTTTCTTCAGACTATTTTTATATTTATTTTCTTATGACTGGGAAAAACATTTTTAACTCTGAATATATTTTAGTATCGTGTGTCCCTTCCTTACACAAAAATACATTTTTGTCACTTTGTGCTAAATTAAGTATTTTTAGTTATATAATTTCTTCTTGATATAGTAGGCCAGTCATATCGAATATTAAAATCGCAAACTAACGGCTAGTTCTGATTTTTTAATATGTTGTTAGGACCACTACCAGTAGCGTACCTAAAGTTTGCAGCTTCGAAAGACCTGTGCTAAATTTGCATTACCCGAAAAACCGCGAAATTTTTGCACTTTATTAGTATTCTCAATATAGGTCCTAAACTATGCGTTTTTTTAAATATTTTCTATCCGTTTTTAAGTAGACTGAAATTGCTACAATTTGAGAGCAGAACCATCTCTGTAGGTTCAATACTTATCTAGATACAGCTCTCCAAATATTGACATTTTTTTCCAAAAAAGTGAAATTTTAGGATTTTCGACACCAATATCGGGGAAAATACTCATTTTAAGGGTAAAATCATAGGAAAAGATATTAAAGCTAATTACATTTTGTTACAATATCCTTTCATATGGTTTTACTCTTAAAATGACTATTTTCCCCGATATCTGGGTCGAAAATTTTAAAATTTTATTTTTATGGAAAAAATTGTCTATTTTGAGAGCTGTATCTCGGTAAGTATTAAACCTACAGAGGTGGTTCTGATTTCGAAACATAGCAATTTTAGTCTAATTAAAATCGTATAGAAAATATTTTATAAAAAATCGCATAGTTTAGAACCTGTAATATTTTAATAAATATTATAAGTTTTAATAAAGTTATTTATTAACATAAAAATAATAATTTTATATTGATCATATAAATGCTGGAAACACAATGAATTTATTCTTTACAAAAATGAATAATTTTACAATCTAAAGTAATTATGTAACTACCGAATCTATAGTAATTATTATGTAAAGTTAGAACTGTACAAAATACATTACACTGCTCCCTTATTTATCTGGAAAAAACTTAAAAATAAATTTTTATTTTTCTCTTACAAATAAACAAAATAATCATACACTCAATACGTATTCACTCTACTTCTCAGATTGTATGGACATACGTTAAGATCCTCACCGGCAGTGTAATTAGAAGTGGCGTTGTCTTCTGGTTCTGGTTGCACATTTTCAGTATTATGCTGATTTTCATATTTCTCAAATAGATTTGGGATATCATCAAACAAATCTACGTAATTCTTACTTCGATTTTCACATTTAATAATTTGATTGACGTGACGTTTCCACGTAGCTTTGGTGTCGTATGTTTTGATCAAATAAGTTTTTGCGCCAAGATTTTTAATTATTATCGCTTTTCTCCACGAAATTTTCCCCGGACGTGAGTAGTCTTTGACAAACACAGACTGACCAACTTCAAACGTCACTTTTCTTTTTCCCCCGTAATATTTGCGTTGTAGTAGTTGTTTTTCCTGCACGTAATTTCTTATTTTTTCAGTATCAATCGTTTTATTAATATTTTGTTTATTAGGTGGTTTAATAAGGTCTAATTTAGTTCTCATAGACCTGTTGAATAGGAGATACGTTGGAGACATTCCTGTTGTAGAATGTATATTATTTCTGTATTGAAACAAAAACTTTGCAATAATAATATTCATATTGTTTTTAGAACACGACGAACGCTTAATTGCATTTTTTATCAATTTAACACCGTTTTCAGCTAATCCATTAGTTGCTGGGTGTCCAACAGGGGTAGTGCAATGCTTAATATTAAACGTTTTTAAAAAATCTTGGAATTGTCTACTGCAAAACTGTGTACCATTATCGGATACTAAAATTTTAGGCAAACCATATCTTGCAAAAATTTCATACAGTTTTTCAATGGTAGCATCAGCGCTAGTAGATTCTCTCATGTCAATGCATTCAAGCCACTTGGAATATGCGTCCACTATGATTAAATACGATTTACCCATGAAGGGACCCAAAAAATCAATATGAATACGTTCCCAGGGTTCATCTGGCCATTGCCATGTTGTTAACGAAGCTCGACCGGGATTATTACTATTTGCTAAACATTGTTCGCATGATTTGGACATTACCTCAATATTTTTGTCCATTTGGGGCCACCAGCAATAAGCTCTAGCTAAATTTTTCATTTTCATAATGCCTAAATGTGAACTGTGTACTTCCTTTAAAATATATTCATGAAATTTTTTGGGAACAATAATTCTATATCCCCACATAAGACAATTTTTTTCAATCGTAATTTCATTTTGCTTATAAAAGTATGGTTTAATTTCATCATTTTCAATTTTTTTCGGCCAACCATTTTTGACATAATTGAATACGATTTTCAACACGCTATCATTTTGGGTTTCGCGTTCAATGTCTAAAAAGGTTACTGGTAGTTTACCGATTTCCTGGACATAATTTAAGTAGGTAGTATCAAAATTATTTAATTCCTCATTGCTTACAGACACTGCTTTACGCGAGAAAAAATCTGCAATATTATTTTCTGATTTAGTAAACATTATATCGAAATTATATGCACTTAAAATTACTGCGTAACGCTGCAAACGATTTGCGGCCATAATGGGTATGCCGCTTTTATTTCCGAATATTGACATTAATGGGCGATTGTCTGTAACCAATGTGAATTTCCTGCCAAATAAATATTGATGGAATTTTTTGACACCAAAAATAATTGCAGCTGCTTCTCGGTCGATTTGAGCATAGTTTTTCTCACTAGGCAAAAGGGTACGAGATGCAACTGATATTGGTCGCTCTGTGCCATTTCCATAAACATGGGATAGAACTGCTGCTAAACCTACCGGACTTGCGTCAACAGTTAATTTTACTGGGACGTTGGGGTCGTAATGAGCCAATACTGTGTTAGATGCCAATACTGATTTAATTTTATCAAACGAGATTTTATGTTCGTGTTGCCACTCAAATTTGACATCTTTTCTAAGCAGATTATACAACGGGGTTAGCACGGTGGACATATTAGGTAAGAATTTCCTATAAAAATTTATAAGTCCCAAAAATGATTGCAACTCCTTTGTGTTGCTTGGCGGTTCTGCTTTAAGGATCGCCTCAACTTTTTTCTGGTCTGTATGCAATCCCGACTTATCTATAATATGCCCCAAGTATTCAATTTTTTGTTGGAAAAAATTACATTTATTTTTACTAACGGTGAATCCGTTCTTCTTTAAAATATCTAAAACTACGCACAGACGTGTAATATGTTCGCGTCTATTTGATGCTGTGATTAAGATATCGTCCATAAAGCATATTACCCCCTTAATTCCGACAAACAAGGAATCGATAATTTTTTGAAAAATTGCCGGAGCAGAGGCTAATCCATAAACTAATCTGGTGTACCTAAACAACCCTTTCGTCGTAGAAATAGTAGTTAAATCCTTTGATTTTTCATCAAGCTTAATTTGTTGGTACGCCATGGACAAGTCAATTTTTGAAAATTCTGTTCCTCCACTTAAAAGCATGAACAGATCTTCAATTCTAGGGAGTGGGTATTTTTCTACTAAAAGGCATGGGTTTAATGTAACTTTGAAGTCCCCGCAAAGTCTGACTGTACCATCTTTTTTTAATACGGGGACTATAGGAGTTCCCCATTGTGAGTAATCGACTGGTTCTAAAACTTTCAAATTGACCAATTTATCAATTTCTTTACCTACTTTTTCTTTTAAAGCGAACGGTAAGGGACGGGGTTTAAAAAATTTAGGAATTGAATTTTCCTTCAATTTCAAACTGACTGTATTTCTATTAAATTCACCTAAACTATTATTGAATACCTCTCGATATTTCTCTATTATAGGTTGAATTTCTGAACTGTCGATATATTTGCAAATATTTAACTGAACATTAAATTTTCTCATCCAATTCCTGCCCAAAATGGATGACCCTGCGTTCTGTATAATATAAAAATCTAGCGATTGAGATTTATTATTAAAATCTACATTTAATTGCGCTACTCCAAGTGGTTTAATTTTAGAGCCATCAAAATTAACTAGGGACGCGTTAGTATTAAGCATTGTACTATTACTGAAAAATTTATACCAAACTTCGGCAGATAAAGCAGAAATCCCAGCGCCACTGTCGACTTCCATGCTTACTGGTATGCCATTAAGATGAACTTCGACGATAATTGGCCCTCCATGATCTGATTTTATATTGTGCAGGCTTAACTCTTCATTGTCGGCTTCTTCAACTTCTTCTAACTGTCTCACCGATCGATAGTTACCGGTGCTGTCGTCCATCGAACACATCTTCTTTAGATGTCCCTTCTGCAGACATTTTTTACATTTGTAGTTGCGAAACCGGCAATCCTTGGCACTATGATTGCTGTAGCCACATACTTTGCATTTTTGATTATTGCCTTGTTGACGGTTACTTGTTATCCTGTGAACAGGCTCTTGCTTAACATGAATTAACTCCTGTTCCATTTGCTTGTTAATACAATCCATCGAGCAAGCAATTTCCACGGCTTTGTCAAATGTTAGCGTCTTAACGTCTTCTAGAAACAGTTTGTTTCTGACTGGACCGCCTACAAAACCTGTTACAAATTTGTCTCTGAGAGCTGTGTCGAGATGATCTTGAAACTCGCAGTATATCGCCAAATTACGAATTCTAGCTGCCCATTCCCGGATAGATTCGGATTCTTCCTTCGCTGCAGTGTAAAAATGCCACCTTTCTGCGAATCCAGAACGTACTGGTTTAAATTGTCGATCCAATTTTACTATTAAATCCTTATATTGCGTAGCATCCGGTTCTTCAGGAAAACATAAATCTACCAACAATTTGTAGGATTTTTCTTGAAGTGAGTTGAGCAAGATAGCTCTTTTAATCTCTGTCTCCACAATTTTATTTGAAACGAAGAATTGCTCGAGTTTTTTCTTATGAATGGACCAGTCATTTTCATTATGATCAAATTTATCTACTGAACCAATTATTGCAGCCATTATTTTTATTAGTTTGCGTGAATCGATCTCGTCGCCAGTGTAATATTTTAATAAATATTATAAGTTTTAATAAAGTTATTTATTAACATAAAAATAATAATTTTATATTGATCATATAAATGCTGGAAACACAATGAATTTATTCTTTACAAAAATGAATAATTTTACAATCTAAAGTAATTATGTAACTACCGAATCTATAGTAATTATTATGTAAAGTTAGAACTGTACAAAATACATTACAGAACCTATATTGAGAATACCAAAAGAAGTTGCAAAAAAGTCGCGTTTTTTCGATTGCTGCAAAGTTAGCACATGTCTTTCGAAGCTCAAACTTGGATATACGCTACTGGTAGTGGTCCTAACAATCGAAACTAGCCGTTAGTTTGCGATTTTAGCGATTTTTAGTATAGGATATAACAAATGGAATCAAAAATAGCGTAAAAAA
The DNA here is from genome assembly GCA_963575645.1 of Xanthostigma xanthostigma. Taxonomy (NCBI): domain Eukaryota; kingdom Metazoa; phylum Arthropoda; class Insecta; order Raphidioptera; family Raphidiidae; genus Xanthostigma; species Xanthostigma xanthostigma. The sequence continues at coordinate 7,244,990 of OY754474.1, forward strand.
TTTGAATATCAATAAATAATTTATTGCTATACTATATATAAATTACAGCTAGAAAGAACACATTTTGTGGTGCTTGTCAAATAAAAATACAAATGATATAATAACAGTGTATATATAAAAAAAGATAATATAAGTTTAAACAGCGTCCCAACTCATCTCCATTCCATCGAATCACAACCTTTTCCGTTTTCGCAAATGGCGGTCGTCGGGTTCTTCACTTCTGTCGTACTTCCTTTGGTTCGCTCTGTGGATGTTTTTAGCCATTGACTCTTCGTCATCTAAATCCTTGAGTTTAAGCAGCAGTAAAGTGTTCAAAAGTTTTCTATCTTCCTGATTTTCACTGGTTCTTTTAATCTTTTTCTTCTTCTCGTCAAAACCAAAATCGAAAACTCGCAAATGGTGGTCGTCGTGTTCTTTACTTCTGTCGTATTTCCTCTTGTTGGTTCTGGTGAATTGACTGAACGATCCACGTGGTTTGCAATAATCTTTACATTTCTGTTTAATACAAATTCCTTTTTTTAGTGGCACGTCAGCTTTAAGTTTAATATCGTCCAAATTCTTGTGCTTTTTGGCCATCGACACTTCATCATGTAAATACTTAAGCTTAAGCTTCAATGAAGTGTTCAAAAGTTCTCTGTTCTCCTTAATTTCACTGGTTATTACAATCTTCTTCTTCTCTTCAAAATCAAAATCGAATTCCGAATCGTCCCAATGAATAATTAACACGTCGCTGTCTGCCATTTTATTAAGGTTAAAATATTTTAATAATTTCAACGTTTGCTAATGTTTATATTCGATTATTTATCGCTTCCACTTATAGTTATATATTATATTAAAAAAACTATATTCTAAGCAGTACAAAAATAACGATGCTTCACATTCAAAATACTTTCGAATACTAAATGTTTACTCAACGTCATTCAGTTGTCAGGTTACCCAAAACATTTTTAACCTGGGTACTATGAACTGAAGATTCGAAATACAGGTAGAAACGTAAGACACTTGGTGTTAATAGGTCAACAGATTAGCGGCTATCTTGATAGCTTAATTATAATCTAAATAGTTTTTCGAAAATACGAGACCTCTAAAACAATAAATTAATTTTACGAAAATGTTCATTTTTATTACTGGAAAAAATGTTTTTACCACTGAATATATTTTAGTGTTGGGTGTCTCTTACTGAGAAATAGATTTTTATCAAACTTTTCAATTAGATGTCACTTTGTACATAATTATTTATTTCACTTTGTTTTTCTGATTGCCACCAAAAATATTACAAGTTAATTTTAATGCACTTAAAGATATCCGATTGATATGAAACTTTTATGCGCGTGTAACTCCGAATCAGATAAAGCTGGCAGTAGCGAAATTTTGTATGACAAAATTATTGGCATGGAAATTCAGGTATTTTATTGCTTCATTTTTAATTTTAAAGGTTTTATTCTTTTTCGCAAAGTCTGTAAAGCTTTTGAAAAAGTTAGCGGTACCACAGAGCCGAGTGATGAAAATAATTGTATGAGATTTAAGCGCGAATTTGGTGCCCCATATGATGGTAGATCGGGTCAAGTTGGCAGCGTAACAATTCGGAAATCGATGAGTTTTGAGGGTTTAATACCCTATCTCTTAATTTAGGGTTCTTAATTTTTTTGTTAAAATGTTTGATTATCTTCTATACTGTCGTAGTAGGAATTTCATACAGTAGAGATGTGAACATCATTATAATCAATATAAATATTTACATAGCGTAATTTAACAGCCGGCTCTCCAAAACAGTTTTTACCTATGTACTCTGAGTTGAGGATTCGAAATAAAATTATAGATAGATACGCTAAATAACTGATATTAATTGATCATTATCGCCTCGACCAGAATAATTTTTCAAAATGATGAATCATTTAAAACAATAAACTGACCGTTCAAAATTTTTTTTTACCATTCCAACCCACAAGTGGGGAATGGTATACGTACTAATTTAGGTCAAAAATCACATTTCAAAAATTTTACAATATCTTTCCGTTTTGAAGTATTCTGAATCCAAAAAACATATTTTTGAAAAAACTCTGTTCGTCTGTTAGCCTGTGAACACGATACAGGTCAAACGGATGAGCGGATCGAAACCAAATTTTGGGAGGATGTTTGGTATGCAAATATGAAAAGCTCTATTCTTTTTGGGGATAATCAGCGCATGCGCAGAAGAGATATATGCTACAACAGTGTTTTTTATATAATATTGGTATACTTTTCATAACGGCTTATTATTTTATTTATTTTTTCAATAAAGTTTCGTTAAAAAAATTTATTTCTAAACTTTATAGTTTCAGAAATATTTTGAATATAAAAAAAAATCAGCCGGTCTTTTGTTTTATGGATCTGTCAGAAATAAACAAGTTCGGAATGCTTTGATTAACGTTTACATGACGTGGAACATATTATGTAGGTAGCCATGGATACGAATAGCAATTATCATATTGAATACTAGCCATTAACCGCGTCACCTCACACGATATCGGAAATTTTATTTTCTTTATTATAATCAAATGTCGCTATTTTTGAAGTTGGAATGGTCCTGTCGCCCAGTTGGCTGGAATTTTTAACTATTCTACAGCTACAAATTAAAATTATTGTAAATTATAAATGGAAACAAAAATAGCATAAAAAATATTTGAAAATCAATAAATAATTGTTTATTGCGATACTATGTACAAATTACATTATATACAAATTACAGCTAGAAAGCACACATTTCGTGGTGCTTGTCAAATAAAAATACAAATGATATGTTGTTATAAATAAAATAGATAAAAAAGTTTAAACAGCGTCCCAACTTGTCTTCTTTACATCGAATCACGCCTTTTCCGTTTTCGCAAATGGTGGTCGTCATGTTCTTCACCTTTGTCGTACTTCCTTTTGTTCGCTCTGTGGATTTGGCTTGACAATCCACGGGGTTTGCAATGATCTCCATTCTTGCGTTTAATATATTTTCCTTCTCTTCGTGACACATCAGCTCCAAATACTGTGTCGTCTAATTTCTTGTGTTTTTTAATCTTCGACTCTTCATCATGTAAATCCTTTAGTTTAAGCATCAGTAAAAAGTTCAAAAGTTTTCTGTTTTCCTTAATTTCACTACTATTTACATTTTTCTTCTCCTCGTCAAAACATTTCCGTTCAATACAACTTCCTTTTCTTCGTTGCACGTCAGCTTTATGTTTAATATCGTCCAATTTCTTGTGCTTTTTGGCCATCGACTCTTCATCATGTAAATGCTTAAGTTTAAGCTTCAATAAAGTGTTCAAACGTTCTCTGTTCTCTCTAATTTCACTGGTATTTACAATCTTCTTCTTCTCTTCAAAATCAAATTCAGAATCGTCCCAATGAATAATTAACACGTCGCTGTCTGCCATTTTAGTAAGTAAAAATTATTTAGTATTTTCAACGTTGCTAATGTTTATATTCGATTATTTATCTCATCCACTTATAGTTCTATATTATATTAAAAAAATTTAGTTCTTAGCACCACACATTAACGATGTTTCACATTCAAAATAATTTTGAATACTAAATGTTTAATCAACGTCATTCAGCAGTCAGGTCACCCAAAACATTTTTAACCTGGGTACCTATTATGAACTAAAGATTCGAAATTCAGGTAGATAGGTAAGACACTTGGTGTTAATAGGTCAAAAAATTAGCGGCCATCATGATAGCCTAATTATAATCTAAAGAGTTTTTCTAAAATACGAGACCTCTAAAACAATAAACTGATTTTACGAAAATGTTCATTTTTATTACAGAAATAGATATCGGTCAAAGTGATTTATTTCCTATAAGATGCCGCTTTGTGTTAAATTAAGTATTTTTATTAGCTTTTATTTCACTTTGTTGTTCTCTTTGCGACAAAAAATATTACAAGCTGATTTTAATGCACTTTCGGGTTTCCGATTATCTTCTAAATGTTTACTTAGCGTAATTTAACAGTCGGTTCTCCAAAACAATTTTTACCTATATGTACTCTGAGTTGAAGATTCGAAATAAAGTTATAGGTAGATACGCTAAATAACTGATATTAATTGATCATGGTCGCCTCAACCAGAAAAATTTTTCAAAATGATAAATCCTTTAAAACAATAAACTGACCGCACGAAGTTTTTTTTTGCCATTCCAACCCACAAGTGGAGAATAGTTTAGGTCAAAAAACACTTTTCAGAAATTTTACTATATCTTTCCGCTTTGAAGTATCTTGAATCCAAAAAATAGATTTTTGAAAAAAACTCTGTTAGTCTGTGAACACGAAACAGGTCAAACGGATGAGCGGATTGAAACCAAATTTTGGGAGGATGTTTCGTATGAAAATATGAAGAGCCCTATTGTTTTTGGGAAAAAGCGGCACATGCGCAGAAGAGATATATGCTAAAACGGTGTATAATAAGAGTATACTTTTCATAACGGTTTATTATTCTATTTATTTTTTTAAGGAAAGTTTCGTAAACAATTTTTTTTTAACTTTATAATTTCGGAAATATTTTTAAAATAAAAAAAAAATTAATCGCTCTCTTATTTTATGGGTTTGTCAGAAATGAACTAGTTTGGCATGCTTTGATTAATTACCATTCCAACCAAAGTGGGGAATGGTACTAATTTAGGTCTAAATCAATTTTCAAATATGCTATAACGTTGTTTTTTCTCATATTTTTACATGACATAGAACATATTATGTAGGTAATCATAGCAACGAATAGCAAATATCATATTGAATACTAGCCATTAACCGCGTCACCTCGCGCGATATTAGAAATTTTATTTTTTTTATTATATTCAAATGTCGACATTTTTGAAGTTTGAATGGTCCTGTCGCCCAATTGGCTGAAATTTTTTAACTATTCTACAGCTACAGATTCGAATTATTGTAAATTGTGAATGAAGCAAAGGTACAAAGAAAATCTTAATATCAATAGATAATTTATTGCGGTATTATATACAAACTATAGCTAGAAAGCACACATTTTGTAGTGCTTGTCAAATTTAAATATAAATGATATAACAACAGTGTATAAATAAAATAGATACAAAAAATGTAAACAGCGTCCCAACTTGTCTTCTTTACATCAAATGACGCCGTTTCCGTTTTCGCAAATGGTGGTCGTCGTGTACTTCACTTCTGTTGTACTTCCTTTTGTTCACTATGTGAATTTGGCTGAACGATCCATGTGGTTTGCAATAGTCTTCACATTTCCGTTTAATACAAATTCCTTTTCTTCGTGGCACGTCAGCGTTATATTTAATATCGTCCAATTTCTTGTGCTTTTTAGCCAACGACTCTACATCATGTAAATCCTTTAGTTTAAGCTTCAATAAAGTGTTCAAAAGTTCTCTGTTCTCCTTAATTTCACTGGTATTTACAATCTTCTTCTTCTCTTCAAAATCAAAATCGAATTCCGAATCGTCCCAATGAATAATTAACACGTCACTGTCCGCCATTTTAGTAAGTAAAAATTATTTAGTAATTTCAGCGTTGCTAATGTTTATATTCGATTATATTTATCGCTTCCACTTATAGTTATATAATATTATATTAAAGAAACTATATTCTAAGCAGCACAAAAATAACGATGCTTCACATTCAAAATACTTTTGAATACTAAATGTTTACTCAACGTCATTCAGCAGTCAGGTCACCCAAAACATTTTTAACCTGGGTATTATGAACTGAAGATTCGAAAAACAGGTAGAAACCAGAGATATATTAAATATCTCTGGTAGAAACGTAAGACACTTGGTGTTAATAGGTCAACAGATTAGCGGCTTATTAATTATAATCAAAATAATTTTTCTAAATCACTAGACCTCTAATAAAAACAATAAACCGCTTTTACGAAAATATTCATTTCTATTAGTGGGAAAATGTTTTTTCCACTGAATATATTTTGGTGTGGGGTGTCTCTTAGACAGAAATCGATTTTTATCAAAGTAATCCATTTCCAATTAGATGTCACTTTGTACCTAATTATTTATTTCACTTTGTGTTTCTGTTTGCCGCCAAAAATATTACAAGTTGATTTAAATGCACTTAAAGATATCCGATTGATATGAAACTCGTATGCGCGTGTAACTCCGAATCAGATAAAGCTGGCAGTAGCAAAATGTTGTATAACAAAATTATTGGCATGGGAATTGGGTATTTTATTGCTTCATTTTTAATTTTAAACGTTCTATTCTTTTAAGGCAAAGTCTGTAAAGCTTTTGAAAAAATTAGCGTCACCACAGGGCCGAGTGCCCTATTTTTAAATTTAGATCTTTGAACAACTTATATACGGTGGAAGTACGGGTCACATATGATGGTAGAACGGGTCAAGTTGGCAGCGTAACAATTCGGAAATCGATGTGTTTTGAAGATTAATTTAATATCCTGTCTCTTAATTTGGGGTTCTTAATTTTTTTGTTAAAATGTTTGATTATCTTCTATACTGTCGTAGTAGGAATTTCATACGGCAGAGATGTGAGCAAGTCCAAAACAGTTTTTACCTATGTAGTCTGAGTTGAAGATTCTAAATAAAATTATAGGTAGATACGCTAAATAACTGATATTAATTGATCATAGTCGCCTCAACCAAAACAATTTTTCAAAATGAAAAATCGTTTAAAACAATAAACTGACCGCACGAAACTTTTTTTTTGCCATTTAAACCCACAAGTGGGGAATAGTACTAGTTTAGGTCAAAAATCACTTTTCAAAAATTTTACAATATCTTTTCGTTTTGAGGTCCCTGAATCCAAAAAAGCATATTTTTGAAAAAACTCTGTGTATCTGTTAGTCTGTGAACACGATACAGCTCAAACGGATGAGCGGATTGAAACCAAATTTTTGGAGGGTGTTTGGTATGAAAATATGAAGAGCCCTATAGTTTTTGGGGAAAATCGGCGTATGTGCAGAAGAGATATATGCTAAAACGGTGTTTTTTTTATACAATATTGATATACTTCTTATAACGGCTTATTATTCTATTTATTTTTTCAAGAAAGTTTCATAAACATTTTTTTTCTAAACTTTATAGTTTCGGAAAATTTTGAAAATAAAAAAGAGAACAACAAAGTAAAATAATAGCTAATAAAAATAGTTAATTTAGCACAAAGCGGCACCTAATAGTAAATAAATCATTTTATCAACAGTAAAATTAATATATTCAATGTTAAAAGCATTTTTCCCAGTAATAAAAATGAGCATTTTCGTAAAATCAGTTTTTTTGTTTTAGAGGCCTCGTATTTTAGAAAAACTATTTTGATTATAATTAGGCTATCATGATAGCCGCTAATCTGTTGACCTATTAGCGACAAATGTGTCTTACTTTTCTACCTGTATTTCGAATCTTCAGTTCATAGTACCCAGGTTAAAAATGTTTTGGGTGACCTGACTGCTGAATGACGTTGAGTAAACATTTAGTATTCAAAAGTATTTTGAATGTTAAGCATCGTTATTTTTGTGCTGCTTAGAATATAGTTTTTTTTAATATAAATATAACTTTAAGTGGAAGCGATAAATAATCGAATATAAACATTAGCAACGTTGAAATTATTAAAATATTTTAAAATTAATAAAATGGCAGACAGCGACGTCTTAATTATTCATTGGGACGATTCTGAATTCGATTTTGAAGAGAAGAAGAAAATTGTAAATACCAGTGAAATTGAGGAGAACAGAGAACTTTTGAACACTTTGTTGAAGCTTAAACTTAAGTATTTACATAATGAAGAGTCGATGGCTAAAAAGCACAAGAAATTGGACGATATTAAACTTAAAGCTGACGTGCCACTAAAAAAAGGAATTTGTATTAATCGGAAATGTGAAGATTATTGCAAACCACGTGGATCGTCCAGCCAATTCAACAAAACCAACAAGAGAAAAGACGACAGAAGTGAAGAACACGACAACTACCATTTGCGAATTTTTGATTTTGGTTTTAACGAGAAGAAGAAGAATATTGTAAAAACCAGTGAAATTAAGGAAAATAGAAAACTTTTGAATACTTTACTGCTGCTTAAACTCAAGGATTTAGAAGATGAAGAGTCGGTGGCTAAAAAACACAAAAAATTGGACGATTTTAAACTTAAAGCTGACGTGCCACGAAGAAAAGGAAATTGTATTAAACGGAAATGTGAAGACTATTGCAAACCACGTGGATCGTTCACCCAAATCCACAGAGCGAACAAAAGGAAGTACGACAGAAGTGAAGAACACGACGACCACCATTTGCGAAAACGGAAAAGGCGTGACTAGATGTAAAGAAGACGAGTTGAGATGCTGTTTAAACTATTTTTATCTATTTTATTTATACACTGTTGTTATATCATTTGTATTTTTATTTGACAAACACCACAAAAAGTGTGCTTTCTAGCCCTAATTTATATATAGTATCGCAATAAATTATTTATTGATATTCAGATTTTTATTGCTATTTTTGTTTCCATTCACAATTTACAATAATTCGAATCTGTAGCTTTAGAATAGTTAAAAAATTCCAGTTAATTGGGCGACGGGACCATTCCAACTTTAAAATTGTCGACATTTGACTACAATAAAGAAAATAAAATTTCTGATATCACGTGAGGTGACGCGAGGAATGGCTAGTATTCAATATGATATTTGCTATTCGTTGCCATGGTTAACTACATAATATGTTCCACGTCATGTAAAAATAAGAGAAAAAACAACGTTATAACATATATCTCCTTTGCTCATATGCCGATTTTCCCCAAAAACAATAGGGCTCTTCACATTTGCATATCAAACATCTCCTAAAATTTGGTTTCAATCCGCTCATCCGTTTGACCTGTATCGTGTTCACAGACTAACAGACGCACAGAGTTTTTCTGAACATATGTTTTTGGATTCGGCGGAGCTCAAAACGGAAAGATAATGTAAAATTTTTGAAAAGTGATTTTTGACCTAAACTAGTACCATTCCCCACTTGTGGGTTGGAATGGTAATTAATCAAAGCATGCCGAACTAGTTTATTTCTGACAGATCCATAAAACAAAAGAGCGGTAAATTTTCAAAATATTTCCAAAACTATAAAGTTTATAAAAAAAAATATTTACGAAACTTTCTTTAAAAAATAAATAGAATAATAAGCCGTTATGAAAAGCTGTAACAGTACGGCTTTCCCGCCGATGTTTAAAATGTATATGTTGTGTGAGTATATGAGTGAAGTAGAGTTTATTCCTTTATCCATTACCTAAAAAGCGAACAAGAAGAAGAAAAAGAGAGGGGAGAATGACGCGGCGCTATAGAAGAAACCGCGCAATTCTTTAGCAGTGAAAAAATAGCACTCAAACTGTAAGCATCGTGCTAAGTTGAGAGGAAAAAGGGTGGGAGTCTGCAGTGGTAACAGGTCATAACTGGTGACAAGGTTAAAAGCTAATATTGTAATATACGCCAAAGATAAAAGCGTGTATAAAATAATAATATTAAAAGGTATAAAAGTAATGGAAACATTATAAAGTGAAGCGAAGGCGGCAAATGACCGCGGAGTTACAAATAATATTGAAAAAGTGTAAAAGGTGGCGACAAAGTGATCGCGAAGTGAGTTTAATATTGTTTAAAGGTGAAATAGGGTCAGAAAAGTACCCGTAATAATAAATAAGTGAAGTTTATGGTAAAATACCGTGGTGATACGCAGGAAAATTGCGCTCACGGAAAAGTTATTAATATACGCAAGAAACGAGGAAGTATTTACAGCATACGCCAGCACCGAGTCGCTTCGTAAGTCCTTTTAAATCCTGTTTTCCCCCACCCAAAGTCTCGAGACAACTTAGAATTAAGTATTATTAACTAATTTTCGTCATTCAGAAACTATTCAAATTGTATTTCATTGTTACAGCATTTCATAATCAATAATAAACGTCTATCATAGACAATTACTTTGTATGAAAATATTTTTTATTGTTGAATCTTTTCATTGTACATAACTTTTCCAATTTAAGTAAAAATTGGTGGCGACCCTAAAGAAAATCAATTGAAGTAAAATTTACAGGAACCATTGCATGTTCAGCGGCGTTTTCCCACGAGTCAGCGAACAGCGGCGTGCGCATGTTTGTGAAAAGTCAGATAACCGTTGCGTAAATCAGAGCCATAATTATCATGAAATTATTACATTTGTAACTTTATTTGCGTGTCGGTACGGCCGCGTTACAATTTGGCGACCTGGCCAGGATTTCAGTTCATGTAATTATTATAAACATTTTACATTTGTAACTTCCTTTGCGGCCCCACCTGCGAGGCGCGCGTTACAAAGTATACCATTATTATATAAAAAACACCGTTTTATCATATATCTCTTCTGCTCATGCGCCGATTTTCCCTAAAAATAATAAGGCTTTTCATATTTGCATACAAAATATCCTCCCAAAATTTGGTTTAAATCTGCTCATCCGTTTGACTTGTATCGTGTTCACAGACTAACAGATGCGCAGAGTTTTTTCAAAAATTTGTTTTTTGGATTCAGGATACCTCAAAACGGAAAGATATTGTAAAATTTTTTAAAAGTATTTTTGACCTAAACTAATACATTCCCCACTTGTGGGTTTAAACGGTAAAAAAAAATTTCGAGAGGTCAGTTTATTGTTTTAAACGATTCATCATTTTGAAAAATTATTCTGGTTAAAGCGATCATGATCAATTAATATCAGTTATTTAGCGTATCTACCTATAATTTTATTTCGAATCCTCAACTCAGAGTACGTATAGGTAAAAACTGTTTTGGAAAGCCGACTGTTAAATTACGCTAAGTAAACATTTAGACTTAGTATTACGTTGCTCACATCTCTACCATATGAAATGCCTACTACGACAGTATAGAAGATAATCAAACATTTTGACAAAAAAATAAAGAACCCTAAATTAAGAGATAGGGTATTAAATTATTCTTCAAAACTCATCGATTTCCGAAATGTTACGCTGCCAACTTGACCCGCTCCACCACCATATGTGACATGTACTTCCACCGTGTTTTTCAAAGATCTTTATTTAAAAACTAGGCACTTAATTTGCGCTTAAATCTCATACAATTCTTTTCATCACTCGGCTCTGTTGTGCCGCTAACTTTTTCAAAAGCTTTATAGACTTTGCGTAAAAGAATTGAACGTTAAAAATTAAAAATGAAGCAATAAAATTGCCGAATTTCCATGCCAATAATTTTGTCATACAAAATTTCGCTACTGCCAGCTTTATCTGATTCGGAGTTACACGCGCATACAAGTTTCATATTATTCGGATATCTTTAAGTACACTAAAATCAACTTGTAATATGTTTGGCGACAAACAGAAAGACAAAGTGAAATAAATAGTTAGGTACAAAGTGACATCTAATTGGAAATAGGTTACTTTGATAAAAATCTATTTCTGTGTAAGAGAAACCCAACACTAAAATATATTCAATGGTAAAAGCATTTTTCCCAGTAATAAAAATGAACATTTTCGTAAAATCGGTTTATTTTTTTGGAGGTCTCGTGATTTAGAAAAACTAATTAGATTATAATCAGGCTATCGTGATAGCCGCTAATCTATTGACCTATTAACACCAAGTGTCTTACGTTTCTACCTGTTTTTCGAATCTTCAGTTCATAGTACCCAGGTTAAAAATGTTTTAGGTGACCTGACTGCTGAATTACATCGAATAAACATTTAGTATTCAAAAGTATTTTGAATGTGAAGCATCGTTATTTCTGTACTGCTTAGAATATAGTTTTTTTAATATAATATTATATAACTATAAGTTAATATAAACATTAGCAACGTTGAAATTATAAAATAGTTTAACCTTAATAAAATGGCAGACAGCGACGTGTTAATTATTCATTGGGACGATTCTGAATTCGATTTTGAAGAGAAGAAGAAGATTGTAAATACCAGTGAAATTAAGGAGAACAGAGAACTTTTGAACACTTTGTTGAAGCTTAAACTTAAGTATTTACATGATGAAGAGTCAATGGCCAAAAAACACAAGAAATTGGACGGTATTAAACTTAAAGCTGACGTGCCACTAAAAAAAGGAATTTGTATTAAACGGAAATGTGAAGATTATTGCAAACCACGTGGATCGTCCAGCCAATTCACCAAAACCAACAAGAGGAAATACGACAACCACCATTTGCGAATTTTCGATTTTGGTTTTAACGAGAAGAAGAATATTGTAAAAACCAGTGAAATTAAGGAAAATAGAAAACTTTTGAATACTTTACTGCTGCTTAAACACAAGGATTTAGAAAATGAAGAGTCGATGGCTAAAAAACACAAAAAATTAGACGATTTTAAACTTAAAGCTGACGTGCCACGAAGAAAAGGAAATTGTATTAAACGGAAATGTGAAGACTATTGCAAACCACGTGGATCGTTCACCCAAATCCACAGAGCGAACAAAAGGAAATACGACAGAAGTGAAGATCACGACGACCACCATTTGCAAAAACGGAAATGGCGTGATTCGATGTAAAGAAGACAAGTTGGGACGCTGTTTTAACTTTTTTTATCTATTTTATTTATACACTGTTGTTATATCATTTATATTTTTATTTGACAAGCACGACAAAATGTATGTTTTCTAGCTGTAATTTGTATATAATATCGCAATAAATGTTGTATTGATATTCAGATTTTTTATGCTATCTTTGTTTCAATTTTCAACTCAGTCGAATAGCGGTAAGAGCTCTAAAATCGACCGATAATAATATTTGTGGCAAACAGAACGACAAAGCATATTAAATAAAACTCGAAAAAGTACTTAATTTAGCACAAAGTGGCTTTCCATTGGAAAGAGCTTAGTTTGAAAAAAAAATGTATTACTGTGTAGTAGACATGCGACTCTAAAATATATTTAGTGTTAAAAGTTATTGGCGTAATTAGTAGTCTAAGTCATTCATAACGTATCAGCGCACTCGTCTCCGGTGCGCACTATTCACTCGCTACGACTCGTGCTGAAAACATCGCGCTGACCCGTTTTGAGTTAGACTACATGTTGCGCCCATAATTTTATTCAACAAATGCGCGTTATTTATGTTTTATTCATTGCCTAAAAAACGAAGCCTAAAGAGTTGTTTAGCGACATGGTGTAAACAACTTCTAATACGAAGAACATGAAAAAATTGACTCCGCATCTCGTGACGCCACAGGTTAAACTCTGCGTTCCAAACAAATCCAGTTCTACTAAATCTACATGTAAAGGTCTATATGCTGATTTTTAAATCGTTAATTTTGTTGAAATATTCTTTGGAATTTGGGTATTTAGCACGGTTATACGTTTATATAGCCATAAGGTTTGTATACAAATATCTATTTATTCTTTTATGATAAAATTGTAAATACTATGAGCACGATTTAATGTTTTGGTTTGAGGTTAGCCGGTTATGAATAAGTTATGTCGAAAATATTCGGCATCTCAATTTTAGCATCAATGGGTAATAACAACTGAGAGTTGTTGTTACCCACTGTTTCGTTACGACTCAGCCAATAGTTACAGTTCAGTTAACGAAGACCCGAAATTGGTAAATAAATGCAAAAAATTGTGTAGTCTGGATTAATATTTTTTATAATAGAGTTGACCCCCAAGTATAACATACCAAAAGTCCCCAGCCAGGGGCCGCTTGCTTTAGGCGGGGTGGGGCGGGATAGGTCCCATATTTTAGCTTTTCCTAAATATTTCAAAAACTAAGCGTCGTAGGAAAAAAAAACCTTAAAACGTAATGAAGCTTATTAAATTTCTTACAAAATGATATATTAATTGTATATTTATGACAAATACAAAAGTAAATGCAAGGGATATAAATGTGATACAAACTGAAAACAAAGTGAGTATTATTGCCTTAGAAAATTAATGTTTATTATTCCGTTGAGCTATAATAATATTATAGATGAAAATTCTTCCTTACATTCAATCCAAGTAGGTTATTTTGGATGGTTCTGGCGCCTCCATAAAAGGGTTCCCTCCCGCGAACTGAAATCAAGGCTTTTTTACCCCCTCCACTTTTATAGATTTGTGTATAATTTCTCGAATTTTAAGGTTAGACATATCAAGTTTGGACTCAAATTAATCGGGGATCTGAGACGAGTTCAACGATGGTATTCAAGTAGGGGGGTGGCAGCAACCCTTAACATTTCCACCCCTTTCGAATTTTAAAGTACATCAGTTTGTTACGTTATTATTTTTCTTGTGGGGGTTGGTTGGGTTTTTAAATAAACAGGTTCGAGCGTTAAAGTTTTAACACGTATAATTTAATATATAAAACTCAAATGACAAATTATAACAATACACAAAATATATAATGGAAATAAACAATAGGTTCAAATGGCTAATTTACTTTCATCGGTCAACAGAGTACTTTTAATTAAATACTCCCATCAGTGCAAATAACGATATTATTTGTACGGTCACATTCAATTTTACATAATAATAAAGTTAATGAGTCTAGCGGTCTGAAGGATCCTAAACTCGGGCGGGACTCTAATTATATTTAACTCGAATCTCTAGGTCATTCCTACGTTGTGTTTTTTTATTAGGTCATTATTTATATCCTCGGCACGGTCATTGAATTTAATACGGTCGTTGCGGTCGTGGGTCGATTTACGCTAAGGTCTGGAACAGACGAAATCCCGATCATGATCCAGAACCCTCGCGATGGTCAAGCAGTGTGCTATTAGAAGACACCGGGAAACTTATCGGAGCAGACGACAACACGATCGTACTTCAATAGTTTCCAGATCTTCGGCAAGCGAGCTGAGAATGAATCCACAAAATGCTGGAATAGACGGAACACGATCGTAAACCAGCACTTAAAGGGCTATTCAAAGCTTTCCCCGTTAGACTAGATAGGCCATACTAGAATAGACGGAACACGATCGTAAACTAGCAAGCCACTGAGCCAACAGGGTGGTCACTGAAAGACAAATTTTTATGCGCACTGTTGCTTGACACCAATAAATGTCGAACCGCAGTAGGTACGACCGCTAATCATTTTTAATAAAAATATTAATTAAAAAGGAAATTAATGAGTAGCCATCTATTGGCGGACAGCATAATATTAATTACAAAAATATAAGTTCAATTAGACGCGGCGCTAATACGTACTTAATACCGGTCTCTGCTTAATCATAAACGCGTCTGAACACAATTTCGTGTACCTATTACTGTACACGAATATAAAGCAAACTAGATTTTACCGTGATATTAATATTATTAAATTAATATCGTTACACTCCTCCGGCCCGTGTAAAAATACGCGATTATAAGGTCATAGTTATGTGCACCAATGGTCATAAACTTAAATGTAAAACAAAAATCGTACTTAGGGCAATTATTTGATCAATTTTCAATATTATTCACTATAGTTCATATGATAAATATCAAAAATACAAAACAAAATATTTCACTTCAACGTTTCAAGAAAATTTCAAATAAACGTAAATAATCACAGTTCAATGTCCTTAATACTACTATCAACGTTCAAACATTTATCTTATCTCTAAATATGGTCCAAATTATTAATAGTTACAAAAGGTCTGCATTAATAATTTTCAAATACGGGCAAAATAATGAAAGTTCAAAACTTCTGTATTCATCAATACAGTCAAATTTCAAAAAGGTCAATATTGTATTCTAATATCATAAACACGGTCAAAAATCATTAAACTGAATATTGTGTAATATGATATATTTAATACGGTCAAAAATCATTAACATGAATATTGTGCTATGATATATTTAATACGGTCAAAAATCATTAATATGAATATTGTATTAGAATATATCCAACACGGGCAAAGTTAAAAAAAATTAATACTATGTCGTGATTTATTTAATACGGTCAAAAATCATTAATATGAATATTGTATTAAAATATATCAAACATAGTTGAAATTCAACATTTCAATAATCTACAACAAAAAAAAGGTATCGTGATATTTCAAAATGCGGTCAATGTTCTAAATGTTAATATTGCATTAGGAAATAATCACTATTTATCAAAAAAAACAAAAGTTCACATACCAAACACTTTAGCTTACTCAGCACAAAACCTTAGTCCACTACTTTACACACACTGGGGACAACGCGTCCCATACGGATTTGTCCGTTGGCGGCCTTCGTGAAACGAATCACGCGTCCATCGGGCAGTACGGTCTTCCTCCTACATCGTCTTCTCAAGGCCGGAGTCCAGGTGGGCAGCGGCGGCACATACGGTCGCGACGTCGGCGGCGTTGACACTGGCGTTATAGCTGGTTTTAAAGGTGCTGGAGGTTTTATTGGTGGTGGTGTCGATTTGGCGGCTGGCGGCTTTATAGTCGCCGGTGGCCTCAGTAAAGCCTCTGGAACCGGCGGCGGGATCACACGTCGACGCCTCTTAGGGGGTGAGAGGGTCAATTGGATCAACCTCCACGGTAGCAGCTCCAGGGGTGAACGATCCTCTATTCCTCGCGTTGGCGGCGTTTCGGGGAAGCGTTCCTGCGGTGGTTTGTTGAAGGAGTTGATAGAAGGGCACGGCGATAGTGTCGGCGGCGTATTGGGTGTGCGCTGTTCATCTTCGAAGGTCGGTACGTCGTCGATATCTAGGAAGTCCATTTTCAACTGAATGAGACTGCTGTTATCGCCGGTCTTTTTATAGTCGATGTTACATAAATAATTTTGATCTTAGATTACGCAATTGCGTAATTCATTTTAGTTATTCGTTTAATTAGTTAAACGTTTTTAAATCACTAATATGCCATATTCCAATGCTTTTACCGTCCATTTTTGCTAGCTCATAAATTATTGGCGAAATTTTCCTCTTGATGGAAAACGGGCCCTCGTACCGGGGAGCTAATTTGGCGGCATATCCCTGCGTAGCATTGGATAGTGCGTATTTCCTTTTCAAACTCGGTCTCCTATATTGTACTCATTTGTCCGGCGGCGCAAATTATATCGGACGGCGCTGTCTTGATGAGCCTTTTGCAAGCGATCTTTTACTTCAGTGAAAAGATGTATCAGTTCCGAGACGTGGTCGTTTGTTGTATCGGGAGCGACGTTTTGATATTCACTGGCGTGAATTTTTAGTTCGCGCCCATAATTCAGATAAGCAGGGGTGTAGTTGGTGACATCGCTTCGCGCAGTTCGCAACGCAAAGCCAAGCTCGGCTATGTTAGCGTCCCACTCGTTGTGTTTGTCGGTCACATATGCGCGTAGCATATTGTTTATAGTCAAGTTCGTGCGCTCGGTAGGATTCGCTTGCGAATGTCGACGGGCATTTAATAACGCCTTTACCCCAAATTTTGCTAATAATTCGCGTACATTTTTCCCGGTAAATTCGGCTCCATTATCAGAGATTAGAAACTCGGGAACACCATATATCATAAAAACTGAGTCGTTCAAGTGTTGAGCGACTAATTTTGACGTGGCGGCCCGAAGCGGGAATAACAAGACAAATTTTGTATGCGTGTCCTGAACAACCAGTAGGTATCTACGACCTCTTTTCGATCGAGGAAAAGGGCCCATCAGGTCAGCACTGATCGTTCTCCAGGGCACATCTGCGGTCCGGTCTTGTCCCATTAATCCTTGGGGCGCTTTATTATCAGGCTTCGTTTGTTGACATACACTGCAGTCATGCACGTATCGTGCTACGTCAACGATCATTTTCGGCCAATAATAACTTCGTTTTATTCGGTCGTATGTTTTGGCGACACCTAAGTGTCCGGCGGTCGGTTCATCGTGAAACTGTTTGAGTATTTCGGGTCGTAATTTATTGGGCACCACTAATTTCCATTCATACGCAGGATTTGGAAAGTGGTGTCGGTCGGTGATTTTTTTATAAATCTTGTTATCTTGAATTTTCCATCGTGGATAATCATCAGGGTTGGCTTCAATATTTTCGGTCATTTTATTATACCAGCGGTCATGTAATTGTTCCGGAAAAGTGATAACATCAATCGGTACAGTATCGTTCAGAGGTTCACACAATGCATCATTTCTAGCGTTGTCTTTTCTTTTTCTGTACCTTTTGTTCCTCAACTTTTCTTTGGGCGTGATGGTCGTTATGGTCGTTACATGATCAGTGTTCGGAGAAAATGTCCAAGTTCCTCTACTCATATCGGGCACTATCTGCATAGCAGTCCAAAAATCAATGCCGAGAATTAAATCGTGCTTTAATTCGGGCACTAATAGGACAGTAATACGGCGTGTTCGGTCAGATACGGTCATTAACACACTCATTTCTTCTTCAACAGAGTACGTGGTTCCATCAGCGGTCTGAATTTTTTTGTTTACTGAAGGTCGAGGGCGGTATCCCCGTTCAGCGAGTAGCAATCTTCCTCTCGGTCCGGTCATCGTTCGGCTAGCTCCTGAATCTAATAATCCGGGTAACTCTCTTCCTCCAATGGTCACAAATAAATACGGTCGGGCATCTCCTGGCATTTTTGAAATCACGTTCTGTTCAGCGGTCGGTGCAGATTGTTTTAAGGTCGGTCTAGAGGAATTCAGGCGACGTTTACGACCTGTTAACGTGCCTGTCGGTCGTTTCCCTGTGTCTGTCGACAGCGAGGACAATTTGTCGTCATAGTTCCGTTCATTCCACACGTATTGCAGAATTGGTGATTCGGCGGGTTAGGGCAGTTTCTGTATGCATGTCCTTGTTTGCGACAGTTCCAACACTTGTAGCGGAATGCCGGTTTATTGTTCGCAGTGTTTACTTCATAAACAGGACTAGTTCGTGACTTTTGGATCACCCGTATATTATCATTTTGTGTTCCGGTCATGTTGGATACTTTTGATAAATCGGGCTCCAACAGTTGGTTCGGGGGGCACGATTGACGGCGTGCTCTCAGTCGTCCTCGTTCAAGTCGAGAAACTAAGTTTTCAAGTTCGTCAATGGTTCGGGGTTCGTTCAAGCTTATTTGTTCCTGATAATCGGGAAGACAATTAAGTTCAATTGTCTGCATTTGTTCACTATATGCAGGCGGACGCTCCATACGTTTGTATAGACTAAACATTTTTGCGACATAAACAGAAAATGGTTCAGTAGGTCCCTGTTTTCGTTTATTAATTTCTATTTTTAATAAATGGTCATAGTCTGGATCTCTAAAAGATTTGCGTAACGTTTGCACTAGCTCATCCCATGTACGTAATTTATCTCGAGCATAGCGGTAGACTTGCAAGGCTGAGCCTCCAAACAGTCCGGAAGCTGAGTGCAACAAGTCGGTTGTTGTTATACTGTTGTCACGGCGTCGGTCTTCTACATCCTCCAAAAACGTTTCTAAACTATTTCGATCGTCCCCGGTAAACTTTATTCCCCATTTGTACACGGGAATAGCTTTATAGGAACGGACAGCGGGCGTTAGGTCTAAGTTCAATGCACGCAAGCGTGCTGAAAAATCATTAGGTCGGTCAGCAATGTCAATATTTTGTTCAACATTTGGGTCGGGTCGGATTGGCTCAGGCGGTGTTGACGTTGCCTGTGTGGGTTCATCAATCTGCTCTTCTTTCATTTTGAACCCGTGTACGGTCGGTATTGTTACAACAATAGGTCAATCGGATCTTTGTTTTATAAGAATCCTGGTCACGGCACCAGTTGTTACGTTATTATTTTTCTTGTGGGGGTTGGTTGGGTTTTTAAATAAACAGGTTCGAGCGTTAAAGTTTTAACACGTATAATTTAATATATAAAACTCAAATGACAAATTATAACAATACACAAAATATATAATGGAAATAAACAATAGGTTCAAATGGCTAATTTACTTTCATCGGTCAACAGAGTACTTTTAATTAAATACTCCCATCAGTGCAAATAACGATATTATTTGTACGGTCACATTCAATTTTACATAATAATAAAGTTAATGAGTCTAGCGGTCTGAAGGATCCTAAACTCGGGCGGGACTCTAATTATATTTAACTCGAATCTCTAGGTCATTCCTACGTTGTGTTTTTTTATTAGGTCATTATTTATATCCTCGGCACGGTCATTGAATTTAATACGGTCGTTGCGGTCGTGGGTCGATTTACGCTAAGGTCTGGAACAGACGAAATCCCGATCATGATCCAGAACCCTCGCGATGGTCAAGCAGTGTGCTATTAGAAGACACCGGGAAACTTATCGGAGCAGACGACAACACGATCGTACTTCAATAGTTTCCAGATCTTCGGCAAGCGAGCTGAGAATGAATCCACAAAATGCTGGAATAGACGGAACACGATCGTAAACCAGCACTTAAAGGGCTATTCAAAGCTTTCCCCGTTAGACTAGATAGGCCATACTAGAATAGACGGAACACGATCGTAAACTAGCAAGCCACTGAGCCAACAGGGTGGTCACTGAAAGACAAATTTTTATGCGCACTGTTGCTTGACACCAATAAATGTCGAACCGCAGTAGGTACGACCGCTAATCATTTTTAATAAAAATATTAATTAAAAAGGAAATTAATGAGTAGCCATCTATTGGCGGACAGCATAATATTAATTACAAAAATATAAGTTCAATTAGACGCGGCGCTAATACGTACTTAATACCGGTCTCTGCTTAATCATAAACGCGTCTGAACACAATTTCGTGTACCTATTACTGTACACGAATATAAAGCAAACTAGATTTTACCGTGATATTAATATTATTAAATTAATATCGTTACAAGTTTTTTTTTTTGGACTCAAATGAAGCAGGAAGCACGATGTTCACCGGTGGAGGTGATTCAATCGACTGATGCTTTTTATTGTTGACAGCCGCGGTTGTTATCTGAAAAGAGCGAGGGATCAGAGAGAGAGAGAGAGAGAGGGAGGGAGGAGAGAGAAAGAGAGAGAGGGAGGGAGGAGAGAGAAAGAGAGAGAATGGAGGGAACATATGCTTGGTAAATCTAATCAATTTAATTTATTTAATAAAATCGTAATTTAATTAATTAATTTAATATAGCAGCGGGCTGAGGATCCGAACTCAGTTCGTTATGGTTCTCAGTTGTAGTGCAGCGCCTTTAACCGCTCGACCACGAATCGTATTGCGGGAGAGCCTCTTAAAAGTGCATTTGTTTCTAATCTCATCATAATGTGCACATTCTTAACATGTTTTGTCTCGCTGGCATTTTTTAGTTTTTTTTTTATCCCCGTAATATTTATTTGTTTTTCTCGTTTGAGCTATTTTTGTTTATTTTGTTGAATTTAATTTATCTAATAAAATCATTTAATTAATTTAATTTAATATATCGGCGAGCTGTGGATCCGAACTCGGTTCGTTGCGGTCTTAGTTGCAGCGCAGCGCCTTTAACCGCTCGACCACGAATCGTATTGCGAGAGAGTCTCTTAAAAGTGTATTTGTTTTTAATCCCATCATAATGTGCAAATTCTTAACATTTTTGTCTTGCTGACATTTTCAGTTTTTTGTCCCCGTCATATTTATTAGTTTTTTTCACGTTTGAGCTATTTTTGTTATTTGTTGAATTTATTTTCTCTTTATTATTTTTCCTCAATTTTAGTTTCGAAGGAGGTTTGCTCATTCATCCCCATGGTGACCAGCCGGGTTGGGGATTTACCTGTTTTTTTTTTTTTTTGTTTTTGTGTTTTTTTATATCCATTGAGTTCAGTCCATTGTCCTCATCATTGCCTCGGTCATCAACTTTTAATCATTTCAGAAATTTTATTTTTAGTCAATTGTTTCTTTCACTCTCTTCTCCAACTTCTTTATTTGCCATAAGCAATGTTCCTAGGGAATAATCTCGTCGTCTACCTATACACCTTTCTAAATTTGTAAATATCAATGCAGGTTTTTTTGTTTTTCTTGAATCTTGATTTTTTTGTCATTCCATCTTTTTCGCTTTATTATCATTTCTTTCCCACGTGACCTGCCTTTCTTTGCTCTTAAAGAATTGATAGTAGTTTTTTTTCCTAGTCTCCAAAACTTTTTTCTGAAGATCTTCTGTTATATATTTGTATCGTTAAGGTTTCTCTCGCTCTGCAATATTTGCAATTTTTACGCCATGTATTTAGTCCAACCAGAATTGCTCTATTTGATATACTTTGATTTTGCTAGTCTGCGTACGTAATCTATTTCCTCAATTTTACAGTGCACCCTCAGATGGTTATTGATTATCTCATAGACAGTGTTTTTTCGAGTTGAAAATAGTTTTCTCTTTTTTCGTAACTTTCCACTCCATGTATTCTTATGTTTTTTTCCTCCTTTTTTCCCTCTCCCAATTGCCTTTAATGACTTCTTGCTCTTTATTTTTCTCTTCTAACGCAGAAATTTTCTGTTTGTAATTTTTATTCTTTTTCATTCACTTATAAACTTAGGTCATCTATTTTTGGTTCTACTCTCTTGATTGCTTCCAATACCTGCTCCATGTTGTTATTACTTTGTATATTATTATTACGTATCACTTTCTGTATGCCCTTTTTAATAATTTTTCTGATTAACCTATAATGTTATTTGATATCACTGTCTTTTACAATCGTATTATAAAAAACGATCTTTTCTCTCTTTTATTTTTATGTTATATCACTAGTTTATGACAGTTAGCTGACACTTTTAGTAATTTTTTTCTTTTTTTGTAAATTTAATAATATTTTAAATTTTCGGCATGAATTTTATTTAGTACTTTATAAAAACTTACTAAATTTCGTGAATATTACACTTTATTATTATTACCAAGCTTATAACCACTTTATTTGACAATTTACAGGACTGTAAAATAACACGTTCTATATTTTCCAACGTCAGCCATTGTTTTGGAATTTTTTCCTTGTACTAGTATTTCATTAAATAGTCTTGGCAAGAGTGGTACTAGTATTTCGATTCCATGTTTTATTTATTCATTCTTAATTTTATCACTACCGGGGCATTTCTCTTTCTTTAAGTTTTTTTATAGTTAGTCCTGTTTCATGCTTCAGTATTAATTG
This sequence comes from Xanthostigma xanthostigma, assembly GCA_963575645.1. Taxonomy (NCBI): domain Eukaryota; kingdom Metazoa; phylum Arthropoda; class Insecta; order Raphidioptera; family Raphidiidae; genus Xanthostigma; species Xanthostigma xanthostigma. Next base: position 7,267,882 of record OY754474.1, read on the forward strand.
TATATCCTCTGTTTTATCGCTAAAGAAGTCTTTTTTTAGTTTGATCTTTGCTTTTGTACAGATTTCTATAGAAATTGGTAGCCTCCGCCAAAATTTCGTCTCTTTTTCTTTTTTTGGTTATTAGTATTTGTTATTAACAACGGTATCCATATCCTGCCTTGAATTCGTTCCCTTTCGGCCTTTTTAACAGTAGTATTTTGTGTCACAATATCTTCTACCAGTTTTTTTATTATTTTTACGTTGATCACTTCTGATTTCTTTTATCATTACCTTACATAATTCTACGTATTCAACCTTGCTGAGGGAACAATCGTCCTTATGAGGTTTTAATAATTCTCTTTTGTCTATTAGTTTCAGTGTTTCTTCCGACAATTTTGTATAATTTTTATTTTGCTTTGTTATTCCGATTTCTTCTACTGCTTTGTGAATGCAAAACTCGATTTGGTTATATAATTCTTACACTTCTGTTTTTTTTCTCCTTCTATTTAAATTCAAGTTGATTACCTATACATCCAATACATTTTTTTGTTTTTTTTTTTTGTTAACTAGGAAAATATAATCTATTTGATTTTTGTTATTCCATTTGGTACTAGCCAAGTCCAAATTCATTGATGCCTGTTTTTTTAAAAAGTGTGTTTCCTATTATCATCTGATGCGACATAGCGAAGCCAATTAATTTTTTTCCTTCAAAGTTTCTTTCACCATAATGAAAATTTCCCATAACTGCCTCTTCTCATCCTTCTCGCTTTCCTACTTGTCCGTTAAAATCACCCATAACTATTTTTTGTATAGAGTTTTGATCATTCAGTTCCTCACTTAGTGTTTCATAGAATTGGTCTATTTTTTCCTCAGTATATGATAATGTTGGAGCGTACACTTGTATAAATGATGCATTATTTTTTTCATTTATTTTTATCTTTAACGTCGCTATTCTGTCTGTTATTCCTTTAAATTAATCAATTTTATTTGTTAAATGTCGGTTTTACCATGAATCCTACTCCATTTCGACCTTTTGTTTTTCCAAAATGGTAGAATATTAAGCCGTTTCTTCTTTCACTCAAGTGTTCCCAGTTTCTTCTTACGTCTGCTAGTCCTAATATATCCCACTTAACTTGTTTTAAAGCGTTTTCCAGTTCAATTAATCTTTCATTATCTAATAGTATTCTAACATTTAATATGCATATTCTTAGCTTTTTTTTGTCTTTTCGTCATTTTTATTTTTTTTTTTCCCCGTCATATTCATTAGTTTTTTCACGTTTGTGCTATTTTTGTTATATTCTGTTGAATTTATTTTGTCTTTATTATTTTCCTTCAATTTTAGTTTCGCACTGCTTCGAGAAGGGTTTGGTCATTTATCCCCACGATGACCAGCCGGGTCAGGGATTTACCTTTTTTTTTTTTTTTTTTTTGTTTTTTTGTGTTTTTTTTTTTATATCCATTGAGTTCAGTCGATTGTCATCATCAATGCCCCACTCGTCAACTTTTAATCTTTTTTCAGAAATTTTATTTTTTAGTCAAGATTTCTATAGAAATTGGTAGCCTCCGCCAAAATTTCATATCTTTCTTCTTTTTTTGGTTATTAGTATTTGTTATTAACAACGGTATCCATACCCTGCCTTGAATTCGTACCCTTTCGACCTTTTAACAGCAGTATTTTGTGTCACAATATCTTCTACCAGTTTTTTTTTTTTTATTATTTTTACGTTGATCACCTCTGATTTCTTTTATCATTACCTTACATAATTCTGCGTATTCAACCTTGTTGAGGGAACAATCGTCCTTATGAGGTTTTTATAGTTCTCTTTTGTCTATTAGTTTCAGTGTTTCTTCCGACAATTTTGTATAATTTTTATTTTGCTTTGTTATTCCGGTTTCTTCTACTGCTTTGTGAATACAAAACTCGATTTGGTTATATAATTCTACACTTCTGTTTTTTTTCTTCTATATATTTTTTTAAGTTTTTATTCATAATTATCTGCTATTTCTTTGTTAAATGAGTTAAAGTTTTTATTGAATTTATCATTTCTGTACAATTTATTCGAATTAATTAATAGTATCGCTCTCAACAATCTGCGGTCAGAGTTAAATTTAAATTGATTACCTATGCATCCAATACATTTTCTGTTTTTTTTTTTTTGTTAACTAGGAAATAATCTATTTGATTTTTGTTATTCCATTTGGTACTAGCCAAGTCCATTTCATTGATGCCTGTTTTTTTAAAAAGTGTGTTTCCTATTGTCATCTGATGCGACACAGCGAAGTCAATTAATTTTTGTTCTCCCAAAGTTTCTTTTACCATAATGAAAATTTCACATATCTGCCTCTTCTCATCCTTCTCGCTTTCCTACTTGTCCGTTAAAATCACCCATAACTATTTTTAGTATAGAGTTCCTCACTTAGTGTTTCATAGAATTGGTCTATTTCTTCCTCAGTATATGATGATGTTGGAGCGTATACTTGTATAAATGATGCAGTATTTTTTTCGTTTATTTTTATCTTTAACGTCGCTATTCTATCTGTTATTCCTTTAAATTCATCAATTTTATTTGTTAAATGTCGGTTTTACCATGAATCCTACTCCATTTCGACCTTTTATTTTTCCAAATGGTAGAATATTACGCCGTTTCTTCTTTCACTCAAGTGTTCCCAGTTTCTTCTCACGTCTGCTAGTCCTAATATATCCCAATTAACTTGTTTTAATGCGTTTTCCAGTTCAATTAATCTATCATTATCTAATAGTATTCTAACATTTAATGTGCATATTCTTAACTTTTTTCTTGTCCAGTTGACATTTTTATTTTTGTTCCCGTCATATTTATTAGTTTTTTTTTTCACGTTTGAGCTATTTTCGTTATATTTTGTTGGATTTATTTTGTCTTTATTATTTTCCTTCAATTTTAGTTTCACACTGCTTCGAGGAGGGTTTGGTCATTTATCTTCACAATGACCAGCCGGGTCAGGGATTTATCTATTTTTATTGTTTTTTTTTGTGTTTTTTTTATATCCATTGAGTTCAGTCGATTGTCATCATCAATGCCCCACTCGTCAACTTTTAATCTTTTTTCAGAAATTTTATTTTTTAGTCATGATTTCTATAGAAATTGGTAGCCTCCGCCAAAATTTCATATCTTTTTTCTTTTTGGTTATTAGTATTTGTTATTAACAACGGTATTCATGTCCTGCCTTGAATTCGTTCCCTTTCGGCCTTTTTAACAGCATTATTTTATGTCACAATATCTTCTACCAGTTTTTTTAATTATTTTTACGTTGATCACTTCTGATTTCTTCTATCATTACCTTACATAATTCTGCGTATTCAACCTTGTTGAGGGAATAATCATCCTTATGAGGTTTTAATAATTATCTTTTTGTCTATTAGTTTTAGTGTTTTTTTCGACAATTTTGTATAATTTTTATTTTGTTTTGTTGTTCCGGTTTCTTGTACTGCTTTGTGAATACAAAACTCGATTTGATTCTATAATTCTAACACTTCTGTTTTTTCTTTACAATCATTTTCTTTTATATATTTTTTAAGTTTTTATTCATAATTATCTGCTATTTCTTTGTTCAATGAGTTAAAGTTTTTATTGAATTTATCATTTCTGTACAATTTATTCGAATTAATTAATAGTGTCGCTCTCAACAATCTGCGGTCTGAGTTAAATTTAAATTGATTACCTATACATCCAATACATTTTTTTGTTTTTTTTTTTTTTTTTGTTAACTAGGAAATAATCTATTTGATTTTTGTTATTCCATTTGGTACTAGCCAAGTCCATTTCTTTGATGCTTGTTTTTTTTAAAAAGTGTGTTTCCTATTATCATCTGATAGGACACAGCGAAGCCAATTAATTTTATTCCTCCAAAGTTTCTTTTACCATAATTAAAATTTCCCATAACTGCCTCATCTCATTCTACTTGTCCGTTAAAATCACCCATAACTATTTTTTGTATAGAGTTTTGATCATTCAGCTCCTCACTTAGTGTTTCATAGAATTGGTCTATTTTTTCCTCAGTATATGATGATGTTGGAGCGTATACTTGTATAAATGATGCATTATTTTTTTCATTTATTTTTATCTTTAACGTCGCTATTCTGTCTGTTATTCCTTTAAATTCATCAATTTTATTTGTTAAATGTTGGTTTTACCATGAATCCTACTCCATTTCGACCTTTTGTTTTTCTAAAATGGTAGAATATTAAGCCGTTTCTTCTATCACTCAAGTGTTCCCAGATCTTCTTACGTCTGCTAGTCCTAATATATCCCACTTGTTTTAAAGCGTTTTCCAGTTCAATTAATCTATCATTATCTAATAGTATTCTAACATTTAATGTGCATATTCTTAGCTTTTTTTGTCTTGTTGTCATTTTTATTTTTTTATCCCCGTCATATTCATTAGTTTTTTCACGTTTGTGCTATTTTTGTTATATTTTGTTGAATTTATTTTGTCTTCATTATTTTCCTTCAATTATAGTTTCACACTGTTTCGAGGAGGGTTTGGTCATTTATCCCATGGTGACCAGTGGAGTTGGGGATTTACCTGTTTTTTCTTTTGTTTTTTGTGTTTTTATATCCATTGTTGAGCTATTTTCATTATCTTTTATTGAATTTATTTTGTCTTTATTATTTTCCTTCAATTTTAGTTTCGTACTGTTTCGAGGAGGGTTTAATCATTTATCCCACGGTGACCAGTGGAGTTGGGGATTTACCTGTTTTTTTTTTTGTTTTTTGTGTTTTTTATATCCATTGAGTTCAGTCAATTGTCCTCATCATTGCCTTGATCATCAACTTTTATTCGTTTCAGAAATTTTATTTTTAGTCAATTGCTTCTTTAACTCTCTTCTCCAATTCTTTATTTGCCATAAACGACGTTCCTAGGGAATTTACTCGTCGTCTACCTTTATACCTTTCTAAATTTGTAAATATCAATGCAGTTTTGTTTTTTTTTTCTTGAATCTTGATTTTTTTGTCAGTTTTGTTTTGTCTAGCTCTTCCTCAGAACCTTCTAATCGTTTTCTTTTTTGTCTCTGATTCCATTTCTGCTTTATCTTTTTTTGCTTTATTATCATTTCATTCCCATTAACATAGATTTCATCATGTTTAAAGAATGCCACATAACCTGCCTTTCTCTGCTCTCCCAATTATCATTAATGACCTCTTGCTCTTTATTTTTCTCTTCTAGCACAGAAATTTTTCTACTTTTTCATTCACTCGTAAACTTAGGTTATCTATTTTTTTGATTCTACTCTGTTGTTTGCTCCCAATATCTACTCCACGCTGTTATTACTTTTTATATTATTATTGTATAAAACACTCTGTTTATCTTTTTAATAATTTGTCTGATTATCCTATAATGTTATTTGATATCACTGTCTTTTACCATCGTATTATAAAAACGATCTTTTCTCTCCTTTATTTTTTATGTTATATCACTAGTTCATGACAGCTAGCTAATACTTTTAGTAGTTTTATTATTAACGGTGGAGGATTTATACGTGTCAGCATATATGACTATATTATATATGTGACACATTGCAGATTGCACTTTTATCATTATATTGTAATCTGAGAATATCCGGTGATAAGAAAACGGACTGAATCTGATGACAATGAATTAGAGATGAAAATACATTCATGTAATAAACGACTTTGAATCAACAACTAAACTGGGGAGTGCAAATCTCCATTTTGGTTAATTAGTATTAATTTTTTTGTAAAACAATGTAATAATTAATAAATGAAACAATAACTCCATGAAACTCACCTTAAAATAAAATCTCTTTTTTCTTTTATTTACTAGCTTTTTTAGTCTGACTTTGCCTGGGGGGTAGATTTTGGGTTGAAATAATCAAGAGCAACAAATCTCTTCGGGGGGGAAATTGGCTTTTAAACAGTTAAATAATTTTTCAAATCAGTTCAGTAGTTCCGGTGCTAATGACCTTATCACTGAACCCCTATTAAAATTAAAAAAAAGAAAAAATCATAAAAAAACAGTTAGACCACACACACACACACACACACACACACACACACACACCCACACACCCACACACACACACACACACACACACACACACACACACACACACACACATGCACAGCACACGTTGACACCAATTTAACATATATAACACAATAAATGTGGATGGATGGTCTTAAAACCGGCGTTTGTAAACTACTTTCTCTCTCCTCCCTCCCTCTCTCTCTTTCTCTCTCCTCCCTCCCTCTCTCTCTTTCTCTCTCCTCCCTCCCTCTCTCTCTCTCTCTCTCTCTGATCCCTCGCTCTTTTCAGATAACAACCGCTGTCAACAATAAAAAGCATCAGTCGATTGAATCACCTCCACCGGTGAACATCGTGCTTCCTGCTTCATTTGAGTCCAAAAAAAAAAACTGATGTACTTTAAAATTCGAAAGGGGTGGAAATGTTAAGGGTTGCTGCCACCCCCCTACTTGAATACCATCGTTGAACTCGTCTCAGATCCCCGATTAATTTGAGTCCAAACTTGATATGTCTAACCTTAAAATTCGAGAAATTATACACAAATCTATAAAAGTGGAGGGGGTAAAAAAGCCTTGATTTCAGTTCGCGGGAGGGAACCCTTTTATGGAGGCGCCAGAACCATCCAAAATAACCTACTAATCCAATATACCATTAGTTATCTTTTGGTTCATGTTGAAATTAGGAATGTTACGGAGGTGGTTTTATCGGAACCGAAGTCGGAGTCGGAGTTTTTAAATTTGGTTTTTCGGAGTCGGAACCGGAATCGGAGATGGTGGCAGAAGAAAGATGTGTTAAGGGCAGGCAATAAAATAATATAGTACAAACACTACAAACATTAAGCAGTCAGCCTCTTAAATTTCAATTAAAAAATAATAAATATAGGTGTCACAAATAAAAATAATCTCATTTTTATAACAGTTAGCAAATTAAATCAAATTAATTGACTCCAGAAGTAGCAAATTATATTTAATAAACAATAGCTATTAAATAACCTTTCCCTTTATTTCTAGATAAACTTGACCATAAAAATTATTTTTTGACATTTTCACCTCCCGTATCTCCCTTATTAATAAATCTAAAAAAAAAAATTTACGGCATTCTGTAGAAAATTTAATCAGCTTTATTTTTTATAAAAGGTTCTCTTTTATAAAACGCATGTTTTTTTAGAGAATCACGAAGAACCAAAAAATGGGACCTATTTGCTCCCTTCCCACCCAAAGCAAGTGCCCCCCCGCTGGGGACTTTTAATATGTTATATCTGGGTATCACCCCTATCATTTGAAATAATAACCCAGACTACACAATTTATTGTTTTTATTTTTCCTTCGTTGACTGGATTATTACGTTTATTTTCATTACTGCACAATGGCCGAGCTTTTAGGAATTTTCATTGAAATAAATAAAATTATCGACCAATTTTTTTCAGACTATATATTGACAAAAAATAAAATTATTAATCAATAATACAAAATATGATGTTTCGATCTGGGTTTAGTTCTTCTCCAGAAATATCTAAAAATATTGTTACGTTATTATTTTTCTTGTGGGGGTTGGTTGGGTTTTTAAATAAACAGGTTCGAGCGTTAAAGTTTTAACACGTATAATTTAATATATAAAACTCAAATGACAAATTATAACAATACACAAAATATATAATGGAAATAAACAATAGGTTCAAATGGCTAATTTACTTTCATCGGTCAACAGAGTACTTTTAATTAAATACTCCCATCAGTGCAAATAACGATATTATTTGTACGGTCACATTCAATTTCACATAATAATAAAGTTAATGAGTCTAGCGGTCTGAAGGATCCTAAACTCGGGCGGGACTCTAATTATATTTAACTCGAATCTCTAGGTCATTCCTACGTTGTGTTTTTTTATTAGGTCATTATTTATATCCTCGGCACGGTCATTGAATTTAATACGGTCGTTGCGGTCGTGGGTCGATTTACGCTAAGGTCTGGAACAGACGAAATCCCGATCATGATCCAGAACCCTCGCGATGGTCAAGCAGTGTGCTATTAGAAGACACCGGGAAACTTATCGGAGCAGACGACAACACGATCGTACTTCAATAGTTTCCAGATCTTCGGCAAGCGAACTGAGAATGAATCCACAAAATGCTGGAATAGACGGAACACGATCGTAACCCAGCACTTAAAGGGCTATTCAAAGCTTTCCCCGTTAGACTAGATAGGCCATACTAGAATAGACGGAACACGATCGTAAACTAGCAAGCCACTGAGCCAACAGAGCGGTCACTGAAAGACAAATTTTTATGCGCACTGTTGCTTGACACCAATAAATGTCGAACCGCAGTAGGTACGACCGCTAATCATTTTTAATAAAAATATTAATTAAAAAGGAAATTAATGAGTAGCCATCTATTGGCGGACAGCATAATATTAATTACAAAAATATAAGTTCGATTAGACGCGGCGCTAATACGTACTCAATACCGGTCTCTGCTTAATCATAAACGCGTCTGAACACAATTTCGTGTACCTATTACTGTACACGAATATAAAGCAAACTAGATTTTACCGTGATATTAATATTATTAAATTAATATCGTTACACTCCTCCGGCCCGTGTAAAAATACGCGATTATAAGGTCATAGTTATGTGCACCAATGGTCATAAACTTAAATGTAAAACAAAAATTGTACTTAGGGCAATCATTTGATCAATTTTCAATATTATTCACTATCGTTCATATGACTAAATATCAAAAATACAAAACAAAATATTTCACTTCAACGTTTCAAATAAACGTAAATAATCACAGTTCAATGTCCTTAATACTACTATCAACGTTCAAACATTTATCTTATCTCTAAATATGGTCCAAATTATTAATAGTTACAAAAGGTCTGCATTAATAATTTTCAAATACGGGCAAAATAATGAAAGTTCAAAACTTCTGTATTCATCAATACAGTCAAATTTCAAAAAGGTCAATATTGTATTCTAATATCATAAACACGGTCAAAAATCATTAAACTGAATATTGTGTAATATGATATATTTAATACGGTCAAAAATCATTAACATGAACATTGTGCTATGATATATTTAATACGGTCAAAAATCATTAATATGAATATTGTATTAGAATATATCCAACACGGGCAAAGTTAAAAAAAAATTAATACTATGTCGTGATTTATTTAATACGGTCAAAAATCATTAATATGAATATTGTATTAAAATATATCAAACATAGTTGAAATTCAACATTTCAATAATCTACAACAAAAAAAAGGTATCGTGATATTTCAAAATGCGGTCAATGTTCTAAATGTTAATATTGCATTAGGAAATAATCACTATTTATCAAAAAAAAACAAAAGTTCACATACCAAACACTTTAGCTTACTCAGCACAAAACCTTAGTCCACTACTTTACACACACTGGGGACAACGCGTCCCATACGGATTTGTCCGTTGGCGGCCTTCGTGAAACGAATCACGCGTCCATCGGGCAGTACGGTCTTCCTCCTACATCGTCTCTTCAAGGCTGGAGTCCAGGTGGGCAGCGGCGGCACATACGGTCGCGACGTTGGTGGCGTTGACACTGGCGTTATAGCTGGTTTTAAAGGTGCTGGAGGTTTTATTGGTGGTGGTGGTGTCGATTTGGCGGCTGGCGTTATAGTCACCGGAGGCCTCAGTAAAGCCTCTGGAACCGGCGGCGGGATCACACGTCGACGCCTCTTAGGGGGTGAGAGGGTCAATTGGATCAACCTCCACGGTAGTAGCTCCAGGGGTGAACGATCCTCTACTCCTCGCGTTGGCGGCGTTTCGGGGAAGCGTTCCTGCGGTGTTTTGTTGAAGGAGTTGATAGAAGGGCACGGCGATAGTGTCGGCGGCGTATCGGGTATGCGCTGTTCATCTTCGAAGGTCGGTACGTCGTCGATGTCCAAGAAGTCCATTTTCAACTGAATGAGACTGCTGTTATCGCCGGTCTTTTTATAGTCGATGTTACATAAATAATTTTGATCTTAGGTTACGCAATTGCGTAATTCATTTTAGTTATTCGTTTGATTAGTTAAACGTTTTTAAATCACTAATATGCCATATTCCAATGCTTTTACCGTCCATTTTTGCTAGCTCATAAATTATTGGCGAAATTTTCCTCTTGATGGAAAACGGGCCCTCGTACCGGGGAGCTAATTTGGCGGCATATCCCTGCGTAGCATTGGATAGTGCGTATTTCCTTTTCAGAACTCGGTCTCCTATATTGTACTCATTTGTCCGGCGGCGCAAATTATATCGGACGGCGCTGTCTTGATGAGCCTTTTGCAAGCGATCTTTTACTTCAGTGAAAAGATGTATCAGTTCCGAGACGTGGTCGTTTGTTGTATCGGGAGCGACGTTTTGATATTCACTGGCGTGAATTTTTAGTTCGCGCCCATAATTCAGATAAGCAGGGGTGTAGTTGGTGACATCGCTTCGCGCAGTTCGCAACGCAAAGCCAAGCTCGGCTATGTTAGCGTCCCACTCGTTGTGTTTGTCGGTCACATATGCGCGTAGCATATTGTTTATAGTCAAGTTCGTGCGCTCGGTAGGATTCGCTTGCGAATGTCGACGGGCATTTAATAACGCCTTTACCCCAAATTTTGCTAATAATTCGCGTACATTTTTCCCGGTAAATTCGGCTCCATTATCAGAGATTAGAAACTCGGGAACACCATATATCATAAAAACTGAGTCGTTCAAGTGTTGAGCGACTAATTTTGACGTGGCGGCCCGAAGCGGGAATAACAAGACAAATTTTGTATGCGTGTCCTGAACAACCAGTAGGTATCTACGACCCCTTTTCGATCGAGGAAAAGGGCCCATCAGGTCAGCACTGATCGTTCTCCAGGGCACATCTGCGGTCCGGTCTTGTCCCATTAATCCTTGGGGCGCTTTATTATCAGGTTTTGTTTGTTGACATACACTGCAGTCATGTACGTATCGTGCTACGTCAACGATCATTTTCGGCCAATAATAACTTCGTTTTATTCGGTCGTATGTTTTGGCGACACCTAAGTGTCCGGCGGTCGGTTCATCGTGAAACTGTTTGAGTATTTCGGGTCGTAATTTATTGGGCACCACTAATTTCCATTCATACGCAGGATTTGGAAAGTGGTGTCGGTCGGTGATTTTTTTATAAATCTTGTTGTCGTGAATTTTCCATCGTGGATAATCATCAGGGTTGGCTTCAATATTTTCGGTCATTTTATTATACCAGCGGTCATGTAACTGTTCCGGAAAAGTGATAACATCAATCGGTACAGTATCGTTCAGAGGTTCACGCAACGCATCATTTCTAGCGTTGTCTTTTCTTTTTCTGTACTTTTTGTTCCTCAACTTTTCTTTGGGCGTGATGGTCGTTATGGTCGTTACATGGTCAGTGTTCGGAGAAAATGTCCAAGTTCCTCTACTCATATCGGGCACTATCTGCATAGCGGTCCAAAAATCAATGCCGAGAATTAAATCTTGCGGTAATTCGGGCACTAATAGGACAGTAATACGGCGTGTTCGGTCAGATACGGTCATTAACACACTCATTTCTTCTTCAACAGAGTACGTGGTTCCATCAGCGTTCTGAATTTTTTTGTTTACTGAAGGTCGAGGGCGGTATCCCCGTTCAGCGAGTAGCAATCTTCCTCTCGGTCCGGTCATCGTTCGGCTAGCTCCTGAATCTAATAATCCGGGTAACTCTCTTCCTCTAATGGTCACAAATAAATACGGTCGGGCATCTCCTGGCATTTTTGAAATCACGTTCTGTTCAGCGGTCGGTGCAGATTGTTTTAAGGTCGGTCTAGAGGAATACAGGCGAGGTTTACGACCTGTTAACGTGCCTGTCGGTCGTTTCCCTGTGTCTGTCGACAGCGAGGACAATTTGTCGTCATAGTTCCGTTCATTCCACACGTATTGCAGAATTGGTGATTCGGCGGGTTAGGGCAGTTTCTGTATGCATGTCCTTGTTTGCGACAGTTCCAACACTTGTAGCGGAATGCCGGTTTATTGTTCGCAGTGTTTACTTCATAAACAGGACTAGTTCGTGACTTTTGGGTCACCCGTATATTATCATTTTGTGTTCCGGTCATGTTGGATACTTTTGATAAATCGGGCTCCAACAGTTGGTTCGGGGGGCACGATTGACGGCGTGCTCTCAGTCGTCCTCGTTCAAGTCGAGAAACTAAGTTTTCAAGTTCGTCAATGGTTCGGGGTTCGTTCACGCTTATTTGTTCCTGATAATCGGGAAGACAATTAAGTTCAATTGTCTGCATTTGTTCACTATATGCAGGCGGACGCTCCATACGTTTGTATAGACTAAACATTTTTGCGACATAAACAGAAAATGGTTCAGTAGGTCCCTGTTTTCGTTTATTAATTTCTATTTTTAATAAATGGTCATAGTCTGGATCTCTAAAAGATTTGCGTAACGTTTGCACTAGCTCATCCCATGTACGTAATTTATCTCGAGCATAGCGGTAGACTTGTAAGGCTGGGCCTCCAAACAGTCCGGAAGCTGAGTGCAACAAGTCGGTTGTTGTTATACTGTTGTCACGGCGTCGGTCTTCTACATCCTCCAAAAACGTTTCTAAACTATTTCGATCGTCCCCGGTACTTTATTCCCCATTTGTACACAGGAATAGCTTTATAGGAACGGACAGCGGGCGTTAGGTCTAAGTTCAATGCACGCAAGCGTGCTGAAAAATCATTAGGTCGGTCAGCAATGTCAATATTTTGTTCAACATTTGGGTCGGGTCGGATTGGCTCAGGCGGTGTTGACGTTGCCTGTGTGGGTTCATCAATCTGTTCTTCTTCTTGAAGGGTGGATTGTCTAGGAAGGTCAGGTCGGATAACAAGTAGATCTAGTTCTTCTTGAAGTCGTAAAATTTGTTCTAATAATTGCAGCCGTCTATTTTGATGTTCATCTGCGGTGATGAGATTTAGCCGGTTGCTAATATGCCAGATTTTTGTGGCAATTTTCTTTAAGGTTCCTACATTTGCTTCGGTCCTGAACATTTCTTGAATTTCTTGAATTTTGGTTTCACACGTACCAAATTCATTATCACATTCGTCGTTCGTCAGCGTTCGGCTTAGATTAGCGCCTGTTTGGCCTAATCGTAATAAATGGCGCAACTTTTTACGTAAGTCCCCCACTGTAATATCAGGGTCTGTTTTAATACCTCTAGCGGTTACCTCCCATAGTAGTTCGTCTCGTGAAAGTCTGTCAACGTCCATTTTGAACCCGTGTACGGTCGGTATTGTTACAACAATAGGTCAATCGGATCTTTGTTTTATAAGAATCCTGGTCACTACGGCACCAGTTGTTACGTTGTTATTTTTCTTGTGGGGGTTGGTTGGGTTTTTAAATAAACAGGTTCGAGCGTTAAAGTTTTAACACGTATAATTTAATATATAAAACTCAAATGACAAATTATAACAATACACAAAATATATAATGGAAATAAACAATAGGTTCAAATGGCTAATTTACTTTCATCGGTCAACAGAGTACTTTTAATTAAATACTCCCATCAGTGCAAATAACGATATTATTTGTACGGTCACATTCAATTTCACATAATAATAAAGTTAATGAGTCTAGCGGTCTGAAGGATCCTAAACTCGGGCGGGACTCTAATTATATTTAACTCGAATCTCTAGGTCATTCCTACGTTGTGTTTTTTTATTAGGTCATTATTTATATCCTCGGCACGGTCATTGAATTTAATACGGTCGTTGCGGTCGTGGGTCGATTTACGCTAAGGTCTGGAACAGACGAAATCCCGATCATGATCCAGAACCCTCGCGATGGTCAAGCAGTGTGCTATTAGAAGACACCGGGAAACTTATCGGAGCAGACGACAACACGATCGTACTTCAATAGTTTCCAGATCTTCGGCAAGCGAACTGAGAATGAATCCACAAAATGCTGGAATAGACGGAACACGATCGTAAACCAGCACTTAAAGGGCTATTCAAAGCTTTCCCCGTTAGACTAGATAGGCCATACTAGAATAGACGGAACACGATCGTAAACTAGCAAGCCACTGAGCCAACAGAGCGGTCACTGAAAGACAAATTTTTATGCGCACTGTTGCTTGACACCAATAAATGTCGAACCGCAGTAGGTACGACCGCTAATCATTTTTAATAAAAATATTAATTAAAAAGGAAATTAATGAGTAGCCATCTATTGGCGGACAGCATAATATTAATTACAAAAATATAAGTTCGATTAGACGCGGCGCTAATACGTACTCAATACCGGTCTCTGCTTAATCATAAACGCGTCTGAACACAATTTCGTGTACCTATTACTGTACACGAATATAAAGCAAACTAGATTTTACCGTGATATTAATATTATTAAATTAATATCGTTACAATATAAAAAAATAATTAGTAAAATCTACTTATTTTATAATAAAATATAATAAATAGTAATGAAATTAAGCAAAACAGAAAACTTTTGAACTTTTTACTGATGCTTAAACTAAAGGATTTACACGATGAAGAGTCGATGATTAAAAAACACAAGAAATTAGACGGCACAGTATTTGGAGCTGATGTGCCACGAAAAAAAGGAAAATATATTAAACGGAAGAGTGCAGAGCATTGCAAACCACGTGGATCGTTCAGCCAAATCCACAGAGCGAACAAAAGGAAGTACGACAGAAGTGAAGAACACGACGACCACCATTTGCGAAAACGGAAAGGCGTGATTCGATGGAATGAAGACAAGTTTTTTTTGTTTACACATTGTTGTTATAATATCATTAATTATGGTTTTTGTTCTCGTTCATGTTATTAACGTAGCAAAAAGTTTGAAAAATTAATATAATATTATTATTTAAACTGTCCAAGTATCTGAAAATCTGTAATTTATAAATATCATTAATGTTTGATTGACAAGTACAGCAGAATATGTGTTTTCTACTTGTTATTAATTTATAAGTATTGCAATTGTTTGTTTACTTATATTCATATTTTTATTTTGTTTGTATGTTTGTTTGACAAATATATTGCAATAAATTTTATTTTGATTTTATGCTGTTTTTTTTTTTTTTTCAATTCACAATATTCATGAGAATTTATTAGACAATAATTCAAATCTGTAGCTACTTAAAAATGAAATAAGATTTATTTTAGCACTTTTATTTGAAAAAATAAACTATTTTCTGTATCATAGACGCGTAACCCTAAAAAGATATGTAGTGCTAAAAATATATATTTACCGAATGGTAAGAACATAAATAATTGAATGGTCAATTTATAGTTTGAATGAATATTTTTTTATAAGGGCACATTGTATTTTTGTTGATATTAGGCGATCATGATAGCCGCAATTTCCTTTTAACATCCAAATACTTACAGGGAAGATGTACGTCTTTTGGTGCGAATAACGTAAGATGTAAAAATTGTATCTCTGTGAGTAATGAGTATTGGTGGTGGGTTGCAGAAAAGTTTGTAAGAAAATCTGGTTTGATAATAACAGATATTGAAAAATTTTACAATATCTTTTAGTTTTGAGGTCTCCAGAATAAAAAAAAAAACATATTTTCGGAAAAAGTCTGTACGTCTGTTAGTTTGTGAGGGTGGTAAGTATGCAAATATGAAGAGCCCTCTTATTTTTGGGAAAAATCGGTGCATGCGCAGAAGAGATATTATATGTTATAACGGTGTTTTTTATATGATAATGGCATACTTTTCATAACGGCTTATTATTCAATTTATTTTTTCAAGAAAGTTTTGATAAGAAAATATTATTCTAAACGTTATAGTTTCGTAATTATTTTGAAAATAAAAAATCTGCTGTTTGGTAGATCTGAGAGAAATAGGCTAGTTAAGCATGCTATGATTCATTTTTACGTGGCGTGGAACATATTATGTAGGTAACCATGGCAACGAATAGCAAATATCATATTGAATACTAACCATTACCCGCGTCACCTCACGCGTTATCAGAAATTTTATTTTCTTTATTATACAATATCAATTGTCTACATTTTGAAGTTGGAATGGTCCCGTCGCTCAATTGGTTGGATTTTTTTTCTCTAAGAATCTTGTTTTAAATCAACTCATTTTTAATGCCAACTTAAAAAAAAACTAGAAGATAATTAATGACTATTTTTTTCAGATTTATCCGGAGCAGTTTTTTAAAACTAAACTAATTTGTGGACCGTCGTATCGTCTGACAGGTCCAAGAACATTTTATTATAAGAGAAATTATAAATGGGTAATTTTTGTACAATTAAAATAGTTTTATCTTCAGTCATTTAGAAGAAAGTGCCCTGAAAGCAAACGCGACATCCTAAATCACCAAAATAAATAAACGCTTGATGGCTGACCCTAAAATTGCTTTGGCACTTTACAAATACCATGGAAATATTATAGTTGAAGAGACGGTGACAGAAATGGGCAAGGAGCACTTGGTGGCAGAAACGCTCTCTTTCGTGTAGTCTGAGTCCCACTCTACAAGTCCGCTTAGTGGAGTAGGGGTCTGACGCGTTGCGAAACGACGCTAGGGCTCCTAAAAAAACGGCAAAACTCAAAGTTACTCTACTAAATGGCAGAAAATTACTGAAAGGCATCTGGGGGGTACTCTTAATTGCATAAAATATATTTTCTGCCAAGTTAGCCCCTGCAGAGACTGGCTTTTTAATTTTAAATTAAATTTACCCCTATTTAGCCACCCCCCAAAACTCAATAACAATAAAAATAATGCCATACGCTGCATAAAATTGTTATTTTCATAGTTTTGGGGGGTGGCTAAATAGGGGTAAATTTAATCGAAATCGGATGGCATTGATACACACTATTATTTGTACTTAGGACAGTATAAATTTCGAATGCCATCCGATTTGAACAATGTTTAGTGTGTTTTTTTTACTTATTGTTGAAAAAATCGAAAAAAAGGGTTTTTCGGCGACTTTGAGGGGTTGTTTCTCCGAAACTGCCCATCAGGATCGGATGGCAATTTTTTTCCAACGTTTGGTGGTGTCAATAAGTACGCTCACTAATTTTGAAGCGGTTGCCTTTTCAGTTTTTTTTTTTATTTTTTTTTTATTCGCTAGTGCAAAAACGGCCCGCGTGGTTCGGATGGCAACAAAAAATTATTATATAATTAGGGTATTTCCTTCAATGCAACCGCATTTTTATCCGGTTGCCTTTTCAAACATTTTTCGATTTTGCCCCACCCCCATATCGCCTCCCCCGTCCATTTGGGGTCACTTTGGCCGCTACCAGGTAGTACAATCAATCTGGCGAAAAAAAATCATTTCGTATCAAAAACACCCAAAAAGGTGAAACTTGGTGAGTCGTTAGAGAATGATGAAAAAAAGGTTACCTGGCAATGGTCACCTGGTACCTGTTCAAATAGTCAAAAAAAACTCAAAAATATTTTGAAATGCATTTTTCTCGAAAACTATCCATTTTACAGAAAAATTTATTGAACAAAAAATGTAGAGGGCATCGTTATCTACAAATAATGTCATTGGTGCTATGTTGTACAACAAAAAATGTGCGCAGTAGGTGGCGCTAAAGTGCCAAAAAAAGTGTTTTTCCACTTTTTTGCCCTGAAATTTTCATTTTTCAGTTACGATTCAAATGGAAAAATTGTTCCTTTTTATTTTATAAACAACTTTTATTTCAACATTTTTTTCATACAACTTACTTTTCATAAAACTTATTTTCACTTCAACAAGCTGCAGCTCTGAAACGGTAAGTTGTATGAAAAAAATGTTGAAATAAAAGTTGTTTATAAAATAAAATGGAACAATTTTTCCATTTGAATCGTCACTGAAAAATGAAAATTTCAGGGCAAAAAAGTGGAAAAAGTCTTTTTTTGGCACTTAAGCGCCACCTACTGCGCACATTTTTTGTTGTACAACATAGCACCAATGACATTAATTGTAGATAACGATGCCTTCTACATTTTTTGTTCAATAAATTTTTCTGTAAAATGGATAGTTTTCGAGAAAAATGCATTTCAAAATATTTTTGAGTTTTTTTTGACTATTTGAACAGGTATTTGAACAGGTACCAGGTGGCCATTGCCAGGTAACCTTTTTTTCATCATTCTCTAACGACTCACCAAGTTTCACCTTTTTGGTTGGTTTTGTTGAGGTTTTTGCCAGATTGACTGTACTAAGGGGGTTCTGTACCACTCATAGGCCCAGATTACCACTCGCCATCCGGTTGCCTCTCCGACACCGGATTGACGTGCCATTGCTTTGAATATTACACAAGATAGATTGATAAAAGTCTTTATTCAAAAATACACGACATGTTTCGACAACATGGTTGTCATCATCAGGTGATAATTTAAAAAACTTGTCGATATATGTAAAAGATTATAGAAAATTAAAAGATTATTAAGATCATAGATGTGTTTCACGGAGCAAAACATAATACACTAGCAAGAATAAAAATGAATACATTAAAAAATATTAACTATTGAAAGTAATAAATTAAAACACAATATTTTCTGCCAATTTATTCCCTGCAGAGACTTTCAAAATCCTTTATAAAAATCGAAAAAAACGTCAAAAAAATTAAAGATAAATTGAATTTGAAGTAGAAACTTGACGGAATGGTTGATTGTGGACCCGGAATACGAGAAAAAATGTTCGTGGCTCCAAGTGACCTCACTTCCTTTCGATGATTCTTCAAAATTTGCGCAGGCAAAAATTCGCAAAGCCCTTGCTTGGTGGCAGAAATTCTTATCAGGCCAAATCTGCCAATTTTGTCACTGCTAAATAACAATCTGCCAATTTAATATGCTTGTCAATAAATAAAATTATCGACCAATTTTTCAGACAATATATTAACAAACAATATAAAATTAATACATTAACGTTTCAATCCGGATTTGGATCTTCTTCAGAATTGATCTAAAAATAAAAAAATAATTAATATTTAAATATAAATCGCTATTTAAAGAATTTTTTCAAAATTAATTATGAAATTCAAAATAATGAAAAAATAATAACAAACAATTTTTTATTAAGTAGTCATGGAAATAATAATTTGTAAGTACCTACAAAAGAAAGAAAAATTAATAAAACAAAAATTATTTCAATATAATATTATATATATTACTTAAATTTTCTGTATGTAATTGAGCAGAGAATTTTTATTTGGTTTTATATGTAACATTTCCGAAATATTTCTTTTAAAAAAATTAGTTTCATTATCTAAAATTTTAATATTATCCCAATTAATTTTGTGGTCAAGTTCTAATTTGTGTTTAGTTATTACATTATGTTTGTCAGGGATTAATTTGTGATTATTTTGATGCTCTTTTATTCGTGTTTTAAGAGCTCTTTTTGTTTGACCAATATAATTCTTAGCACAATTTTCACAATTAATTTTATATACAACATTATGCTTTTGAAATTTATTAATTTTATCTTTTCCCTTTTTAATAATTTTATCAAGTTTATTATTAACATTAAAAACAGTTTTTATATTTAAATTTTTAAGAAATGAACTAAATTTTATTGAAATATTTTCGAAAAATGGAATTACTATAAAAGGACAATCAACATTATTAACATTATTTTGTGAATTATGACTTTTTGTTAATTTATTAATTCTAATTTTGATAAATTTATTTATAAATTTGAGAGGATAACAGTTGGCAAGTAGGATTTGACGAACTAAATTAAAATTATTTAAATGAAATTTTGGTTTAGATAATAAAATAGATTTATCAATAAGATTATAAACCATAGCTATCTTTTGATTCATTGGATGATTAGAATAAAAATTTAAAACTCTACCAGAACTAGTTGGTTTATTAAACCAGTTAAATTCAACAATACCGTTATTATTAATAATTAGTGTATCTAGAAAACTAATTTGATTATAATTTTCTATTTCATGAGTGAATTTAATTTTAGGGTGAAAATTATTAAATATACAAATCATATAGTTTATTTTATCTTTAGGAATAATGCAAAAAATATCGTCAACATATCTGTGATAGGTAATAGGTAGAAAATTAAGATTACCAAAACATTGTTTTTCTAAATCTCTCATAACAAATTCAGCAAAAATTGGAGACAAAAGAGAACCCATTGGAGTACCATCAATTTGTTGATAGCATTTATTATCAAATAAAAAATATGTGGAATTTAAAATTAAATTGATGGCTATAGTTAATTCATTCCACGGAATGTTACAATGTGGACTTATAATATTCCAACACGATTTAATACTGTTAATAATAAGTTCATTTGGTATATTAGTAAATAATGATGTAACGTCGAGTGATATCATGATATGATCTTTTGGAATAATGATATTTTTGATTTTATTAATAAATTCATAGGAATTTATTACAGAATGGTTAGTTTCTTATAAAATTTTATCTAACGGTTTACAAGAAACTAACCATTCTGTAATAAATTCCTATGAATTTATTAATAAAATCAAAAATATCATTATACCGTGTTAAACTTTCCGCTAACATGACGCGATTTTGGCAGAAAATTGTACATCGAGATTCTCTACACGAAGACGAAGCGTTTGAGCTCAGTTTCAGTCACCAAGCTTTTTTTTAAATTCATTTATTTTGTATTTATTAATTATACTGACAGTCTCTGCAGGGGGTAAATTGGCACAAAATATTTTTTCTGCAATTAAGAGGTCCCCCCCTCAGATGCCTTTCAGTCATTTTCTGCCATTTAGTCAGTGCTTGAGTCTAGGGCGAAAGATTTTAGGGGCGGCAAATTTGGGTTATTTTATTACGTTTACCGTATATGTAATTTTACATTATTGTGTAAGATAAAATAATTTTGGATAGCAGCATTATTTTCTTGTATCATACAGGCAAAATTTCTTCTTTCGTTCATGAAGTCAATTTAATTAAAATATCTATAAAAATTATTAAAATACAGACGTTTCGTCCTTAAAGGACATCATCAGTGTTATTTTTGTACTAGTCTTTAATTCTGCAAAAATTTTAGATTTTACGTTTAAAACAAATACAAATATGCACTGATTAGGTGTCATAATTTATTATAATTTTAATATAGATAGGGAATTTAATTTTTTTTAAACCTTCATCATTAATAAATTAATTAATAGGTTTTTTTTTTATACCTGCCTGCGAAAACTAAATATTACAAGTTCAAAAATTAATGTCAGAAATCTATTTTGAATTATATCGGACAAAAAATGAAATTTCATCGTATATAAAACAGCTGAGTAAATTCAACTACAATTATTATTGTGAAAGTAGTATACATTACCCCGCCTTATTAGTTGGTTATGCTTTGATTAATTCAGAAATATACCCAAAAACTATTTCTTGTGCAATTTCAACCAAATTATTAGATTGTAAAAATAAGCTAGAAACTGACAATTGTCGAGGTAAGGACGGCAAAAATTTAAAAGCCTATACTTGGGAAATGTGTAAATCCGCCACTGCATTTAGTAGAGGAATTTTGAATTTTACCGGTTTTTTTTAAGTCCCCAACATCGTATCGTAACGCGCTAGACCTCTACTCCACTAAGCGGATTTGTAGAGGGGGACTCAGACTACACGAAAGAGAGCATTTCTGTCACCAAGTGCTCCTTTACCATTTCTGTCACCGTCTTCTAACTATTGTAAATAATGCAAGCTTATATTTCGCACTTTAGAAAAGTAACATAATCGGCCAATAGCCCAGTCAATGCACGGTTTCCCTCGCAATTTTACCAAACAGCACCGATTAGCACCAAAATGGGTCGAGTTATATTTTAAACCCACTATGTTGTTTTGTTTTTATATAAGCTACATTTTTACAACGAATGATTTTTTTCATAAAATACTTATTTTCAGAGTTATTCATGCAAAACCGTCTGAAAAAGTGGTTTTTGTTGTTGAAAAATTGGCGTCTCCACTCTCGAATAAGTCGAAAAGTATTGACTTTAAGTAAAAACTTTATAGAACAAAAACTGCTTAGAATTAGTCAATCTATCCATTCCCATACTTATTTTTAATAAAAAATGTTTCATCCTCGAGAAGGGGTGGCATTCACTCCCAGGGTAAAAGCAACCCTCGACTCATTGACAACTTTGAAGTAGAGGGTAAGTAGAACATACAGCCAAATTTTGGTGCTAATCGGTGCTGTTTGGTAGTATTTCCAGGTTTGGCCGTTTTTTCTGTGCATTGACTGGGTCACAAGCACGTTTTGGACACCCACATGATAATTTGCCGTAGTGTTTGTATGACACAGTTATGGGTCGCAATCGTTGCTTGACAAATATCATACCCAAACTTTGTAGCCTTTCAAAAACCTAATACAGTCGAACCTGGATAAACAAGAGTTCAAGGGACCGCGATCTCTTTTTCGCTTATGGAGGTTTTTCACTAGCTCGAGTTTTCAGCTTAAAGAGGTACAGGAGTGGTCTTTCTCACTTATAGAGGTCTAGAAAAATACAGCAAATATGTAGTGATAAACATGTATGTATTGTGGCGTTTTGAATAAAAGAAAAATAATAAACGCCTCGTAGATCAAAAAAAATAATTAAGAAAAAAAAAAAACAATTTAACACAATAAAAAATAATGGTATATTTGCAATAAAAAAGATTAAAAAAATACTTCTTTGGTAATTATAAACGAAACAACTTTACAAAAAATGCGATATTAAAGATTAACAAAAATTAAATGAAAAATACAACAATGATTCTAATTTAAAACAAAGGAGAAAATAAATAGAATCGGACGGATTGTTGAAGTTGTGTAGGAGCAAGCAAGGATCGCGAACTTCTGGCTATCGAAATAAATATTCACGCTAAGGAATGCCAGTCCGGCGACCTTAGCGTATCCTTCAATTTTATTATCAAAATGTAAAGAATTATGTAAGCATTTACATTTAATTCCAATAATAAAATATCCTGGATGTAGGCAAACACATTACTGTGGGGACCTGCATTTGCCTACAAACAGGCGAAAAAAATAATAAAAAAATAAAAATATTTTGCAGAACGCATCAGTAGGTATTATTCGATATAGATAATAATTCGACATAGATGCTAAAAAAGAAAACAAAAAACAATTATACAAAAACAATGTTAGTTCAGCTATTTATAACTCATTCTTAAATTTCGTTGAACTATTAACACGTTCGATTATCGCTTATAGAGGTACAGGCAAGTAGTAGTCTCCGTTATTGAGGTCCCCTTATAGAGGTTTCTATTCTTGCAGAGAAACTTTTATAAATCAAGAATTACTAACTGTGCCATCTCTATATATTTATAGTGCAATTGTGCATGTAAACACAAATAAAAGTAAATTCATAATAGTTGGAGACAGACATAGTTATGAAACAAGACACAGAGAAGCATTATTAATTCCCCAACAGCACTTTTCATTTTGTAATGACGGTCCATTATGTTGCGCTCTAAAATTGTATAATAAATTGCCAGATAGTATTGATAAATTCAAAAAACAATTAAAAAAGTTCTTAGTGGCAAGCTGTTTTTGCTCTATTAACGAGTTTTTAAATTCTGAATAAAGTAGTTTTTATTGTAATTATGTTTTTATATTAATTTTTATATTAATTATTGTATCTGATTTTATATTTTTTTGTATCTTATCTTATATTGACTCAATTTATACCGACTATGGTTATAAATAAAGAGATATTGTATTGTATTGTATTGTATTTCTCACTTATAGAGGTTTTAGAGGGTTACAAAGACGGTACCTGGCAATTATTCTCACTTAGAAAGTTTTCATGCTTACCCAGTTCTCACTCAGGTTTGACTGTAGTCTTAATAACTATTGACACGATTACAATGATATCGGACGTTTTTTTTTATATACCTGTGCTATGCTAAGACGATGTTTTTTTTATAATATAATAATGGTATACTTTTCATAACGGCTTATTATTCTACTTATTTTTTCAAGAAAGTTTTGTTAAATTTTTTTTTTTCTAAACTTTATAGTTTCGGAAATATTTTGAAAATAAAAAAAAATCAGCCACTCTTTTGTTTTATGGATCTGTCGGAAATAAACTAGTTCGGCATGTTTTGATTAATTTTTACATGACGTGGAACATATTACGTAGGTAACCATGGCAACGAATATTGAATACTAGCCATTACCCGCGTCACCTCACGCGATATCAGAAATTTTAATTTTGTTTATTATAATCAAATGTCAACATTTTTGAAGTTGGAATGGTCCCGTCGCCCAATTGGCTGGAATTTTTTTTTGCACGTCAGCTCCCTAACTAATAGTCTTTTGAAACCATATCGGGTAAAAAAATATAATTGCACTCTTCATTCAAAGAATCTTAAGGCTTTTCCATTGACAGTTCTAGCGCAAGTATACCAAACAGATGTTTTAATGGGAAACAACAAACGTTTTGACCGAAACCGTTTATGATTTCAGTTAAAAGGGACCGCTGCGCAAGGCAAGAGCGACATGGATTGGGGTCCTCGATCGCGTAACAGAAGTCCGCCACGACGTGGCTCGATAATGGTTGAACCAATAACATTGAGCACCGTGACGACGACTCCAACGACTCCAATGACCGCCGCCGATGGCAGCGGAGGTTTGGCGGCTGCACAGCGCGCTGGAAGACGCATGTCGAGGGCACCGGTTCGACAACACAGTTACGATGATGACATTAAAAGCGGAACGGGTGGTGAAGGAGCAGGAAGAAATCAGACAGGCGGTGGGGAAACGGGACTCGGATTACCGGCTCCAATACCCAGAAGGTAAAGTTTTTACTTCATTTGGCAGCTATGCAGTATGTAAACACGTAAGGTGCACATAGGGAAATTTACATTGGGAAAAAATGACTGGATCATAGTGAGCCTTGAAATCTTGTTTTTCAATTTTACAGAATATAATATTCTTTTGCAAAATGAATGTGTATACTACCGAAGAAAATATTCAAATGATTACAACATAATCGGACTTTTTTTATTAATGGGACATTAAATTCCCAAAAATACTTAAATACGGTGCGAGATCAAATATCTCCGCCTATTCGTGTAGAACCTAAAGAGATTGGGTCACTGATTTACCAACGCGCATACGTCATACCAGACAGACAATTTTTGAATGAAATGTTTCCAAACAGATGGAGTTGTTTTTTTGTTTTCTTTTTGTACAAAAAAATTAAAATAATGATTTATAAAAGCTTTTTATTATTAAAATGAATTATATTATTAATAACAATTAATGCAGTCATAGCTAACTCTGATCCAAGTATTTTTTCCCAATGCTAATTTCCCTATGTGCACCTTACGCGTTTACATACTGTATAGAGATATTAAACTAGAGTACGCGAGTGAGCCGTGAAAGTGTCCGCAATTCAGAGAAGGAAAAGTTCCTTATCTCTGTGGTAACTAATGATACAAAACAATGCTGATTTGAGTAAGCACATATCTGGTTTTCTGGACCCGCTGCAGCGTTCTCTCTCTCTCAACTGAGGACACTTTCACTTATGGCAAGCATACGAACTAGCGAACTCTAGTTACTTATATCTCTATGGTTAGCTACCTGTAGTTTAACTACCGTAAGTACGTCGCTGCGGAAGGGGGGTGGAACCCAGTGTAACAGTTAGAATTATGCGACACTATAAGTGGAAGTGATGCGATTATTGGAAAAAAATTTGAAAAGAAGTTTGACCCTGCAGGCTATCCCTGAAACTTCCCGCTGTTTTCGAGTTCCAAACGCTCAAAAATATATAAAATATAGCTTTGAGCTCAAAAAAAAAAAACACTTTCTTACGAATTTTTCGTTCACGATATCTTGGGAACAAATGTACCGATTTTGTTGCGGTTTACGGGGGTCGACGCATTTTTTTAACCTTAAAAAGAACTTTATTACGTAAAAATCGATCTGATAAGAATTTTATGAGTAGTTTTAAAAAACACTTTTTTACGAATTTTTCGTTCACGATATCTCTTGAACAAATGAACCGATTTTGATGCGGTGTGCGGAAATCGACGCAATTTTTAAGAAGAAGAGCTGATTAGATTTTGGAATTAATCGGTTTACTAGTTGAAAAAATATTTTTAAAAACCAAATTTTTAAATAATTTGAAACTTGTATTTTTAGATTTCTCAAATTTTATTGGGCCGAATCATTCCAAGTTTTCAGGTTATAAAAAAATACGGCAATCGTTTTTCCCCCTGAAACTATGGAGATTATTACGGGCGGTAAAATTCCTTTGAATGCAACCTAAGGGAATAAATCAGGTGTTCGGTTTTTAAAGAACCATACTGTATATATAGATAAATAAGATAAAGAGAAAATTACAATAACAGTATAAAGTTTTTTAATTAATAATTCAATAAATAAAATTATCGACCAATTTTTCAGACAAATATATTTACAAAAAATAATAATTAATACATTGACGTTTCTGTCCGGATTTGGACCCTCTTCAGAACTGATCTAAAATATATAAAAATAATTAATAATTAATTTCTAATTCGTATTTAAAAATATTCGCTTTAAGTTTCTAACTAAAGCGAATTAGAAATTAATTATTAATTATTTTATTATATAACAATATTTAAGTATATACCAAAAATATAGTTTAAAAATCTGCAAAATACAACGTCCCAAAAGTCTTCGCGGACCACCAGTGGTCCGTGGAGCACCGGTTGAGAAATTATGATCTAGAACATTAGATTGTACCCAGAAGGCTGCAACCAGGAGATCTAGCTTCCTATGTTTTCTGGCGCACGGGAAAACTTCGGTTCTTTCCACCTGTTTTCGCCATAGTTAGGTACCAAAGTTGTTTAACTTTACAGACATGTAAGCCATGAACATGTGTGCGTTACCCAGTAGCTGACGCCATATTTGTTTGGTCCATCGCTACTGACTCGAGCTGAGTCTCCTGATTACGACTTCGTGCTAGTAATAAAAATTGCAACATTTACAATCATTATAGTAGTTACCATAAGCCGTCAAGCGCTATTGTCTTGTTTTCCTATAAATAATTTAATTATTCATTTCGTAAAAAACATTTTTTTTAATGGAAAAAATATTTTTTTTTTTAATTAAGGTAGTACGAGCACCAAGGCAATTTTAAATAAAAGGCTTGATTTTTTTTTATATGAAGCTGGACTAAGTCTAAACCAATTCTGAAAATTTTAGGGGGGGTTGCCCAATTATTTAAATAAATAAATAACTTCAAAAGTAGGCATATTTAACATTGGCCTTATGGTAAAACGGTAGATGGATGATATGTTTTCATTGATTTCTCCAAAACTAGTCGGTGGAAAATAAAAAAAAACTATTTAAATTAAAGTTAAAACCTTAATAAATTATTGAAAACAAAAAAAAAACCGTTGTGCCTAACTAATTAAAAAGATATTTAATTAAAAAGATTATATATCTTTTCAATTAGTCGGGCACAACGTTTTTTTTTTTGTTTTCAATAATTTATTAAGGTTTTAACTTTAATGTAAATAGTTTTTTTTTTTTATTTCCACCGACTAGTTTTGGAGAAATCAATGAAAACATATCATCCATCTACCAAAATATAAAAAAAAATCAAGCCTTTTGTTTAAAGTTGCCTTGGTGCTCGTACTACCTTATGATGTTATATGAAGTAAAATGAAATATTTATAAAAAATTAAACCGGTTATCAACATTTTTTATGTAAAAAATTCGTGAGTAGGAGTCGTCACCTTACAAATAGATAATGGATCACGTCTATAATTTCGAATAAGCTAATCTCAAAGTCGATGTTAATTAGATAATTAGTGATTTCGTGTCATGGATTTAGTTAAGCACAATAAGATACTTTAGAGAAGTCATATTGAGACGGTTTATCCCTTGTACAGAGTTTTGAACGGTTCTTTTATATAGTATGGAGGGTAGAGGTAAGAAAGATTATCTTACATGGGAGATAAGTTGAAAAAGTGTCCATCTAAAAGCTGTAAATAACAGTTCAAAAATCGTCCAGAATGGCGCTAGCGCTGCATCCGAGTATAAAATGAATTTAGCAATTGTTTACCCTCCATAGCAGTTATAAGCGAATTGAAATGCGCTGAGTTTGAAAATTTATTTTTGATTAGAGTCGTTAATAACACTGCAGTATGTAAAATTTAAACTATTTACGGAGTCCAAAACAATTTAATAAATATAACCTAAAAACCTGCCGTCAGACAGTATCGAGAGTGACTTAATTTTTGTTAGCTTTTACAAATATTTTTTAGTCATTTTATAGTTTATTCATATCAGTATAATCGCTTATTAACTACTAAATGCATAATAGCACGTTTAAGAATGACATTTAAATCAAAAATTAATTTTATATCATATTGTTTTTTATTTTTTGTTTTACTTTCGAAAAGTGCGCCATAAAAAACGCGGAAATTCTTCTTTCCTCGCTTACTTTTTTATCCTACTCTAATAATACTCCATACGCTTGCTTTAAACTTTACCATTTTGCGACAGTGGCGGTCCCCAAATTTAACGCTTTTTGATGGACACTTTTTCGTACACAGAGATGGTTCTCCTTAACCTCTACCCTCCATATATATAGATAATTTGAACTACTGAAGATTTTTTATATAAACGCAACATTCACACGCTCCTGATTGTATTGCATTAAATATAAGGTTCTCGACACGCTGGAATCAATTATTGAAATTTTCTCTGTTGTCGTTTCTATTCTGTATGTTTTAATTTATGACGTTTTAATTGACCGACTAGTCTGAAACACATTTGGCAAATGTCACACTTATGCAGCTTTTCTCCTGTATGTATTAGATTATGGTTCTTTAAACTTTGTGACACACTGAAAGCCATTTTACATATCTTGCACTAGTACGGCTTCTCTCCTGAATGTTTTAAGTTATGGTTTTTTAAAGAATTTGAGTGTCTAAAACGCATTTGACAAATGTTACACTGGTATGGTTTCTCTCCTGTATGTATTAATTTATGTCGTTTTAAAACCGATACTCGACTGAAACCCATTTGACAAATGTCACACTGGTACAGTTTCTCTCCTGTATGTGTTAATTTATGGCTTTTTAAAACATTTGAGTGTCTAAAATACATTTGACAATTTTCACACTGGTACGGTTTCTCTCCAGTATGTATCAGATTATGGGTCTTTAAATGTCCCGACATTCTGAAAGCCATTTTACATATCTTGCACTGGTACGGGTTCTCTCCTGTATGTTTTAAGTTATGGTTTTTTAAAGAATTTGAGTGTCTAAAACGCATTTGACAAATGTCACACTGGTATGGTTTTTCTCCTGTATGTATTAATTTATGTCTTTTTAAAACCGATACTCGACTGAAACCCATTTGACAAATGTCACACTGGTGCGGTTTCTCTCCTGTATGTGTTAATTTATGACTTCTTAATGAACCCACTTGTGTAAAACACATTTGACAAATGTCACACTGGTACGGTTTCTCTCCAGTATGTATTAGATTATGGTTCTTTAAATGTAGCGACACACTGAAAGCCATTTTACATATCTTGCACTGGTACGGCTTCTCTCCTGTATGTTTTAAGTTATGGTTTTTTAAAGAATTTGAGTGTCTAAAACGCAATTGACAAATCTCACACTGGTATGGTTTCTCTCCTGTATGTATTAATTTATGTCTTTTTAAACCCGATGCTCGACTGAAACCCATTTGACAAATGTCACACTGGTACGGTTTCTCTCCAGTATGTGTTAATTTATGGTTTTTTAAAGCATTTGAGTGTCTAAAATACATTTGACAATTGTCACACTGGTACGGTTTCTCTCCTGTGTGTGTTAATTTATGGCTTTTTAAAGCATTTGAGTGTCTAAAATACATTTGACAATTTTCACACTGGTACGGTTTCTCTCCAGTATGTATCAAATTATGGGTCTTTAAATGTCCCGACAATCTGAAAGCCATTTTACAAATCTTACACTGGTACGGTTTTTTTCCTGTATGTTTTAGTTTATGATTTATTAATGAACCCACTTGCGTAAAACACATTTGACAGATATCACACTGGTACGGTTTCTCTCCTGTATGTTTTAATTTGTGTAGTTTTAAAGAATTTGAGTGTCTGAAACCCATTTGACAAATATCACCAGGGTACGGTTTCTCTCCTGTATGTTTTAATTTATGACAATTTAAAGAATTTAAATGTCTGAAACACATTTTACAAACGTCGCACTGGTAAGGTTTCTGTCCTGTATGTTTTAATTTATGATTTTTTAAATAAACTTTACGGCTGAAATACTTTTTACAAATGTCACACTGGTGTGATTTCTCTCCTGTAGAAGTTGTTGACTTTTTTAATAACACGTTGCAAAAGTTGTCAGACTTTTCGTTTAAATTTAAACGTTTAGTAGGATTTTCAGTTCTGTTTTGATTATCTTCAATAGAGTGAAGACATTCCTCATCTTGAATATTTTCGGAGCACAGGCTACTATCGACTTCTTTTAAAAGTGTGAATGTCTCTTCCTTTTTCACTGTTTCTTTCTCCATCGTGTCACTTTCAAATTTAAGGGAACACTCAAAGTTTTCTAGTGTAGCTACACCTACTTTCGTATCCCCAATGTCTATCATTGAATCATCGCAACTGATTTCACTGCCTTCACACATAGATAGAGTTTCTACTGCGTCGGCACACTCTGTTGGATTCAAAGAATTGTCATCTATTGGTTCTTCTTTAATTTCAGATTTTAAAGATATTTTCTCACTGGTTTTATTTAATGCGCTAAAATTTTCAACCACTTCCTGCTTTGAAAAGAAATTATCAAACTCATCACTAATTTCAAAAGGTTCACACCTTGCAGTGACATCAGCATTATAGTTCTGGCTTTCGGAATCAGTAGAATTTTCTACGAGGGTCGATTCAACATGAATTTGCGGATGATAGTCGCTCAACTGCCGTAGATAGCGCTGCAGTGTTCTATCAGACCGTACTGCTTGCATTTGGAATTGGTGAAATTTCTTCAGTTGAGTGAAACATAATTGACAAATATACGTCGGCAACTGATCGTGTCTAGTAATCTGTGAAAAAATACACTTTGATTACAATATTTAAGGATTGATAAGTGGAACATGACTGTATTATTTCAATTTTTTGTTAATTGAGTTGAGATAACAATATAAACAATATATAACAAAATAAAAGGTCGATCAAATTGCCAATTTTATCGTTTTTGTTACGGCTCTATCTACAAGGTACACAAAATGTAATGCTTAAGAATATAAGACACATTTTATATTTAAACAACAAGTGCCAATAATCTCTACATCTAAATTAGTTTTCCACAAATAAAAGCTTTTTAGCGCTCGAATAGAGTTGGAAAATTAGAAACGATAGATCGGCTGTTTAAACTAAAGTAAATTTAAGAAAGTGAAATACTCTTCGTAATATTATACAATGATAGAATAGAATAGAATAATAGATAAATTTCATTTTCGTATTGTTCGGAACCCTTGGTGCGCGAGTCTGACTTACGCTTGTTAATTAACAGTAGTTTTTTTTTTAATTAAAATTTTTACGTAAGTAAGTTTTAATAATATCTAGGAAGCTGAACACAAAAAGTTCAGTGCTAGAAGCTACGGGATTTTACACTATGTGAAATTAATTTTATGTAGGTAAATACAAAGGTCTGTGCATTGATCAACCCAAATACTGATTTTTAATCATGAAAATACAAAATTATTTAATGATTCAAGTTTTAAAAAGTGAGATTTTGTGTCTATAATATGTCACAAACTCACAATGTCACATGACGTGAAATGTGAGTTGCCAAGTTCCTCATCGTATTTGTCCAGTATCATCATAACATATCAAATCTGCATTTACATCACAAAATATCCATGAGCAAAGGTGGGACTCGAACCCACGACAGTCTGATCCAAATGCCAGCACGCTGACCATAACACGACACTGTTCTCCTTTTTTTTAACCAAATTATCTACTTACTTTAACAGGAGCACATTCCATTATTACATTCGCTATTTTCTTTCCCAATGCGGAAGATATCCAAAATATGTCAGCCAAAATCACATCGTGTGACAGACATAATCTGCACATTCTTTTTAAACTATCGCCAATTACTTTTAACTGTTTCATTTTTTTGAAAGTCGTTTCAAATAACGTGTGTGAAGTTAGCATCTCAAATGTCAGCATCTCACAATTAAACCGCATATAAACTGGCATCCCACATAGTTCTACAGTTCTTGACAAGATTTAACAATAGTTCCGTCGATTTTACCATCGAAACCGCATTTTGAAAAAATGAGATGCTAACTTCACAAATCGGATTTTTCAAGTGTCAGCATCTCACAAATAAATTGCATATAAACTGGCACCCCGCATAGTTCTACAGTTCTTGACAAGTTTTAACAATAGTTCCGTCGATTTTACTATCGAAACCGCATTTTGAAAAAATGAGATGCTAACTTCGCAAATCGAATTTTAGCATCTCATCGGATTTCACAAATTTGAGGGTACTAGAGGTGAAATTAAGAAAGTTGTACATCCTAAATAATATTCTGTACATAGTTCTACCGAGTTAAAATAATTAGGATCGCTGATAATCATAATAACCAAAATATCCATAGGGCAGTGAGATTCTGGGTTAAAATTGAGGAGCAAACATGCAAAACCCGACTAATCCAGTTTTTCTAGTTTCGAGTAAATCGCTAAAATCTGTCACACAGAATCGTTTAGATAATTAATAAATTTTATTTTACGATATAGGTATAGGTCATAGATGAGTTTTTCAATACTAAATAAAATTATTGACCTATTTTTCAGACATTTATATTGACAAAAATATAAATGAGTTTACTGAATTTAAAAAGAAATATTTATAATCTTAAAAAAACAAAAAACATTTGTTTCGATTTATTGGGTTTTGCATGAAACCAGAATTGTATCGGGGTTTTTTCGCAAATAAGATTCTTATTTTTTTTTAAGTTTTAAAAAATCATAAACAATAAAATACAATAATAGTACCTGCGTAGTAAAAACAAAAACAAAACTTTAACAGCCGTTTTTATAGGATTTATCGGGTTTAGCTTTATTCTGAATATACAGATCGATAAAGCTCACCAAAAGTTATACCACAGCATCTCACGTTTGTGTGCAATAATTACTAAGGATGTTCAAAAGACCAGCACTCTTGCGGAACTTAATAACAGACCCTTAGTTATCGTCCAAAACATTTATACAACAATACAACTCAAAAACACCGGTTATACCACAGTATCTCACTCATATATGAACATTTGTTTTTAACAATGAACCATCAATTTTGGGATTTTTAAAGAACAGAACTATTTCAAAATTTGTGTAAGGGACTTCCAGTTATCATTTAAGGAAATTGTTACTGCGTAGAAACCTTAGTTATAACACACCATCTCACGTTTTTATGGATATTTTATTTATTTCAGTAAACGGTAATTTCTCTGGATTAGATATGAGCGCCGCGCCGGCGCGCCGTCGCCGCCGACGATTCCCTCCCGCCGCCGCCGCCGTGAAAATGTAACGGCGCGCCGAGCGAAAAAGCATATGTTTAAACGATCAGAAAATGTTGAAAACATATTTTTAAAGACTACTTTATATTTTTTTATGACTTAAAAGAAACATCTTTGTTTTCTCTAAGATTTATTTTTCTTGTTAATTGTTATTAGAACTTTATGACAACGTTGATTTTTTTCTGCCAATCGAAGTGACAAAAATATTTTAGCTCTAGGCTAGAAACCATTTCCTTATAAAAATAATTTGTGTTAAATAAATAATAATTCTGATTGTTAAACTACATGTTTTGTTTTATTGTATCCTGCCCATCATTAAAAAATGCTCCTAAGGTCACCCCGCCGACTACGCCGCCGTCGCCGACCTCAAAAAGTCGGGGCGCCGCCGCCGCTCCTTTATCCATCGGCGCTCATATCTATTCTGGATACTCAAAAGACCAGAATCTTCCATAATTATCCATTGGAATCTCCATACGACTGACAATTATACTCCAGCATCTCACTTCTCTTATTATGATTATCAGCGATCCTAATTATTTTAACTCGGTAGAACTATGTACAGAATAGATTTAGGATGTACAACTTTCTTAATTTCACCTCTAATACACTCAAATTTGTGAAATTCTATGTTATGCTAAAATTTGATTTGTTAAGTTAGCATCTCATTTTTTCAAAATGCGGTTTCGATAGTAAAATCGACGGAACTATTGTTAAAACTTGTCAAGAACTGTAGAACTATGCGGGGTGCCAGTTAATATGCAGTTTATTTGTGAGATGCTGACACTTGAAAAATCCGATTTGTGAAGTTAGCATCTCATTTTTTTCAAAATGCGGTTTCGATAGTAAAATCGACGGAACTATTGTTAAAACTTGGCAAGAACTGTAGAACTATGCGGGATGCCAGTTTATATGCGGTTTATTTGTGAGATGCTGACACTTGAGATGCTAACTTGATTAAAAGTGTTACACAATGAAAGAAATATCAGTGAAAGGACGCGGCTTAAGTGCAATGTGTCGATTGTGTTTATCAAAAGGCGTTACGCTCTTGGACATCTTTTATTTTTCATCCGTTATGAGAAATCGACTATCGAACATCATCATGTGGTGTGCTCCCGTTCAGGTAAGATTACTTCTTTCCAAGGCTTATTAATGTATTTGTTGTTAATATTAAACAGAAATATACTGGTGATTCTAATAAAATTTACAATTTAGCATCAAAATAAATTGAACATTTTGTATACATGTCACGGCATTTATTGTAAACAGCAACATAGTCTAGTAATTCACAACTGATTATATTTAAGTTTATAATTTAGCTTCAAATTAAGATGAATACAATGTATTTTATAGATTATATAGGTATTCTGTTCATCATTCAGACAAGCCTGAGTTTAATATCGTCAATTTATTTTAATGCGAAACTATTTGACAGCAATGCTATATGCGTTAATTTTAAAAGGGTAGTATTTAAATGAGTGACTGTAAATTACAATTTTGGGTGACAAAAATAATCAATTTGGGTTACTGTATTACTAAGTGAGCGACTGACTGCGCGTGACGAGAAAATAATAGTTGGGTGACTAAATTACTAAGTGAGCGACTAAATTACTAAGTGATCGATTAAATTACTAAGTTGTTAATAGTTAATTGTTTGAATAGAACTGCGTTTTCTAAAAAATATATATTTAATTGACTGTCAATTAAATATACATTTTTTAAAAACGCAGTTCTATTCAGACAATTAACTATTTAATTCGCATACCCGGTTATCGTTCACCCCGAAATTACAATTCGCATACCCGTTTATCGTTCACCCCGGAATTATTTTTTTAAAAACTCCACTTTTGCCCCATCGCGTTTCATTGCGAGACAATTCGCATACCCCTTTATCAAAAAAGCGGTGGTTTTCAATCTTCATGAAAATGTGAGTTTTAAATTGTAGTCTCAAAGTGAAAAAAAAATAAAAAGTAAAAAACAAGAAGATATCTGCTTCAAAATTACCGAAGGCATTCTAGTCGCTCACTTAGTAATTTAGTCACTCAATTATTATTTTAAAATCTCAAGTTATTAAAACAGTATCTCATCATCAGTCACCAAACTTTTTTTTATTCGACTGTTTTATAATTCCTCATTTTAAAATAGAACATAATAATGGATATAACTAACAGTAAATGCTTATTCTGAGTCTGACATTATAATTTAACGGTTTGTAACAATAACTCGATGTGCAAAATATCCATTGGTAATATACAATTATTATTTTATATAACATATAACAGTACCTACCTACTAGCCGTTTTTAGTGCGGAAATTATTTTTTTTATAAATTAATTTTTTTGCGCAGTGAAGAGGGGAAGGTGTTTGGGGGAGTTCTTTAAAAAACAATTACGTGGTCGGGTCGATGCGATGGCATTTTTCTTTGCTCAGTAAAAAGGGAAGGCGTCTGGGGGAGTTCTTTAAAGAACAATAACGGGGTCGTGTATACAAAGTGAGATACTACACTAATACACCAAACACGTCTTATCATTGAGCTGTGGCATATGGAGTGCCGATGTATTATTACACAAACCGAAAGGAAAGAGAAAGCGACAAATAATGTATATATATTTCCCTTTGTGGCCCGTCTTGCTCATTGTTGTTAAACAAAGACAGAATGGTTACCGCACTTATCGCTACGTCTTTCAGCCATATTACTCGCGAATCATGGTTTTGATACCAGATAAAATGTTTTTAAAGACAAATATTTATTAATGAAAGTTTACAATAGAATATATCGTAATGTAAATGGAATAAATTTATTATAAATCAATTTGAGAAAATATTGCAATGATTATAAGTCCAACCATATGTAGGTATTGGTCGTTAAAAAAATAATGAATTATGAATGTTACTCTCAGGTCCGTAAAGCACCCAGTGTAAAATGGACAGAATCGAATGGGTTCATCTGTTAATATTTATTACGATATTCTATCATTGCAATGATGACTTAATTAAAAGTTAGCATTTCTGTTAACTAGCACTTAATACGCGAATGCAGCACCAAAATAGCACTAAGTTAGCACTAAATTTTTAGCCAAAAATTATTCGATTTCGTCTAATAAATTTATTACGATATTCTATAAAATCAATGATAACTTAATTAAAAGTTAGCATAATTGTTAATTAGTCAGTACTATAAAGCGCACTAAATTCGCGAATTCAGCACCAAAATAGCACTAAATTAGCACTAAATTTTAAGCATAAAATTATTCGATTTTGTCCATTTTACACTGGTAGCTTTACGGACCTGTTATTGTCGTCTTCTTTACTGCATCCAAGTCGCCAAATGAAATAGTGATGGTGTGTGGGTGTTATCAGTTCTCTTGTCAGCGATTTTACGTATGTAACTCGCGCGGCCCAGACTGACACTCAATATCTACAGCTCACTACATCTTATCTATTGACATTTGACAGCTTATCCTGTTTTAAAATAACCTCAATGATGCATTAAGCCGCCAGTAATGATTGTATGTTTTAGGTTACAGGCTGTTCACTTTATAATTGTCTTGATTTCTAAAAGGTTCATTTTATTAATAAATGGTATTTTAATCTAAAATTAAGAAACCGTTTTATTTATTTCAGATAAGAAAACATGATGAGATGCCAAATTTCATCTGCCGCTTATGTTACACTCAACTCAAGAAAATTCAAGAGTTTCAAATGCAAATTGTACAGTCTGATAAAAAACTGCGACGCTATTTACGGCAACTGCATATTTCTGACAAACAAGTCCAGTCTGAATGTTCCTCCACTCAGAAGTCTTCTGAGGAACATTCAACCCATGAAACGAGTCACTGTGATGTCTCTGTGAAATGTGAATCTATTGTATTTTATGATATATTTGGCATAAACGTTGCCAAGAATGAAATAGTGCCTATAAATTATAATTCAGCAAACATAGTTAACGAAGCAATACCTTTAAAATTCGAAATCAAAGACGAACCAACGGATGATAATTCATTAAATCTAACAGAATGTGCTGACGATACAGTAGGAACTTTATCCAAAAGTGATGGTAGTGAAATCGGTTGCGAAGACTCAAAAGTTGATATTAGCTACATCACTAAATTGGACGAAAACACGTATATTATCGAGAAAGCGAAATATATTAAATCATCAGAACAAGATAACTATGAAATGCCTTTAAAATTCGAACCAACCAATGATAATCCATTAAATTTAATAGAATGTGCTGACGAGACAGTAGAAACATCATCTCAGAGTGACGGTAGAGTAATCTGCAGCAAAAATTCAAAGATCGATAGTGACCAGAAACCGAGCACCAATGTCGCAGAATTGAGCAAAAGTGAAGAGAGTGAAAAAAATCATTCGGTCAATGATGGCACACAAAAAAAAGCAACGGAAAATAAGTATCATTGTGACATTTGTGATACGAACTTCAGAAAATCTTTTAATTTAAAAACTCATATCTGTAAGAGTAAAAAATCATATCAGTGTGACGTTTGTTTTAAGAATTTCAGCCAATTCCGCCACTGTAACTATCACAAACGCACACATACTGGTGAGAAACTATACAAGTGTAACGTTTGTAATAAGAGTTTCAGCCATATAAGCAGTTTAAATCTTCACAAACGCACACATACTGGTGAGAAACCATACAAGTGTAACGTTTGTAATAAGAGTTTCAGCCATATAAGCAGTTTAAATCTTCACAAACGCACACATACTGGTGAGAAACCATACAAGTGTAACGTTTGTAATAAGAGTTTCAGCCATATAAGCAGTTTAAATCTTCACAAACGCACACATACTGGTGAGAAACCATACAAGTGTAACGTTTGTAATAAGAGTTTCAGCCATATAAGCAGTTTAAATCTTCACAAACGCACACATACTGGTGAGAAACCATACAAGTGTAACGTTTGTAATAAGAATTTCAGCCAACTATGCAATTTAAACGTTCACAAACGCACACATACTGGTGAGAAACCATACAAGTGTAACGTTTGTAATAAGAGTTTCAGCCATATAGGCACTTTAAATCGTCACAAACGCACACATACTGGTGAGAAACCATACAAGTGTAACGTTTGTAATAAGAGTTTCAGCCATATAAGCAATTTAAATCTTCACAAACGCACACATACTGGTGAGAAACCATACAAGTGTAACGTTTGTAATACGAGTTTCAGCCATATAGGCACTTTAAATCGTCACAAACGCACACATACTGGTGAGAAACCATACAAGTGTAACGTTTGTAATAAGAGTTTCAGCCATATAAGCAGTTTAAATCTTCACAAACGCACACATACTGGTGAGAAACCATACAAGTGTAACGTTTGTAATAAGAGTTTCAACCTATTAGGCAATTTAAACGTTCACAAACGCACACATACTGGTGAGAAACCATACAAGTGTAACGTTTGTAATAAGAGTTTCAGCCGAATGAACAGTTTAAATCGTCACAAACGCACACATACTGGTGAGAAACCATACAAGTGTAACGTTTGTAATAAGAGTTTCAGCCATATAGGCACTTTAAATCGTCACAAACGCACACATACTGGTGAGAAACCATACAAGTGTAACGTTTGTAATAAGAGTTTCAGCGATATAAGCAGTTTAAATCTTCACAAACGCAAACATACTGGTGAGAAACCATACAAGTGTAACGTTTGTAATAAGAGTTTCAGCATACTATGGAATTTAAACGTTCACAAACGCACACATACTGGTGAGAAACCATGAAGTGTAAGGTTTGTAATAAGAGTTTCAGCCATATAAGCTGTTTAAATCTTCACAAATGCACACATACTGGTGAGAAACCATACAAGAGTAACGTTTGTAATGAGTTTCAGCCAAATAAGCAGTTTAAATCTTCACAAACGCAAACATACTGGTGAGAAACCATGAAGTGTAACGTTTGTAATAAGAGTTTCAGCCTTATAAACAGTTTAAATCTTAACAAATGCACACATACTGGTGAGAAACCATACAAGAGTAACGTTTGTAATAAGAGTTTCAGCCAAAGAAGCATTTTTAATCTTCACAAACGCACACATACTGGTGAGGAACCACACCAGTGTAACGTTTCTTAAAAGAGTTTTAAACCATAAAATATACAGTTAAATGTGTGCAAACGTACACATACTGCTGAGACCAGTTTGACGTTTGTAATAAGAATTTCAGCCAAACAAGCAATTTAAACATGCACTAACGCACATTTGCTGTGTTACGTTTCTAATTTTGTCCAGATTTAACGCACTTGTTACCGTTATAAATATTTTGTTTTGCCTTACTATAAAATCTCATAAACTTACACCCATCCAAACAATGTGACCCATACAGACAACCTACAGAATTTCTAGCATAATAAATCAGTTGAAAAAGAAGTTATTTCCTACCAAAGAGAAATTTAATTCTTAGAATGACATTGTGTTAAGAAGATCTGTAGTCATTCTCGCATAAGTGTAAGAAAAATAAATAATTATTTTGTATAGTATTATACTGTGTTTTACCTTTATAAGTCACTGTAGAAATACCAAATCTACGTTGAAAATCTCTCAAACATTAGTCGATTCGACAACATTATCCAAAAAATTCAAATCCTCACATTTTTACAATAATAATGACAAATTGGACAAATCATAATTATACACACTGAATGACAGTATATTAAAAATAAAGTACCTATATTAAAAAGTTTTTTGTCGAATGTTGTTATACCCACTTATAGATGACGGATAGCTTTACGCATGACGTATAAACTATCAAAGTAATATAAATTTTATATACATATAAAAACAGGTAAAAAAACTTTTAAGTTAAACGCTTTTATTGTACAATCGATAATGTACTAAAAACTAGAAAATAAATATAACGTGAGGGGCATTTAACAGAAAACTTTCATTTGTTTGAGATTGGAAATCATAATTTGCTTTCGACTGTTTTCTTCGACATTAATGTAACTTACTTTAAATGCCCCCCACGATTTTATTTTAGTTTAATCAAAGTCCCCTATGGTGAGTCATATTTATTTTCTAGTTTTTGGTACCTACATTATCAATTGTACAATAAAAGCGTTTAATTTAACCTCTTTTTTTACCTCTTTTTATTTTTAAGTTTTTAGTGTGCTTTATTAAAAGTGCGATTTGCAAGCGGACGAAAGCCGGAACGGTCAATTAGTTATTATAATATTGTATTGTCACCGGAACAACATACCTATGCAAAATTTCAACTCAATCGGATAAAGATAAGTTGTTGAAAAAGCTGTCCTAAGATTTGAAACGAGAAATAAAGAAATATACGGAGTCCAGTTAAATAAAAGCGTTTAAAAATAGGCTGTTAAAATAGTAACTATAAATTCGATCGAACGAGCGAGGCTAGTGGTGTTGTATGAAGTCGATTAAAAATATAATAAAAAACAGCTTTAAAAGAAAAATTGTGCAAGTGCGTGACAAGCTGGGCGGTAGAAAAACATAAATTTTTTCAGGTTTATATTTTAAATAACATTATTTAATTTACACAAAATATCAACAAAAATATGACATGTGTACTGTGTAGTATGGGTTCTAAAACAAATCTAACTACAATCCACCTATCGATATCAGGTCACTGCTTGAGAAGTGTATGTTCTCTGCTTGAGAGTTGAGTATATGAACCGACAGTGAGTATTCCGGACGGTAAAGTACTATCGAATACGGAAGGAACTATCGGTTAAAAGACGCGAATTAAGTGCAGTGCATTGATTGTGCTTATCAAAAGGCGTTACGCTATTAGATATCTTTTATTTTTCGGCCGTTATGAGAAATGAACTATCGAATATCATCATGTGGTGTGCTCCCGTTTAGGTAAAATCACTTCTTTCTATGGGTTATTAAAGTACTTGTTGTTAATATTAAACAGCAATATAATTAGCTCACAACTGATTCTATTAAAATTTATTATTTAGTATCAAACTAAGATGAATACTTTGCATTCTATGGATAATATATATATTCTATTTATCATGTTGACAAATACTGTCAGTTTATTTTAGCGAAACACAAACAATTAGCCGTATTCTGCTATTTGGGTTCTAATCACTGTGCTTACGTAGCCACAGATGATTTATAAACTTGTTTCATAGTTACTCTTTGACAGCGACATCAAATGCGTTAATTTTATGTTATGTTATTATTTATGCTATAATTTTTAAAAGCTTCATCTTATTGATTATTATTATAACCTGAAATTATTAATCCGTTTTATTTATTTTCAGATAGAAGTGATGAGATGCCAAATTTTATTTGCCGCTTATGTTACACTCAACTGAAGAAAATTCAAGAGTTTCAGATGCAAATTGTACAGTCTGATAAAACACTGTAACGCTTTCTACAGCAACTGCATACTTCTGACAAGCAAGTTAAGTCTGAATGTTTCATTCAGAAGTCTTCAGAAAAACATCCAGTCCTTGAAAATAGTCACTGTGATGTAATTGTGAAATCTGTATTTTATGATATATTTGGCATGAACCTAGCTAAGAATAAAATGGAGCCTATAAATTATAATTCAGCAAATAAACTTAACGAAACAATACCTTTAAAATTTGAAATCAAAGACGAGCCAGCGGATTTTAATTATTTAACAAATCTAACAGAATGGGCTGATAATACAGTAGAAACTTTATCCAAAAGTGATGGAAGTGGAATCGGTTGCGAAGATTCCAAAGTTGATATTCGCTACATCACTAAATTGGACGAAAACACGTATATTAACGAGAGAAAGAAACAGAAAAATAAGCATGAAATGCCTTTAAAATTCGATATCAAAGACGAACCTATAGATTATAATGCATTAAATCTAACAGAATGCGTTGATGATGCAGTAGACCCGTTATATATGGGTGACGATAGCGAAATTTTTAGCGAGACCTCAAAGGTCAATTATAGCCGCATACTGGAAAATAATGTTGCAGAATCTCTGGGCAAAAATGTAGAGGGCGAGAAAGAAATGTCGGTAAATGATGAGAATAATAAAATAGCAACTAAAAGGAAGTATCACTGTGACAACTGTGATAAGAGTTTTACCAACTCTTTTACTTTGAAAAATCACACGTGTCTATTAAATGATTTTTCAGCGAACAAAATTACTGAACAAATGCCTTTGAAAGTCGAAATCAAAGACGAACCAACGGATTATAATTCAATATTTCTAACAGAATGTGTGGACACTTCATATACATGCGATGATAGCGAAATCTGCAGCGAAAATTCAAAGATAGATAATGCCAACATACCGAGAAGCAATGTCGCAGAACTGAGCAAAAGTGATGAGGAGGAAAAAGTTATTTCGGTTAATTATGAGTCACCTGCAAAAACAACTCAAACTCCAAGTTCTCAGAGTAAAAAAACATATCAATGTGACATTTGTAATAAGTGTTTCTCCTGTTCAAGTCATTTAATTACTCACAAACGCACACATACTGGTGAGAAACCGTACCAGTGTGACGTTTGTAATAAGAGTTTTACTCGATTACCCAATTTAATTTGTCACAAACGTGCACATACTGGTGTGAAACCATACCAGTGTGACGTTTGTAATAAGAGTTTCTCCAATTATGGCCAGTTAAATGCTCACAAACGCACACATACCGGTGAGAAACAGTACCAATGTGAAGTTTGCGATAAGTGTTTCTCCTATTCAAGCCATTTTATTAGGCACAAACGCACACATGCTGGTCATATACCATACAAGTGTGACGTTTGTCATAAGCGGTACTCCAATTATGGCCGATTAAATGCTCACAAACGCACACATACTGGTGAGAAACTATATCTGTGTGACATTTGTGATAAGAGTTTCGACTATCCAACGGATTTAAAACTTCACAAACAGACACATACAGTGGAAAAGCCATACAAGTGTGACGTTTGTAGACTGACTTTTAGCTATATAAGCTCTTTAAATGCTCACAAACAAACACATACTGTTGAACGACCATACCAGTGTGACGATTGTTGTATGAGATTCACCCATATAGGCTATTTAAATGTTCACAAACGTATACATACTGTTGAAAAACCACACCAGTGTGACGTTTGTTGTAAGAGATTTACCCAAATAGGCTATTTAAATATCCACAAACGCATACATAGTGTTGAAAACCCATACCAGTGTGACGTTTGCGATAAGAGTTTCACCCAATTAAACTATTTAACTGTTCACAAACGTATACATACTGTTGAAAAACCATAAAAGTGTAATGTTTTTAATAAAAGTTTTAGTCGATTAAAAAGTCTAAATGTTCACAAACGTACACATGCCGACGATAACCTGTAATGTAAAGCAAATGGACAACGTGTTGCTGGTTTGACTAACTATTTTATTGTA
Source organism: Xanthostigma xanthostigma (assembly GCA_963575645.1). Taxonomy (NCBI): domain Eukaryota; kingdom Metazoa; phylum Arthropoda; class Insecta; order Raphidioptera; family Raphidiidae; genus Xanthostigma; species Xanthostigma xanthostigma. The sequence continues at coordinate 7,311,738 of OY754474.1, forward strand.
CATTTAATATTGAACTCAACTTACAATTTACAATTGGTTATATAATTTCGTGTCCCTTGTATAATAGATATACACAGGTCCGTCCATTATATTACATCTCCCTTTTTTTAATACAAAATAAATCACTATTCTATAAAATACAAAATATTATTACAAAATTATCTTACTAACTTATTATTAATTTCTGAAAAATAAATTTAAACAAAATATAATTTTAATAATACATTAACCTGTCGGGAGGCTTTATTTTTCTGCCCCACGAACTATATTGTATTAAAGTCTTATCATTAATATTATTATTTGAGATATTTTCAGTTTTTATTTTATTTTCCGACCGTAGTTTTGGATCGGAATAGACATGTAGAAATTTTCTATTTCTGTTCATAATCTCACCACTTTCCATTTTTATGTTATAATTTCTCTCTCTATTTTGCCGGATGACTTCTCCTGTTCTCGTATTGCTATTTGGTGTTTTTACAAATACTTTTTTGGTTTATCTCAAGTGGTTTCAATTTTCTAGCACCTCTATTATAATATTTTTGTTGTTGTAATTGTCTATTTCTCAAATGTTCTATAATAATGTTTTTATTATATTTTTTTGGTTTTAAATTATTTTGCAAAACTGGCAACAAACTTCTTGGTTTGCGATTCATCAACAACTCTGCTGGTGATTTTAAATTATTGTCTATCGGCGTTACCCGATATTGCAATAAAGCTTTGTATATATCGGATTTATCATCCGAGCTTTTCTGCAGTAGTAATTTAATAGTTTTAATATGCCTTTCCGCCAGACCATTTGATCTAGCGTGATATGCAGAGGAAATTGTGTGTTTAAAATCCCATTCCTCCGCAAAATTTTTAAATTCTTTTGAAACAAATTGCGGTCCACCATCTGAATTTACTTCAAACGGTATACCGTACCTTGAAAAAATGCTTTTTAAGTGTTTGATTACGTTTGCGCTAGTTGAATTATTATAAAGAATACTAATTTCCACAAATTTTGAGAAATAGTCAACCACTAAGAGGTAATTCATTTTATTAAACTGAAATAAATCTAAACCTAGTTTATACCACGGGCCGATGGGAACCGGATGTGGAATCATAGGTTCTTTGCGATGTACGTCTAATTTATTACAGATATTGCATGATTTGACAACATTATCAATGTCTTTATTGATGGATGGCCAATATACGCATTCTCTCGCCAGAAGTTTGCATTTCACAGACCCCTGATGAGCGAAATGTATTTTTTCTAAAATTTGTTTTCTCAATTGCAATGGTATAATAATTTTATTATTTTTTAATAGCATACCATTTGAAAATGAAATGTCTTCTTTAATTTTATAATAATCTAGAATTTCGTTAGTAATGTGTTTTTTGTTAGGCCATCCTTCATTTATGTATTTTTTAATTAATTGTAATACTTTGTCTTTTTTAGTTTCTTCTATAATTTCTTTATTTTTGTTATCAGTCATATTTTCTTTTAGTTTTTCATGTACTAAACATATATGGGCTTCAATTTCTAAATCATCTTTTTCGTTAAGTGTGTCTTTATTTGCCATACAAGTTCTCGAGAGAGTGTCGGCAAGATACATTTCTTTTCCAGGCTTATAGACTAAGTCAAAATCATATTTTTGCAATGCCAGAAGCATGCGTTGAAGCCTAGCTGGACATAAAGACAACGGTTTTTTCACAATTGAAATTAACGGCTTGTGATCTGTCTCAATCACAATGTGTTTACCATATATGTACTGATAGTACCGCTTACATCCAAATACAACAGCTAGTAGCTCTTTCTCAATTTGGGCGTATTGCTGTTGCGTTTGGTTTAAGGCTTTGGAGGCGTATGCAATGGGCTGTCCCTCCTGAAGGAGTACTGCACCAAGTGCAACCGAAGAACTATCTACGGAAACAACTGTAGGTTTGCTAACATCATAAAATTTTAATGTTGGTGCTTCAGAAATTACAATTTTAAGTTTCTGAAAAGCCTCTTCTTGCATACTCTGCCAATGCCATTCTATATCGTTTTTGAGTAACATCCTTAAGGGATGAGTAAGCTCAGACGCTTTTGGAATATGTCTAGATAGGTAAGTAATCATTCCTAAAAATCGTTCTACTTCTTTTTTATTTTCGGGTTTTTTCATGTCAATAATTGCTTGTACTTTCGTTTTATCTGGTTCAATACCCTCTCTCGAAAATTTGTGACCTAAGAAATTTAAATGATCGACATTAAATTTACATTTTGCCAAATTAAATTTTAAGTTATTAGACTTGGCTATTTCCAGTACGTTCTGCAAAGCCGTATCGTGCTGTTCTTTTGTGCTGCCATGTACTATAATGTCGTCCATATAAATTTCTACATTTTGAATATTAAATAATTTTTTCATGCGCTTCTGAAATACTTCAGGCGCAGACCGTATACCAAATGGAAGTTTTAAAAACCGATATCTTCCGAAGATAGTTCCTATTGTACATAGATTGCTACTATAATTATCTAACGGTATTTGATAGAATCCTTGCTCAGCATCAAGACTAGAAAAATATTTTGCATTTGCCAATTTAGCAGAAATCTCTTCAAAAGAAGGTAGTTTGTAATGTTCCCGTTTAATTGCTTTATTTAGGTGTTTTGGGTCAATACAAATACGTAAATCTCCGGATGGTTTTCGAACGATTACTACCGGATTGACCCAATCAGTTGGATAATCTACTTTTTTAATTATTTTATTTTTTTCCATTTCATCTAATTTTTGCTTAAGTTTTTCATGCAATGAAAATGGCACTTTACGCGGTGGTTCAATTATTGGACTGACATTTGAATCGACTTCCATATGGTACGGTTGATTAAGGGCTTCCTATCCCTTTAAAAACTTCAAAATTATTTTTTATTAGTTCGTCTACTGTTTCTATACTGTCTACTATTTGTATTATGCTCATTTGAGTACATGTTTCTAATCCCAAAACGGATGGTGAATCTGTTTTTACGATAAAAAATTTTAAATTGTAAGCCTGACCTTTATAATTACAGTTTAGTGTACAGACTCCAACTAACGGTATATTCACTTTAGAATAATTATATAATTTTACATTTGTTTTCTGTATTTCAGTTTTTAAATTCAATTTCTTATAGGTGTTCCAGGAGATAACATTTACCATAGAACCACTATCCACTTTGAATGGAATAGGTTTATTATTTCCTATTATAATATTGACAAGCCATTCTAATTTATTTTTATTAGTTGTTACTTCTCCAATAAATAAAGAATCAACCTCATGGCAAATGTTATCTTCTGAATCCTGCGTACTTTGATTTTCTATTTGATCTATCGTATTAATTACTTTAGATTTGCATACCCTGGCATAGTGTCCTCTTTTTCGACATCTGTTGCACGTCTTGTTTCTTGCTGGACATTCATTTTGATCGTGCGTTTCTCCACACCTGTAACAATTTTTGCCATTTCTTGAATTTTGCTGCTGCCATCTTGATTGCTGGCGCTGCTGCCCGGTCCTTTGTAGGAATCTTTGAACTGCATCTACTGCCATACTTGTAGTGCTGTCACTTATATTATCCGACGTTTGCTGCGACGTTTCCATTGCCTTACATATTCTCTCTGCGTCCGTAAGGGAGAGATCATCATCTTCCAATAACCTTTCACGTAATCGACTATTTTGTACCCCGCATGTTATGATACTCTTCGTGATGCTATCCTCCAGTTCACCGAATTTGCATTGCGTAGCTTGATTTTTCAATGTAGTGATGAATGAATCTATTGTTTCTCCTGGCTGCTGTCTTCTTGTGAAAAATTTGAACCTTTCGTAAGAAATACTGCATTTTGGTTTGAAGTAAGCATCAAATTTGGTGATCAAATCATCCAATGTCAGATTCTGTTCCTCTTCTGATGTCAGTTTCAAAGATTGATAAATGCGAAAACCATAATCTCCAATATATTCTAATAATTGAGCACATTTAATTTTTTCTTGCTTTTTCATTATTTCATGAGCTACAAGGTAATTTAAAAATCTTTTCTTCCAATAAACCCAGTGTTCATGGATGTTTCCTTCTGTCTCCATGGTCGGAAAACCACTATTTACTATCGGCATTTTATCTTTTTGAACTTTTCTTTTTTTTTCATTAATTTAATTTTAATATCACGACTGCGCCATGTAATGTAAAGCAAATGGACAACGTGTTGCTGGTTTGACTAACTATTTTATTGTACATTTAATATTGAACTCAACTTACAATTTACAGTTGGTTATATAATTTCGTGTCCCTTGTATAATAGATATACACAGGTCCGTCCATTATATCAATATAACGTTGTAATAAACGTTTCTCCAAATCAAACAATTTTACTGGTCATAAACGCTCACATACTGGTGAGAAACCATACCAGTGTGACTTTTGTAATAAGTGTTTCAACCAATTGAAGTATTTTAAATGTTTACAAACGCATCCATGCTGTGTGACGTTTCTAATTGTGTTCTGTTAACTCACTTGTTACCGTTATAAATGTTTTGTTTTATCAGGCTTTATAAAATACCATAGACTTACATACATCTTATATTTTAAAAAAAATTACTAAATCATGATTTTTTATTGTCTTATAACAATACTAGTAGTAGCTGCGTCCGTATTTAGTTATAAAAAAACATCATGACTGTAAATTATTATTTCTCATTAAAATATTTTATCCTTTAAATCATAAAGAAATTTTTTAATATTTAAGAAAATAAATATCATAATGTACAATTCGTAAAATATTTCTGACAGCGACAGATACAGTTCAAACATTACTGAAAATTTGTTTGACAGTTATCTTTTAAGTAATATTTTCTCTAATATGTCAAAGTTATGTTTTTTTTTTTTTAATTTTTACATTATCTGAAAGACTCGAACTTTCGAATACTAAGTTTTCATAATTTTGCCTGAAGGCAATTTGTTTCAATTTTAATAATAATAAGTATTTACGGTAAGTCCCATTTATTATTGTGATAAAAATAACGTTTTTAATAAGTAATAATTAGTGATGTGCCGGATCGTTAAAAATGTATATCCGCGGATACGGATCTGAATACGGATATTTGGTTTCAAGTTCCGCGAATACGGATACGGATCTTAACTTTCTTAGAGTACGCGGCGGTAAATATTGCACATCGACCTTTGGACAGAGACTATCTGTTATGGAAAAAAGTTATTGACCTATTTAAGAGTTAACTCTCATAACAGATTGTCTCTTTCCAAAGATCGATGTTCAATATATCATTATAAAGATAGTTTTTTAGTACCTTTGAGTTATGCACTATTGGTATGGTACTCACTACGATAAATGTTTGCACTATAAAGGTGCCAAATACAATTTTAAAAAATAAAAAATATGATTGGAATTTAACAGTTTTTCATTATTACCTAATCACCTACCTATATATTATATAAAATTTCATCTATGAATTGAAAATTAAAAGGTAAAAGATCCGCCAAAAACTAACGGATACGGATACGGATCTTTCTTCTCCCTCGGATATCCGCGGATACGGATACGAATATCCGGCACATCACTAGTAATAATAACGATGATAACGCCTCTAACGGTAATTAACGACAACTTTTAAGAAAGGCACCTTTTAAAACCAAAATGCACTAAAAACTAAAAATGTTTTTTTCTCAGTGATTATAATATGTTGATCAGAATAATTTTCAACATTTTAAGCAAAAAGAAAACCACTGGGCGCTTATAAACAGCATCTGTAACATTTTATGAGCGCTCAATAATTTTCTTTTAGATTTTTATTCTGATCAACTTACAATCAGTGAATAAAAACTAATTTTACTTTTTAGTACAAACTGATGTTAAAAGAAAATGTTTGTTTTTGAAAAGATTTTTATAAACAAATAAAAGAACTATTGAAAAGAAGGCATTCCGCCATTTTGGTACGTTCGCCATGTTGGATTTGAAACGATATTAGATTTAGCATATTTCAGCTCGAATGGGTAACGGGGGGAGTGTGTCAAATTTCAATCAGTAAATTGTACCCATATGAACAGCCTGACACAGAAAACCGACAGGATTTCAAACAAGAAATCCATTGCAATTATTATATCCTATACCTAAGAGTAATTTAATTCCAGTAATGACATTGTGTAAAGTTTTGTATAGTGATGTGCCGTATATCCGTATCCGCGGAGCTCCGAGGGAGAAACAAGATCCGTATCCGTTAGTTTTATGGCGGATCTTTTACCTTATTAATTTTCAATTTATAGATGAAATTTTATATAATATATAGGTGATTAGGTAATAATGAAAAACTGTTAAATTCCATTCAGATTATTTTTTATTTCTTAAAATCGTATTTGGCACCTTTATATTGCAAAAATTTTTCGTAGTGAGTACCATACCAATAGTACCTACATAACTCAAAGGTACTAATAAAAATCTATCTTTATAATGAGATATTGCACATCGATCTTTGGAAAGAGACAATCTGTTATGAGAGCTAACTCTTAAAGAAGTCAATAACTTTTTCCCATAACAGATAGTCTCTTTCCAAAGGTCGATGTGCACCTTTATATTGCAAAAATGTATCGTAGTGAGTACCATACCAATAGTACATAACTCAAAGGTACTAATAAAAAACTATCTTTATAATGAGATATTGCACATCGATTTTTGGAAAGAGACAATCTGTTATGAGAGTTAACTCTTAAAGAAGTCAATATTTTTTTCCCATAACAGATAGTCTCTTTCCAAAGGTCGATGTGCAATATTTACCAACGCGTACTCTGAGAAAGTTAAGATCCGTATCCCTATCCGCGGATCTTGAAACCAAATATCCGTATTCAGATCCGTATCCGCGGATATCATTTTTAACGATCCGGCACATCGCTAGTTTTGTAATAAAATATAAAAGTCTGGATTCGCTGTGACCCCAAAAAATAAATACGTATTTTATATATTATGCTCTGTTTTACTTTTATAACTCACTATAGTAAATTTGATATAATAGATTTAATTTAATATTTTACACAATCTCTTTATGTGATCTATCCACTTTAACTTTGTATCTATTTGTACTAGGGATCGACCGAAACCGATATCAATATCGGTTATCGGCCATATCGAATGTTTGGTTGATTATCGGTATCGACCGATATATTTACTGCATTGGCCTATAATTAATAATACTACTTTCTTTTTTAATGTTATTGAAAGTAAAACACACGTGTGTGAAGTTAGCATCTCAAGTGTCAGCATCTCACAAATAAACCGCATATAAACTGGCACCCCGCATAGTTCTACAGTTCTTGACAAGTTTTAACAATAGTTCCGTCGATTTTACTATCGAAATCGCATTTTGAAAAAATGAGATGCTAACTTAACAAATCAAATTTTGGCATCTCATAGAATTTCACAAATTTGAGTGTACTAGAGGTGAAATTAAGAAAGTTGTACATCCTAAATCTATTCTGTACATAGTTCTACCGAGTTAAAATAATTAGGATCGCTGATAATCATAATAAGAGAAGTGAGATGCTGGAGTATAATTGTCAGTCGTATGGAGATTCCAATGGATAATTATGGAAGATTCTGGTCTTTTGAGTATCCAGAATAGATATGAGCGCCGATGGATAAAGGAGCGGCGGCGGCGCGCCGACTTTTTGAGGTCGGCGACGGCGGCGTAGTCGGCGGGGTGACCTTAGGAGCATTTTTTAATGATGGGCAGGATACAATAAAACAAAACATGTAGTTTAACAATCAGAATTATTATTTATTTAACACAAATTATTTTTATAAGGAAATGGTTTCTAGCCTAGAGCTAAAATATTTTTGTCACTTCGATTGGCAGAAAAAAATCAACGTTGTCATAAAGTTCTAATAACAATTAACAAGAAAAATAAATCTTAGAGAAAACAAAGATGTTTCTTTTAAGTCATAAAAAAATATAAAGTAGTCTTTAAAAATATGTTTTCAACATTTTCTGATCGTTTAAACATATGCTTTTTCGCTCGGCGCGCCGTTACATTTTCACGGCGGCGGCGGCGGGAGGGAATCGTCGGCGGCGACGGCGCGCCGGCGCGGCGCTCATATCTAATCCAGAGAAATTACCGTTTACTGAAATGAATAAAATATACATAAAAACGTGAGATGGTGTGTTATAATTAAGGTTTCTACGCAGTAACAATTTCCTTAAATGATAACTGGAAGTCCCTTACACAAATTTTGAAATAGTTCTGTTCTTTAAAAATCCCAAAATTGATGGTTCATTGTTAAAAACAAATGTTCATATATGAGTGAGATACTGTGGTATAACCGGTGTTTTTGAGTTGTATTGTTGTATAAATGTTTTGGACGATAACTAAGGGTCTGTTACATAAGTTCCGCAAGAGTGCTGGTCTTTTGAACATCCTTAGTAATTATGTATCATTGTTGTAAACAAAATATGCACACAAACGTGAGATGCTGTGGTATAACTCATTTTTTCAAAATGCGGTTTCGATAGTAAAATCGACGGAACTATTGTTAAAACTTGTCAAGAACTGTAGAACTATGCGGGGTGCCAGTTTATATGCAATTTATTTGTGAGATGCTGACACTTGAAAAATCCGATTTGTGAAGTTAGCATCTCATTTTTTCAAAATGCGGTTTCGATGGTAAAATCGACGGAACTATTGTTAAATCTTGTCAAGAACTGTAGAACTATGCGGGATGCCAGTTTATATGCGGTTTAATTGTGAGATGCTGACATTTGAGATGCTAACTTCACACACGTATTAATAAGCATACCGGACAAAATATTACCATTAAAGGGATTGACTGAAAAAATAATTAAATGTTTATACAATGAAGGAAATAACTGTGAAAGTGCACGGATTAAGTACAATGTGTCGGTTGTGCTTATCAAAAGACGTTACGCTATTAGATATTTTTTCGGCCGAAATGAGAAACCGACTTTCAAACATCTTCATGCGATGTGCTCCCGTTCAGGTAAAATCGCTTTTTTTTAATACTACCAATATGTGTTGCATGTGATTACTTTAATTGTAAATTGCTATATAGTTGATAAATAATTTATTCACAACTAATTTTTCTTAAGTTTACATTCCCGTTTCCAATTTATATGAATACTTTGTGTTCTGTGAACAAAACCGACATTTTCTTATAATTTTATAAACTAGTTAACTGTCAAGCATTACCCCAAACGGCCATAAAAATTCTTCAAAACGTTTGCTAACTGTCGGGGTGTCATTTCTCTTGATGCATTACGTCACTTCGTATTCTAGTCTTCAATTGGTCTGAATTTTACAGATCACATTAGTTTTTTTGAATTTAATAAAACGACATTTTTTCAATAACTTACATAAATAATATTGAACACCGAAAAGGTAAAAAATAACGCCATTGGTAACAGGCAAACAAAAAAATTTGTTGTGGAAACTTTTTAAACCATTTCAGCTGAATCTTATTTATTTTTGGGGGCTAAAACCGTAGTGTCTGATATTTTTTTTTGTAGTTCTTTCACAATATGACCTCGATTATATTATTTAAAAATAGGGCAAATAGGCTATATAAAACCATGTGGCCAAGAATTTATTTTATTTATATTAAATCTTGCTAAAGGAAGAAGGTTTATTTATTTTATTTCTACATAGTTTATAGTTTGTCTTTAACATTTTAAAACTTGTCTTCTTTGTAGTCATTTGTTTTTTTCAAAGTTGGAATCGAACACCATTGTACGAATGTCAGACCCAACAAAACCCCTTCTTTCAATTGGGCTTCTGATATATCAGAAAACTTCTTGCATAAATACTTAAAACATTCACCATCTTTAGGCAAGGCTTTCACAAACCGGCAATTTTCTGATGGCGTTGGTTATTTCTGATACTGTTATTATAATAAAAAAACACGTGTTTTTTTGTGTATAAATCTGCACGGATGATGCAGCGGTTCACCTAGAAGGAGGAGGAAAACTTAGTATGTTCATTTCAGACGTAAGCTGAAAGGATTAAAGCCATTTACAGCTTTCCCCTAATTAATTCCGAATTAAAATCTTTAACCACTGTGCTATAAGTGAATAATACAGTGATATTATATTCTAAAATTATGAAACAGTTTTATTTATTTGGAAAAAATGGCGATTTTCAGATACGAAGACACGATGGGATGCCCAATTTAATCTGCCGCTCATGTCACATTCAACTGGAGAAAATTCACGAGTTTCAAATGAAAATTATACAGTCTGATAAACCACTGCGACACTATTTACAGCAACTGCATACTTCTGACGAACATATAATGCCTGAATATTCCACTCAAAGGTCTTCTGAGGCACATTTAATCCATGAAACGAATCACTATGATGCCAGTGTGAAATGTGAATCTAAAGAACTTCGTGATGTATTAAGGATCGATTTTAACACGAAAGAAACGGAGCCTATAAATTTAATTTCAACAAATAAAATTAATGAGAAAATACCTAAAAAATTCGACATTGAAGACGAATCAATGATAGACAATTCGTTAAATCTAACAGAATGTGTTGATGAGATAGAAAAAACTTTGTCCGAGGGTGATGGTAGTGATATCGTCATTGATGACACAAAGGTTCATATTAGCTACGTCACTAAATTGGACGAAAACACGTATAATATCCGGAATGAGAAAATTTCTAAATCAGTAAATGAAAATAAGCATGACATACCTTTAAAATTCGAAATAAAAGACGAAACAGCGGATGATAATTCACTATTACCAACAGAATGCGCTGAGGATGCATTGGACCGTTCATGTAAGCGCGACGATAGTGAAGTTTGCAGCGAAAATTCAAAGATCGATAATGCCAACATACCGAGGAGCAATGTAGGATATTTGAGCAAAAGTGAAGATGGGAAAAAATATATTTCGCTAAATGATAAGAAATATAAAATAGAAACGGAAAATCAGTATCACTGTGATATTTGTAGTAAGAGCTTTACCATACCTTTAAATTTGATAACTCATAAGTGTTCACATAGCGGTAAGGGACCATATAAGTGTGACGTTTGTGATAAGTGTTTCAGCCTATCAACCAATTTAAGTAAGCACAAACTCAGACATACTGGTGAAAAACCGTATCAATGCGATGTTTGTAATAAATGTTTCACTGTGTCAGGTGATTTACAAAAACACAAACGCAGACATACTGGTGAAAAACCGTATCAATGTGACGTTTGTAATAAATGTTTCACACTGCCAAATGATTTACATAAACACAAGCGCGTACATACTGGAGAGAAGCCATACCAGTGTGACGTTTGTAATAAGTGTTTCAGCCAAAAAAGTCGTTTAGTTCGACACAAACGCACACATACTGGTGAGAAACCATATCAGTGTGACGTTTGTAATAAACGTTTGGGCCATTCAAAAACATTAATTCTCCACAAACGCACACATACTGGCGAGAAACCGTATCCATGTGACGTTTGTAATAAATGGTTCACTGTGTTAAATGATTTAAATAATCACAAACGCACACATACCGGTAAGAAACAGTATCTGTGTGACGATTGTAATAAGTGTTTCAGCAAATCAAGCAGTTTAATTGCTCACAAACGCACACATACTGGTGAGAGACCGTATCAGTGTGACGTTTGTAAGAAATCCTTTACTGTTTCAAGTCATTTAATTTGTCATAAACGCATACATACTGGCGAGAAACCGTATAAGTGTGACGTTTGTAATAAGTGTTTTTCTTATTCAAGCCTGTTTATTAAACACAAACACACACATATTGGTGAAAAATCATACCAGTGAGATATTTTCTAAATGTGTGTTTCAGACAATGAATCAATTTGAATCATCACATATTTGTTATCAATCACAATCGATGTCACATTATTAAAAAGAATTTTTTTCAAATAACTCGGTTATTATTACGTTGCGTAGTCTTAGTGACGAAACTATAAGATTTAGGGCCGTATTCATAAAGACATGTTAAATCTCTCAATAGTTATTGAATCGTTAACTGTTATATTCATGGTGCAGAACTATCAAATATATAACTATTGACTCGTTAAGATTTATGTCCTTATTTTAAATTGTAAGTTGTTCAGTGGATAGCAGGTAAAATGAAATATCCCTAAATATCTTATCTTTTTCACGCTGATGAAAACAAAACAATAAAAAAATCTTTGTTAACATCTGATTATATTATAGGTAACATTTTACTGAATTGACGCTTCCGATTTGAACGAATTATGAAACGAACGAAATAGCTATAGCAATGGACAATTTCGTTCGTTTCATAATTCGTTCAAATCGGAAGCGACCATTCAGTAAAATATTAACATATATAACAAATAAGATTTCTGACTAATTTTCAGATAATTTTTCGTAGAAATCAAATTAACATGTGATCTATGGAGGGTAGAGATACCTCCATGATGTGATCGATAACACAGCCATATTGGATTAATTGTCAAAAATCGAAAAGAAATGGAATAAAATATATTTCTTTCCTTGTCAAAAACATTATCGGAACTTTGTAATTATCTGGAATAATACCTACTAACCAAATTTACATGTGATCAATAACATAGCAGCCATATTGAATTAATTGTCAAAAATCAAAAAGAAATGAAATAGAATATATTTCTGTCCTTGTTAAATCGTCTAATAAATAGTTCAATAGGTGGGTCTTTTCAAGCTTGTTTTGTGGACAGACCTGGTGACAGCTCGACAGTGACAGTTCGAATTTAAAAACAGAGCAAAACGTGCATGTTGTCTGACTCTGAGCAGAAACGCCATGTTGGTTTGTGGGCGTTTGTTCAAGTCGTCCACGTGACAAGATACCGCTTCCTGATTGGTTCTTGCTCATACCTAGCATTGGACCTAGCAAGAAAATAGCCCCTGTTCTAATTTTAAAACCTATCTTGTAAACTAGCAGGCGACCTCGCAGTGACGTCATTTCCAGCTTCGTACCCAGCCTATTGGCTAGCAGAACTTCAAGCAGTGTTTCTAGCCTCGTGTGCAGCGGCCTTTACTTATAAAATGAAACAAATAAGTAAGGGTCTAACAGAATTGAAGAAAATTCATGTAACTTGCCTTAAAACACAAAAACAATATTTCTATATGATAATTAACTGACATAGTTTCGTAGTCGATTTCAAGTGTTTTGTTTAAATATTCCCTTAGATTTGCAATATATCTATACGAACAATTTTTTGACATTTGACAGACTATTTATTCATCTCACATGAAATTAAGCTCTTATCTACAGCTTCATGTACCGTTTTCCTGTGTCTGTTCAAAGTGGACTCACATAAAAACATGTTTCAAATCGAACACATAACACTCGTTTTGCTTTATTGTACTTTATCATACTTTATTTATCACTTCATAGTTGTGACGCAGGCGCAATAAACAGTAAATGAACCTCTTATCTAGAGGCTATTAGCCGAATCCAGAGCTTCAGAGAATGCTTTTAATCGGAGCACGATTTTTTATCGTAAAACAAGCCTAACCATAATCCACTTATCTAGTCATATCGGTGGCCGTAAATGTTTGAGTACTCTACGATAGTGTAGACAACGTGTAGAGGCACAAATTATCAATTTGTGGAATCGAAAGAAAAATTAATTAAAAGTTTGCTCAATGAAGGAATTAACTCTGAAAGTATACGGCTTAAGTAAAATTTGTCAGTTGTGATTATCAAAAGGCGTTACGCTATTAGATATATTTTATTTTTCGCCCGAAATGAGAAATCGTCTGTCGGACATTATCATGCAGTGTTCTCCCGTTCAGGTAAGATAGCTTATTTCAAGGTTTACCAATATCTGTTACATGTGATTACATTAATTGTACTATAGTTTATTAATTTGATCACAACTATTTCCATTTAATTTTATATTTTCGTTTCAAATTAAAATTAATACTTTCAATTCTATGGATAATACCTAGATTATGACTTTATAAACCAATGAAAATTAACTGCCAAGCATGGCCCCAAACGATCATGAAAATTATTTAAAACATTTGTTAACTGAAGGGGTGCTATATCTTTTGATGCATATATAAATAATAACAGGTACTTAAAATATATAAAACTTTCGAAAATGTCGCGCCAAGAATGTGATGTAGTAACGTTAAAAGTTTATGTGTTTAGTATATTGTATTATTGTGTAATATTATCACTGTAATCATTGATACAAAAACCATAAAAACATTGGACGTAACACATTTTTTAAAAATTATTTATATGTTCTACTATATGTTATATCTATTAAAATAAATGCAGTAATGCATTGCTTAAGGCCGTAGTCCTGTGTTCAGGCTCTTTTTCAACCCTTATTTCAATTTTTTTTTTAATAACAAAATAATGTAGGTACAATCATTTTAATTTTGTTACATGTTTTTACTGACATCGTAAACTAAGAAAAACATTTTTTGACGTGATAACGTCTTATAAATTGATGAATCACCAATATTATAAATTGATAAAACACCGACTGCATGCACGAAAAAGTGTAACGTAACGTTCCTAACGCGTAACGTTCCGCCTGACCCTGTGCGTGCTTTTTGCTAATTTCTCGCTCAATTTAAATCAGATCGGTTTGAAACCAGTCTTAAACGAAAGAGGAGAACATTTTACATAGATTTCGTATAACAGAATTTGCCTAAACAGTTTTTTTATACAAATTTATATAGAAAAATACCTGTATAAATGCAATGTTGTCTAATGCATGGCGCGCGCGCGACGCGGTCGGTCGTCTTTGTTTGCCGTACATGGAAATTAGAAAATAACGTATGTCTTGTCTTAACATGAAAACGGCTGCATTTCTAATGTTTAATTCAATTTTTTGACATTAGTATTTTCTGAAATGCAACGCCTTCTAAGTTAACTATTGGAATAACTAATTATTATTAAACATAATAGTTTGACAGTAGTCACTTTTGACATTTCTTATCATTCCGACACCAAGGATAAGCGGATTGAAACCAAATTTTGGGAGGATGTTTGATATGCAAATATGAAGTGGCCTATTGTTTTTGGGGAACATCGGCGCATGCGTAAAAGAATATATCTCTTATAATGATGTTTTATATAATAATAATATAGTTTTTAAAACGGTTTTTACTCTATCTATTTTTACTAGAAATTTTTGTAAATTTTTTGGGGAAAATCGGCGCATGCGCAAAAGAGATACATGCCATAGTTGTTTTTTATATAATAATAGTGTACTTTTTATAGTGTTTTATTATTCTACTTAATAAAATTTACCTAAATTTGAAGAGAAAGATGCAATATCATAGATTCGAATTATTATATAAATTTAGGTTATGTATTACGGAATACGTTATCACGTAAAACTATCGTCCGTAAACCGACTTTACAGACAACCAATTTTTTTTTTTGCTTAATTTTACGTCATTTTATAATTGTTTTTTTAACCTAAAGCAGACAACTTTAAATGGTGGTAGGTGGGTAGCGCGGGTGATAATGTCACTTGGAGTCATCTGAATTATAAAAATTAAATTGTTTATTGTTTCGTAGGGCTTGTGGCTCTATCCCGTACTAGAAATAAACAAATTAGCGGGCTTTAAAAAGAAAACAACGAGAAAATCGTGATTTTGTCGTTGAAAATCGGTTAAAAAAATAGAAATAATTTTTATAATTAAGTATATTCTAGTACCGGACGGAGCTATTGTTGTATAAAATACCCTGTGCAAAAATGAAAGTAATCGGTTGTATACAATTGTTTCAATCACCTGCGCCGCTTACAAAAATGTAGTTTTGAGAAAAACGCGTTTAAAGTTTTGATTTAAGATTTCTTACAAAAAAATAAAAATGAATATTTACACACCTTCCGTTTTTTCAAAGGCATCGTTTTCTGCTAATTTTTTTGCTCTACACTGCAAGAGTATAAGGGTAACGTGATAACAATTGAGAGGTAAGACCAGGTAAGAGTCTTACCGTAAGACCGTTGCAGCTCTCGACTATTATGCTATAACCTTGTAAATATTTAAATTTAGGTCTAAAATTTTTACAACATTTTCTCAATATATTATAAATAAAATTATCGACCAATTTTTCAGACAATATATTAACAAAAAATATAAAATTAATACATTAACGTTTCAATCCGGATTTGGATAAAAATAATTAATATTTAAAATCTAATTCGCTTTTTATAGAATATATCATATATATTCTATAAAAAGCGAATTAGATTTTAAATATTAATTATTTTTATATTTTTTAAATCAATTCTGAAGAAGGTCCAAATCCGGATTGAAACGTTAATGTATTAATTTTATATTTTTTGTTAATATATTGTCTGAAAAATTGGTCGATAATTTTATTTATTGAAGAGTTCTAATCAGACGTTAATCAAAGATTTGAATAAAAAAAATTAATTCGATTTTCCAAAACCCGAACACCAGATTACGTCCTTAAATAATCCAGAAATGATTTTGAACATACTTTAAGTGAATAATACATGAATATTATTGTAATCTAAAATTATAAAACAATTTTATTTATTAGAAAAAAATCTCGATTTTCAGATATAACGACACGATAAGATGCCCAATTTCATCTGCCAATTACGTTATGCTTAAAATTCACGAGTTTCAGATGAAAATTGTTCAGTCTGATAATACATTGCGACACTATCTACAGCAACTGTCTGCATCCATCTGACAAACAAGTCATGCCTGAATGTTCCACTCAAAAGTCTTGATGTCACTGTAAAATGTGAGTCTGTAGAATTTCGTGATATATTTAACTTGAATTTCAACCCGAAAAAAATGGAGCCTATAAATTATAACTCTACAAATAAAATTAATGAGAAAATACCTTTAAAGCTCGAAATTAAAGATGAACCAACGGATTATCATTCATTATATCTAACAGAATGTACTGACGATACTGCAGAAACTTTATCCAAGGGTGGAGGTAGTGAAATCGTTTGCGAAGACTCGAAGGTTAATATTAAATTGGATGAAAGCACATATACTATCGGGGAGGAGAAACGTTTTAAATCAGTGAATAAAATTAACTATGAAATACCTTTAAAATGCAAAATAAAAGAAGAACCAACGGATGAAAATTCACGATTTCCTACAGAATGCGCTGAGGTTCCAGTGGACACTTTATATAAGTACGACGACAGCGAAATCTGCAGCGAAGGCTCAAAAATCGAAAGTGACCACTCATCGAGGAGCAATGACGCAAAATTGAGTAAAAGTGCAGATGGGGAAAGAGATATTTCGCTAACTGATAAGAAAAATGAAATAGAAACGGAAAATAAGTATCACTGTGATATTTGTAATAAGAGCTTTACCATACCTTTAAATTTGACAACACATAGGTGTTTACATAGCGGTGATAAAACATACCAATGTGACGTTTGTAATAAGTGTTTCAGTGAAGCAAGTAATTTAATTCAACACAAACGCACACATACGGGTGAGAAACCATACTGTTGTGACGTTTGTAATAAGTGTTTCAGCCAATCGAGCCATTTAATTCAACACAAACGTACACATACTGGTGAGAGACCGTATCAGTGTGACGTTTGCAATAAGTGCTTTAGTGAATCATGGAGTTTAAATTGTCACAAACGTACACATACTGGTGAGAAGCCATATAATTGTGACGTTTGTAATAAGTGTTTCAGCCAATCAAGCCATTTAGTTCAACACAAACGCACGCACACCGGTGAGAAACCTTATCAATGTGACGTTTGTAAGAAGTGCTTTACTGTGTCAAGTGATTTACTTAAACACAAACGCACACATACTGGAGAGAAACCATATAAGTGTGACGTTTGCAATAAGTGTTTTAGTCATTTAAGCAATTTATATCCTCACAAACGCACACATACTAATGAGAAACCATATCAGTGTGACGTTTGTAATAAATCCTTTACTCTATCAAGTTATTTAATTATTCATAAACGCACACATACTGGTGAGAAGCCGTATCAGTGTGACGTTTGTAATAAGTGCTTCTCCGTTTCAAGAAATTTAATTGCTCACAAACGGACTCATATTGGTTATCAATCGCAAACAATGTGACATTTCTAAAAAGAATTTTATCCAAATAACTCAGTTGTATAGTGTAATAAGTGCTTATTTTTTAGACTAGACCCGAAAAACAAGTCATTTCCAATGAGAAATTTTTAATTCTATTGACTTTGCCTATTGGCTACGGAACCCTTAAAATATGATGTATACTATCGTTATTTATGTAAATAATTTACTTATTACTTCTGTGATTTTTGAAAATTTTTAATCAATACATAAATTTCACTTTTCACTGAAGTTATTTCTGTAATTTTTAATTCTGAACAGTTACTCTCTAACCGACTGTACTACCTGAAACACCACTTTCAAACAGACACCTGTTGCAACTTTTTCAAAAATATTCAATATGGCAGTAGTAGGGATTGCTCCCGGGAATTACCGGTACTGAATTTCCCGGGAATTCCCGGAAAATTACATCGCCTTCAGTACCGGGAAGTGAAACCCAATTCCCGGGAATTCCGGTACTACAAAAAATTATACTAAATTTAATGTTTTAACTATTTTTTCAAGCTGTAAATGTTGTAATCGTCGCCGGTGATTTGAAACATAACGTTTTATTAAAGTAAATAACACCCATGTGACTTTACCTTAATTTCTTTCTGCTTTTTCTTTTATTTTAACTTATTTATGTCTATTAACCTACTTAGTTAAATTTTGGTACTAGTGATGTGCCGGATATCCGTATCCGCGGATATCCGAGGGAGAAGAAAGATCCGTATCCGTTAGTTTTATGGCGGATCTTTTACCTTATCAATTTTCAATTCATAGATGAAATTTTATATATTGTAACCTCAACTTGAGGGGAGCCGCGGCTAGCGTAGTTCAGGCGGCGCGAGGGGCGTGGGCGAAGCCAGTAAGAGATGAGAATACCCTGATGGGAAAAGCCAGAAAGGCTGTAAGTATCCAACCACCGACCACTTACACGAATTAAAATAAATAATGGTAAAATTAAAATTAATCGGTAACCTAAGACGACACAAATAACAACTAACTAGTGTTGTCACGTGACGATGATAGGTAGAGTAGTGTGGGCCCACCGACCAAAGGTGAAAAGGGCCACACTGAAGGAGTATCTAGGAAGTCCACTCCTAGACAATCGTGCCACGCTGACAACACGGAACTAAATCTACGCCCCCAAACCGTTTTCAAAAACGTAAAATAAACAACAACACCAACAACGATCCACTCACTGGAGAATGGATCGGCACCAATAACAACAACAAAGAAAACAAACGCCAACAAATTCAGCCCAAAACAATTAAACAAATAGCTAAATTCACAACAAAAAAATAAGTTAATTGCGACTAAACAGCCACTAGTAACGGTTGTCGAAATGCAACTCAACAGCACTGAACCAATTCAGTGCGAACTTTAATCTAAGATAATCGACGCTTGCAAACAATTTACCGTCGAACTCAAGTTAAATAAAAGTTGAAGCATCAACTATCAACACGGTGAGACGGCGTGTCGCACCAACCTAAGACCCAAATTATAACACAACTAGGGCTCGCATAAATCGTCAAGCATCAAACATTAATTGATTAGCTGGCATCGGCGTATAATAAATGCATTCGACATATAATGATCGCAGTAAATAATATGACGTAACTGATCGTGGCGGCGTAATTCACGACAACTCACAATTTCTGAGCAAAATAATTCCAGAAATTCCAGGAATGACTCCTGATCCGCAACAACTACACCAACGCTAATCCTAAACAACAGAAAAGTCGAAACTAATATCCAAAGTGCCAACAGGCCTGTTAATTCACGGTTGATCTAATTTCTATAATGGTGACAACAATCAAAGGTGGAAAAGAACCTAAAATTTGGGACCGCTCTAAAACCTAGCCACAAAACGCCTACGAAGATTCGCCACAAAATAGTAATCAGAATCGCAATATTAAATACACTAAAATCCGTCAACAAAAGACCGATGTTTACGCGTTCAATATTCCCCAGCTAATGTCCTCACCTAACACAGCGTTTTGTGAATCTCATCTAAGACCCGTTTCGACACCACAGAGAAATGTGCACTCTACGGTTCCTCGTCTAGCGCACCGCTCTGCGCAATAGTTCACTCTCTCGCACACTGACCGCTGATCACGTCGGAACAACCATACGTCTCTATGTGAAGGCAGACATCGTGTTGTTCTTTATTGACTCATGGCTTTCCCGCCTTTCTCGCTCGCACTCATTATATCCTTTCTTTGCAATTTTTTTTACGCTCTAATATTCACATATTATTTACTACACAAATTACCAAAGACAAAAGGGCTTAAAGTTGTAAAACGTTACAATATATACCTATAGGTGATTAGGTAATAATGAAAAACTGTTAAATTCCATTCAGATTATTTTTTATTTCTTAAAATCGAATTTGGCACCTTTATATTGCAAAAATTTATCGTAGTGAGTATTATACCAATAGTACATAACTCAAAGGTACTAATAAAAAAACTATCTTTATAATGAGATATTGCACATTGATCTTTGGAAAGAGACAATCTGTTATGAGAGTTAACTCTTAAAGAAGTCAATAACTTTTTCCCATAACAGATAGTCTCTTTCCAAAGGTCGATGTGCAATATTTACCGCCGCGTACTCTAAGAAAGTTAAGATCCGTATCCGTATCCGCGGATCTTGAAACCAAATATCCGTATTCAGATCCGTATCCGCGGATATGCATTTTTAACGATCCGGCACATCACTATTTGATACGTAAGGGTACGTCCAAGATGCAAGCTGGTAGTCAGGTAGTCAGACGCTGGTTTTCTGAGTCAGACAGTCGGCGTGCATAAAATCCTTTGTTGCTAAATCGGACTGGCCATAATGCACCAGCGCGCAGTTTTCCGGTGCACCGGCTCTCTGACTCAG
The DNA here is from genome assembly GCA_963575645.1 of Xanthostigma xanthostigma. Classification (NCBI taxonomy): domain Eukaryota; kingdom Metazoa; phylum Arthropoda; class Insecta; order Raphidioptera; family Raphidiidae; genus Xanthostigma; species Xanthostigma xanthostigma. The sequence goes on from OY754474.1 coordinate 7,332,677, forward strand.
ATATTTACCGGTATGAATTGTACATTCTGGTTTCAGACAACCTGCGTCTGACAGTGTTGTTTTTAGGTGCTATAAAATATGGATATCGAGGATTTTATTTCAAAAGTTGCACTTAATCCTCCCATATAGGATAAGCGAATTAAAGAGCATTGTAATAGGAACATCGTCGATACCTGTTGGAGAAAGATTTCTGATGAAATGAAGATTGAAAGTAAGTGGAAGAGAAATTTATTATAATACATTAAACACAACAATTAGAGGATATTAAAAATAATCCAAATTTTTGGGTGTTTTTCAACAGGCTGTAACTCGGAGGAAATTAACCGTATAGTAAAAATTTGAAATTTGTAAAATTTATAACAATGTACCAACAACAGAAAATTTTCAAACAATGAAAAAAATGTATTTCACTTTTAACAGGTTTTAATTTAGATCTAACATTGTCACCAAGCAGCAACAAAGATACAATCTGTACTGTTCGCTCCATAATTATTTAATATGAATGCTCTGTCTGCGCCGATAACCAGCTTTCATATTGGCCACACCCAACGCTGCTCGGAGTCAGACAGTCAGACGCCGAAAATCTGAATCTGACTACCAGCTTGCATCTTGGACGTACCTTTAGTTACGACTACGAGTTTAGAATTTTTGTTAATTTTTTAAAACCAGACTGAATAGGTACAATATTAAATTTGAATTTAAGGTTCCTTTTTCATGACAAGAATGGTTATTTCTTGTTAAAGTTGAGTTAAGATAATGCTTAATACTTAATTAATTGTTGATCATCAAAGATTATTATTGAGACTGATTGTAATATTTAAAGGTTATGGAGTTACGTAGGGAAACTCAGTGATATGTATTGTGATTAAACTTCTTCAAAACTATTTCCAACATTTAATTTCACGCACAACAAGCATTTAACACATTTTTCTTCTAGTACCGAAAGTATCGAATTTCTCGGTATTTCTCGGTACTGGATCACGCCCAGTACCGGGAAATACAAATTCGATTTCAGTACCGGTACTGCAATCCCTAGGCAGTAGGCACGTAATCGATAAGGTTGTACTCTGCAAAATAATTCTCACATTCTAAATATTTTAGTTGGTAGAGTTCTTGATTTTAAAGCAGCACTTACCATAAAATCTATTGCCACATTGTTATGTGGCTTACGGCAGCTTTTTAATAAAATTAGAAAAACTATGTAAGGAAGCCCTCCATTGAGCACTTTATTTACACCAGTGATTCCCAAAGTGGTCTATATCGACCCCCAGGGGTCGACGACAACTTACAAGGTGTCCATGTCAGCGGGAAAAAAAATTGGGGGTCCATGAAATGAAAATGGGGGTCAACGATAGTGAATCTCCTAACAAAAAAAGAAACAAACTGGACATCGTTAACCGAAGAGATTTAAGATTAAATCTAACTAAATTGATGCCAAATGTTGAAAATTTATTATTAAAGCATCAGGTTCATCCCTCACACTAAAAGCATTTATTTTTTGCTTAGTTATTTTATGTAACAGAAAGTAAACTTTAATTTGATTCGTTTAATTTGAATCTAATTAATAAATGTATAAAACTAAACATTTCACACTACATTTCACTACCGTTATAAATTTAAATCGTTTAAAGTGAGTAGCACTATACCGGTTGTCAAAAATACATCTGAAATTAATGAATTTGCAAAAAATCAAAATCAGATAAGCAGGGGGTCTACCCAAAACCGAAAAACATGGCAAGTGGTCTACGAGACAAAAAAGTTTGGGAACCTCTGATTTACATGATTCACATATTCCAAAATAATTATTACAGAGAAAATAACGTTGTCCATTTTATTAGTGAATTTGATCCAAACGTTGATCGCAATGAATTCTAGCCAGTGGCAACGCGTGAACATTTTCAATAGGTTTTCTGTAAGTCATCCTCCTCAAACGGGCTAGGAATGTGGAGGGGGGGATGAATCAAATCCATGTTTGTAATGTTTTAATTATTAACTTTTTTCAAAAATAGTTGCCAACAAACTACAATAGGTATACATTGTAACACTAGTCACTACTGCCATAAGCCGTGTGTCGTGTATCATGTATTTACAACGTAAGTATCGCCTAGTTCAGGGATGGTGAACCTCTCTACAGCTAGGTGCCAACTTTTTTTTCAAAAATGTTTAATGTAGCTATGACGTGCCGACAAGCAGCCAAAAAAATTTTGAAAATGAATCAAACATAAATGAAAAGAATAATTTCGATAATACACCGAGCGCCAAGAAACTTTTTTTTTCTGTCAATTTTTTTCGACATCTAGCATATTTTTAATTATTTCGATTTAGTGCCTCAATTAAGGCCGTGTCAACAATAATCTACCGCGCACCACCTGTGGCACGCGTGCCATAGGTTCGCCACCCCCGGCCTAGTCAAAGCCGCCAAAAGAGTTGACCGGATATCTAGCATATAACAGTGACAGATGCTTATTTGTAATATATATTAGATATCGTGTCCATCGAGATAATAATTAATAAGAAAAATCGCAGGTTTTTGGACAAAAAATTAGATTTATTAATGTTCGACGTTTCGTCTATAGATTTAGACTTTTTCAAGTACAATAAAAAATTCAAAACAATAATTATGAAAATAAACATAACTAATTACTGCGATTTTTCTTATTACTTATTTGTAATAATGTGCTGACGGTAAATGCAGCTCAAAACCGATCTAAATATAATCAGATCTTACAATAAATAAATAGTAAATTACACCACAAGGGCCGAAAGTGTGATATCTTGCCCTGTGCGCCATGATGCCTGAGGCGAAGCGCAGGGCAAGTTATCACACTTTCGGCCAGTGTGGTGTTTACTATTTTTCCTTCATACCTCGATCGGAAGCACACTTATTAATTAATTACATATTAATTACATAAAGACACAGATAAATTCCAAGCAAGCTTTGAATTTATACGTAAATACACAAATAACAGCTGTTCGCGATTATTAGTTAAAATGTAATAGGGTTGCTATGGAAACGATATCTAAATAACAGCTGATTGGTTGTTTTTGCTTTACGACCGCCTGAACGTACGAACATTCCGATTTTGGGCGTGTAATCCCACCAAGGAGTAAATGTTAGACTTTCTGCCTTACAATTGGCGCCGAAAGTAAGCACTTTCGATCGAGGTATGAAGAAAAGATATTTCCCAGCTCCAATAATAAGCATTGTTCTATTTCCTTACTGAACATGCAAGCTACAATATATATCAAAAATTATTTCGGCATGAACCACTTTTCCTTATGACCACAGCACTTTTTGCTGATCACCTGCGCAGATGCGTCCCCGTTTCATTATTAAATTACAGTAAGGTCGCACTAATCCGACCCTCGTCTAATTCAGAAACATCTATACTAATATATAAAGCTGAAGAGTTTGTTTGTTTGGTTGGTTGAACGGGCTAATCTCAGAAACTACTGGTTCGAATTGAAAAAAAAAATTTTGTTGTATAGCCAATTTATCGAGGAAGGCTATAGGCTATATAATATCACGCTACGACCAATTGGAGCGGAATATCAATGAAAAATGTTGCAAGTTGTATCTCAAAATTAGTCCGTCCGACAAATATTATCAGGTGAAATGCCTTAACTAAATATTGCAATATTAGCGCGTCACGTTTACAAGCCCGGATAGCTCAGTCAGTAGAGCGTAAGACTCTTAATGCCAGGGTTTAGGGTTCAAGCCCCACGTCGGCGAATATATTTTTATTTATCTTTTATTTTCTACATTGCTTTCTTCTAAGGCTTGCATTTCAATTTTTTAAAATTTTATTACGACTAATTAAATTTAAATAAATCTAATTAATAGCTCATTTGAAAACTGTTACAACTATAGGTACCTATATAAAAATAATTTTCCTACAGTGTTTTCAATAATTAAATATTTATTATATTAAAAGAAATTTATTACTCAAAAAAAGTATAAATACCTACTGCTTTTTAACGACAAAAACTTTTGAATGGTAACTCCGATCAATATGAAGTTTGGACACAACATTCATCTCGGTAAACTAAGATGAATGTGCGTACTCATGTCCCTTCCTTCCCCATTCGTTCTTTTGCACCCGGGTGAAACCGGGCGGGATCGCAAGTAACAAATAAAATCATTATTTTTTATTACCCAACAAAGAAAATTATACTGCACTAAGTGAAATTATGATGATTGAGTACCAATTTCTGTGCATTAGGAGGCAACAAGCGGTTTCCCTTGTCTTCATATAAAAAGCCAGCTTCCGAAGAAAGTCTTTCGCTGTAAATGTCGTGTTCACTATCAATTCAATAAGAAAATGAAGCACTAGCTTCGCCCATGAATGAAAAGGCCCGAGTCCACCCGATCGTTTGTGCGCCACCTACGAAGGTTCGCTGGTGTAACGATGCGCCAATCGGCTATGGTAGGCCGGATATCCAGCTACAACGTTGGCCGGATATTCGATATCCGACAAAACATCTGTCCGTTTCATCTCTAATCTGTACAATAAAATGTCTGTGTGTTTGTTCCGATTAATCTCCGAAACAATTGAACCGATTTTGACGGGACTTTCACTGGCAGATAGCTGATGTTACAACTTTAGAAGGACTAACTTGGGCTATAAAAAGATAATATAGTTAAAAAAAAAAACTAAAAAACACGCTTTATATCGAACTAAAAAGTAAAAAATATTTTTTTTAAAATAAGCTTAAAAAGCGTGGGGCGCTTTGTTCCACATTTTGGTACATCGAGCGCCCCACGCTTTTTAAGCTTATTTTAAAAAAAATATTTTATACTTTTTAGTTCGATATAAAGCGTGTTTTTTAGTTTTTTTTAAACTATATTTATTTTTCACTTTTTAGTTTGATATAAAGCGTTTTTTTTAGTTTTTTTTAAACTATATTTATTTTCCACTTTTTAGTTCGATTTATTGTCAAAAATTTGCCGAAAAAAAACAATTTTGTTTTCGGCGTGGACGGGATTAGAACCCACGACCCGTGATGCCGAGAGTTGACGTCAGCGAAGACCCGTGCCTTAGACCGCACGGCTGCCAGTGTACTTACTGTGCTGGCGTATTATACCGCTATATAAACCACGTGCTGTAGTCCAAATGAAAGTTACAAACATACATACTTATATACATACATACATACATACAAACTTACAAGTGAAGTTAATATAAAGCGTGTAAAATAGGGAAGTCTTTTCGTAAACTCTGCGAACTGAACAAACATTTTTTGTTAAATTCCACACGGACGATGTCACGGATAGCAGCTAGTAATACGATAAAATTGATAATCCGATAAGCGTGTGGCAACCAGCTCTACCGGATTAGCGCGACTCCACTGTATATCTTTAACATATTCAGTCAGGTATTAACTGCAATATATTGTGTACCCCATATGTGATATGCTAATAGCATATTGCGAAATATATAGTACTAGCTGCTACCCGCAGCTCTTCACGCAATTGAGAAGAAACGGGACATCGACAACAGTAGTTGAGCCGTACCTCTTTAAAGAACAATGTTTATGCACTTTGATGTTTTCGCCAGCAGTTTTTGCGTGCAATATATATAAAATCATCCCCTATTTTATCCTCTTCAGGCATGATTTTGCAGAAACGCTGAAATACGCAATCCTTTATTTCTTACTAAAAGCCTAAATATAAATTTTGAATTTTCATATCCCTAACTTGAAAACTGATGGATTTCATCCCCTATTTCACTCTCTTCGGGGTTTTTTTTTTTTAGACAAAAGGTACCCTATACAGGGTGAGTCAGACCACCCGTACCGCTCGTTTTTTTTTCGAAAACGGTTAGTCGTAGAGAGTTGTGTCAAAAACCTGTATTATAAAAGCCCTAATGAAGAATCGAATGGTGATATTTTTTTCCCCGGAAAGGTCGGCTTCCCTATTAGTTTGCTCCAGAATGTTCAGAACTCCGGAATATTAAATGGCACGATAGGTCGAAAGTGGTATTGTTGAAAAGATCTTTAAAAAATAAGCAAGTTTTGTAGGACATTTTTTTTTGTTACTGCCACCCCTGTTAAGTAATATTCGTTTGAAATGATTAAATTAACATGTCATAATGACGAACTTAATTTTAAAAGTCGGCATTTAAAATCTAGTTACCTAATTAAACAATGCCATAAATGCTTAAACTGTTTTCCATTAATTACTTCTAAACACTGATGAGCTCTTCTAGATATGCTATTATATGGGTAGGTAGCTCTAAGTATTTTCCGACAAAAAAAAACAATTGCAATTATTAAAAAAATATTGTGACATTTATTATTGTTTTAATTAGGGAACTAGATTTTAAGTGCCAACTTTTCAAATTAAGTTCGTTATTATAACATGTTAATTTAATAATTTCAAACGAATATTACTTAACAGGGGTGGCAGTAATAAAAAAAAAATGTCCTACAAAACTTGTTTATATTTTAAAGATCTTTTCAACAATACCACTTTCGACCTATCGTGCCATTTAATATTCCGAAGTTCTGAATATTCTGGAGCAAACTAATAGGGAAGCCGACCTTTCCGGGGAAAAAAATATCACCATTCTATTCTTCATTAGGGCTTTTATAATACAGATTTTTGACACAACTTTCTACGACTAACCGTTTTCGAAAAAAACGAACGGTACGGGTGGTCGTATACGCGATACAGGTCAAACAGATGAGCGGATTGAAACTGCTTTTTGTTTTGCTTTGACGTATGTCGGGTAAAAATCTGAGATAAGCCACTTTGTTTCGTAACCGTAGATATAACCAACACCGGACGGAATCGATTTTCATTGCATCAACATCTGGAATCCTGCTTCACTAACACTATTCTGATCCGGTTGCGTTACGTGTGTACTCCTGCTGGTCCTGCTGCGCTCCTGCTACTACAGGTACTATCTCTCTGCTCGATTTACTAAAGGCGAATTTATTTATATACTAGCGGTCCCGCCCGGTTTCACCCGGGTGCAAAAGAACGAATGGGGAAGGAAAAACTTCAGAATGATCGGCGTTACCGTTCAAAAGTTTTTGTCGTTAAAAAGCAGTATTTATACTTTTTTTAAGTAATAAATTTCTTTTAATATTTAATAAATATTTATTTGAAAACACTGCAGGAAAATTATTTTTATATAGGTGCCTATAGTTGTAACAGTTTTCAAATGAGCTATTAATTAGATTTATTTAATTTTAATTAGTCGTAATAAAATTTTAAAAAATTGAAATGTAAGCCTTAGAATAAAGCAATGTAGAAAATAAAAATATATTTGCCGACGTGGGGCTTGAACCCTAGACCCTGGCATTCAGAGTCTTACGCTCTACCGATTGAGCAATCCGGACTTGTATACTGGGCGCGCTAATATTGCAATATTTAGTTAAGGCATTTCATCTGAGAATATTTATCGGACGGACTAATTTTGAGTTGCATCTTGCAACATTTTTCATTGATGCTCCGCTCCAATTGGTCGTAGCGTAATATTATATAGCCTATAGCTTTCCTCGATAAATGGGCTATTCAACAAAAAAAAATTTTTTTAATTCGAACCAGTAGTTTCTGAGATTGGGGCGTTCAAACAAACAAACAAACTCTTCAGCTTTATATATTAGTATAGATAAGTAAACTTTAGACTTTGAAGCAGCAAATTTTCAGGGGTGAAATGTTAAAATGAAAGTCATACGGAAAAGGGATGCAGCTACAGAAGGTTCTAACTACATAGATAAGTGAGTCAATGGCAGATATCTCCTAACACGAGATAGGAATGAGGGGGTGGGATAATCTAAATCTAAAGGAAACCGTGACTGACTGATCTATCAACGCACAGCTCAAACCACTAGACGGATTGGGGTAAATTTGGCACACGGATAGTTATTATGACGTAGGCATCCGCTAAGAACGGATTTTTAAAAATTCAACCCCTAAAAAGGTGTAACGGGGGTTCAAAATTTGCAATATATAGATGTATCAATTCGAAAATGCGCATGATTAATCCTGTCAACAAATAAATCAACACGTGTTTCGTGCTTTTTCAAAAACAACCTCTTCAGAGGGTGAAAAGAGGTAAATAGTAATAAAATCAACATGGGTGTCGTTTTCAAAGTTTGTCGGAACGTTGACCACGTGAATGTCATTAATTTTGAAATTTATTAGGTGGATAAACGTCGAGAAAGGAGTAGCTATGCCAAATAATGGGAATGCTTCCGTGTTTCGTCTCAATCGCGTGCGAAGCCGCGAGTAACGGCTAGTTAAATCATAAATCACAGTCGTGTAAGTGTTTATGATGCTTTAATAAACAACTTTTTACCATTCCAACCCACAAGTGGGGAATGGTACTAGTTTAGGTCGAAAATCACTTTTCAGAAATTTTACAATATATTTCCGTTTTGAGGTCCCCCGAATCCAAAAACATATTTTTGGAAAATCTCTGTGCGTCTGTTAGTCTGTTTGTCTGTGAACACGATACAGGTCAAACGGATCAGCGGATTGAAAGCAAATTTTGGGAAGATGTTTGGTATGCAAATATGAAGAGCCCTATTGTTTTTGGGGAAAATCGGCGCATGCGCAGAAGAGATATATGCTAAAGCGGTATTTTTTATATAAAATGGTATACTTTTCATAACGGCTTATTATTCTATTTATTTTTTCAAGAAAGTTTTGTTAAAATTTTTTTTTCTAAACTTTATAGTTTCGGAAGTATTTTGAAAATAAAAAAAAATCATCCGCTCTTTTGTTTTATGGATCTGTCAGAAATAAACTAGTTAAACATGCTTTGATTAATTTTTACATGACGTGGAACATACTATGTAAGTAACCATGGCAACGAATAGTTAATATCATATTGAATACTAGCCATTACCCGCGTCACCTCACGCGATATCAGAAATTTTATTTTCTTTATTACAATCAAATGCCAACATTTTTAAAGTTGGAATGGTTCCGTCGCCCAATTGGCTGGAATTTTTTCAACACTGTTAGCAACAAACTAAAGTATACACTGTAACACTAGTCACTACTGCCATAAGCCGTGTATCATGTATGTACGACATACGTACTGTCGAGTCAAAGTCGTTAAAGGTGTTGACTGATTGAGACAGATTTAGTGAACACTTTTAGCGGATGACAATGATAGATGATTAGTTGTACTGACGTCTGACGTGCTGACAGTTTATGCAGCTCAAAGTCGATCTAAATAAATATCATGTAGCCTGTGGGTCAGGAATTACACGGTGTAAATATTTTGAGAGAGTTATGAATTTTGACATGTTCAACCCTTTGCCAGACGGAAGTTGTCCCGGGTACGAAATGCCAGACTTGAATTTTTGTACTCACGGGTACCTGAACTTATCGGTCAGGAAATTTCAAATAATGACAAAATATATTAAGTGACTCCTCCAGTTTGACATCTTTGACCAGGTCCATCCACGCGTTGTCCCTGGTCTCAGCTGCCGGTTTTTACGTTCAAGGTGTGCCCTGAATGAATGTCCAAAAACTCAGGTTTGGGGAAATACTATTAGTAAAGTCGCCACTAGCTCCCTAAATTATGTTGTTGCACTGAAAAAAAAAATTCCAGCCAATTGGGCGACGGGACCATTCCAACTTCAAAAATGTTGACATTTGATTATAATAAAGAAAATAAAATTTTTGATATCACGTGAGGTGACGCGAGTAATTGCTAGTATTCAATATATTTGCTATTCGTTGCCATAGCTACCTACATAATATGTTCCACGTCATGTAAACATTAATCAAAGCATGCTAAACTGTTTATTTCTGACAGATACATAAAACAAAAGAGCGATTGATTTTTTTTATTTTCAAAATATTTCTGAAACTATAAAGTTTAGAAAAAATTTTTTAACGAAACTTTCTTGAAAAAATAAATAGAATAATAATCCGTTATGAAAAGTATACCATTATTATATAAAAAACACCTTTTTAGCATATATATATATTCTGCATGCGCCGATTTTCCCCAAAAACAATAGGGCTCTTCATATTTGCATACCAAACATCCTCCCAAAATTTGGTTTCAATCCGTTCATCCGTTTGACCTGTATCGTGTTCACAGGCAAACAGAAGCATAGTTTTTTCAAAAATATGTTTTTTGGGTTCGGGGGACCTCAAAACGGAAAGATATTGTAAAATTTTTGAAAAGTGATTTTTGACGTAAACTAATACTATTCCCCACTAAGTATAATTATTATTTGGAAAAATGTAAAAAAGATGTATTATTCGACGTTTATTTCCACGAAGACTACTAGCGCCCCTAGCGGGCAATAGTGCAGTAGTGAACTGCCTTATTATTATTGCTTTAAGCTTCTTTATAAACGATCTGGCAAGGAGCGCGACAAAAACAACATCTGACGGCCACATGAAATCATACTCTATAACCGCTGCATTTAGTCCACAGCTCACGCTACGATCGATTCAGTTTTTCCCACTCTATACTCTGCACCCGGCCAATAGACTGAAGCTTGTGTCTTGTAACATTTAACGTGAAATAGGGCGGACGTAGTTTCGGGAATATTATGAACCCTCATCACTCTCAATTACCGAGGTCGGACCATAACACAATGTAATAATTATAAATCTTAACAGTGCCTATGTATTGCAAATACAAACAAGGTAATCGGATACTCGGGAGAGAGAGAAAACAAAGATAGCATGTTTGAAATGTCTATTTTCGATTCTATTATTCGAAAGGCCGCTGCACACGAAACTAGAAACACTGCTTGGAGTTCTGATGGTCTGTAGGCCGGGTACGAAGCTGGAAATGACTTCACTGCAGGCTCGCCTGCCAACTCACAAGTTAGGTTTTAAAATTAGAACAGGGGCTATTTTCCTTGCTAGGTCCGCTGCTAGGTATCTGTGCAATAAGTCACGCCATCAATAATACAAAAAACAATACAAGCTAATAACGTTCAGTGCCGATTGCTATTATATCGAATAATGAAGGAAATATCGGTAAAAGGACGCGGCTTAAGTGCAATGTGTCGAGTGTGCTTATCAAAAGACGACACGCTATTAGATATTTTTTATTTTTCGTCCCAAATGAAAAATCGACTGTCTAACTTCATCATGTGGTGTGCTCCCGTTCAGGTAAGATCACTTCTTACCAAGTGTCCCCAATATATATAATTACATTTATTTTAAACAGCAATATAGTCTATTAACTAACAACTGATTCTATTTAAATTTATATGGTAAAATTTTATGATTTAACGGTTTGCGAACATTAAATATATATTCTGGTTTTGTAAACCGATGCTAAGTTGCGAAGAGTATTGTCAGAAAATCTGATTTGACAATAACCTTAGACTGTGACCACGCATATTTCTTCATAAGAAAAGCATTGTAGTATTTACTCGAAAAATTTATTATTGACGGATTGAAACGATATTTTTTTAAACATACTTTTTGGCACAATTTCCACTTCGAATCAATATTTTTCTAAGTATTTTGATCAAAATTTACTTCCAAAGGCGATCTTTTTCTCTGTAGATCATTTATTTTTGTGTGAGTACGACATTATCAGCGGTAGCCTTAGGGGGTAACGAACAGGGCAATCTCGCTTTTGCAGGGGCCTCTCGCGCAACAATTAATTAAAAAAAATATAGATTTTTTAACTATATTTTTTTATTTAAAACTTTTGACTTTGAACTTTAATTATTTATTAAGGTTATAACATAACGGTAAATTAAGAGTTCGAGATTTTTTGAGTTTTGGTGGACGGATTATTAGATAAAGAATGATTTTTACCTCCCGTAGTCCACAGCATATTCACAACAATTAAGTTGTGAATTATATCAGACAACACTGCGGCTGTCCTGATTGTTAGGCCCGACAGCGGTATTTGATTTTTTCTTAAATATAGCCTAACAATCAGGACAGCCGCAGTGTTGTCTAATATAATTCACAACTTAATTCAGACCTACTTTTGCATCACATAATTTTCACGAAGGCCAAAGGGCCTCGCAAAGACCTGCCGCCCGGAGCCTCGCAATTGGTAAGGCCGCCTCTGGACATTATATGATCACTATGTCAGGTCATTGTGAAACCAAATTTTTGGTAAAATTCTACAGAATGGACACCTGCCATTATTAGCTATAGAACAGTTAAAGAATATATTTCTAGTTGAACATACCTTTCCCTTAAAAAAAAACGGCACAAAACTCCGGAAATAATAGCACTTAACACTGTACTAACAAGTAATATTTAATACCTTAATATATAGCCAATTTGTTAGTTACTTTCGGAGTGACCAATATCTATAAAATTCCCCATCAATAATGATATTCAACAAATTGGCTACAGATGTTGCAAAATTTAGCGTTACAAGTGCTACTGATGCGATGGTGTTTTTGTTGCGCATTGAGAAGTAAAAGGGGTATAGGGAGTTCCTTAAAAAAACGGACAAACACGATGACCTGCCTTGTACAGGAGGAAAGTTGAACAAAAGCGGAATTTCTCTGTCATATTGGTCGCTCAGCCCAGACTTTAAACCTCATTGCATCTTATCTATAACCATTTAACAACTATGTTCTATTTTAAAATAAACGCAGTAATGCATTACCGTCCGTAATGGTTTTGCATAACCATGTTAATAAAGATGATTGTGTGCTTTACTTTACAGTCTGTTCACTTTATTATTTTTGCCATAATTTTTAGTCAGTACATCTTTTATTAAAAAATGTTTTAATCGTTTTATTTATTTTCAGATAAGAAGAGATGATAAGTTACCCAATTACATTTGCCGTTTATGTTACAATCAACTCAAGAACATTCACAGGTTCCAGATCCAAATTGTACAGTCTGATAAAACACTACGACGCTATCTACAGGAACTGCATACTTCTGACCAACAAATCATGCATGAATTCTCCATTCAAACTTCTTCTGAGGAACCTTTAATCAATAAAACGAATCACGGTGGTGTTTCTGCGAAGTGTGAGACTGTTGTATTTATTAAGAATGAAGTGACTCCTATAAGTTATAATTCAGCAGACAAAATTATCGAAGCAATGCCTTTAAAATTCGAAATTAAAGACGACCCAACAGACGATAATTCGTTAAATCTAACAGAATGTGATGACGTGACAGTAGAAACTTCATCCAAGGGTGATAGTAGAGAAATCGTTTGCGAAGACTCAAAGATTGATATCAGCTATCATACTAAATTGGGTCAACACTCGAATATTGTCGAGGAAGACCAAAATTATAGATCAATAAATAAAAATAAGCATGAAATGTCTTTAAAATTCGAAATCAAAGATGAACCAACGGATGAGAATTCGATAAATCTAATAGAATGTGCTGATGAGACACTAGAAACTTCAACCAAGAGTGACGATAGTGAAACCTGCAGCGAAAATTCAAAGATCGATAGTGACCACACAGGAAGGAGTAATGTTGCAGAATGCAGCGAAAGTGAAGAAGAGGAAAAAAATATTTCGATAAATTATGATCCACATAAAAAAGAAACAGAAAATAAGGATCACTCTGTCATTAGAAATACAAACTATACCAAATCTTCTAGTTTGAAAGCTCATAGCAGTAAAAGTGAAAAACCATACCAGTGTGACGTTTGTAATAAGTGTTTCTCGAGACCAAGCCATTTAAATAAACACAAACGCATTCATACTGGTGAGAAACCATATCAGTGTGACGTTTGTAGTAAGTGTTTCTCTACATCGAGCAATTTAATTAGTCACAAACGCATACATACTGGTGAAAAACCACACTACTGTGACGTTTGTAATAAGTGTTTCAGCCATAAATGCAGTTTAAATCTTCACAAACGTACGCATACTGGTGAGAAACCATACCAGTGTGACGTTTGTAGTAAGTGTTTTTCCAAATCGAGCAATTTATTTAGTCACAACCGCACTCATACTGGTGACAAACCATACCAGTGTGACGTTTGTAGTAAGTGTTTCTCCAAATCGAGCAATTTAAATCTTCACAAACGTACGCATACTGGTGAGAAACCATACCAGTGTGACGTTTGTAATAAGTGTTTCAGCCATAAAGGCAGTTTAAAAATTCATAAACGCACACATACTGTTGAGAAACCATACCATTGTCAGGTTTGTAATAAGTGTTTCAGCCAATTAGGCTACTTAAAGCTTCACAAACGTACACACACTGTTGAAAAACCAAACAAGTGTGACGTTGCAAACGACCGTTGAATTTAAGTTTGTAACGTCCTGTGTTTTAATTGTTTTGAATTTAGAATTGTTGAATTATGTTGCCGTTTGTGATTATTAATCGCCTTAATTAACTATTTGTAGAGTGTGATTCCTGAACGTGGCTGATTGTTGTAGCTCTGTTTATTTAGTATGTTTAGGAGTCAGATTGTATTTTTTTAAGGCGCCTATTATTTATCATCTTTCAATTCTTTTCTTATACCTTTGATGAACAGATAACACATGACTAAATTATATATTTAATGTATCATACCAGGTTTACTTTGTTTATATATATTGTAACCTCAACGAGAGGGGAGCCGCGGCTAGCGTAGTTCAGGCGGCGCGAGGGGCGTGGGCGAAGCCAGTAAGAGATGAGACTACCCTGATGGGAAAAGCCAGAAGGGCTGTAAGTATCCAACCACCGACCACTTACACGAATTAAATAATTAATGGTTAAAATAAATTTAAATGAAAACCTAAGACGACACAAATAACAACAAACTAGTGTTGTCTCGTAACGATGATAAGTGGAGTAGTGTGGGCCCACCCACCAAAGGTGAAAAGGGCGCCAGGACACAAGGGCCACACTATAGGAGTATCTAGGGAGTCCACTCCTAGACAATCGTGCCACGCTGACAACACGGAACTAATTCCACACTCCAAAACCGTTTCCCAAAACGTAATAAATAACAACAAACAACAACAACGATCCACTCACGGGAGAATGGATCGTCACCAATAACAACAACAAGAAAACAAACGCCAACAAATTCAGCCCAAAACAATTAAACAAATAGCCAAATTCACAACAAAACAATAAATTAATTTCGACTAAACAGCCGCTCGTAACGGTTATCGAAATGCAACTCAACAGCACTGAATCATACAGTGCCAACTTAAATCTACAATAATCGACGCGTGCAACAATTTACCAACGAACTCAAATTAATTAAAAGTTGACGCATCAACTTCAATACGGTGAGACGGCGTGTCGCACCAACCTAAGACCCAAATTATAACACAACTAGGGCTCGCATTAATCGTCAAGCATCAAAACATTAAGTGATTGGCTGGCATCGACGTAAAATCATAGCATTCGGCGTGACAGATGCGTGGCGACGTAGTTAACGACAAACTCACAAATTCTGAACAAAACTAAATTCCAGAAATTCCAGGAATGAATCCTGATCCACAACAACTACAACAAATTCTGATCCTAAACGACAGAAAATCAACACTAATATCCAGAGTGCCAATAGGCCTGTTAGTTCACGGTTGATTCTATTTGCAATAATGGTTACAACAATCAGAGATGGAAAAGAACCTAAAATTTGGGACCGCTCTGCGCGGAACCAAATTTTCTGTGTTACAAAAGGGTTCACGGAGGAATGCCCTAACTCGCCAACGAAACTAAAACCTTACAACCAATCAAACCTAGCCACAAAACGCCTACGAAGATTCGCCACAAAATAGTAATCAAAATCGCAATATAAAATTCACACAGCATCTGTCTCAACGACAAGATGCTTGCGCGTCGACCGCGCTCCAGCCAATGAGCTCCAGACTAGTTTAAACAAAACCGAGAATCTCGTTGCGACTCCACACATATCTATGCGAGACAGACAGGTGTTGTTCTTTATTAACTTATGGCTTCCCCGCCTTTCTCGCTCGCACTCATTATCACGTTTCTTTACTGTTTAAATTCCGATATAATATTCAATATTATTTTCTATACAAAATTACCAATAACAAAAGGGCTTAAGGTTGTAAAACGTTACAATATATATATATATATATATATATATATATATATATATATATATATATATATTTTTTTTTTTGTAATATATTCTATGTAGTTTATTCAATCTTGTTTTTCTCTTCTTTAACTCTATTTGACTTTATGACAGAAGTTACCTTTGTCGCGTCTATCGGATCCTCCCCGTTCGCGATTTTTTTTATTGTAGTTTTGTTGAACACGTCACAACCCAATCTTCCTGACTGATTATTTTCCTGTTCACGGTAAGAGACCGTGGAGACGTTTGTATAAGTTTTTCAGTCCAGCAAGTATTTCAAATATGCACAAACGCACACAAACTTTGTGACGTTTCTGATTTCTTCCAAATAACTCAGTTGTACTTATACCATTATAGATATTTACCAGCCTGTATAAAATCTTATAAACTTACATACCTACTAAAAATTTATATTTATTTATAATGCTCTCACCAAGTGGGAGTTACTTACGTTACTTAAGTAATTTAAATATCTAATTATTTTATCTTATTTTCGTAAATATTCACGTCAAAAGAGTTTTTTTTTTAGTATTTACATATTAAAATAAATATCTTCAGACTTATTGGAACAATCTCCAGACTCTCTCCAATTTTGAGTTGATAATCCTACAAAAATAACGGATTTTTCGATTAATCGATATCCAGATCAACATCCGAGCTTCATTGCTTGAAAGACTTGGGAATTTTAGTTTACTAAAAAGAGCGCTTCATATAGTTCATCATTCTTCCGTGAACTAGATCGCTCTTATAGTTCATTAGATCGCTGTTAAGGCGCTTCATGTTCGAAGAAAGAAGAGAAAACGTAGAATCCCATCAAAAACATAAAATGTAAAAAAATGTCAAGTCTCGCAACGCAGTTCTTTCGCTACAAAAAGTTGTGAGATCTCATGTAAACCCAAGTCAGTATTTTAGTTAGTGTCTATGGAATCACCCGTCCAACAACTTTATTATAAATCGTTACCTAATCAATTGCCTATCTACATTAATTATAGTGACCGTATCAATATCAGACATCTTTATTTCTATAATAATTTATTTTAAGGACTTGGTAATTACACAGCAACTTATTCTACTAATTAAAATACTTTATTTTTTAAAGGAACTGTTTATATTTACTTAGTAATCGAAATAGGAGATTATTTTCATAATAAAAAAACCTCAAACTTACGTAGTTAAACATTGTTTGGCAAATATAACCTATTTAAAATTGACACTCTTCCTACGGTAGCGCCATCTTAATTTCACTGTTTTTGACGGACACTTCATACACAGACAATTCTCCTTATCAGAGGACCCTCCATATACACAAGTCTTTAGTCTACTGTTCTCGAGTTCAAGCCATTAGTTTTAGTGCGAACTAAGTATTACTATTATATCAAACAATGAAGGAAATATCGGTAAAAGGACGCGGCTTAAGTGCAATGTGTCGAGTGTGCTTATCAAAAGACGACACGCTATTAGATATTTTTTATTTTTCGTCCCAAATGAAAAATCGACTGTCTAACTTCATCATGTGGTGTGCTCCCGTTCAGGTAAGATCACTTCTTACCATATTTATAATTACATTTACTTTAAACAGCAATATAGTCTATTAATTAACAACTGTTTCTATTTAAATTTATAATTCGGCTTTAAAATTAAGATGAATACTAAGTGTTCTATGAATAATATATGTTCTATTTATATTGTAGACAAACATTAGTTTTATAATCAATTTTTTTTAATGCAAAACATACATAGATTGTTTCCAAAGCTACTTTTTAACAGCAGTATTAAATGCATATTCTGATTTTGTAAACCAATGCTGGATTTCGGCAAGCATTATCAGAAAATCTAATTTACAATGATCTTTAATTATAAAATGATTTAATCGTTTTATTTATTTTCAGATAAGAGGAGATGATGAAATACCCAATTACATTTGCCGTTTATGTTACACTCAACTCAAGACCATTCACAGGTTCCAGATGCAAATTGTACAGTCTGATAAAACACTACGACGCTATCTACAGCAACTGCATACTTCTGACCAACAAATCACGCCTGAATTCTTCATTCGGCGGAGTTCTTCTGAGGAACGGTTAATCCATGAAAATAATCATTGTGATGTTTCAGCGAAGTGTGAGACTGTTGTATTTACTAAAAGTGAAATGGCCCCTATAAGTTGTAATTCAGTAAACACTATTATCGAAACAATGCCTTTAAAATTCGAAAGCAAAGACGACCCAACCGATGATAATTCGTTAAGTCTATCAGAATGTGCTGATGTGACAGTAGAACCTTCATTCAAGGGTGATGATAGTGAAATCGTTTGCGACGACTCAAAGGTTGGTATTTGCTATTATACTAATTTGGACGAAAACACGATTATTATCGAGGAAGTGCCGAAGTATAGATCAACAAATAAAAATAAGCTTGAAATGTCTTTAAAATTCGATATCAAAAACGAACCAACGGATGATAATTCATTAACTTTAATAGAATGTGCTGATGAGACAGTTGACACTTCGTCCAAGGATGATGGTAGTGAAATCGTTTGCGAAGACTCACAGGTTGGTATTTGCTATTATACTAATTTGGACGAAAACACGATTATTATCGAGGAAGAGCAAAAGTCTAGATCTATAAATAAAAATAAGCATGAAGTGTCTTTAAAATTGGAAATCAAAGACGAGCCAATGGACGATAAATCAATAAATCTAACTGAATGTGCTGATGAGACACTAGAAACTTTAACCAAGAGTGACAATAGTGAAACCTGCAGCAAAAATTCAAAGATCGATAGTGACCACACAGGAAGGAGTAATGTTGAAGAATGCAGCGAAAGTGAAGAAGAGGAAAAAAATATATCGAAAAATTATGAGCCACATAAAAAAGCAACAGAAAATAAGGATCACTGTGTAATTAGTAATAAAATCTTTACCAGATCTTTTAGTTTGAAAGCTCATAGCTGTAAGAGTAAAAAAACCTATAAGAGTGACGTTTGTAATAAAAATTTCAATCAGTCAGATAGTTTATATCGAAACAAATGCACCCCTACTGGAGAAAAACCATACAAGACTGACGTTTGTAATAAGAGTTTCAGTCAATTGAATGGTTTAAATCGTCACAAACGTATACATACTGGTAAGAAACCATACCAGTGTGACGTTTGTAAAAAGTGTTTCTCTCTCTCAAGCAATTTAATTAGACACGAACGCATACATACTGGCGAGAAACCATATCAGTGTGACGTTTGTAGTAAGTGTTTCTCTGATCCAAACTTAAGTAGACATAAACGCATACATACTGGTGAGAAACCCTACCACTGTGATGTTTGTAAAAAGTGTTTCAGCAAATCGAGCCATCTAATTCAACACAAACGCACACATACTGGTGAAAAACCATACCAGTGTGACGTGTGTAATAAGTGTTTCTCGACGACAAGCCATTTAAATAATCACAAACGCATTCATACTGGTGAGAAACCATTCCAGTGTGACGTTTGTAATAAGTGTTTCTGTGAATATAGCCATTTAATTAGCCACAAACGTACACATACTGGTGAGAAACCCTACCAGTGTGACGTTTGTAATAGGTGTTTCTCTCGGTCAAGCAATTTAATTAGACACAAACGCACACATACTGATGAGAAACCATATTAATGTGACGTTTGTAATAAGAGTTTCAGCCATAAATGCAGTTTAAATATTCACAAACGTACACATACTGCTGAGAAACCATACCATTGTAACGTTTGTAATAAGAGTTTCAGTCAATTAGGCTATTTAAAGCTTCACAAAGGTACACATACTGTTGGAAAACCAAACCAGTGTGACGTTTTAAACGACCGTTGAATTTAAGTTTCCCAAAACCATGAGAGATGGAGACATCACTTTGTTGTCATTTGATTTTCAAGAAATTTATATGTTGATCTTTTCTTGGCTTTGAATGTAAAATCTACCTATTAATAAAAATAAATAAATAATAATTTCCACTGACTTTAAAATTCTTTCATTACAAAAAGACACATTTAGTTTAAAATTTGTCTTCTTAAAATGTAGTAAAAAAACTATTATGTTATTAATTTAAAAGTTCTTAAAACAAACGGCAAAAAAAACAAATGGAAAGAAAACTTGAGCATATTAATAATTGTATTTTTAACCGATCCGCGGTAATCTCCGAAACCACTAAACAGATTTTAATGAAATTTTGTAAATGTGTCTTGCTTGGTGCTACTTGGGCTATAGGATAGTTTTTATTAAATTTTTTGTACAAAACTACGGTATTTTCTCAAAAAACCTGTTTGTTTGCTTATAAGCTAATTTACATATGAAACAACAGCGACATCTATATATAGTGACATCTGTACATCGACACTAAACCCCAATCGTTCTGTCATCTAACAGAAACGAGACAAACTAAAATTTCCGGCCACACTGTTCCATTAGAAATAAATTTCTACACAGTTTCTCGTCTCTGACAATGTAAACCACGAAGTCATAATAAGGAGAACCAGCTCGAGCGGTAGCGCTGGACCGATATTTGTCGCATGAAACAATATGGTGTCAGCTACTGGGTAATGCACACAGGTGGAAAAAACCGAAGTTTTCCCAGGTAGTGATAGCAACGCCATCTCGCGTGCGCCAGAAAACGGTCCATTTCGAAACACAGCAGGCATAGCTAGGTCTCCTGATTAAAGAGTTCCTGATTTAGTACCAAATAGCGAATCTATTAGAAATTTGCTCAAAACTATTAGTTCAAAAAAACAAATCGGATAGCTACAATTAATTTCACGTCACATGTGTTTCATAGACAAACAATACGACGTAAAAACAACGCATGTGTTTAGTTTTTTGTGTATCATTATTCATTGTTTTACCGAGTTCGCTATAATTCTATAAAAAAGTCCGATACCTCATAATAATGTCAATGTTTAATAGGTAATTCACAAATCCGGGCGAAGCCGGACGGGACCGCTAGTTAATATATTATTTTGAATTTATAATTTTTGAAATATGTTGCCGTTTGTGACTATTAATCGTCTTAATTAACTATTTGTAGAGTGTGACTCCTGAACGTGACTGATTGTTGTAGCTCTGTTTATTTAGCATGTGAAGGAGTCAGATTATATTTTTTTAAGGCGCCTATTATTTGTCATCTTTCAATTCTTTTTTTTATATCTTTGATGAACAGATAACACATGACTGAATTGTCTAATTTTTGTATCATGCAGGTTTACTTAGTTTGTAAATTATTTTGTAATACATTGTATGTAGTTTATCGAATCTTGTTTTTCTCTTCTTTAATTGTATTTGAATTTTTGACAGAAGCTACCAAATTTGTCGCGTCTATCGGATCCTCCTCGTTTGAGATTTTTTTTTTGTAGTTTTGTTGAACACGTCACAACCCAATCTTCCTGACTGATTATTTTCCTGTTCACGGTAAAAGACCGTGGAGACGTTTGTATAAGTTTTTCAGTCAAGCAAGTATTTCAAATATGTACAAACGCACACAAACTTTGTGACGTTTCTGATTTCTTCCAAATAACTCAGTTGTACTTATACCATCATAGATATTTACCAGGCTGTATAAAATCTCATAAACTTACATACCTACTAGAAATTTATATTTATTTATAATGCTCTCGCCGTGTGGAAGTTACTTACGTTACTTTAGTAATTTAAATATCTAATTATTTTATCTTATTTTCGTAAATATTCACGTCAAAAGAGTTTTTTTTTATATTTACATATTTAAATAAATATCTTCAGACTTATTGCAACAATCTCCAGACTCTCTCCAATTTTGAGTTGATAATCCTACAAATATCGGATTTTGACGTGATAACGTCTTATAAATTGATGAAACACCGACTGCACACACGAAAAAGAGTAACGTTCCGCAAGCGAGAGCGCGATATAAGCGATAGTCTCTCTCTTCTCGCGTGACGTCAGAGAGTAGTGTGCGTTCAACATTTTTTTCGGCTGTTCCAGCGAAAGCTACATCTGACAGTTGGCCAGATAAAATATACGATTTGTTAACAAATATATAATATATATATACATTCTTTTAAATGTCTTTTATAATTGCTTAAAAATATGTATTTTGCTTTGGTTGATCAAATTATTAGTCAGTAAAAATATAGTTTGACAGCTACTAAAATTTAGGTTATGTATTATTAAATATGATATTCGAGCGGAATACGTTATCACGTAAAACTATCGTCCGTAAACCGACTTTACAGACAACCAATTTTTTTTCGATTAATCGATATCCAGATCAACATCCGAGCTTCATTGCTTGAAAGACTTGGGTATTTTAGTTTACTAAAAAGAGCGCTTCATATAGTTCATCATTCTTCCGCGAACTAGATCGCTCTCATAGTTCATTAGATCGCTGTTAAGGCGCTTCATGTTCGAAGAAAGGAGAGAAAACGTAGAATCCCATCAAAAACATAAAATGTAACGCAGTTCTTCCGCTACAAAAAGTTGTGAGAATTCGTGTAAACCCAAGTCAGTATTTTAGTTGGTGTCTGTGGAATCATCTGTCTAACAACTTTGTTATAAATTGTTACCTAATCAATTGCTTATCTACTTTAATTGTAGTGACCGTATCAATATCAGACATCCTTTTTTCTATAATAATTTTAAGGACTTGGTTATTACACAGCACCATATTCTATTAATTAAAATACGTTATTTTTAAAAGGACTGTTTATAGTTACTTAGTAATCGAAATAGTAGATTATTCTTTCATAATAAATAAAACCTCAATCAGTTACGTAGTTAAACATTGTTTGGCAAATATAACCTATTTAAAATTGACAGTCTTCCTACGGTAGCGCCATCTTAAATTCACTCTTCTTGACGGACACTTTTCATACCCAGAGACAGTTCTCCTTATCAGAGGACCCTCCATATACACAAGTCTTTAGTCTACTGTTCTCGAGTTCAAGCCATTA
The DNA here is from genome assembly GCA_963575645.1 of Xanthostigma xanthostigma. Classification (NCBI taxonomy): domain Eukaryota; kingdom Metazoa; phylum Arthropoda; class Insecta; order Raphidioptera; family Raphidiidae; genus Xanthostigma; species Xanthostigma xanthostigma. Next base: position 7,355,609 of record OY754474.1, read on the forward strand.
GTATTTAGTGCGAACTAAGTATTACTATTATATCAAACAATGAAGGCAATATCGGTAAAAGGACGCGGCTTAAGTGCAATGTGTCGAGTGTGCTTATCAAAAGACGACACGCTATTAGATATTTTTTATTTTTCGTCCCAAATGAAAAATCGACTGTCTAACTTCATCATGTGGTGTGCTCCCGTTCAGGTAAGATCACTTCTTACCATATTTATAATTACATTTACTTTAAACAGCAATATAGTCTATTAATTAACAACTGTTTCTATTTAAATTTATAATTCGGCTTTAAAATTAAGATGAATACTAAGTGCTCTATGAATAATATATGTTCTATTTATATTGTAGACAAACATTAGTTTTATAATCAATTTTTTTTTAATGCAAAACATACATAGATTGTTTCCAAAGCTACTTTTTAACAGCAGTATTAAATGCATATTCTGATTTTGTGAACCAATGCTGGATTTCGGAAAGCATTATCAGAAAATCTAATTTACAATGATCTTTAATTATAAAATGATTTAATCGTTTTATTTATTTTCAGATAAGAAGAGATGATGAGATACCCAATTACATTTGCCGTTTATGTTACACTCAACTCAAGACCATTCACAGGTTCCAGATGCAAATTGTACAGTCTGATAAAACACTACGACGCTATCTACAGCAACTGCATACTTCTGACCAACAAATCACGCATGAATTCTCCATTCTGCGGAGTTCTTCTGAGGAACCGTTAATCCATGAAAATAATCATTGTGATGTTTCTGCGAAGTGTGAGACTGTTGTATTTATTAAGAATGAAGTGGCTCCTATAAGTTATAATTCACCAGACAAAATTATCGAAGCAATACCTTTAAAATTCGCAATTAAAGACGAGCCAACGGACGATAATTCGTTAAATCTAACAAAATGTGATGATGAGACTGTAGAAACTTCATCCAAGAGTGATGGTAGTGAAATCGTTTGCGAAGACTCAAAGATTGGTATCAGCTATTATACTAAATTGGGCGATAACACGAATATTATCGAGGAAGAGCAAGAGTACATATCAATAAATAAAAATCAGCATGAAATGTTTTTAAAATTCAATGTCAAAGACGAACCAACGGATGATAATTCATTAACTTTAATAGAATGTGCTGATGAGACAGTAGAAACTTCAACCAAGAGTGACGAAAGTGAAACCTGCAGCGAAAATTTAAAGATCGATAGTGACCACACAGGAAAGAGTAATGTTGCAGAATGCAGCGAAAATGAAGAAGAGGAAAAATATATTTCGGTAAATTATGAACCACATAAAAAAGCAACAGAAAATAAGACTCACTCTGTCATTAGTAATTCAAACTGTACCAGATCTTCTAGTTTGAAAACTCATAGCTGTAAAAGTAAAAAATCATATCAGTGTGACGTTTGTAATAAGTGTTTCTCCAAATCGAGCAATTTAATTAGTCACAAACGCATACATACTTGTGAGAAACCATATAAGTGTGACGTTTGTAATAAGTGTTTCAGCCGATTATTCGATTTAAAGATTCACAAAAGTACACATACTAGTGAAACACCCTACCAGTGTAACTTTTGTAAAAAGTGTTTCTCTCATTCAAAACAATTGATTATACACAAACGCACACATACTGGTGATAAACCCTACCAGTGTAACGTTTGTAAAAAGTGTTTCAGCAAGCCGAGCCTTTTAATTATACACAAACGAACTCATACTGGTGAGAAACCATACAAGTGTCTGGTTTGTATTAAGCGTTTCTCTTATTCAAGCGCTCTTATTAAACACAAACGCATACATACTGGTGAGAAACCATTCCAGTGTGACGTTTGTAATAAGTGTTTCTCGAGGACAAATCATTTAAATAATCACAAACGCATTCATACTGGTGAGAAACCATTCCAGTGTGACGTTTGTAATAAGTGTTTCAGCAATTCAAGTGATTTAATTAGGCACAAACGTACACATACTGGTGAGAAACCCCACCAGTGTGACGTTTGTAATAAGTGTTTCTCTCGCTCAAGCAATTTAATTATTCACAAACGCACACATACTGGTGAGAAACCGTATAGGTGTGACATTTGCAGTAAGTGTTTCAACGGATCAATCAATTTAATTCGTCACAAACGCACACATACTGGTGAAAAACCATATAATTGTGACGTTTGTAATAAGTGTTTCTGTGATTCAAGCCATTTAATTAGACACAAACGTATACATACTGGTGAAAAACCATACCAGTGTGACGTTTGTAGTAAGTGCTTCACCAATTCAAGTAATTTAAGTACTCACAAACGCACACATACTGATGAGAAACCATATAAATGTGACGTTTGTAATAAGAGTTTCAGCTATAAATGCAGTTTAAATATTCACAAACGTACACATACTGCTGAGAAACCATACCATTGTGACGTTTGTAATAAGAGTTTCAGCCAATTAGGCTATTTTAAGCTTCACAAAGGTACACATACTGTTGAAAAACCAAACCAGTGTGACGTTTTAAACGACCGTTGAATTTAAGTTTCCCAAAACCATGAGAGATGGAGACATCACTTTGTTGTCATTTGATTTTCAAGAAATTTATATGTTGATCTTTTCCTGGCTTTGAATGTAAAATCTACCTATTAAAAATAAATAAATAATAATAATAAATTTATTATCCTTTTTTGACCATGCATACAGCAGGAGAATTTGTCAATTATACAATTAAAATAAACACATTAAAATAATTACAAATACAATTAATTAGAGGCCATAAATTCATTTACAGTATAAAAGGCGTTTTCAATAAGAAATGACTTTAATTGTTTTTTCAATCTAGAAATATTGTTTTCCTTCTTCAGATTTAAAGGCAACTTATTATACAAGCGAATACAGTTGCAATACATAATTTTGTTACACTAAAATTCCTTCATTACAAAAGGACAGTTAGTTTAATTTTTTTTAATTTAATTCTATTTGAATTTATGATAGAAGCTACCAGATTTATTGGTTCTATATTAGTCCCTCCCCGTTCACGATTTTTTTTTATTTTAGCTTTGTTGTTGGACACGTCAGTGCCTATCTTCCTGACCTTTATGTGTAGGGTATAAGACCTCGAAGACAGTTAGTCTACAAACGCACATATACTGGTCAGAAACCATGACAGTGAGACGTTTGAAATAGGTGTTTCAGTCAAGCAAGTATTTCAAATATGCACAAACGCACACAAACTTTCTGACGTTCAAATAACTCAGTTGTACGTGTACCATTATACATATTTCGTTTTACCAGGCTATATAAAATCCCATAAATTACATACCTACCCACCAGAAATTATATTTATTATTAATGCTCTCACCGAAAGGGAGTTACTAAAGTTACTTTAGTAATTTAATTATCTAATTATTTTATATTATTTTCGCAAATATTCACGTTAAACGAGCTTTTTTTTAGTATTTACATATTTGAATAAATATCTTCAGACTTATTGGAACAATCTCCAGACTCAAAATTTGAGTTGATATAACTCTACACATAACGGAATTTTCGATTAATTGATCTCCAGCTTCACTGCTTGAAAGACTTGGGCATTTTAGTTCACCAAAAGGTGTGTCATTTTTTCGCGAACTAGATCGCTCTCATAGTTCGTTAGCCCTCTGTTAAGGCGCTTCATATTCCAAGAAAAAAGAGAAAAAGTTGAATAAAATAGTGAAACTTATATAGCGGACAAAATGTCAATTCAAAATATAGAAAACTTCGTAGTTTACTTTTAGAGGGGTATTTAACTAATAAAAAAGTATCGCACATTTTCCACAACATAATTTTTTTATCGTTCGCCATCTGTACTGCATGGTAGATAATTGAACTAACGAACTAATTTCGTAATTAGTTGCAAACTAGTTCACTGAAGGCCGCTTCACACGAGGCTAGAAACGCTGCTGGATTCTTTTTTTATGTCTTTGGTGAACAGATAACACATGACTGAATTTTCTATTTATGTATCATGCAGGTTTACTTTGTTTATAATTTTTTTAATAATATATCGAATCTTGTTTTTTTTTCTTTAATTCTGTTTGAATTTATGGCAATAACTACCAGATTTGTCGCTTCTATCGGATCCTCCCCAACGCGATTTTTTTTTATTGTATATTGTTGTTGAATACGTCACAACCCAATCTACCTGACTGATCTTCCTGTACTGTGTATAAGACCAAAGGGACGTTTTGTCACAAACGCACACATACTGGTGAGTAACCATAACAGTGGGACGTTTGTAATAAGTTTTTCTATTTCAAATATGCCCAAACGCACACAAACTGTGTTACGTTTCTGATTTCATCCAAATACTATTTATAAATATTTCGTTTTACCAGGCTATATAAAATCCCATAAACTTACATACCTACTAGAAACTTATATATATTTACAATTCTCTCGCCGAGTGGGAGTTACTAAAGTACTTTAGTAATTTAATTATCTAATTATTTTATCTTATTTTTGTAAATATTCACGTTAATCTAGTTTTCTAGTAGTATTTACATATTTGAATAAATATCTTCAGACTTAGGCTTAACTCACACGGACCACTTTCCGACCTATTTAGAACCACAAAAATTTCTTGATTGGCTGCGAACTAGCTCACTCATAAGAGAACGCTTCCGATCTAGTTCATTCGCGAACTATACAGTATACAGCACACAATTTCGAAAGAAGAATGTCAAATTATCAAGTCATGTACCAAACAAGGTTGCCAACTCCTAAAAATCTTTCCCCCCAACCACAAGTTGAAATATCCCTACAATAAAACTAAAATAAAATATTTTTTTTTGTTTATATTCATAAAAAATTGGTTGTCTGTAAAGTCGGTTTACGGACAATAGTTTTACGTGATAACGTATTCCGCTCGAATATCATATTTAATAATACATTACTGCGCTCTCGCTTGCACGCACAGGGTCAGGCGGAACGTTACGGCGCAACGTTACACTTTTTCGTGCGTGCAGCTGGTGTTTCATCAATTTATAAAACGTTATCACGTCAAAATATAATTGTCTTAAGGCCACTGCACACGAGGCTAGAAACGCTGCTAGATTCCTTGCTAGATTTGCCTACTATTTTTATAGCGCTGGTTTTCTTGATTGCTGTTAAGTGCTCGCTTCACACGAGATTATTTTTCAAGCGTGTTTTGTGGATAGATCTGGTGCGCGCGCAGTGACAGTTCGAATATACACAGAGCAAAACGTGTCTGTTGTCTGGCAGAATAACGCCATGTGAGTGTTCAATTGCCTACGTGAAGATACTGCTTCCTGACTGGTTCTTGCTCACACCTAACAACAATTAATATAGCAGGGAAAATAGCCCCTGTTCTAATTTTAAAACCTATCTTCTAAGCTAGCAAGGCAGCCCGCAGTGACGTCATTTCCAGCTTCGTACCCAACCTACCGGCTAGCAGAACTCCTAGCAGTATTTCTAACCTCGTGTGCAGGGGCCTTTACTTTGAAAAAAAAAAATTATTTCTATTTATTTGTATTAATATTTAGGAAGACCGAGCGTGGGCTCGGTCTCCTTATATAGCAGAATAGTGAATACTGTCCTCAGAGCGGCAAACTTTGTTGAAGATAAGTTAAGAATAAAAAATGATTGTTGTACAGTTACAATAATCGGAATTCGTTGTTAACTCATCTTCAACAGAGTTTGCCACTTTAACGACGGTATTCTGCTATTGAAGGAGACCAAGCGCCGTATGTAGTTACTATAATACTATATTACTAGAGTGACCTGTGCAAATTATTCGCACTAAATAAGTATAATAATTATCACTTTACAAAACTATTTTTTAAATATGATTGCAGGTGTTCAATTCGTTTCTAATTTTGCACACTGCATATAACGTTCTTCTTTTTAACTTCCCGCTTTAAAAAAAAAAAAAATTTCAAAAATCAGGAAGTTATTGTTTTCACCCCGATTTTCGAAAATCGAGTTTTCGCCAGATCTCGACGTTTTGAGGTCCTAGGAAGCTATTGAAACTATTTTGGCGATGATGTCCGTAGGGCTGTATGTGTGTGTGTGTATGTATGTATGTAAACGTTTTATATCTTTTGAACGGAGTGTCCGACTGAAACGCGGTTTGCGGCATCTGACGTGATCTTGGTGAACTTAGACTTCCTAAAAATTTGAAACGATTCGGCCCAAAAAATTTTGAGAAATCTTAAAAAAACAAGTTTCAAAAATTTTTAAAAATTTGTTTTTGTAAAATATTTTCTAAACTACTAAGCCGATTAATTCCAAAATCTAATCAGCTCTTCTCCTTAACAAACTGCGTCGATTTCCGCAAACCGCATCAAAATCGGTTCATTTGTTCACGAGATACCGTGAACGAAAAAATCGTAAAAAAGTGTTTTTTTAAAATGACTCTTAAAATTGTTATCAGATTGATTTTTTTGTAATAAACTACTTTCTTAGGCTAAAAAAACTGCGTCGATTGCCGCAAACCAGATCAAAATTGGTTCATTTGTTCATGAGATAACGTAAACGAAAAATTAGGAAGAAAGTAATTTTTTATAATTACTCGTAAAATTCTTATCAAATAGATTTTTTTGTAATAATTTACTTTCTTAGGTTAAAAAACTGCGTCGATCGCCGCAAACCGCATCAAAATCGGCTCATTTGTTCACGAGATATCGTGAACGAAAAATTTGTAAAAAAGTGTTTTTTTAATTTGCTCGTAAAATTCCTATGAGATCGATTTTTCTGTAATAAATTACTTTTTTAGGTTAAAAAATTGCGTCGACTGCCGCAAATCGCATCAAAATCGGTTCATTTGTTCATGAGATATCGTGAACGAAAATTTCGTAACAGTGTTTTTTTTTGAGCTCGAAGAGCTAAAAAATAAACTTCTTGCTATATTTTATATATTTTTGAGCGTTTTGAACTCGAAAATAGCGGGAAGTTACAGGGATTGCCTGCAGGGTCAAACTTCTTTTCAAATTTTTGTTGTATTACAATATGAAGCTCAGATGACAGATCGAAGAAATATTTTACTAAAATTGTCATATAGAGGCGCAAGTAGCAAAAGCGTTGAGCTAAGCCGTCACATGGCATCATGCAGCATTGCTGTGACGTTGTTCAGCGTTGCTCGCTGTTTCAAAATTAAAGCCGTTAGATGGCAGTATACAATATGAAGGTCAGATGACAGATCGAAGTGTTGACGTTGTTTCAAAATTAAAGCCGTCAGATGGCAGACGTTGTTCAGCGTTGCTATATTTTAATTAATTTACAAAAAACAAAAGCAATAATAAATTTTTTAGTTGTCGATGTCAGTAGAGCAAGCAATTTTTTGTAAAATGATATATAATTTATGTGGAGAAATTTTGAGGTTTTTTCTAAAAAGGGAGGCAAACATCTTTTTAACCTTAGCGTATTAATATATATGATGATGATTAAGACTTAAAAACCTTTTGCTGCACTAACTCGAAAGGTAAAGCGTTTGTGAGCGTTGTGCCGATCATTGAGCTCAAGCATAAGAGCGCTTTGTCTGCGCTCACAGCATCAACTTAAACACCAAAAACACCGCTTGACAGCGCTAAAAGCGCCTAAGACGAATGCACCCTAAATGTGAAACAGATATACACTAGGGGGGTCGAAAAAAACATTTTTTTTCTAAGCTTAGAGGTACAATTTGCAGCTTAAAAAAAATTTTTTTTACATAAAAAAAAATTAATGTTTTTAGCTGGCCCACTAATTATTATTATTGTAAATTAAAAAAATATTAAGAAATAACATGCTTATTTTTATGTATTAGAGTAAAAGTTGAGTTGAAAACAATCATATTCGGTAATAGGCATGATGACAGATTTTGAAATCCCGTTCTATGATGTAAGTACTCGTCTACTATTTCCAAAAAAAACATTGATAAAACAGATGACATCACCGTTGAGAAGAACAGTAAAAATATGTTATCAATTGAAAAATAATTATATTGAATTTTTTTTCTTTTTAAATAAATATAGAATAGATGTTCAACTATTAGAAAGTACCCCCCAAACTTCCTTAATATATGATCAATTGAAAAATAATCTTATTATATTTTTTTTCCATTTTAAATAAATTTAGAATAGATGTTCATCTAGTAGAAAGTACAACTTTCTTAATAAAGAACAATCAGATAGCGATACTTCTAATACTCCCTCTGTAACTCGCGCAGAATTATCGCCATCGACAAAATCTTTTCAAATGGAATCTGCTTCTGATTGCTGCGAGATGGTAGAAGATGGTAAAAAACGAAGATTTAAAAATTTTAGAATATACGTTAAAGAAAATCAAAGAATCCACGTTCTGGCATACCTATAAAGTGTTACTATTTAATTAATTTGATTCAAGAGCAGACAAATATCCTCTCTAACCATATTTTAATCTGTCTAAAAAAATTAGATTAAATAATTCTTTCCGTAAACTTGCTTGACGACTTTGCGAGACCTTGGCCGGCGCACTCCGTGCGCTATGATTGACTAAATTATTATACAAATACAAAAATTGACAACTGATGATTTATTAGTTCAAAATAAACAACTGACATTAGATATGGTATTTATGGCTGTATTTTCTTTACAAATAGGTATTTTGTCTTTGTAGTAAAAATTGTGTGGCTTTCTTTAGCTGCTAGTTAACTAACCTCAAAAATAACCTATAACAAGTGTTACAAAGGATTGTGTGAGTTAAATTATACCTCGCACTAATAATTAATAATAATGTAATTATTACAATGAAGTTTTTACATTTCTAATTTCAGATGAATAAAAATCTTTTGATGCAAGAAACTCTCCCAACATCAACAAATCAATTCGGGGTTAATTAAAAATATTTGCCTTTATAGAACTTGTTCCATTATAGTTATCACAAAACCACGAATAAACAACAAATTAACTAATAAAATAGTGCAGAAGTATAAGATATCAACAAAAATTCAAGCGACACACGGTGGTTAATTACTTCAAGTGTATACAAGTCTATGATAATCTTTTTGATTTTAGCAGACGTGACGTCATTCACTCTGATTGGTGTTTCAGTCAACATGGCCGATTGCAGTATTTAAAACTTTTATTTTATTAAAAATCTTATTAATCTTGATGTTTATGTTAAAACTGAGTCATTTTTTAGAATCTTCTCAACATATATTTCTCTAAGACCATTTATTCTTTGATTCTTTTACTGTCATCACGTCTTTTGTCACACTGGTACGGTTTCTCTCCTGTATGTATTAATTTGTGTAGTTTTAAAGAATATGAGGTTCTGAAACACATTTGACAAATCACACACTGGTACGGTTTATCTCCTGTATGTTTTAACTTATGATTTCTTAATGAACCCACTTGTCTGAAACACATTTGACAAATGTCACACTGGTACGGTTTCTCTCCTGTATGTATTAAGTTATGGTTTTTTAAAGACTTTGCGTGTCTAAAACACAATTGACAAATGTCACACTGGAATGGTTTCTCTCCTGTATGTATTAAGTTATGGTTTTTTAAAGAACTCGAGTGTCTAAAACACATTTTACAAACGTCACACTGGTACGGTTTCTCTCCTGTATGTTTTAATTTATGGCGTTTTAAGTTACCAACTCGTCCGAAATACAATTGACAAATGTCACACTGGTAGGGTTTCTCTTCTGTATGTATTATTTTATGTTTTTTTAAAGAATTTAAGCGGATGAAATACATTTGACAATTGTCACACTGGTACGGTTTCTCTCCCGTATGTTTGAATTTATGTATTTTCAATTGAATCGCGTGTTTGAAACACATTTGACAAATGTCACAATGGTACGGTTTCTCTTCTGTATGTTTTAATTTATGATTTTTTAAGTGCTCAACTTGTCTGAAACACATTTGACAAATGTCACACTGGTACGGTTTCTCTTCCGTATGAGTTAATGTATGTTTTTTTAAAGATTTTGAATGTCTAAAACACATTTGACAATTGTCACACTGGTACGGTTTCTGTCCGGTATGTTTTAATTTATGACTTTTTAAGTGACCAACTTGTCTGAAACACATCTGACAAATGTCGCACTGGTACGGTTTCTCTCCTGTATGTTTAAATTTATGACTTTTTAAGACATCAACTCGTCTGAAATACATTTGACAAATGTCACATTGGTACGGTTTCTCTCCTGTATGTTTAAATTTATGACTTTTTAAGTTATAAACTCGTCTGAAATACATTTGACAAATGTCACACTGGTACGGTTTCTCTCCTGTGTGTATTAAATTATGTTCTTTTAATTTACATGCATATTTGAAACACTTTTGGCAAATGTCACACCGGTGTGATTTCTCTCCTGTAGAAATTGTTGACTTCTTTAATATCACGTTGCAAAAGTTGTCAGACTTTTCGTTTAAATTTAAACGTTTATTAGGATTTTCAGTTCTGTTTTGATTATCTTCAATAGAGTGAAGACATTCCTCATCTTGAATATTTTCGGAGAACAGGCTACTATCGGCTTCTTTTGACGGTATGATAGTCTCTTCCAATTTCACTGGTTTTTTCTCCTTCATTCCATTCTCAAATTTAAGGTAACACTCAAAGTTTTCTGTTGTAGCTACACCTACTTTCGTATCCCCAATGTCTATCATTGAATCTTCGCAACTGACTTCACTGCCTTCACACATGGATAGAGTCTCTACTGCGTCGGCACACTCTGTTGGATTCAAAGAATTGTCATCTATTGGTTCTTCTTTAATTTCGGATTTTAAAGATATTTCCTCACTGGTTTTATTTAATGAGCTAAAATTTTCAAACACTTTCTGTTTTGAAAACAAGTTATCAAACTCATCACTAATATCAGAATGTTCACACTTTGTAGTGACATCAGCATTATAGTCCTGGCTTTCGGAATCATTAGAATGTTCTACGACGGTCGATTCAACATGGATTTGCGGATTACAATCGGTCAACTGCCGTAGATAGCGCTGCAGTGTTCTATCAGACCGTAGTACTTGCATTTGGAATTGGTGAAAGTTCTTCAGTTGAGTTAAACATAATTGACAAATATACGTCGGCAACTTATCGCGTCGAGTAATCTGTGAAGAAATACACTACGATTAGGTACAATATTTAAGGCTTGCGAAGTGAAACATGACTGTATTTTTTCATTTTTTTTTAATTCAAATATAACAATATAAAGGTCAATCAAGTTGTCAATTTTATCGTTTTTGTTACCGCTCTATCTAAAAATTATACGAAATGAAAGAATATAAGACACATTTTATTTTTAAACAAGTGCCAAGAATCCCTACATCTAAAATAGCTTTCCAGAAATAAAAAGTTTATAGCGCTCGAATAGTTTGCAAATAAGAAACGATCTATCGTTTGTTTAAAGTAAATTTAAGAAAGTAATATATTCCTCGTTATGTTATACACTGATAATTTACGTTTTTGTTTTGTCTGGAACCCTTGCTGCGCGAGTGTGACTTACACTTGTGCATTAAGGTTTTTCTTAATCAAATTTTCACGTACGTGATTTTTACTTATGTCTAGGAAGCTTAATAAGAAATTTCAGTGCTAAAAAATAGGGGATTTTACGCTGTGTGAAATAAATTTTATGTAATTAGTAAAGTCTGTGCACTGAGCAACCCAAACACTGATTTTTAATAATGAAAATACAAAATTAATTTTATATTCAAGTTTAAGAAAGTGAGATTTTGTGTCTAAATATGTCACTGTCACATGACGTGAAATATAAGTCGCGAAGTTCCCGATTGTATTTGGCCAGTATCATCAAAAATAAGCAACATATACTTCACAAAAACCAAATTATCTACTTACTTGAACAGGCGCACATTCCATTATTGCAGTTGCTATTTTCTGTCCCAATTCGGAAGAAAACCAAAATACGTCACTCAAAATTACATCGTGTGACAGACATAATCTGCACATTCTTGTTAAACTATCACCAATTATTTTTAACTGTTTCATTTTTATGAAAGCCGACTCAAATACACTGCTATTTTGGATGAAATAAACTAGTTCACAATGATCTAGTTCTTTAGATCCATATAGATATATGTTTAGATCAATCTCAGTGAGTCTGATCCTATATTTTATATTGTTATGCCGTCGATCATAAATTGCGGGGAATCCCGCTCGCTGCGCGTAACCTCCTTATTTACAATCCCCCTATTATTCTGCTGTACATTTTTTAAAAGCATACAGATGGCTCAAAAGTCAACACACAAACGTAGTGAGGTGGTTGTGGAGGTCATTTTCAATCAAAACGAGTATATATTATGTGTTTGTTCAATTGTTGACGGTTCAATAATTGTTATTTCAATTTTTGTATTTTGCTTTGAAATTACCTCGTGCTTTTCAATAAAAAATAATATAAAAAAAATTATTACTATAAGTACTATGTTAACTTTCGAAAGAGTTAATTGATTTTGACGTAATTTGGTGTAAAAACATATTGGAATCCATCATCGAATAAAGCCTATTTAAAATGAACTCAATGGGATCTTTTAAAGGTAAGTTTATGGGTTAAATAAATTTCAAACATTGTTCTTTTTAAATTTGAAATTTAGCCCTTCAAGTAAGGATTAAAATGTGTTGCTAAAATTTAAATAAAATCGACCCGACAGAACCGGATTTACAAATTTTATAAACACACTAGTTTACTGATACAAAATTACTTACTGAAGAGATATACCTATTTAATTTGATTCATATGTTGGAGTGATAATAGTAACGCAGTTTACTTTAAGGGGTGCATTAAGGGAGTAATTTTTTATTTTGTTCAAATACAAACTTAAGTTCCCAAAAAAAATCTTTTCTTCATACCTCGATCGAAAGTGCCTACTTTCAGCACCCATTGTAAGGCAGAAATACATTTACTCCTTGGTGGGATTACACGCCCAAATGCGGAAAGTTCGTACGTTCGGTTCGGGCGGTCGAAAAGCAAAAACAACCAATCAAATGTTGTTTTGTCGTTTCCATAGCAACCCCATTACATTTTAGCTAATAATCGCGAACAGCTGTCATTTGTGTATTTACATATTATAAATTCAAAGCTTGCTTGGAATTTATCTGTGTTTTTATGTAATTAATACGTAATTAATTAACTAATGAATTTAATAAGCGTACCTACGACCGGGGTATGAAGAAAAATCGTGTACACCACGCTGGCCGAGGGCGTGGGTCGGGTCTAGTATCTGGCCACACGATTTGAGGGGTGGAAAGGGGTGTAGAGGATAGGAAAGGATTGTAGATGCATCCCCTTAAATTGTGGAGGTGCGGAAATCTCTATATTTTGCAAAATAAATAAACAAACTTTTCAACGTAACGTTATAAAAGTAGGCCTAATGTCACATATTGTGGTTATGTGCACAGTGAATATGAGTGTGTTCCAAAACAACATCAACATTCAACGCTTTTCGACAACTTTAATGTAACCTTAGACATTTTACAGCATGGATATGTCGGCAAATTGTCGGAAAGTGAATCTGAATTGTTTTTTTAAAAACTCAACATTTGCCCCTTCCCGTTTCACTGCGAGACAATTCGCATACCCCTTTATGCAATGTCTAAAGCTACGTTTATACTAGAGATTTATTTCCCTACATTTCTCTCTGTAATAAGTATATTTAAGTGTAAACCTTGCCAACATAGGCTATCGGAGATTTATTCACAAAGCTGAGATATATTACTTGACATAAAATGTAGTAAATGTAAACGCTGCTGAAACAAGAATCAACTAGTCTCGGACATAAATATCAAAAGTTGAACAGCCGTCTACTTTTTCTAGGATCTCTCGAGATATTTTGTGATTGTATTGTATGTATGCAAATACGTGAACGAAATGTCGGAAAAAAAGAGTGGACCCGTACAGAAATTGAATCAAGGGCCCAACTAGATTTACTAATTTGTCGAGATCCGTTGAAGACATTCTTGCACAATTTTGTAATTGTATTGGGTCTTCAATTTTCAATTCATTGCATAACTGTGAGTAAGCTCCTAAGGCACTTCTTCTCAACAACCAATTTCGCACCCAAACGTTCCTTTTCTTTCTTTTTCTTCATGCCATAATAAAATTATTATTGCAGCCGCCTGGCGTTTAGTGCAGGGCATGATGATCAAAAATGTGGACATGTGGAGAGTAAAGTGTCGACATATTTCTCTACCTTTGGTCTAAACACAATGCTACACTTATATCGACATTTTTTCTCAACCAGACTGTCAAGCAATTTATTCATTTACATTTATGTCATAGTATAAACACATCAAGAAAAATATCTCCGATGGTTGAGATTTCTATCATGAAATAAATCTCTAGTATAAACGTAGCTTAAGGTTACATTTAAGTTGTCAAAAAGCGTTGGTGTTGTTTTGGAACACACTCATATTCACTGTGCACATAACCACAATATGTGACATTAGGCCTACCTATTACATCGTTACGTTGAAAGGCTTATTTATTTATTTTGCAAAATATAGACATTTCCGCACCTCCACAATTTAAGAGGATGGTTCTACAACCCTTTTCTATCCTCTACACCCCTTTCCACCCGTCAAATCGTGCAGCCAGATACTAGACCAGACCCGGCGTAATAACGGGAATAAATCACTCTTTTTTAGAGTATGATAGCCTTTATTAAAATATTTCCATTGTAATGAAACAGTTCTGAACAAATTCCTACATTTTTCAAAGTATTTTACTACTGAATTAATTATTATAGACAAAAGCAGATGTCAAAACAAGTTTATGACGTTATTCGTGACGAAGGGTAGAGAAAATATTACAACAGTCTTTCAGTCGTTTATTATAAACTGCATCCGTTACTAATTTTCCCTTCTAATATTTCCTTTTTTTGATATTATATATTTCCATTTTAATTAATGAGGTACAGTCACAAAACTTCTATATTTATTTCTAATAAACCTATGTAAATGCACATTTTTTCATGTATATTCACTTGACACCCGCAGCGTCAACTCTAGTAATAAAAATTGCGACATTTAGAATTAATATAGTACCTACACAAAAAATTACTAGAAGCGATCAAGCGATGTTGCCTTGTTTTGGAATAAATTATTTAGTTATTCATTTCGTAAAAATTCACTTTTTATAAATGGAAAAATACTATTTTGTCAATTTAAGGTTTTATTTGAAGTAAAATAAAATGTTTATTAAAAATTATACATGTTATGTTTAAGTCGTCACTTTGCAAAAAGACAATGGATTCCGTCTATAGTTTAGAATAATCTATTCTCACAGTCGATGTTAATTAATTAATAAGTATTTTAAACTTATTATAATTACTGTCCTCAATTTTTTTTTTTTAATATATATACAGTGCGCAGCGACTAAGGCTATGTGCACGAGTCTATAATATTAATTCATGGTAAGTAACATACATGTATGACTCTAAAATTAGTAGGCAGTAGGTAATAGTTTAAGCTCCCATGACACAAAAAGTTACCCCAAAGAACACCTCAAAAATATAAAGTGAAAATGGCTGAAAAACATGTCAGAAACATGTTACGCCCGCCAGACAAGTAAAAATTTTTTAATTGTTATTTTTTATGAATTTTTGAAATTTAAAAAAAAAACATGATTTTACTTTCCAAAACACCTGCTTGAAATTTATACAATTTGTAGTAATTAATAATGTACTATTTTTGAAAAAATTGGTCTGGCTGACAATTTTTGTTAATAAGCTAGCCAGACTTCATTTGTTATAAACAATTTTTTTTATGAAAATACATTTCATAACACCTCCTTGAATTTTTTTTTTAAATAAAGTTTAAGATCTCTTCTATCTAATACAACTGGTCTGGCTGACAATTTTTGTTAATAAATTGGTCAGACTTCATTTGTTATAAAATTTTTTGTTTATGAAGTCTGTTTTTCACCTGAATGTTTTAATTTATGCGTTTTTAAATGGGCCACTTGTCTGAAACACATTTGACAAATGTCACACTGGTGCGGTTTTTCTCCAGTATGTATTAGATTATGGTTCTTTAAACTTTGTGACATACCGAAAGCCTTATTACAAATTTTGCACTGGTACGGTTTCTCTCCTGTATGATGAAAGTTATGGTTTTTTAAAGAAGTTGAGTGTCTAAAACACATTTGACAAATGTCACACTGGTACGGCTTCACTCCTGTATGTGTTAATTTATGGATTTTTAATTGATGAGTACTTCTGAAACGCATTTTACAATTGTCGCAGTGGTATGGTTTCTCTCCTGTATGTTTTAATTTATGGATTTTTAAGGAATTTAGATGCCTGAAACACATCTGACAGATGTCACACTGGTGCGGTTTTTCTCCAGTATGTATTAGATTATGGTACTTTAAACTTTGTGACACACTGAAAGCCATATTACAAATCTTGCACTGGTACGGTTTCTCTCCTGTATGTTTTAACTTATGCGTTTTTAAAGAAACCTTTTGTCTGAAACACATTTGACAAATGTCACACTGGTACGGTTTCTCTCCTGTATGTTGTAATTTATGGATTTTTAAAGCATTTGAATGTCTAAAACGCATTTGACAAGTGTCACACTGGAACGGTTTCTCTCCAGTATGTATTAGAATATGCCTCTTTAAACTATGCGACACTTTAAAAACCATTTTACAAATCTTGCACTGGTACGGTTTCTCTCCTGTATGTTTCAATTTATGACGTCTCAATTGAACCGCTAGTCTGAAACACATTTGACAAATGTCACACTGGTACGGTTTCTCTCCAGTATGTATTAGAATATGGCTCTTTAAACTTTGCGACACTTTAAAAGCAATTTTACAAATCTTGCATTGGTTTCTCTCCTGCATGTTTCAATTTATGACGTTTTAAATTACTTGCTCGACTGAAGCACTTTTGACAAATATTACACCGGTGTGATTTTTCTTCTTTAGAAGTTGTTGATTTTTTTAATAATACGTTGCGAAAGTCGTGAGACTTTTCGCTTAAATTTAGAAGTTTACTATTTAGATTATCTTCATTAGAACGAGGACATTCTACATCTTGAATATTTTCAACTTCTTTTGACGCTATGATAGTCTCTTCCAATTTCACTGGTTTTTTCTCAATCATGTCACTTTCAAATTTAAGGAAACACTCAAAGTTTTCTGGTGTAGCTACACCTACTTTCGTATCCCCAATGTCTACCATTGAATCTTCGCAACTGATTTCACTGCCTTCACGCATAGATAGAGTTTCTACTGCGTTGGCACACTCTGTTGGATTCAAAGAATTGTCATCTATCGGTTCTTCTTTAATTACGGATTTTAAAGATATTTCCTCACTGGTTTTATTTAATGAGCTAAAATTTTCAAACACTTTCTGTTTTGAAAACAAGTTATCAAACTGATCACTAATTTCAGAATGATCATACTGTGTAGTGACATCAGCATTATAGTTCTGGCTTTCGGAAACAGTAGAATGTTCTACGAGGGTCGATTCAACATGAATTTGCGGATGACAGTCGCTCAACTGCCGTAGATAGCGCTGCAGTGTTCTATCAGACTGTACTGCTTGCATTTGGAATTGGTGAAAGTTCTTCAGTTGAGTTAAACATAATTGACAAATATACGTCGGCAACTTATCGCGTCTAGTAATCTGTGAAGAAATACACTACGATTACAATATCTAAGGCTTGCGATGTGGAACATGACTGTATTTTTTCATTAACAATATAAAAGGTAGATAAAATTGTCAGTTTAATCGTTTTTAATTACTTAAAAAATGTGTAAATACTGCTTTTTAACGACAAAAACTTTTGAACGGTTACTCTGATCATTATTAAGTTTGGACACAACATTCTCGGTAAACTAAGATGAATGAGCATTTTTTCATTTTTTTTTATTGAGATCAGAGATATACCTAACAGTATAAAAGGTAGCTAAAGTTGTCAGTTTTATCGTTTTTGTGACGTCACTATCTAAAAAGTATGCGGAATGTATATTTAAGAATGACACATTTTATATTTAAACAAATGCCAAGAATTACTAGTCTAAATTAGTTTTCCAGAAATAAAAAGTTTTTAGCGCTCGAATACTGTTTGCAAATAAGAAACGATCTATCGTTTGTTTAAAGTAAATTTAAGAAAGTAATATACCTACTCTTCGTTATGTTATACACTGATAAATTTCGTTTTTGTTTTGTCCGGAACCCTTGCTGCGCGAGTGTGACTTACACTTGTGTATTAGGTTTTTTTAATCAAATTTTCACGTACGTAATTTATACAATGTCTAGAAAGCTTAACAACACATTTCAGTGCTAAGAAATAGGGGATTTTACGCTATGTGAAATAAATTTTATGTAAATAGAAAAGTCTGTGCAGTGAGCAACCCAAACACTGATTTTTAATAATACAATAATAATACAAGATTAATGTTATATTCAAATGTAAGAAAGTGAGATTTTGTCTCTACATATATCACTGTCAAATGACGTGAAATATAAGTCGCCAAGTTTCCGATTGTATTTGGCCAGTATTATCAAATATAAGCAACATCTACTTCACAAAAACCAAATTATGTACTTACTTGAACAGGCGCACATTCCATTATTGCATTTGCTATTTTCTTTCCCAATTTGGAAGAAAACCAAAATACGTCACTCAAATTCACATCGTGTGACAGACATAATCTGCACATTCTTGTTAAACTATCGCCAATTATTTTTAACTGTTTCATTTTTATGAAAGCTGTCTCAAATAGACATCTATTTCGGAAGAACAAAATGTCAGATTAATAATTATTATAATGATATAATCAGTCATGCACGAAACAAACTAATTCACATTTTACAATAATCTAATTCATTAGATCAACCTCAGTGAGTCTGATCCTATATTTTATATTGTTATGCAGTCAATCATAATTTGCGGGGAAACCCACTGGCTGCGCGAAACCTCCCCATTTACAATCCGCCTATTATTCTGCTGTACATTTTTTAAAAGCATACAGATGGCTCAAAAGTCAACACCGAAACGTAATGAGGTGGTTGTGGAGGTCATTTTCTATCAAAACGACTATACAGTATATTATGTGGTTGTTCAATTGTTGACGGTTGAAATGTTATTTCAATTTTTGTAGTATGCTTTGAAATTACCTCGTAATTTTCAATAAAAAAATAATATAAAAAAAATTATTACTAAGATTTATTATTATTAATAAATAATAATTATTACTAAGATTTTTCGATGTAACCAGGGCCGTCAATATTTAGGATTTTTTTTATTATTTTCAGACTTCAGGAGTACATTTCTCGGGAAATATTCACCTAAGAAAAGAGTCCTTTAGAATTTTTATTGCTTTTGTAAAGAGCCGTGCAACGATACCCCTTGTAGCGGTGTAGTGGATACATACCTTAAATAAATTCAAAGTTATTAATACCACAAAAGAACCTGTTCAACATTATACAATACAGCGGGGGTACTCGAAAATAAAAAAATCATTCCTTAGTTTGTGGTATGGACACCTAAGCTTATTTTTTTTTTTGTAATTTCATTACATGGTGGTATGGCGGTACACATAAGACATCTGATTGTAAAATTTCATACAAATCGAGGAAAAGATAGCGGACTTGTTACCTTTTTTTCTCTGTTTAAAAAATTAATAAAATATTTAATAAATAATAGCATTAAGATAAACAAAATGTTTTAAAATATAATCTTTAAATACCTAATTATAAAAAAATTGATGTGACATTTTATCCTTCACAGTAATTGGCAGTAAATAAAATTGAGTAGTATTTAAACGAGTGGCTGTAAATTACAATTTTGGGTGACAAAAATAATCAATTTGGGTTACTGTATTACTAAGTGAGCGACTGACTGCTCGTGACGAGAAAAGAATAGTTGGGTGACTAAATTACTAAGTGAGCGACTAAATTACTAAGTTGTTAATAGTTTAACTAATTGTTTGAATAGAACTGCGTTTTCTAAAAAATATATATTTAATTGACTGTCAATTAAATATACATTTTTTAGACATACGCAGTTCTATTCAAACAATTAACTATTTAATTCGCATACCCCGTTATCGTTCACCCCGGAATTTTTTTTTAAAAACTCCACATTTTCCCCTTGCCGTTTCACTGCGAGACAATTCGCATATCCCTTTATCGTTCACTCCAGAATTACAATTCGCATACCCGTTTATCGTTCAGCCCGGAATTATTTTTTTAAAAACTCCACCTTTGCCCCATCGCGTTTCACTGCGGGACCATTCGCATACCCCTTTATCAAAAAAGCGATGGTTTTCAATCGTCATGAAAATGTGAGTTTTAAGTTGTAGTCTCAAAGTGAAAAAAAAACGGGTTGCACTCTAGGAGTGCCGGCAGAAGTGAAAACTTCAATATTAACGTCTTACGAATTTTCGATCAGGTCACGTGTCCTGACGCGAGTTTAACATTTTTTACCCATTACAAAAAAAGTGTACAAAAGTTTTCGTCTTACGAATTTTCGATCAGGTCACGTGTCCTGACGCGAGTTTAACATTTTTTACCCATTACAAAAAAAGTGTACAAAAGTTTTCGTCTTACGAATTTTCGATCAGGTCACGTGTCCTGACGCGAGTTTAACATTTTTTACCCATTACAAACAAAAAGTGTACAACGCCGCTAAAGAAGTTTTCACTTCAAAAATGTGGAACGCTTCACGATTTTGCGTGTCATCCTTGCGCAGGGGCCATGCTAATCTTCTCTGTATCGTTCCAATTTTAGTATATGTACTGCCGAAGCAAGTACGGTAGACGCGACTCAACAACTCGTATATATACTTAGCGTTACTCAGAAATCCACTACTCGCGAGAATCGTTTTTATAAACATTTGATTTTTTCAAAATATATTCATTAAATCAAAAAACTGTTTCTTCCATTTGAAAGACAGTTGATTACTCCATTAAAATATGTGATTACATTTTGTATTTATTTTAAAATAGATATACAAAAAAAAAGTACTTCGTCTTACAAATTTTCGATCAGGTCATGTGTCCTGACGCGAGTTTCACATTTTTTACCCATTACAAAAAAAGTGTACAACGCCGCTAAAGAAGTTTTCACTTCAATAAAAAGTAAAAACAAAAGAAGATATCTGCTTCAAAATTACCGAAGGCATTCTAGTCGCTCACTTAGTAATTTAGTCGCTCACTTAGTAATTTAGTCACCCAACTATTATTTTAATATCTCAAGTTATTAAAACAGTATCTCATCATCAGTCACCAATTTTTTTTTTTATTCGACCGTTTTATAATTCCCCAATAAAATTATATGCAATGTTCTTGATTAATTTTGCTGTGGCAGTTCAGTTCGTTGCTCGTCACCTGCTGCACCACACCACACTGACTGGGTTTGTAGAACGTGCTAATTTATCATTTTGATATATATTTGTTCGATTTAAGCAATTCATTTTTTTCTATTATTAATCTTTATTTAAGTAGATAAGAAATAGTCAACAAATAACTCAGGGTATTTTCGTAGCAGCTGACGAGCAGCGAACATTTTTTTAAACTATACTTGTAGGTTATATTTCACGTGCACGTGTTATTTTAATTTTTTTTTTTAGATATAATCTTAATTATTGCTATTATTGTAGTGCTTAAAATTCATTTGATATTAATATTATTTTTTCATAATTAATACTACTGTAATGTTTAAAATTCTTTTAATATAAGTAAATTTCTTAATAATTACTATTATTCTACTATTGAAAATTCTTTCAAATATAAATAAATATTCCTCACATTTGCTGTGTTATTGTAAGGTAACAGGAATTAAAGTTGATACAAAGTAATTTTCTGTATAATTATTATTTTTTGTGTTTTCTACCTTCTACTGCCGCTATGGGCTCGGCAGGTTTTCAGCAAAGGAAAAGACTAAATAAGAATAATATACTCGGCATCAGACATAGGACTGTGACATACGGACATGACGTAAAAACAATATATACATAGATTATATTCTTACAGTACTAGTTGCGACTTTTTGCACAGCATTTCTGTTAGATTTTATGACAGTTTCTACTTTGAGATCAACTCCGTCATTAAATTAATATTTCATTGAACAAACGGGCCAATTGACATAAACTTACACGGATAAACGGTTATAAGATGATATTTATTCCACTGAAAAATATACCTACTTATTAAGGAGGTTAGAGACCGATTTTCAAAAAAATACCAACGTTTAAAAATTTTTACCATCCAAAGATGGATAAGAATACTCACTGCCCAAATTTCAACTTCATTCACTACACCGATTTTCGGTCTCTTTTATTTAGTCTTATTATAGCCTTTATTAAAATCATATAATTTTATTCTATACTGAGCATAGGAATAAAATCGCAATCGAACCATTAGGGCGCAAACATATACTTCTATCTTTTTTTTAAGCCGTAAGCACTGGCGTATCCAGGAGGGCAAAACAAGTACAGGGGACCCGGCTTAAGGAATTACTAATTTGCCCCCTCCTGGGCCAAAAGCTGGGTACGCCCATGTTAACGTTATAGAAAAAGACAAAGATTTTGAAATAGAGGTGCTTTATTCAGATTGAATGCAAGTACATCAACCAATCCTATCATCGGAGAAATCAGGGAATTACATCGAAGAAAGAGACGCAGATATATTTTCGATAAACTTTGTTGAATCACTCACCGCACATTAAGTAGATAGACAATGATTCATATAGTAAATTATTATTAAATATATGTGGTAGATAGAGCTTTTAAACCATATTTGAGAATATTGTGTTTGAGTCATTGAGTTCATTCAAATGCTGCGAGGCTAAATATCATAGTAGTTACTGTGCGCGCTCCCCATTGGGACGCCCATGCTTTCCATCGAATGTTCTCGCAACAGCAACAATGACGGCAGGCATGTGGGTTTTTGTGGCGGTCGAAAGCCAAATCCCAAACTTGTAACAACAATAAATGCAGGTATAGACGGGGCGAGAAGATTCTATAAAACGCTGGACGACCTGCCGGGCGCCTATAAATAAGACGAGCTCGATGAGTCGAGTCACGCAGTCAATTAGTTAGTTGCAGCGCTTACGTACTGTGGATTACAAATAACTGTGTGACATAAATCGCTCAGGCGGTATAATAAGACCGAGGTAACTGCTAAGATATAAGATAAATGAGCTGTGTAAACCATTGAGTGCAATTATATAAATCTGGTTTTACATAAATAAATTTCGTAAAAAAACACTTTGTTTAATGGAAAAAATATTTTTTTTTTTATATTTAAGATTTTATATAAAGTAAAATGAAATATTTATTAAAAACTAAACAGGTTATCAACATTTTTTTATGTAAAAATTCCTGAGTAGGAGTCGTCACCTTGCAAAAAGACAATTGATTTCGTCTATAATTTCGAATAATCTATTATCACAGTCGATGATAATTACTTAGTAAGTTTTTTTTTAACTTTATTGTCTGCAATTCAATTAAAGATTTAGTGTCGTGGATTTAGGAATGAATGCGTTTTTTAAGCACAATTCGATACTTTAGAGAAGTCATATTGATGCGGTTTATCCCTTGTACAGTTTTGAACGGTTCTTTTATATAGATAAATTGAAGTACCGAACAACTTTATATAAATACTACATTGATAGGCTTCTTATAGTATAACATATAAAGTTCTCGACACGCTGGAATCAATTATTGAAATATTCACTGGTGCCGTTTCTATTCTGTATGTTGTAATTTATGACGTTTTAATTGATGGATTAGTCTGAAACACATTTCGCAAATATCACACTGATGCGGCTATTCTCCAGTATGTATTAAATTATGTCTCTTTAAACTTTGTGACACTCTGAAAGCCATTTTACAAATCTTGCACTGGTACGGTTTCTCTCCTGTATATTTTAATTTATGAAGTCTCAATAATTGATCCGCCCGTCTGAAACACATTTGACAGGTGTCACACTGATGCGGCTTTTCTTCAGTATCCATTAAATTACGACTCTTTAATCTTTGTGACACACTGAAAGCAATTTTACAAATCTTGCACTGGTACGGTTAATCTCCTGTATGTTTTTAGTTATGTTTTTTTAAAGAATTTGAGTGTCTAAAACACATTTGACAAATGTCACACTGGTATGGTTTCTCTCCTGTATGTATTAATTTATGTTTTCTTAAAGAACTTGCGTGTCTGAAATACATTTGACAAATGTCACACTGGTACGGTTTTTCTCCTGTATGTTTTAATTTATGACTATTTAAGAGAACAACTAGTCTGAAACACATTTGACAAATGTCACACCGGTACGGTTTCTCTCCAGTATGTTTTAATGTATGTGTTTTCAAGTTATTCGCTTGTCTGAAACACATTTGACAAATGCCACACCGGTACGGTTTCTCTCCTGTATGTTTTAATTTATGCCTTTTTAAGTCGCCAACTTGTCTGAAACACATTTGACAGATGTAACACTGGTACGGTTTCTCTCCTGTATGCTTTAATTTATGCCTTTTTAAGTCGCCAACTTGTCAGAAACACATTTGACATATATCACACTGGTACGCTTTCTGTCTTGTATGTGTTAATTTATGGCTTTTTAAATGATAAGAATGTCTGAAACACTTTTTGCAACTGTCACACTTGTACGGTTTTTCTCCTGTATGTTTTAAATTATGACGATTTAAGTGATCAACTCGTCTGAAATATAATTGACAAACGTCACACCGGTACGCTTTCTCTCCTATATGTATTAAATTATGTTTTTTTAAATTACTTGCATAAATGAAACACTTTTGGCAAATGTCACACTGGTACGGTTTCTCTCCTGTATGACTTAGTTTATGGATTTTTAAAGCATTTGAATGTCTAAAACACATTCGACAATTGTCACATTGGTACGGTTTCTCTCCTGTATGTATTAAATTATGTTTTTTTAAATTACTTGCATATTTGAAACACTTTTGGCAAATGTCACACTGGTGTGATTTCTCTCCTGTAGAAGTTGTTGACTTTTCGTTTAAATTCAAACGTTTATTAGGATTTTCAGTTCTGTTTTGATTATCTTCAATAGAACGAAGACACTCATCATCTTGAATATTTTCGGAGAACAGGCTACTATCGGCTTCTTTTGACGGTATGATAGTCTCTTCCAATTTCACTGGTTTTTTCTCCTTCACTCCATTTTCAAATTTAAGGGAACACTCAAAGTTTTCTGGTGTAGCTACACCTACTTTCGTATCCCCAATGTCTATCATTGAATCTTCGCAACTGATTTCACTGCCTTCACACATAGATAGAGTTTCTACTGCGTCGGCACACTCTGTTGGATTCAAAGAATTGTCATCTATTGGTTCTTCTTTAATTTCGGATTTTAAAGATATTTCCTCACTGGTTTTATTTAATGAGCTAAAATTTTCAAACAGTTTCTGTTTTGAAAACAAGCTATTAAACTCATCACTAATTTCAGAAGGTTCACACTTTGTAGTGACATCAGCATTATAGTTCTGGCAGTAGAATGTTCTACGAGGGTCGATTCAACATAACTTTGCGGATGAGAGTCGCTCAACTGCCGTAGATAGCGCTGCAGTGTTCTATCAGACCGTAGTACTTGCATTTGTAATTGGTGAAAGTTCTTCAGTTGAGTTAAACATAGGTAATTGACAAATATACGTCGGCAACTTATCGCGTCTAGTAATCTGTGAAGAAATACACTACGATTACAATATTTAAGGCTTGCGAAGTGGAACATGACTGAATTTATTCATTTTTTTAAATTCAGATATAACAATTTTAAGGTCGTTCAATTTGCCAATTTTATCGTTTTTGTTACGGCTCTATCTAAAAAGTATACGAAATGTTTATTTAAGAATATAAGACACATTTTATTTTTAAACAAGTGCCAAGAATCCCTACATCTAAAATAGCTTTCCAGAAATTAAAAGTTTATAGCGCTCGAATAGTTTGCAAATAAGAAACGATCTATCGTTTGTTTAAAGTAAATTTAAGAAAGTAATTTACTCTTCGTTATGTTATACAGTGATAAATTTCGTTTTTGTTTTGTCCGGAACCCTTACTGCGCGAATGTGACTGACACGTCTTGTGTATTAAGGTTTTTTTTTATCAAATTTTCACGTACGTTAATTTTACTAATGTCTAGGAAGCTTAACAACAAATTTCAGTGCTAAGAAATAGGGGATTTTACGCTATGGAAATTTATTTTATGTAAATAGAAAAGTCTATGCAGTGAGCAACCCAAACACTGATTTTTATTCATGAAAGACAAGATTAATTTTATATTCATGTTTAGGAAGTAAGATTTTGTGTGTCTATATATGTCACTGTCACCTGACGTGAAATATTAGTCGCCAAGTTCCCGATTGTGTTTGGCCAGTATTATCAAACATAAGCAACATATACTTCACAAAAACCAAATTATCAACTTACTTGAACAGGAGCACATTCCATTATTGCATTCGCTATTTTCTCCCCAATTCGGAAGAAAACCAAAATACGTCACTCAAAATCACATCGTGTGACAGACATAATCTGCACATTCTTGTTAAACTATCGCCAATTATTTTTAACTGTTTCATTTTTATGAAAGCCGTCTCAAATACGCAGCTATTTTGGACGAACAAAATGTCAGATCCGTTATTTAATATATGTTACGGTCTATACCCGAATTCAGTCAATAACCGAAATAAATGCGCAAAACTAGTTTTGACCAACGAATATTGCCCAAACCCGAAATCTTACATTTAAAAGGATATTAAGTGTTATAAAATAAGCAAAACTAGTTTTGCGCGTTTTCAATTGGTCAAAACTTGTTCTGTCCATTTCTGAACGGACGGTACTAGTTCTGCTTGTTGCATTCAGCCAACGTCGGAACAGAGACGATTCTCCTTACCTTTATAGCCATAGTTTAAACCCAAAGAAAAGTAAGGTTATAATTTTGTTTATGTAGTAAAAATTACAATAATTTAAAATATCTTTTGTATCATAAGAATTAAAATAATTTTAAGTATAATTTTGTCACTCAGCTATAATCAACATTGAATAAAATAAAGAATTATTTTTTTGTTAATTTGTAATAACTTGTTTTATTATAAATACCTACCTAACATATTCGTAGGCGTGTGGCTCTGTCCCGTACTAGAAAAAAACATTTTTATTGATAAATAACAAAATGGCGAGTTTAAAAAAAAAACAACAAGAAAATCGTGATTCAAAAATCGGTAAAGAGCCGCGGTTTGCCAGTGAGGCGAATGGCCGCGATAGGAGTGGCCGATTTCTGTTTTCAGCGAGAAAGCACTGCATCACATAAATCCCAAGTGAGTATTACTGCTTTGGTTTGGGTTTTAATGAGTTTATGTTATTTGTCAATATTTCCTAAACAGTTTTAGTATGAAACACGTAATTTTGGGGATAACCTGTCCCGTAGTACAGTAGTACCGGACGCAAAGATGTCCCTTAACATCGGACAGTTTACAAGTTATTTTTTCTACTAAGCATTTACACTTATTATAATAATTTCTGTACGTTATTTTAGAGCACTGGTCCCTGCGGACCCCAAAGGGTCCCTGGGATCATTCAGGGGGTTCTTGGGAAATTAAAATGGATTTTAGAGTTTCTGAACAACGCCAGGGGGTCCGCGCAAGGTTTCATACAAAATAAAAAAATTGTGACACATTTTTATTAACATAAAAAAAAGAAACCGACTAGAGAAATTAGTACTCGTGGGGATTTGCGGTTGCTACTCACAAACATTGAGCCGGACATAAATACACTCATAACATAACATCAGATTCATCCAAGTCATTAATTTATTTTGTATTTTAAAACAAAAGTTATAATTTCAATAAATACTTCTTTAACAAAATGTTTTACTTATATTTTATTTTTACGTCACCATTTATCATTCAAGACATCAAAGTTAAATTTTTATTTTTTGTATTATGCATTTATGTAGTTTTTTACTCAGGGTCAGGCCCGCCACAAGGGGGGGGGGGGCAACCGGTGCAAATTGCCCCGGGCCCCCGGGCTGAGGGAGCCCCAAAATTAGATTGAAACCTAAAAGTTAATTTTTTCATATTCACGTCAAATTGCTAAAGTGTACTTATTTTTATTGTATTTGACGTAAAAAAACAGACAGCAGAACAGTGCAGAGTAGAGCTATTGTATAATGGATAATAGTCTCTGTAAACGTTAGCATCTCTTTTTTAGTGGCAGATTTTTTGAAATTTCAATCTCCTTACAGAGGCCCATATCATATTTTAGCCCCAGGCCCCTAAGGTCATGTGGCGGGCCTGCTCAGGTTCCGTGGGCAAGTTTTGACTATAAAAAGGGGTCCGTGGATCAAAAAACTTTGGGAACCACTGTTTTAGAGGATAGGAGAACGGATATATTATATCGAAATGGAAGAGACGGAAAAGATAGGAAAATGAGACCAGCAAAATTTACAAACTGCGATAGACAAGGTTTTGTCTAAAGAAATGAGTTTGAGGGAAGCTTCATCTCGCTACAATGTCTCAAAAAGCACTCTACAAGATAAAACATCGGTATTGAACCGTTGAGAAGTAGTGACGTTACAACCAAAAATCCGGAGGTTCACTTTTACCTTCTCACCCGAGTACGAACAAGTTTTGATGGACCACGTAAAAGATTTGCCTAATAGATGTTTCCCGCTGATGAAAAAGGAGTTTTTGAAGTTAGCTTTCGACTTGGCTGAAGCTATGAAGATCCCCCATTGTTTTAATAAAGAGAAGCAAGCTGCTAGGAAGTATTTTTATTATGATATCCGGCCCTTTACGGTTTTTCACCTGAATGTAATAATTTATGCGTTTTTAAGTGGGCCACCCGTCTGAAACACATTTGACAAATGTCACACTGGTACGGTTTCTCTCCTGTATGTGTTAATTTATGTATTTTTAAAGAGATTGAGTGTCTAAAACACATTTGACAAATGTCACACTGGTACGGTTTCTCTCCTGTATGTATTAAATTATGCCTCTTTAATCTACTTTTTTCAACAAAACACATTTGACAAATGTCACACTGGTACGGCTTCTCTCCTGTATGTTTTAATTTATGGCGTTTTAAAGTATCAACTCGTCTGAAATGCATTTGACAAATGTCACACTGGTACGGTTTCTCTCCTGTGTGTATTAAATTATGTTTTTTTAATTTACTTGCATATTTGAAACACTTTTGGCAAATGTCACACTGGTGTGATTTCTCTCCTGTAGAAGTTGTTGGCTTTTTTAATAAAACGTTGCAAAAGTTGTCAGACTTTTCTTTTAAATTTAGACGTTTATTAGGATTTTCAGTACTGTTTTGATTATCTTCAATAGAACGAAGACACTCATTATCTTGAATATTTTCGGAGCAGAGGCCACTATCGGCTTCTTTTGACACTATGATAGTCTCTTCAAATTTCACTGGTTTTTTCTCAATCATGTCACTTTCAAATTTAAGGGAACACTCAAAGTTTTCTGGTGTAGCTACACCTACTTTCGTATCCCCAATGTCTATCATTGAATCTTCGCAACTGATTTCACTGCCTTCACACATAGATAGAGTTTCTACTGCGTCGGCACACTCTGTTGGATTCAAAGAATTGTCATCTATTGGTTCTTCTTTAATTTCGGATTTTAAAGATATTTTCTCACTGGTTTTATTTAATGAGCTAAAATTTTCAAACACTTTGTGTTTTGAAAACAAGTTATCAAACTGATCACTAATTTCAGAATGGTCATACTGTGTAGTGACATCAGCATTACAGTTCTGGCTTTCGGAATTAGTAGAATGTTCAACGAAGGTCGATTCAACATGAATTTGCGGATGACAGTCGCTCAACTGCCGTAGATAGCGCTGCAGTGTTCTATCAGACCGTAGTACTTGCATTTGGAATTGGTGAAAGTTCTTCAGTTGAGTTAAACATAATTGACAAATATACGTCGGCAACTTATCGCGTCTAGTAATCTGTGAAGAAATACACTACGATTACAATATATTTTAAGGCTTGCGAAGTGGAACATGACTGTATTTTTTCATTTTTTTTAATTCAGATATATCAATATAAAAGGTCGTTCAAGTTGCCAATTTTATAGTTTTTGTTACGGCTCTATCTACAAGATACATAAAATGTATATTTAAAAATATAAGACACATTTATATTTAAACAAGTGCCAAGAATCACTAGATCTAAATTAGTTATCCAGAAATAAAAACTTTTTAGCGCTCGAATACAGTTTGCAAATAAGAAACGATCTATCGTTTGTTTAAAGTAAAAAGAAAGTAATATACTCTTTATGTTATACACTGATTAATTTCGTTTTTGTTTTGTCCGGAACCCTTGCTGCGCGAGCGTGACTTACACTTGTGTATTAGGTTTTTTTAATCAAATTTTCACGTACGTAATTTACACAATGTCTAGAAAGCTTAACAACACATTTCAGTGCTAAGAAATAGAGGGTTTTACGCTATGTGAAATAAATTTTATGTAAGTAGAAAAGTCTGTGCAGTGAGCAACCCAAACACTGATTTTTAATAATACAAGATTAATGTTACATTCAAATGTAAGAAAGAGAGATAATATAATATGTCACTGTTACATGACGTGAAATATAAGTCGCCAAGTTCCCGATTGTATTTGGCCAGTATCATCAAATATAAGCAACATCTACTTCACAAAAACCAAATTATGTACTTACTTGAACAGGCGCACATTCCATTATTGCATTTGCTATTTTGTTTCCCAATTCGGAAGAAAACCAAAATACGTCACTCAAAATCACATCGTGTGACAGACATAATCTGCACATTCTTGTTAAACTATCGCCAATTATTTTTAACTGTTTCATTTTTATGAAAGTCGTCTCAAATACACAGCTTTTTCGGGAGAACAAAATGTCAGATTAATAATTATTATAATCAGTCATGCACGAAATAAACTAATTCACATTTTACAATAATCTAGTTCATTAGATCAACCTCAGTGAGTCTGATCCTATATTTTATATTGTTATGCAGTCAATCATAATTTGCGGGGAAACCCACTGGCTGCGCGAAACCTCCCCATTTACAATCCCCCTATTATTCTGCTGTACATTTTTTAAAAGCATACAGATGGCTCAAAAGTCAACACCGAAACGTAATGAGGTGGTTGTGGAGGTCATTTTCTATCAAAACGACTATACAGTATATTATTATGTGGTTGTTCAATTGTTGACGGTTGAAATGTTATTTCAATTTTTGTAGTATGCTTTGAAATTACCTCGTAATTTTCAATAAAAAAATAATATAAAAAAAATTATTACTAAGATTTATTATTATTAATAAATAATAATTACTAGCGGACCCGGCGAACTTCGTACCGCCTAACAGTATTATATATATATATCTATATAATTGGAACATCTATCTATCTATTTTATTTATTTTAAAATATACATGGACGTATATGTGTGTATGTCGAACACTCCGGCTGCGCCGTCGTGCCCGGTGCAAAAGAACGAATGGGGATATTTGAATCTTTGATTAACGTCTGATTAGTACTCTTCAATAAATAAATTATCGACCAATTTTTATAAGATCAACAACATTTTCGATATGAATAAAAAAAAGTATACTTACAACACAAAATCCGTTGTTATTGGAAGCTCGTGTCACGTGTTGAGTACTTTTGAGGTTATAAAATCACTTGAAAATTATTTAATGATGAAAAATGTTAAAAGTATATAAATCAATGTTTTTTTAATTTTTGACAGAATTTTTTCAAATCATACATAAGGCTGTTTATATTTTAAAACCATGGATACGAATTTAAAAAAAAAATCGTGTCTTTAATAATAATTATAATCAAAGGAAGAAAAAAAATTTAAGGGTGGACTACCCCTAACATTTAGGGGGATGAAAAATAGATGTTGGCCGATTCTCATAGATACCGGATAAGCACAAAAAATTTCATCAAAATCCGTCAAGCCGTTTCGGAGGAGTATGACTTCGAAAACTGTGACACGAGAATTTTATATATTAGATTATGATGTTAATATTTATTAAGTATTCTTTTAGCACAACCCGCAACTAATTATAAGGTTCTCCTGTTGTATTTATTTCGCTAATCCATTGTACATAGGTGGGCGTTTTTCATAAAAACTTGTACGGTGTTAATATAAGTAGTGTTACACAATTTAGAATAAATAAGATTTGTCTAGAGAAGTTTTTTACTTGAAACTTTTACTGATTTTAAATATTGCATGTATAATCCTTTTTTTGTGCCAGGGAAACTCTTAAGATTTCGTAGCATCTCCCCTAAATTAGAATGTTATATTTAAAGAATCATTTATTCGGAATTTCGTTTCACTCAAGTTTGACACATTTTAGGTACTTGTTATTTCAGCTAAAAACCAATTCACTGTGTATAATAGTATGAACAAAAATTTATATTTCAAACGGTCACTATTTTAATTCAATTTCCTAAAAATAATAATGTATCCATTACTTATCTCCAGTAGGTATTGTCAAGAAAAGGCGACAGCTTATTTGCATATCTGAGTCAAATTTGTAATACATATTAGTAGCAGGCAAAAACTTTCGTCAACATATTCAGATTTTTAACTCATAACTGCAGATTGATATGTATTATGTGAATATTCATTATTAGACATTATATTTTGATAACCTGAAACTAACCTTACAAATGTCAGATTCCATTTTATGAAAAATTTAAATATCAGCTTTGATTGTTTAAACTGAAAATATGCATCAATTGTATAGTTTTATTAGCATAACACAGAAAAATATTTGACAGATTCATTGTTGAATTTTACATTCATTATTTGAACACTGACATTTCAAAATTCAAAAACTTGACATACAAATACTTGCTGCATATATTATGTTTAATCCATAAATATTGATATCTGGAAAAAGAGGACAAAATATTTTATATAATTTCTGGATTGACATCGAACCATACTGCTATAACACTGTCAGTGAAAGCAACAATCAATTGTAGTTTTATTAGCATAACACAGAAAAATATTTGACACAATCATTGTTGAATTTTACATTCATTATTTGAACACTGACATTTCAAAATTCAAAAACTTGACATTCAAATATACTTGCATATAATATGTTTAATCCATAAATATTGATATCTGAAAAAAGAGGACAAAATATTTTATAATTTAATTTCTGAAATGACAATGGCATCGAATAATACTGTTGTTCATAACCACAAAACCTTTTAGTTTATCCACTGTCAGAATATAATATATTAAAATGACCAAAATGTCACTTATTTGAAGAAAAATCTTGTATTACACAACCTGCACGCTAATATTTATCCCGCTAAGTTATAACCATTTAACCTATTTCGTTTATTTCTGTAGAATATATTTTTGTCATTGCGAGATTAGCCATTTTGATTTCTACAGTTGACATAATATTTTGTAGGGACAAAAAGGAGTATAGTCGATTTTTTGTGTGTTTATTTTTGGAATATATTCGGTCAAAAACCGTATTGAAACTATGCATCGATATTCAATAAGCATTTAATTACAACTCAGTCATCCTGTAGCTGGCAATTATCTCTTAATTTTCAAAATAAAATATAAATTTAACATACCTCGAATAATTTGAATTTTCGCGGCAATTTTACTTCAGTTTTTGCTCATTGCTTTGGCCGGGTGTATTTTTAAAGTTTGCGAGCTAAATTCTAAGTGTCGACTACGCGCGACCATTATTAGACAATCTAAAATTGCCATTTCATTCATATTTGTTAAAATATGTACGCTCAACAATTACGTTGCTGAAAATTACCAATTTCTTTACGTCAACTGACAGCTCATCAAAGGGAAATAATTTCATTATCTATTGTTTTCAATTCAAATGTCAAATTCTAGCTATTGAAAACAGAAGCGAAATACTTTCTATTGCATCTCTCTTGCACGCGTTACGTATACGTCTGCCCCTTGGCGGTTTTAAGATTTGAATATTTATCATTAAAATTCGGTTAATCGGGCTTGGGGTGTCTCTCAAAAGATTCTACATTTCTCAATTTACATAATGTTGACAAAAAGTTTCGATCCAAATTCCACCATAATGCTTAATTATGCGATTCAAAGGCAAAGTGACAGCTAAAAATTTTTCAATTTTTAGACAGTCAGTTATTTTTAATTTCGATATTCAAACAAAAATTGTCTCATTTCGCCGAACGAATACGCGACAAACAATAATTTTTCTGTCTCACTCGTACTTGAGGATAGTTCAGCGATGTGAGTCATACAATAGTCTCGATTCGTCGTCGCATGTTAAATTTCCGTAAAGGTTAGACGGTGATTTTTTCAAAATTTTGACATGGTCCTAGCGAAACCCACCGTTTCACAGTCATAGGGACGCCGAAAAAAATCAATCACGCCGACTTTTGTCGGCGACTAAATCGCTATAAAAAAGTCGTTTTCAACGCTTCTTTTGCACTTTCCAGTTACACTTTTTCATTGTGCATCGTTTAAAACGCGTCTCGACGTTGTCCGATAAATATCGAGCGAGATATGAGCGATTTCCCGCGCCGGGTTAATCTTATGGAAAATTTTATTTCGAAAAAAGTCGACCGAATTTCAGTCGAAAACCGTCCAGACTCGCATCTCATCGAAAGAGCGCAAAAATGTCGTCAGTTTCCGATAAAATTCAACCGCGAGCGATTTTTTCTCGATTTTAGCGGAGCGTTTGAAAAGTCGTCCCCGTGTTATCCTTACCTACGGTAGGGTCCACTTTGAAAAATCACCGGGGCTACGCCCCTCAAATGCAAGACATGCCGACACCCCTATACCGAGCAGAGTATAGTCCTCTCTCGGCCGTTTTTTTGGTGAATTTTTTCCTCCAACCACTTCCATTTCCATAAACTTGAAACTTTTTTTTTTTCAAAATTAAGCGTTTTAATTAATAGAGATTACTAAGATTTTTCGATGTAACCAGGGCCGTCAATATTTAGGATTTTTTTTATTATTTTCAGACTTCAGGAGTACATTTCTCGGGAAATATTCACCTAAGAAAAGAGTCCTTTAGAATTTTTATTGTTTTTGTAAAGAGCCGTGCAACGATACCCCTTGTAGCGGTGTAGTGGATACATACCTTAAATAAATTCAAAGTTATTAATACCACAAAAGAACCTGTTCAACATTATACAATACAGCGGGGGTACTCGAAAATAAAAAAAATCATTCCTTAGTTTGTGGTATGGACACCTAAGCTTATTTTTTTTTTTTTGTAATTTCATCACATGGTGGTATGGCGGTACACATAAGACATCTGATTGTAAAATTTCATACAAATCGAGGAAAAGATAGCGGACTTGTTACCTTTTTTTCTCTGTTTAAAAAATTAATAAAATATTTAATAAATAATAGCATTAAGATAAACAAAATGTTTTAAAATATAATCTTTAAATACCTAAGTATAAAAAAATTGATGTGACATTTTATCCTTCACAGTAATTGGCAGTAAATAAAATTGAGTAGTATTTAAACGAGTGACTGTAAATTACAATTTTGGGTGACAAAAATAATCAATTTGGGTTACTGTATTACTAAGTGAGCGACTGACTGCTCGTGACGAGAAAATAATAGTTGGGTGACTAAATTACTAAGTGAGCGACTAAATTACTAAGTTATTAATAGTTTAACTAATTGTTTGAATAGAACTGCGTTTTCTAAAAAATATATATTTAATTGACTGTCAATTAAATATACATTTTTTAGACATACGCAGTTCTATTCAAACAATTAACTATTTAATTCGCATACCCCGTTATCGTTCACCCCGGAATTTTTTTTTAAAAACTCCACATTTGCCCCTTGCCGTTTCACTGCGAGACAATTCGCATATCCCTTTATCGTTCACTCCAGAATTACAATTCGCATACCCGTTTATCGTTCAGCCCGGAATTATTTTTTTAAAAACTCCACCTTTGCCCCATCGCGTTTCACTGCGGGACAATTCGCATACCCCTTTATCAAAAAAGCGATGGTTTTCAATCGTCATGAAAATGTGAGTTTTAAGTTGTAGTCTCAAAGTGAAAAAAAAACGGGTTGCACTCTAGGAGTGCCGGCAGAAGTGAAAACTTCAATATTAACGTCTTACGAATTTTCGATCAGGTCACGTGTCCTGACGCGAGTTTAACATTTTTTACCCATTACAAAAAAAGTGTACAAAAGTTTTCGTCTTACGAATTTTCGATCAGGTCACGTGTCCTGACGCGAGTTTAACATTTTTTACCCATTACAAACAAAAAGTGTACAACGCCGCTAAAGAAGTTTTCACTTCAAAAATGTGGAACGCTTCACGATTTTGCGTGTCATCCTTGCGCAGGGGCCATGCTAATCTTCTCTGTATCGTTCCAATTTTAGTATATGTACTGCCGAAGCAAGTACGGTAGACGCGACTCAACAACTCGTATATATACTTAGCGTTACTCAGAAATCCACTACTCGCGAGAATCGTTTTTATAAACATTTGATTTTTTCAAAATATATTCATTAAATCAAAAAACTGTTTCTTCCATTTGAAAGACAGTTGATTACTCCATTAAAATATGTGATTACATTTTGTATTTATTTTAAAATAGATATACAAAAAAAAAGTACTTCGTCTTACAAATTTTCGATCAGGTCATGTGTCCTGACGCGAGTTTCACATTTTTTACCCATTACAAAAAAAGTGTACAACGCCGCTAAAGAAGTTTTCACTTCAATAAAAAGTAAAAACAAAAGAAGATATCTGCTTCAAAATTACCGAAGGCATTCTAGTCGCTCACTTAGTAATTTAGTCGCTCACTTAGTAATTTAGTCACCCAACTATTATTTTAATATCTCAAGTTATTAAAACAGTATCTCATCATCAGTCACCAAATTTGTTTTTTTATTCGACCGTTTTATAATTCCCCAATAAAATTATATGCAATATTCTTGATTAATTTTGCTGTGGCAGTTCAGTTCGTTGCTCGTCACCTGCTGCACCACACCACACTGATTGGGTTTGTAGAACGTGCTAATTTATCATTTTGATATATATTTGTTCGATTTAAGCAATTCACTTTTTTCTATTATTAATCTTATTTTAAGTAGATAAGAAATAGTCAACAAATAACTCAGGGTATTTTCGTAGCAGCTGACCAGCAGCGAACATTTTTTTAAACTATACTTGTAGGTTATATTTCACGTGCACGTGTTATTTTAATTTTTTTTTTTTAGATATAATCTTCTTAATTATTGCTATTATTGTAGTGCTTAAAAATTCCTTTGATATTAATATTATTTTTTCATAATTAATACTACTGTAATGTTTAAAATTCTTTTAATATAAGTAAATTTCTTAATAATTAAGTACTATTATTCTACTATTGACAATTCTTTTAAATATAAATAAATATTCTTCACATTTGCTGTGTTATTGTAAGGGAACAGGAATTAAAGTTGGTACAAATTTGTAATTTTCTGTATAATTATTATTTTTTGTGTTTTCTACCTTCTACTGCCGCTATGGGCTCGGCAGGTTTTCAGCAAAGGAAAAGACTAAATAAGAATAATATACTCGGCATCAGACATAGGACTGTGACATACGGACATGACGTAAAAACAATATATACATAGATTATATTCTTACAGTACTAGTTGCGACTTTTTGCACAGCATTTCTGTTAGATTTTATGACAGTTTCTACTTTGAGATCAACTCCGTCATTAAATTAATATTTCATTGAACAAACGGGCCAATTGACATAAACTTACACGGATAAACGGTTATAAGATGATATTTATTCCACTGAAAAATATACCTACTTATTAAGGAGGTTAGAGACCGATTTTCAAAAAAATACCAACGTTTAAAAATTTTTACCATCCAAAGATGGATAAGAATACTCACTGCCCAAATTTCAACTTCATTCACTACACCGATTTTCGGTCTCATACACGGGAATAAATCACTCTTTTATTTAGTCTTATAGCCTTTATTAAAATCATATAATTTTATTCTATACTGAGCATAGGAATAAAATCGCAATTAGGGCGCAAACATATACTACTATCTTTTTTTTAAGTCGTAAGCACTGGCGTATCCAGGAGGGCAAAACAAGTACTGGGGACCCGGCTTAAGAAATTTCTAATTTGCCCCCTCCTGGGCCAAAAGCTGGGTACGCCCATGTTAACGTCATAGAAAAAGACAAAGTTATTGAAATAGAGGTGCTTTATTCAGATTTAATGCAAGTACATCAACCAATCCTATCATCGGAGAAATCAGGGAATTACATCGAAGAAAGAGACGCAGATATATTTTCGATAAACTTTGTTGAATCACTCACCGCACATTAAGTAGATAGACAATGATTCATATAGTAAATATATGTGGTAGATAGAGCTTTTAAACCATATTTGAGAATATTGTGTTTGAGTCATTGAGTTCATTCAAATGCTGCGAGACTAAATATCATAGTAGTTACTGTGCGCGCTCCCCATTGGGACGCCTATGCTTTCCATCGAATGTTCTCGCAACAGCAACAATGACCGCAGGTATGTGTTTTTGTGGCGGTCGAAAGCCAAA
Organism: Xanthostigma xanthostigma; assembly: GCA_963575645.1. NCBI lineage: Eukaryota > Metazoa > Arthropoda > Insecta > Raphidioptera > Raphidiidae > Xanthostigma > Xanthostigma xanthostigma. The sequence goes on from OY754474.1 coordinate 7,394,166, forward strand.
TCCTAAACTTGTAACAACAATAAATGCAGGTATAGACGGGGCGAGAAGATTCTATAAAACGCTGGACGACCTGCCGGGCGCCTATAAATAAGACGAGCTCGATGAGTCGAGTCACGCAGTCAATTAGTTAGTTGTAGCGCTTACGTACTGTGGATTACAAATAACGGTGTGACATAAATCGTTCAGGCGGTATATTAAGACCGAGGTAACTGCTAAGATAGAAGATAAATGAGCTGTGTAAACCATTGAGTGCAATTATATAAATCTGGTTTTACATAAATAAATTTCGTAAAAAAACATTTTGTTTAATGGAAAAAATTTTTTTTTTTATAATTAAGATTTTATATAAAGTAAAATGAAATATTTATTAAAAACTAAACAGGTTATCAACATATTTTTATGTAAAAATTCGTGAGTAGGTGTCGTCACCTTGCAAAAAGACAATTGATTGCGTCTATAATTTCGATAAATCTATTATCACAGTCGATGATAATAATTACTTAGTAAGTTTTTTTTTTTAACTTTATTGTCTGCAATTCAATTAAAGATTTAGTGTCGTGGATTTAGGAATGAATGCGTTTTTTAACCACAATTCGATACTTTAGAGAAGTCATATTGATGCGGTTTATCCCTTGTACAGTTTTGAACGGTTCTTTTATATAGATAAATTGAAGTACCGAACAACTTTATATAAATACTACATTGATAGGCTTCTTATAGTATAAAATATAAAGTTCTCGACACGCTGGAATCAATTATTGAAATATTCACTGGTGCCGTTTCTATTCTGTATGTTGTAATTTATGACGTTTTAATTGATGGATTAGTCTGAAACACATTTCGCAAATATCACACTGATGCGGCTATTCTCCAGTATGTATTAAATTATGTCTCTTTAAACTTTGTGACACTCTGAATGCCATTTTACAAATCTTACACTGGTACGGTTTCTCTCCTGTATATTTTAATTTATGAAGTCTCAATAATTGATCCGCCCCTCTGAAACACATTTGACAGGTGTCACACTGATGCGGCTTTTCTTCAGTATCCATTAAATTATGACTCTTTAATCTTTGTGACACACTAAAAGCAATTTTACAAATCTTGCACTGGTACGGTTAATCTCCTGTATGTTTTAAGTTATGTTTTTTTAAAGAATTTGAGTGTCTAAAACACATTTGACAAATGTCACACTGGTATGGTTTCTCTCCTGTATGTATTAATTTATGTTTTCTTAAAGAACTTGCGTGTCTGAAATACATTTGACAAATGTCACACTGGTACGGTTTTTCTCCTGTATGTTTTAATTTATGACTATTTAAGAGAACAACTAGTCTGAAACACATTTGACAAATGTCACACCGGTACGGTTTCTCTCCTGTATGTATTAATTTATGTTTTTTTAAAGAATTTGAGTGTCTGAAATACATTTGACAATTGTCACACTGGTACGGTTTCTCTCCAGTATGTTTTAATGTATGTGTTTTCAAGTTATTCGCTTGTCTGAAACACATTTGACAAATATCACACTGGTACGGTTTCTCTCCTGTATGTTTTAAATTATGGTCTTTTAAAGACTTTGAGTGTCTAAAACACATTTGACAAATGCCACACCGGTACGGTTTCTCTCCTGTATGTTTTAATTTATGCCTTTTTAAGTCGCCAACTTGTCTGAAACACATTTGACAGATGTAACACTGGTACGGTTTCTCTCCTGTATGTTTTAATTTATGCCTTTTTAAGTCGCCAACTTGTCTGAAACACATTTGACAGATGTAACACTGGTACGGTTTCACTCCTGTATGTGTTAATTTATGGCTTTTTAAATGATGAGAATGTCTGAAACACTTTTCACAACTGTCACACTCGTACGGTTTCTCTCCTGTATGTTTTAATTTATGTTTTCTAAAAGAATCTGAGCGTCTGAAACACATTTGACAATTGTCACACTTGTACGCTTTTTCTTCTGTGTGTATTAAATTATGTTTTTTTAAATGACTTGCATATTTGAAACACTTTTGGCAAATGTCACACTGGTGTGATTTCTCTCCTGTAGAAGTTGTTGACTTTTCGTTTAAATTTAAACGTTTTTTAGGATTTTCAGTTCTGTTTTGATTATCTTCAATAGAACGAAGACACTCATCATCTTGAATATTTTCGGAGAACAGGCTACTATCGGCTTCTTTTGAGGGTATGATAGTCTCTTCCAATTTCACTGGATTTTTCTCCTTCATTCCATTCTCAAATTTAAGGTAATACTCAAAGTTTTCTGGTGTAGCTACACCTACTTTCGTATCCCCAATGTCTATCATTGAATCTTCGCAACTGATTTCACTGCCTTCACACATAGGTAGAGTTTCTACTGCGTCGGCACACTCTGTTGGATTCAAAGAATTGTCATCTATTGGTTCTTCTTTAATTTCAGATTTTAAAGATATTTCCTCACTGGTTTTATTTAATGAGCTAAAATTTTCAAACACTTTCTGTTTTGAAAACAAGTTATCAAACTCATCACTAATTTCAGAATGTTCACACTTTGTAGTGACATCAGCATTATAGTCCTGGCTTTCGGAATCAGTAGAATTTTCTACGAGAGTTGATTCAACATAAATTTGCGGATGACAGTCGCTCAACTGCCGTAGATAGCGCTGCAGTGTTCTATCAGACCGTAGTACTTGCATTTGGAATTGGTGAAAGTTCTTCAGTTGAGTTAAACATAATTGACAAATATACGTCGGCAACTTATCGCGTCTAGTAATCTGTGAAGAAATACACTACGATTACAATATATTTTAAGGCTTGCGAAGTGGAACATGACTGTATTTTTTCATTTTTTTTAATTCAGATATATCAATATAAAAGGTCGTTCAAGTTGCCAATTTTATCGTTTTTGTTACGGCTCTATCTAAAAAGTATACGAAATGTTTATTTAAGAATATAAGACACATTTTATTTTTAAACAAGTGCCAAGAATCCCTACATCTAAAATAGCTTTCCAGAAATAAAAAGTTTATAGCGCTCGAATAGTTTGCAAATAAGAAACGATCTATCGTTTGTTTAAAGTAAATTTAAGAAAGTAATATACTCTTCGTCATGTTTTACACTGATAAATTTCGTTATTGTTTTGTCTGGAACCCTTACTGCGCGAATGTGAACTTGTGTATTAAGGTTTTTTTTAATCAAATTTTCACGTACGTTAATTTTACTAATGTCTAGGAAGCTTAACAACAAATTTCAGTGCTAAGAAATAGGGGATTTTACGCTTTGGAAATTTATTTTATGTAAATAGAAAAGTCTGTGCAGTGAGCACACTGATTTTTATTCATGAAAATACAAGATTAATTTGATATTCATGTTTAGGAAGTGAGATTTTGTGTGTCTATATATGTCACTGTCACCTGACGTGAAATATTAGTCGCCAAGTTCCCGATTGTGTTTGGCCAGTATTATCAAACATAAGCAACATATATACTTCACAAAAACCAATTTATCAACTTACTTGAACAGGAGCACATTCCATTATTGCATTCGCTATTTTCTTCCCCAATTCGGAAGAAAACCAAAATACGTTACTCAAAATCACATCGTGTGACAGACATAATCTGCACATTCTTGTTAAACTATCGCCAATTATTTTTAACTGTTTCATTTTTATGAAAGCCGTCTCAAATACAAAGCTATTTTGGACGAACAAAATGTCAGATCCGTTATTTAATATATGTTACGGTCTATACCCGAATTGAGTCAATAACCGAAATAAATGCGCAAAAGTAGTTTTGACCAACGAATATTGCCCAAACCCGAAATCTTACATTTAAACGGATATTAAGTGTTATAAAATAAGCAAAACTAGTTTTGCGCGTTTTCAATTGGTCAAAACTTGTTCTGTCCATTTCTGAACGGACGGACTAATTCTGCTTGTTGCATTCAGCCAACGTCGGAACAGAGACGATTCTCCTTACCTTTATAGCCATAGTTCAAAGTTCAAACCCAAAGAAAAGTAAGGTTATGATTTTGTTTATGTACCTATTACGATTAAATTGTTCTCCTGAATGTTATAATTACAATTACGGGATATTGTGTGTAACAATTAAGAAAAATGCAAAGTGAATTCGAGTCTCAACTAGTTCGCCTATTGGAGGTTTCCGAAACACAAAAACATAATGTTATGATGAAAAATAATTATTAACGTATCCTATAAGACATATCATATTGAACACTACATTTTGTTTTTTAATACTTATAAATTTTAAAAATACAAGCCTTAAGCAGCCTCTGAGCGATTTTCAATTATTATTATATAATGCCATAATTAATTGCACAATAATTGTTGCAAAGATGAAATATTTCATTTTAACCTACTTCAAAAAAGAAGTTCACTATTCGATTGTATTTTTTTTTTTTTGGTGTCTGTCCGTCGATATCCGCCGGCTGGGAACCGATTTTGATTATTCTTTTTTTATTCGATAAAGTGTGTCTCAAAGTTGGTTCCATATAAATTGTATCAAAATCGGTTCACGCCTTCTTGGACAATTAACAAAAATCAAAGAAATATTGGAAAAGTTGTAGTTGTCGGCGTGAACGTTTTGACCAATTGAAAATGCGCAAAACTAGTTTTGCGCATTTATTTCAGTCATTAACCGAATTCGGGTATAGACCGTAACATATATACTAATAGGATAGCGGATGCCTATCCTTGAGCATTGTGCGTAATGGTACTGATTAAAAGCCATTTTTAGTGTGGGAAACGCCGTAAAAAGCGCGCGAGATTCAAAAAATTTAAATTTTCTATAATATATTGTTATTTATAAACAGTGATATTTCGCTCCAAAACCTATTTTTATATTGAAACGTTTGAAAAATTACAAAACTGAACATAAATATTGTAATAACTTTACTTGAAATTGTTATTGTCATAAATAAAATACTGTTGCTATTCGTTTAAAATATTTATTCAGAATGAATAATGGTACAGAAAACTTAAAATTAAATATTAGTAAATTACCTAATATTAAACGTTACATAATAATAATAATAATTTGTACCGGGTGTATTACAAATATCATGAAAAAGCTTAGAACATTAACAATTTGACATCAAGGTTGACATGCATCGTATATCATGACGTCACATAAGCCCGCCAACATGGCCGATTGTTTAAACTGTCTAGTTTTGAATGTGCAATTTAATTTTTTTTTTCTTATGATAATATTACATTTTTAAAAGATTATCAATTTTTTCCGTATTATGGTTGAATAAATAATTTAATAAAAATATTAAAAAAACACATGCATATGACCTATTGGGTAAATCGTGAAAAATGTGTTCATTCTACTGTCGACTTTGTCGCAGTGTTTTGGTTTTGAACGGAATTTTGTACACAACAAATAATTTTCAAATACTAATTTTCATGAAAATAAAGTAGAAGCTACATAAAGTAGTATTAACGCATTTTTGAAAAAAACGCCGGATATATTTTATGTTCAGTTTTGTAATTTTTTAAACGTTTCAGTATAAAAATAGGTTTTGTAGCGAAGTATCACTGTTTACTGTAAGTTTTGTTGTTTTTCTCAATAAAATCATATTATAGAATATATAATATTTTCGAATCTCGCGCGCTTTTTACGGCGTTTCCCACAGTCAAAATGGCTTCTAATAGGGATAGGAGGCGCTAGTGTATCCGCAATCTATTAAATATATATCTATGGTCAGATCAGATTAATAATCAGTCATGACTCATGCTACCCTACTTAGATAAAAGCAATTTATTTTTATAGCAAAAGATATACATGTGTGTTTATAAAAGTCGTGTAAGTGTAGTATAAGTACAAAAAATATTAGATATATATATAATATAATAAATAAGTAAGTGAATACAAGTCATGCAGAAATATAAATATAGTAACAAAATAGAAAAGAGTAAAGTAAATAATTATATAATTAAGTAAGTAAGTTAACTAGGGCGCCGTCCCAATGCTAACGTCAGAGCGAGAGCACTGGAGCGGCGCCTTCGGTGTGGCCCCTGCAACGTGCACAACCGAAGTTGTGCCCGTCGCAGGAACCCGCCGACAAATAATTAATAAGAAATATCAATTGTAATACAGTAATATAGCATAAATATTGCAATGACCAATACCAAAAAAAAAGAAAGATAAGACAAGCAAAGTAGAAAAAAGAAGAAAAGAGATGTAATAAAAACCAATAATTAAAATAAGTTTGGAAACTCAATTAAAAGCAAGTATGACAAAAGTTTAAAACAATTAATAAAAATAGAATAGAAAATAAGTGATAACAAATTTAAAACAAGAAAAAGTAACAAATAAATAGATAACAAAATAAATAGATAATGAAGCAACAGGTAACAACAATACAAAAAAGTAGTGAAAAAATGAATAACAATAGTGAAACATGCTAATAATGTGCAAGAAAGAAAACGAAGATATGATATGCAAGTTATGAGAAGAAGACAGCTAATGGTCGTAATGAGGAGTAGCTACTCGGGGTACTGTCGGACGCCGGACAGGTGTTCTATGTAGATGTCCCTAGACCAACGAATAGTGTCGGAGACCATGAGCCGTGCCATGACGTCCCCGTACGAGCGCGCGACACCGAGGCTGCGCACGACGGCATCGTTCGTCGACAACCAAGCACCCAGCGATCCGACGACAAATGCCTCCAAGGTGACGGCGTAGCCCTGGCCTTGCAGCTCAGCAGCCAGAGGCCCGTACTTGTCGAGCTTGTGCTGCCGAGCTGCCTCCAGGGCTCCCGCCGCCCCCTCGAAGGCCACCGTAACATCTACGATGACGATGTTGCGACTGGTCTCATCCCGAACGACCAGGTCGGGCCTCAGGTTGTCACGGACCCCGGCAACAGTCTTGTTGACGGAGACCGTGACTCCCGTCCTCGGTCTCACAGCATTGGCCAGGCGTGTCAGTATGGCATTGTGACGCCGTTGCCACGCTGCCGAATGGACCGTGCAGTGGTTGAGCACATGCGGGAGAGTCTCCTGCGCATACCCGCATCTGCGACAACGCTGATCACCGTGTCCGAATCGCCTCGTTCCATTTAATGGAACACAGCCGGGCACGATGAACAAATCGATAATCGCAGAAGCGGGTATACCGTCCATTCAGCAGAAAATGGTTACTGGCCGCACGCTGTGAGATAGAGGCATAGGCCTTACCCTGATCCGGCTTCCGGATGAGAGCAGCCGCATAATTTGTCCGAATGCTGGATTTCAGCTGTCTAATAACGGCCGCCCGCGCAGCCCCAGGAACAAGAACGCAATCTATTAAATATATATCTATGGTCAGATCAGATTAATAATCAGTCATGACTCATGCTACCCTACTTAGATATATTAAATTAGTGCCGACCTCAAAACTTTGTTATTTTACGCTTTTTAGTGACCTTTTCTTTAAGAAGGTTATTTTTTATAAACGGGTGTAGTTCAAACATAGTTCAAATAAACTTCTACTTCGGGGGCTGCTATGATGGAGTCAAATAGTTGAAAAGTCGGTGTTGTATATAGAAACTGTATAAATTTAAAATAAGAATTATACTTATGTAATTTAAAATGACTTTGTTAAAACTATTATGTAATGAGTTTAAGTTAAACATTTTTAAATTGTAAAAATTATATTCATTCGAATATCAAATCTGATAGAATAAAGTTTATGTTATTAAGTATGAGTTTGATTCAAACACCATCAAATACATAACAGTCGGAATCGACAAGACTTGCTGACACATGAACTTGAGGGGCGTAGGCAGTGGTCGGTCGGTTGATACGTCCTCGGGCTCGTGCAGAAATCTGTTAACTTAACAATATAGTTCGCACAAAGTCGAATGGCGTGATCAGCAATTTCCTTAGGTTTGTTTTAGTTTAAGAGACGGCGTCTTTCGGACTTAAGAGAAACGGTATATCATTTTTTTTTTCGTGTAGTATAGATCCCCCTCCCCAACTTTGATATGTGAAGAAACTCTGACGCGCTGCTGGGACTCGCTGTACAGCTTTATATTGGAAATATTAAATAAATTATAAAGTATTTTGCAACATGTCTGAAAATGAGTTTCCAGCATCTGGGTGACCCCAAAGTCAGTCGGAACCCATTTTCTGACAAGTCAACATTTGCACATACTTTTCCAAGAGTATCAAAAAAAAGGGCGAATTTAAAAAAAAAAGCGAATTTTAAGTTGAAACTTGGTCTGGTCAATCTACAGTTGCATTTTTTTAAAAATCTGCTGGGCCAAAATTTGCAAGACTACCGAGAAATGTCTGAAAATTGTGTCATAACTTTCTTTGATACCCAAATATTGTTAAAAAAAAATTTCTGAAGAATCAAACGTATCCAGTGCAAGTTCTGACTTTAAAAAATATCCGTTTACATTTTCAGATACGCTTGGAAAAGTATGTGCAAATGTTGACTTGTCAGAAAATGGGTTCCGACTGACTTTGGAGTCACCCAGATGCTGGAAACTCATTTTCAGACATGTTGCAAAATACTTTAGAATTTATTTAATATTTCCAATATAAAGCTGTACAGCGCCTCCCAGCAGCGCGTCAGAGTAATTCTTCACATATCAAAGTTGGAGAGGGGGATCTATACTACACGAAAAAAAAGAATTATATACCGTTTCTCTTAAGCCCGAAAGACGCCGTCTCTTAAACTATTTGATATACAATAAATAAATAAATTCAGTTAAGATTTTTCGATATAACCAGGGCCGTCAATATTTAGGATTTCTTTGATCAATTTCAGTAAGGTATCTTTTATTTACATATACTTTCAAACGAAGTATTTTAAAGTTAGTTACCTAACCAAGAAACTGATATAAAATGTAAGTTGACCGTTTCTCTAAAATCTAAATTGAGTGCCTCAAAATAAATACGGTGCAATTCTGTGCGCGATTTGAGGACGACTGACGTTGATTAAACATGCTTTAGTAAGTTAATGCTGCATTTCAAAACTGTGCCTGTTTGGAGGCAATAGTGCTTCCTACTGAATGAGGAAGCAGAAATAGTCATAAAGCTAAGAAACCCACCAAGCGCATGTTGGGCACACTGACCACACACATGACAGGGTTGCGTTGTGTTTGTATAAGACGTATTTATGAGCTATTTATGATTTATGGGTCTTAATAGTTGCTTGACAAATATCACACCCTATCCTAGAAATCCGTCATTGCAATAATTACGTTGATAAAAAGAAGTTGATTATCCATTAGTCATTAAGTACACTATTAGTCTATTAAAATCACTTTGGAGTCTTCCATAAGCCAAGTAGTTCTAATAAATATTGACAAGTACATTAGTGACAACGAACGATTTTTTTTAGAAGTTGATACATCCCAGGTTCTTGTTCCCGCTATATTAATAGAAATATGACAGCCATATAAAAGGTAGGTACTCTATGGAAAGAACAGCTTATCTCCTACAACTTGTTAACATATTTTTACCAAAATTATTTTAATATAAGTATAATTATAACAGATTGTCTAATCACATGGTTGCAAAATAAATAATACGGTTTATCCATTGTATAGACTTTGGCACGGTTTTTATATAGATAATTAAAAGTGTTGAAAACTTTTTATAAATATAACATTGATACGTTCCTAATTGTATTAAATACAAAGTTCTCGACACGCCGCCAACAATTTTTGAAATTTTCACTGATGTTGTTTCTATTCTGTATGTTTTAATTTATGACGTTTTAAGTGATCAACTCGTCTGAAATTCATTTGACAAATGTCACACTGGTACGGTTTCACCCCTGTATGTGTTAATTTATGGCTTTTTAAATGATGAGGATGTCTGAAACACTTTTTACAACTGTCACACTTGTACGGTTTTTCTCCTGTATGTTTTAAATTATGGCGTTTTAAGTTATCAACTCGTCTAAAATACAATTGACAAACGTCACACTGGTACGGTTGCTCTCCTGTATGTATTATTTTATGTTTTTTTAAAGAATTTGAGTGTCTGAAATACATTTGACAAATGTCACACTGGTACGGTTTCTCTCCTGTATGTTTTAATTTATGCCTTTTTAAGTGGCCAACTTGTCTGAAACACATTTGACAGATGTCACACTGGTACGGTTTCTCTCCGGCATGTTTTAATTTATGACTATTTAAGTGATCAACTCGTCTGAAATACATTTGACAAATGTCACACAGGTACGCTTTCTCTCCTGTGTGTATTAAATTATGTTTTTTTAATTCACTTGCATATTTGAAACACTTTTGGCAAATGTCACACTGGTGTGATTTCTCTCCTGTAGAAGTTGTTGACTTTTCGTTTAAATTTAAACGTTTATTAGGATTTTCAGTTCTGTTTTGATTATCTTCAATAGAACGAAGACACTCATCATCTTGAATATTTTCGGAGAACAGGCTACTATCGGCTTCTTTTGAGGGTATGATAGTCTCTTCCAATTTCACTGGTTTTTTCTCCTTCATTCCATTTTCAAATTTAAGAGAACACTCAAAGTTTTCTGGTGTAGCTACACCTACTTTCGTATCCCCAATGTCTATCATTGAATCTTCGCAACTGATTTCACTGCCTTCACACATAGATAGAGTTTCTACTGCGTCGGCACACTCTGTTGGATTCAAAGAATTGTATTTTGGTTCTTCTTTAATTTCGGATTTTAAAGATATTTCCTCACTGGTTTTATTTAATGAGCTAAAATTTACAAACACTTTCTGTTTTGAAAACAAGCTATTAAACTCATCACTAATTTCAGAAGGTTCACACTTTGTAGTGACATCAGCATTATAGTTCTGGCTTTCGGAATCAGTAGAATGTTCTACGAGGGTCGATTCAACATGAATTTGCGGATGACAGTCGCTCAACTGCCGTAGATAGCACTGCAGTGTTCTATCAGACCGTACTACTTGCATTTGGAATTGGTGAAAGTTCTTCAGTTGAGTTAAACATAATTGACAAATAAACGTCGGCAACTTATCGCGTCTATTAATCTGTGAAGAAATACACTATGATTACAATATTTAAGGCTTGCGAAGTGGAAAATGACTGTATTTTTTCATTTTTTTTATTGAGATATTCTTAAAAGGTAGCTAAAGTTGTCAGTTTTATCGTTTTTGTGACGGCTCTATCTAAAATGTATACGGAATGTATATTTAAGAATATAAGACACATTTTATATTTAAACAAGTGCCAAGAATCACTACATCTAAATTAGTTTTCCAGAAATAAAAAGTTTTTAGCGCTCGAATACAGTTTGCAAATAAGAAACGATCTATCGTTTGTTTAAAGTAAATTTAAGAAAGTAATAATTATCCTCTTCGTTATGTTATACACTGATAAATTTCGTTTTTGTTGTGTCTGGAACCCTTGCTGCGCGAGTGTGACTTACACTTGTGTATTAAGGTTTTTTTTTAATCAAATTTTCACGTACGTTATTTTTATTAATGTCTAGGAAGCTTAACAACAAATTTCAGTGCTAAGAAATAGGGGATTTTACGCTATGGAAATTTATTTTATGTAAATAGAAAAGTCTGTGCAGTGAGCAACCCAAACACTGGCTTTTATTCATGAAAATAAAAGATTAATTTTATATTCAAGTTTAAGAAAGTGAGATTTTTGGGGACAGGTCGCTAAGTGTACGTTTTCAGAACCACTATTTTCCAATAAAATAAACGTTTCAAATTTTTTTTACCTGCAGAAAAACATAAAATTACACATTTTCTAAAATAAAATTGGCATTTTTACTATAAATTTTAAAACTACATCTATTTTAAAAATCGAGTTGATAAAATATTTTGGCCTCCATGTTATGAGTAGATGGTACCTAATCATTTGTTAAAGTGAAATGTCAATACAGACATTCCTATGTGTAGAAGAAGGATAAATATACTATACATTTCATTGATAAAAACTTTTTAACAAAAAAATTAAACCGCCGAAAAACTGAAAAGCAAAAAATAATAAATCTTTTTATTTAACTAAGTTTTATCTAAGTAGTTGAACATGTGACAGTCTAGTATATCTAAGTAATTTTGAGTCGGCGTCAACAATCACGAAGTTAATGTCAGCGACAGAGCAACCCGAACGGGCACACACTGAGGGCACACGTCTTTGCGAGTGGTCGTGTGGAGAGCGCATGTTTGGAATGTTAATGTTTATCGCTGGAGATTTTACGTGTCATTGTTAATTTTATTTGGTTATTTCTTTTAGTGATCTTTGCTCATTGATTGTTTGACGCCGACTCAAAATTACTTAGATATACTAGACTGTCACATACGTTCAACTACTTAGTTAGAACTTATAGTCTAAGAAAATTAGTTTCAGAATCGTCGATCACACCAAATAATTCCTGTAGTTTTGAAAGTTGGTACAGTTATTTCTTAAGGTGTCCAGATGAATATACTAAAAGCCCCCGAGGGAGGGACACGAGCCGGCGGTGGGGGAGGGGGGAAAGGTCTCTTTTTCAAGGTTTTTGCTTGTGACTCGAAAACTATTTATAATATCTCTTTAGTGACTTCTACATTAATTATCTACATTAAATTTCCTATAAATTATGTCTAAACATTTTTACTGTACGATCAATACTTTAGGAGATACAGAGTATTAAAGGTGATAAAAATAAGACTACTTAGTTAGAACTTAGTTAAATAAAAAGATTTATTATTTTTTGCTTTTCAGTATTTCGGCGGTAAAATTTTTTTGTTAAAAAGTTTTTATTTTATAATTTTTTGTGGCTATATAATTTATAATTGTAATACACAATTCAGCATGAAAATCTGTGATTGAACAATAAATCACCCCCATTTTCCCACCCTTAGGGTAAGAATTTTTTTTTTCAAATGTATATGAGACCAACTCCAATAAAAAAAGAATTATCAAAATCGGACTACTCTGTAAAAAGTTATGTGTGGTCATACATTACAATCAGTGAGTGAACAATCAATCATCCCCTGTTTTCCTACCCTTAGGGTTGGAATATTTTTACCAAATTTATATGGGACCAACTTCGGGGTATACCCTTTCAAATAAAAAAATAATTATCAAAATCGGACTACTCTGTAAAAAGTTATGCGTGGTCATACATAAATAAAAAAAAAAAATATATACGCGTCGACTTGAGAACCTCCTCCGTTTTTGTTTTTCGTCGGTTAAAAAATACATAGTAAAGTTTATGATTTGATCGTTCAATGTAGGTTGTTTATGTATGTTAAGACAGGCTGCTTACGTATGTTACTGAGTGTATTAAATTATTGTAAAAAATAAATACGTATCTTGCAACTTGCAAGATATGTGTCGGTTTTAAAAGGTCCGAGGTCGCAGAAGTTGTATACGTTTGTTCAGGGCCGGATTTAGGGGCAGGCAACCGGGGCTGAAGCCCCGGGGCCTCCACAATAGAAATTTCTAGATAAAATTTTCTAACAATAATAATATGCAAGATTTCAAAAACTCAAGTCCGAAAGTTGGATTCAACGTTATGATAGTACCTACTTCCTTAAGAAAAGTACGAATTCTATTCGGGTACAACCAGTTAACTATAAACTACTAATTATCTAGTAAAGAATCTCACTTAAAATGTTTCAAATATTCAAATATTAAAAATGTTTTTTTTTTCAACTGAAAAAAAAAAATGATTTTTATTTTTAATGACATTTTTAGAATAAATTCCATAAATTATTTGGATATTTTAATACCAAATTTTTTATGACGAATAACGAAAGTGAAAGTCAAAACGGATATAAAGCCATTCAGTCTTTGCCTGTCTATACCCGTTTTTATATACTTACGTATGTTTTTGAAAAGAATTTGATTTGTTTCGCAATAAATTATTGGGACACTTAAAAGAAAAAAATGGTTTAACTTGTTTGGAAAATAATTAGGGGCCTCCACTCCTTCGTTGCCCCAGGGCCTCCATACTTTTAAATCCGGCCCTGCGTTTGTTTCGAAAGTTACAACTGTGGTTTTTAATAGAGTTGCCACCTGTACCGTAATAGTATATTTCGTACAAATAAAAAAAATTAGATCATCCAGAAATTGCAGAGACGGACAGACAGACAGACGAACGGACGGACACACCTACAGAGAGACAGACGGGCGAACAGACATCCAAATTTTTAAAAAATGTTTCATGCCTCTGACTGCCCCTAGCCCCTTAATAAATAATTCGTTCCCCGCCCCAAAGTGTGTCCGATTTTCAATAATATAAAAAAAACTACATTTAAAAAAATCATCAAAATCGAAGCTGTTCTTGCGAAGTTTTATGTATTCGTTGATATTCTATAGATAATATGAATAATATTGAGAAGTTTTTTGCAGTATTATTCAATGACTAGTTACCTATTAATTATTACCTAGTAATTATTTAATTGTAATACAGACTTTTACACTTATCTAGACTTTTTATATTTCTTAGAAAATCACAGTTCGGTCCTGTATTCTTAGCTTTTCAAGGTATTAATTTCTATTTTCGTATCATTTCATTCTATAAAAACAAATCACGGAGGAAAGAGATAGTACTATGGAATACAAATTGAGCAAATATGAAATAAAATTGGTATAGCAGTTCGCTCATATCATATTCTGAGTTCTGCAATGAAATGTATATGTTACGGTAAATGTAAACTCTTGGGAAATGTACGCATTTACCGTAAAATGTGCCGGAGAATGTGTACATTTGCCGCAATATCTACATTTAATGTACACATTCTCCGGCACATTTTACGGTAAGTGCGTACATTTCCCAAGAGTTTACATTTACCGTAACATATACATTTCAGTGGAGTTCTGATTGGTTAGCTATCAAAATGTCAACTATAAATATGTGCGGCATGCAAAATTATTCCAACTTTAACATTTTTTTTCTCTGAAAATTTATAGAAAAAATGCTAATTTTATTTTGGAAACTGTGTAATTTTATGTTTTCCTACAAGTGAAAAAAATTTGAAACGTTTATTTTGGTGAAAAATAGTGGTTCTGAAAACGTACACTTAGCGACCTGTCCCCGAGATTTTGTGTCTATATATGTCACTGTCACCTGACGTGAAATATAAGTAGCCAATTTCCCGATTGCATTTGGCCAGTGTTATCAAACATAACCAACATCTAATTCACAAAAACCAAATTATCTACTTACTTGAACAGGAGCACATTCCATTATTGCATTCGCTATTTTTCTTCCCAATTCGGAAGAAAACAAAAATACGTCACTCAAAATCACATCGTGTGACAGACATAATCTGCACATTCTTGCTAAACTATCGCCAATTACTTTTAACTGTTTCATTTTTATGAAAGCCGTCTCAAATACACAGCTATTTTGGAAGAACAAAATGTCAGATCAGATTAATTGTCAGTCATGCACGAAATAATTAATAAACTAGTTCACAATGATCAAGGTCATTAGATCAAAATATTTCTATTCTATACTGAGCATAGGAATAAAATCGCAATCAAGCCATTAGGGTGCAAACATGTATTTCTGTCTTTTTTTAAGCCGTAAGCACAGCACTGGCGCATCCAGGATGGCAAAACAAGCACGGGGGACGCGGCTTAAGAAATTTCTAATTTGTCCCCTCCTGGGTCAAAAGGTGGGTAGGCCCATGTTAACGTCATAGAAAAAGACAAAGTTTTTGAAACAGAGATACTTTATTCAGATTGAATGCAAGTACATCAACCAATCCTATCATCGGAGAAATCAGGGAATTACATCGAAGAGACGCAGATATATTTTCGATACGCTTTGTTGCCTTCACTCACCGCACATTGAGTGGATAGACAATGATTCATATAGTAAAATATTAAATATATGATTAGATCAATCTCAGTGAGTCTGATCCTATATTTTATATTGTTATGTCGTCGATCATAATTTGCGGGTAATCCCGCTCGCTGCGCGTATCCCCTTCATTTACAATACTCCCTATTATTTTGCTGTACATTTTTTAAAAGCATAGAGCTGGCTCAAAAGTCAACGCCAATACTAGTGACGTGGTTGTGGAGGTTATTTTCAATCAAAACGACTACATATTATGTGGTTGTTCAATAATTTGTTGACGGTTCTTAAGTTATTTCAGTTTTTGTATTTTGCTTTAAAATTACCTCATGCTTTTAATAAAAAATAATATAAAAAAATTATTACTATAAGTATGTTAACTTTCGAAAGAGTTAATTTATTGATTTTGACGAAATTTGGTGTACCCACATATTGGAATCCATCATCGAGCAAAGCCAATTTAAAATGAACCAAATGGGATCTTTTAAAGGTAAAAGCTAAAATTTAAATAAAATCGACCCGACAGAACCGGATTTACAAATTTTATGAAAACACTAGTTTACTGATACATATTTACTTACTGAAGGGATATATTTAATTTGATGCATATGCTGGAATGATAATAGTAACGCAGTTCACTTTAAGGGGTGTATTAAGGGGGTAATTTTTTATTTTGTTCAAAAACAAACTTGTCACAAAAAAAATCTTTTCTTCATACTTCGATCGAAAGTGCCCACTTTCAGCACCAATTGTAAGGCAGAAAGTCAAACATTTACTCCTTGGTGGGATTACACGCCCAAATGCGGAAAGTTCGTACGTTCGGTTCGGGCGGTCGAAAAGCAAAAACAACCAATCAAATGTTGTTTTAATGTCGTTTCCATAGCAACCCTATTACATTTTAGCTAATAATCGCGAACAGCTGTCATTTGTGTATTTACATATAAATTCTAAGCTTGCTTGGAATTTATCTGTGTTTTTATGTAATTAATACGTAATTAATTAACTAACGAATTTAATAAGCGTACCTACGACCAAGGTATGAAGAAAAAGCGTGTACACCACGCTGGCCGAGGGCGTAATAACGGGATAACGGGAATAAATCATTTTTTTTTTAGAGTATGATAGCCTTTATTAAAATATTTCCATTGTTCTGAACAAATTCCTACATTTTTCAAGGTATTTTACTACTGAATTAATTATTATAGACAAAAGGAGATGCCAAAACAAGTTTATGACGTTATTCGTGACGAGGGTAGAGAAAATATGACAACAGTCTTTCAGTCGTTTATTATAAACTGCATCCGTCACTAATTTTCCCTTCCAATATTTCCTTTTTTTGATATTTTTTAGTTCCATTTTAATTAATTAGGTACAGTCACAAAACTTCTATATTTATTTCCAATATAGGTAAATGCACATTTTTTCATGTATATTCACTTGACACTCGCAGCACAACTATAGTAATAAAAATTGCGACATTTAGAATCAATATAGTACACAAAAAATTACTAGAAGCGGTCAAGCGATGTTGCCTTGTTTTGGAATAAATAATTAATTAGTTATTTATTTCGTAAAAAACACTTTTTATAAATGGAAAAATATGATTTTGTTAATTTAAAGTTTTATTTGAAGTAAAATAAAGTATTTAATAAAAATTATACAGGTTATAAGTCGTCACCTTGCAAAAACACAATGGATTCCGTCTATAGTTTAAAATAATCTATTCTCACAGTCCATGTACTTAATAAGTTTTTTAAACTTATTATAACTATTGCTCTCAATTCAATTAAAGATTTAGTATCATGGATGTTAAATAAATTGATATACACAAATGTTTTAGTGAATATATTTAATAATAGAAATAAAGATATTCATGTATTACAAAATAATATTTCACTGCTGACAACTAGACCCGATGAGAACGTATATTCTTCGCAACGGCCATATTCCTACTGACTCACTTTACACATGACTCATCGTGTCTACACTATCCTACAGATGTCACTAGTTACACAACAATACAAATTTACTTATATTCTAACAATGGATTTTAAAAATATTGCGTTTTAATGAACGTTTTTTTTTTTATATAGACAATTTGAAGTAGGTACTGAAGACATTTTTATAAATGCAACATTAAAATTTTCTCTGGTGTCGTTTCTATTCTGTATGTTTTAATTTATGAAAATTTAATTGATCAGCTCGTCTGAAACACGTTTGACAAATGTCACATTGGTACGGTTTCTCTCCTGTATGTGTTAATTTATGTTTTTTTAAAGAGTTTGAGTGTCTAAATAACATTTGACAATTGTCACACTGATACGGTTTCACTCCTGTATGTGTTAATTTAAGGCTTTTTAAATGATGAGTATGTGAACGATATTAATTTAAAGATATTAATATTGATGTGTAATTTAGTTTGCTTATATTTGTATACATTCAAAGGTATACGAAACTGTGTTATAACGAGTTAATGATTATGCAACGTCCTGTATTAAGTAGGCATTAGCGCCATGTTTTATTAAACTTGAATTTTCGCAATTAATTTTATGCTGTCCATCAATAGATGGCTACTCATTAATTTTCTTGTTGATTAATATTTTTGTTAAAAATATATAGCGGTCGGAACAACTGCGGATCGACAATTACTATCAAGCAAAAGTGCGCCCAAAAATTCGTCTTTCAGTGAACGCTCTGTCAGCACAGTGGCTTACTAGTTTATGATCGCGTTTCGTCTATTCTAGTATGGCTTATCTAGTCTAACAGGGAAGGCTTTGATTGGCCCTCGAAGTGCTGGTTTATGATCGTGTTTCGTCTACTCCACAGTATTTTGTGGGTTCATTCTCAGCTCGCTTGCAGAAGATCTGGAAACTCTGTTAGTGTATGATCGGGCTTTCGTCTGCTCCAATATGTTTCCCGGTGTCTTCTAAAAGCACACTGCTTGACCACCACGAGAGTTCTGGTTCATGATCGGGCATTTCGTCTGTTCCAGGCCTTAGCGTACATCGACCGCCGCGACCATAAAAATTAATTAATTCATGAACGAATTCAATGACCGTGCCGAGGATATAAGTAAGGGCCTAATAAAAAAACACATCGTAGGAATGACCTAGAGATAGACCTAAATAATTAGAGACCCGCCCGTGTTTAAGGTCCTTCAAACCAATAGACATATGAACTTTATTATTGTTAAATTGAATGTACAAATAATATCGTTATTTGCACTAATGAGAGTATTTAATTAAAAGTACTCTGTTCGTCTAATTATTGACCGATTGTTAACACAAAATTTCGTTTGTGTTCAACAATAAAAGATATTGAAAGACCGGTGAACGTCGGACCTAGGTAATATTAATTACTGTAGGCGTTCATCTTATTGACCGATGAAGGAATTGACCATTTGAAAGATTATATTTATTTATTTTATTGTATTTTTTGTGTATTGTCATATTATGTCATTTTATTTTTATATTAAATTATACGTGTTAAAACTTTAACGCACGAACCTGTTTATTTAAAATAAGCCAACCAACCCAAATAAGAAAAAAAGAAACGTAACATATGTCTGAAACGCATTTTACAATTGTCACACTAATACGGTTTTTCTCCTGTACGTTTTAATTTATGACTATTTCAGTGATCATCTTGTCTGAAATACATTTGACAAATGTCACACTGGTACGGTTACTCTCCGTATGTATTAATTTATGTCTTTTTAAAGAATTTCGGTGTCTGAAATATATTTGACAATTGTCACACTGGTACGGTTTCTCTCCTGTATGTTTTAATTTATGACCTTTTAAGTTATCAACTCGTCTGAAATACATTTGACAAATGTCACACCGGTACGGTTTCACTCCTGTATGTGTTAATTTATGGCTTTTTAAATGATGAGAATGTCTGAAACACTTTTTACAACTGTCACACTTGTACGGTTTTTCTCCTGTATGTTTTAAATTATGACGATTTAAGTGATCAACTCGTCTGAAATACATTTGACAATTGTCACACTGGTACGGTTTCTCTCCAGTATGTTTTAATAAATGAGTTTTCAAATTAATCGCTTGTCTGAAACACATTTGACAATTGTCACACTTGTACGGTTTCTCTACTGTGTGTATTAAATTATGATTTTTTAAATGACTTGCATATTTGAAACACTTTTGACAAATGTCACACTGGTGTGATTTCTCTCCTGTAGAAGTTG
This sequence comes from Xanthostigma xanthostigma, assembly GCA_963575645.1. Taxonomy (NCBI): domain Eukaryota; kingdom Metazoa; phylum Arthropoda; class Insecta; order Raphidioptera; family Raphidiidae; genus Xanthostigma; species Xanthostigma xanthostigma. The sequence continues at coordinate 7,414,137 of OY754474.1, forward strand.
CTGACTTTTTTAATAACGCGTTGTAAAAGTTGTTAGACTTTTCGTTTAAATTTAAACGTTTATTAGGATTTTCAGTTCTGTTTTGATTATCTTCAATAGAACGAAGACACTCATCATCTTGAATATTTTCGGAGCACAGGCTACTATTGTCTTCTTTTGACGGTATGATAGTCTCTTCCAATTTCACTGGTTTTTTCTCCTTCATTCCATTTCCAAATTTAAGGGAACACTCAAAGTTTTCTGGTGTAGCTACACCTACTTTCGTATCCCCAATGTCTATCATTGAATCTTCGCAACTGATTTCACTGCCTTCACGCATAGATAGAGTTTCTACTGCGTCGGCACACTCTGTTGGATTCAAAGAATTGTCATCTATTGGTTCTTCTTTAATTTCGGATTTTAAAGATATTTCCTCACTGGTTTTATTTAATGAGCTAAAATTTTCAAACACTTTCTGTTTTGAAAACAAGTTATCAAACTGATCACTAATTTCAGAATTATCATACTGTGTAGTGACATCAGCATTATAGTTCCGGCTTTCGGAATCAGTAGAATGTTCTACGAGGGTCGATTCAACATGAATTTGCGGATGACAGTCGCTCAACTGCCGTAGATAGCGCTGCAGTGTTCTATCAGACTGTACTGCTTGCATTTGGAATTGGTGAAAGTCCTTCAGTTGAGTTAAACATAATTGACAAATATACGTCGGCAACTTATCGCGTCTAGTAATCTGTGAAGAAATACACTACGATTACAATATTTAAGGCTTGCGAAGTGGAACATGACTGTATTTTTTCATTTGTTTTAATTGAGATATACCTAACAATATAAAAGGTAGCTAAAATTGTCAGTTTTATCGTTTTTGTGACGGCTCTATCTAAAAAGTATACGGAATGTATATTTAAGAATATAAGACACATTTTATATTTAAACAAGTGCCAAGAATCACTACATCTAAATTTGTTATCCAGAAATAAAAAGTAAATAGCGCTCGTGTACAGTTTGCAAATAAGAAACGATTTATCGTTTGTTTAAAGTAAATTTAAGAAAGTAATTATTATCCTCTTCGTTATGTTATACACTGATAAATTTCGTTTTTGTTGTGTCTGGAACCCTTGCTGCGCGAGTGTGACTTACACTTGTGTAATAAGGTTTTTCTTATCAAATTTTCACGTACGTGATTTTTACTTGTCTAGGAAGCTTGACAACAAATTTCAGTGCTAAAAAATAGGGGATTTTACGCTGTGTGAAATAAATTTTATGTAAATAGAAAAGTCCGTGCAGTGAACAACCCAAACACTGATTTTTAAAAATGAAAATACAAGATTAATGTTATATCCAAATGTAAGAATGTGAGATTTTGTATCTATATATGTCACTGTCACATGACGTCAAATATAAGTCGCCAAGTTCCCGATTGTATTTGGCCAGTATCATCAAATATAAGCAACATTTACTTCACTAAAACCAAATTATCTACTTACTTGAACAGGCGCACATTCCATTATTGCATTTGCTATTTTCTTTCCCAATTCGGAAGAAAACCAAAATACGTCACTCAAAATCACATCGTGTGACAGACATAATCTGCACATTCTTGTTAAACTATCGCCAATTATTTTTAACTGTTTCATTTTTATGAAAGCCGTCTCAAATAGGTACACAGCTATTTCGGAAAAACAAATTGCTGTGGCGGCTCGTCAGAAGAGGCAAGGGAGGCTCAGCCTCTACATGTTTTGAAACAACATATTTATTTTTAAAATTTTTGTCACATTTTTCTTTAATTATTTTGTGAAAGAACTTGTTATTTTATGCATTTGCATTATTTATTTATTGTACAGGACATAGTTCTATCAGCTATCACAATTATTTTATTACATATTATGATTATAATAGAACTCAATCATTCCAGTCGGAGTGTTCGAGCCACACGTCTCGTACGCTGAGGCGCTGCATTTAGCCTCTATGGTGATGTTATGATCATATCACTATGAATCACCTGCACCAGTCTTTATACTGTGCGGATTTTAGGCTCATATTGGCATATTGCATTTTTATATGTAGGTAGGACAGATAGTAATGCCTTGCTGTGATAATGCACATAAGATTTATTTGAGGTTAGCTTCCACATGTCTATTTCTGTTACACACTAAAACTCTGTAACGCTCTGTCTTTGTCACTATACAATAAAGTATTGCCTAGTTTTTCCCCTCTACATTGTTTCACATTCCGTCAGTGCGGAAATTGTTTCGTCATTGTCAGTGTCAATTTTGAATCTTGAGTGAATTTTTAAAAATAACTACAGTTAGTACAGTAAGTATGGATAAATTAGAAGAAATTAAGGAATGTGATGATATTGTGGACTGGCTGTTAAGTAATTCTTTTAATTTTTTTAATCATAGTTGTAAATTTTACCTCGTCAAATCAATGCCAAAACCTAGACCACAATAATTAATTACTTTAAAATTTTGTGAAAAAAGGCAATCTCGTGGGTTTAATAATACGTGGTATGAAAAATCATTTTGTTTTCGTGGGAGGTCGATGAAACAACTAATATTTCTTGTGATTCTCAACTTTCTATTGTTGCTTGGTTTGTTACAAACGGTCAAGTTGTTGTCGTTGAAAGATTTTTAGGCTTCTATGATGTTTCTGCAGGTCGAACCGCGGAAGATTTATTTAATTTCCTGACCTCGCTTGCCGACAAATACTATTTTAAAAATAAATTAAAACTTATGACAGTGCTGCAGTCATGGCGAGTCATTCAAACGGTCTGCAGAGAAAAATCAAATCAGTTGCTCCACAAATACTTTTTACACACTGTTATGCACACAAGTTAAATTTAGTTTTGAGTAAAGCATGTAGCTCTAACAAAGATTCCCGAATATTTTTTTCGAATTTGAGTGGATTTGCCGCTTTTTTTCCAAATCTACAAAGCGCACTAATGTTTTAAATGAAATTTGCAGCAATAGATTACCGTCAACCGTCGTTACACGCTAGAATTTCAGCTCGCGTGCAGTGTTCACGGTATATTCGAACAAGCAAAAATTAATTGAGGTATTTGATTTCATTTTTGATAGCGATGATTTTAAAAACGACACACAAAGTATCAGATAGGCAGTAGGTATAAGAAAGTATTTAATAGAATCGAAATTTTGCATTTTATTAGAAGTTTTTAAATTATTTTTGGAACAAACAGACGTGGTATTTTCCCTCTGCAGAGTAAACTTACCGATATTAATTTCGCTAAAAACCGTTTAATAAATTTAGGTTAAACTTGACCTTGAAAAATTAAAAGATTTTGTCTGGCCAACACCCCCCCTCGCCCCTCCCAATACTATACTACCCCTAGGCCTCTGTGCACTATATGGTTAGCCTCCTTAAATGCAAAATCCACGAGCCGCCACTGACAAATTGACACTCACAGCGTCAACTACAGTAATAAACACATTGAGGGTCGTATTCATAAAGAGCCAATAACTAATTTAACAGGTAGATTATACTAATAAACAAATTAATAGACTGATTTGGTATTCACAAAGAACATGTTATTGGATGTTTAAATCGAGAATTTAATCGGTAGAACACCCACCTATTAAACTATTTATTAGACGATTTAACAAGAACAGAAATATATTATTTCATTTCTTTACGGTTTTTGACAATTAATTCAATATGGCTGCTGTGTTAATGATCACATCATGGAGGAATCTCTAGCCTCCATAGATCACATGTTAATTTGGTTAGTACGAAAGATTGTCTAAAAATTAGTCAGAAATCTTATTTATTATATAATATAATCAGATGTTAACAAAGATTTGATTATTGTTTTGTTTTCATCAGCGCGAAAAAGATAAGATATTTTACCTGATATCCACTGAACAGCTTACAATTTATAATAAGGACACAAATCTTAGCCAGTCATTAGTTATATATTTGACAGTTCTGCTTCATGAATACCAACTTTCCTTATTGGTTCAATAAAAGTTAACGATTCAATAACTATTGAGAGATTTAACAAGTCTTTATGAATACGGCCCTGAGACATTTGGAACAAATATAGCACACAAAAAATTACTAGAAGCGGTCAAGCGATGTCGCCTTGTTTTGAAATGTTATTCATTTCCTAAAAAAACACTTTTTATAAATGGAAAATAAGATTTTGTTAATTTAAGGTTTAATTTAAAGTAAAATAAAAAATATTAAAAATTATACAGGTTATGTATAAGTCGTCACCTTGCAAAAAGGCAATGGATTCCGTCTATAGTTTAGAATAATCTATTCTCACACGCTGGAACCAATTTTTGAAATTTTGTCATTTCTATTCTGTATGTTTTAATTTATGAAGTTTTAATTGATCAGCTTGTCTGAAACACATTTGACAAATATCACACTGGTACGGTTTCTCTCCTGTGTGTGTTAGTTTATGGTTTTTTAAAGAAGTTAAGTGTCTAAAATGCATTTCACAATAGTCACACTGGTACGGTTTCTCTCCAGTATGTATTAGATTATGGTTCTTTAAACTGTGTGACATACCGAAAGCCTTATTACAAATTTTGCACTGGTACGGTTTCTCTCCTGCATGATGAAAGTTATGGCTTTTTAAAGAATTTGAATGTCTGAAACGCATTTGACAAATGTCACACTGGTACGGTTTCTCCCCTGTATGTATTAATTTATGTTTTTTTAAAGAATATGGCTGTCTGAAATACATTTGACAAATGTCACACTGGTACGGTTTCTCTCCTGTATGTTTAAATTTATGACTTTTTAAGATATCAGCTCGTCTGAAATGCATTTGACAAATGTCACACTGGTACGGTTTCTCTCCTGTATGTTTAAATTTATGACTTTTTAAGAAATCAACTCGTCTGAAATGCATTTGACAAATGTCACACTGGTACGGTTTCTCTCCTGTGTGTATTAAATTATGTTTTTTTAAATTACTTGCATATTTGAAACACTTTTGGCAAATGTCACACTGGTGTGATTTCTCTCCTGTAGAAGTTGTTGGCTTTTTTAATAAAACGTTGCAAAAGTTGTCAGACATTTCTTTTAAATTTAGACGTTTATTAGGATTTTCAGTTCTGTTTTGATTATCTTCAATAGAACGAAGACACTCATCATCTTGAATATTTTCGGAGCACAGGCTACTATTGTCTTCTTTTGACGGTATGATAGTCTCTTCCAATTTCACTGGTTTTTTCTCCTTCATTCCATTTCCAAATTTAAGGGAACACTCAAAGTTTTCTGGTGTAGCTACACCTACTTTCGTATCCCCAATGTCTATCATTGAATCTTCGCAACTGATTTCACTGCCTTCACACATAGATAGAGTTTCTACTGCGTCGGCACACTCTGTTGGATTCAAAGAATTGTCATCTATTGGTTCTTCTTTAACTTCGGATTTTAAAGATATTTCCTCACTGGTTTTATTTAATGAGCTAAAATTTTCAAACAGTTTCTGTTTTAAAAACAAGCTATTAAACTCATCACTAATTTCAGAAGGTTCACACTTTGTAGTGACATCAGCATTATAGTTCTGGCTTTCGGAATCAGTAGAATGTTCTACGAGGGTCGATTCAACATGAATTTGCGGATGACAGTCGCTCAACTGCCGTAGATAGCGCTGCAGTGTTCTATCAGACCGTACTACTTGCATTTGGAATTGGTGAAAGTTCTTCAGTTGAGTTAAACATAATTGACAAATATACGTCGGCAACTTATCGCGTCTAGTAATCTGTGAAGAAATACACTACGATTACAATATATTTTAAGACTTGCGAAGTGGAACATGACTGTATTTTTTCATTTTTTTTTAATTCAGATATATCAATATAAAAGGTCGTTCAAGTTGCCAATTTTATCGTTTTTGTTACGGCTCTATCTACAAGATACATAAAATGTATATTTAAAAATATAAGACACATTTATATTTAAACAAGTGCCAAGAATCACTTGATCTAAATTAGTTACCTATCCAGAAATAAAAACTTTTTAGCGCTCGAATACAGTTTGCAAATAAGAAACGATCTGTCGTTTGTTTAAAGTAAAAAGAAAGTAATATACTCTTTGTTATGTTATACACTGATAAATTTCGTTTTTGTTTTGTCTGGAACCCTTGCTGCCCGAATGTGACTTACACTTGTGTATTAAGGTTATTTCAATCAAATTTTCACGTACGTGATTTTTACTATGTCTTACTATGCTTAACAACAAATTTCAGTGCTAAAAAATAGGGGATTTTACGCTATGTGAAATTAATTTTACGTAAATAGAAAGGTCTGTGCAGTGAGCAACCCAAATACAGATTTTTAATAATACAAGATTAATGTAATATTCAAATGTAAGAAAGTGAGATTTTGTCTCTACATATATCACTGTCAAATGACGTGAAATATAAGTCGCCAAGTTCCCGATTGTATTTGGCCAGTATCATCAAATATAAGGAACATCTACTTCACAAAAACCAAATTATCTACTTACTTGAACAGGCGCACATTCCATTATTGCATTTGCTATTTTCTTTCCCAATTCGGAAGAAAACCAAAATACGTCACTCAAAATTACATCGTGTGACAGACATAATCTGCACATTCTTGTTAAACTATCACCAATTATTTTTAACTGTTTCATTTTTATGAAAGCCGTCTCAAATACACACCTATTTCGGAAGAACAAAATGTCAGATTAATTATTATAATTAGTCATGCACGTATCACGAAATAAACTAATTCACATTTTACAATAATCTAGTTCATTAGATTAATCTCAGTGAGTCTGATCCTATATTTTATATTGTTATGCCGTCGATCATAATTTGCGGGGAATCCCGCTCGCTGCGCGTATCTTCCTCATTTACAATCCTCCCTATTATTTTGCTGTACATTTTTTAAAAGCATAGAGATGGCTCAAAAGTCAACGCCCAAACTAGTGAGGTGGTTGTGGAGGTTATTTTCAATCAAAACAACTATATATGGTTGTTCAAATTATTGTTGACGGTTCTTAAGTTATTTCAGTTTTTGTATTTTGCTTTAAAATTACCTCATGCTTTTCAATTAAAAAATATAGGTATATAAAAAAATTATTACTATAAGTATGTTAACTTTCGAAAGAGTTAATTGATTTTGACGAAATTTGGTGTACCAATATGTGTTGCTAAAATTTAAATAAACACAGTTTACTTTAAGGGGTGTATTAAGGAGGTAATTTTTTATTTTGTTCAAAAACAAACTTAAGTTCACAAAAAAAATTACCTCTTTCATAAAAAGGTCACTAAAAAGCGTAAAATAACAAAGTTTTGAGGATAGCGTTTATTTAATTACCATCACGTTTTATGTACCTACTTAGATATATTAATTTGGCGCCGACCTCAAAACTTTGCTATTTTACGCTTTTTAGTGACCTTTTCTTGAAGGTTATTTTTTTTAAAAACGCGCATAGTTCTAGAATAGTTCAAATAAACATCGACTTCGAGGACTGCTTCGATGAAGTCAAATAGTTGAAAGGTCGGAATCGACAAGACTTTTGTTGACACATGAACTTGAGGGGCGTAGGCAGTGGTTGGTCGGTTGGTACGTCCTCGGGCTCTTGCAGAAATCTGGTAACTTAACAATATAGTTCGTATAAAGTCGAATCGCATAACCAGCAACTTCCTTAGGTTTGTGTGTTATACAATAAATAAATAATAATAATCTTTATTTCTAAAATACCATACAGGCATGAAACAAGTCAAAAAAAAAATGGTTGTCTGTAAAGTCGGTTTTACGTGATAACGTATTCCGCTCGAATATCATATTTAATAATACATAACCTAAATTTTAGTAGCTGTCAAACTATATTTTTACCGACTAATAATTTGATCAACCAAAGCAAAATACATATTTTTTGCAATTATAAAAGACATTTAAAAGAATGTATATATATTATATATTTGTTAACAAACCGTATAATTTATCTGCTGTTATGAAATGCAGATATCTCCCAAGATTTGTTTTTTAACTTCCCGCTTTAAAAAAAAAAAAAAAATTTTCAAAAATCGGGAAGTTATTGGTTTCATCCCGATTTTCGAAAATCGAGTTTTCGCCAGATCTCGACGTTTTGAGGTGCTAGGAAGCTATTAAAACTATTTTGGCGATGATGTCCGTAGGGCTGTATGTGTGTGTGTGTGTGTGTGTGTGTGGGTGGGTGTGTGGGGGTGTGTGTGTGTGTGTATGTAAGCCTTTTATATCTTTTGAACGGAGTGTCCGACTGAAACGCGGTTTGCGGCATCTGACGTGATCTTGGTGAACTTAGACCTCCTGATAATTTGAAACGATTCGGCCCAAAAAATTTTGAGAAATCTTAAAAAAATTTTAAAAATTTTTAAAAATTTGTTTTTGTAAAATATTTTCCAAACTACTAAACCAATTAATTCCAAAATCTAATCAGCTCTTCTCCTTAACAAACTGCGTCGATTTCCGCAAACCGCATCAAAATCGGTTCATTTGTTCACGAGATACCGTGAACGAAAAAATCGTAAAAAAGTGTTTTTTTAAAATGATTCTTAAAATTGTTATCAGATCGATTTTTTTGTAATAAATTACTTTCTTAGGCTAAAAAAACTGCGTCGATCGCCGCAAACCAGATCAAAATCGGTTCATTTGTTCATGAGATAACGTGAACGAAAAATTAGGAAAAAAGTAATTTTTTATAATTACTCGTAAAATTCTAATCAAATCGATTTTTTTGTAATAATTTACTTTCTTAGGTTAAAAAAACTGCGTCGAAAAAACCGCATCAAAATCGGCTCATTTGTTCACGAGATATCGTGAACGAAAAATTTGTAAAAAAAAATTTCGTAACAAAGTGTTTTTTTTTTTGAGCTCGAAGAACTAAAAAATAAACTTCGTGCTATATTTTATATATTTTTGAGCGTTTTGATCTCGAAAATAGCGGGAAGTTACAGGGATGGCCTGCCGGATCAAACTTCTTTCCAAATTTTTTTTAATACAAAATGTAGCTGCGTTTGTGTACAAACTATCAATTGATCAATACATTTCCATTCGTTGTGAATAATATCATATTTTATCCATAATGACGGCGATCAGTTATTTTTAACAAAATAAAATGACATTTATTATTTATTATTAGCGCCATATTGCCGATCGTGCCTCTCTATCGCTTATACTGCGCTCTCGCTTGCAGGCACAGGGTCAGGCGGAACGTTACACTTTTTCGTGCGTGCAGCTGGTGTCATCAATTTATAAGACGTTATCACGTCAAAACAATTAAAACGTTAAAAAATTCCTCTGTGCTATACTACGTATTAGTTATTAGATATTTTTTTAAATTTTGTTTAAATAATTTATAATTTAATAATCTAATTTCTGATGGAATTGCATTGTAGATTTTCATCATTTGAATGTACATGTTTTTCCTGACTACAGAGTATTTCACATGTGGTATGTTATGTTATCCAGTTAAGATTTTTCTATATAACCAGGGCCGTCAATATATGGGCTTTTTTAACGAACGTTTTTATATAGATAATTTGAAGTACTGAAGACATTTTTATAAATGCAACGTTGGAATTTTCTCTGGTGTCGTTTTTATTCTGTATGTTTTAATTTATGAAGTTTTAATTGATCAGCTCGTCTGAAACACGTTTGACAAATGTCACACTGGTACGGTTTCACTCCTGTATGTGTTAATTTATGGCTTTTTAAATGATGAGTATGCCTGAAACGCATTTTACAATTGTCGCACTGGTACGGTTTCTCTTCTGTATGTTTTAATTTATGGATTTTTAAAGAATTTGAATGTCTGAAACACATTTGACAGATGTCACACTGATGCGGTTTTTCTCCAGTATGTATTAGATTATGGTTCTTTAAACTTTGTGACACACTGAAAGCCATATTACAAATCTTGCACTGGTACGGTTTCTCTCCTGTATGATTTAAGTTATGGTTTTTTAAAGAATTTGAGTGTCTAAAACACATTTGACAAATGTCACACTTGTATGGTTTCTCTCCTGTATGTTTTAATTCATGTCTTTTCAAATGAAACGCTTGCCTGAAACGCATTTGACAATTGTCACACTGGTACGGTTTCTCTCCTGTATGTTTTAATCTATGGATTTTTAAAGCATTTGAATGTCTAAAACACATTTGACAAATGTCACACTGGTATGGTTTCTCTCCAGTATGTATTAGATTATGGCTCTTTAAACTTTGCGACACTTTAAAAGCCATTTTACAAATCTTGCATTGGTACGGTTTCTCTCCAGTATGTTTGAATTTATGACTTCTCAATTCACCCTCCTGTGTGAAACACATTTGACAAATGTCACACTGGTACGGCTTCTCTCCTGCATGTTTTAATTTATGACTTTTTAAATAACTTGCTCGACTGAAGCACTTTTGACAAATATGACACTGGTGTGATTTTTCTGCTTTAGATGTTGTTAATTTTTTTAATAATACGTTGCGAGAGTCGTGAGACTTTTCGCTTAAATTTAGAAGTTTACTATTTAGATTATCTTCATTAGAACGAGGACATTCTACATCTTGAATATTTTCGGAGCACAGGCTACTATCGGCTTCTTTTGACGCTATGATAGTCTCTTCCAATTTCACTGTTTTTTTGTCCAACATGACACTTTCAAATTTAAGGAAACACTCAAAGTTTTCTGGTGTAGCTACACCTACTTTTGTATCCCCAACGTCTATCATTGAATTTTCGCAACTGATTTCACACTCTGTTGGATTCAAAGAATCGTCATCCATTGGTTCTTCTTTAATTTCGGATTTTAAAAATATTTCCTCGCTTGTTTTATTTAATGAGCTAAAATTTTCAATCTCTTCCTGCTTTGATGAAAAATTAGAAAACTCATCACTAATTTCAAAAGGTTCACACTTTGTAGTGACATCATTATTATAGTTCTGACTTTCGGGATTATTAGAATGTTCTTCGACAGTCGATTCAACCTTCATCTGCGGGTGACAGTTGCTCAACTGCCGTAAATGGCGCTGCATTGTTCTATCAGACCGTACTTCTTGCATTTGGAATTTGTGAAAGTTCTAGAGTTGAGTGAAGCATAATTGACAAATATACGTCGGCAACTTATCGCGTCTCGTAATCTGTGAAGAAAAATTAATTATGATTACAATATTTAAGGTTTGCTAAGTAGAACATGATCATTTTTTTTAATTGAGATATAACAATACAAAAGGTAGCTCAAATTGCCAGTTTTATTGTTTTTGTTACGGCTTTAACTCGAAAACGGCAGTATCCTCAAATATCTATAAGGTATACGAAAATAATGTTGAAGAATATAAGTATAAAGGTGACACTTTACATGGCTATTCGTGTTCGATATTCGGTGTTTGTTGTATTTGGCAAAATATATGACGTTCAAGACAAACATGCAAATAGAGGCAAATACGACCCACATGGCAGTCAAATAGCAAACACACGAACATTTGGCAGCAGAACGCAAGGTTCAAAATTCCAGGAATTTTAGCACTATTTCATTGTCCCAATTCATTTTCAATAGTAATTGTTCCAGTTTTCGCTCACAGCACAGACACAAAAATACAGGTTCGTGGCGCGTGCGCTTCTGAATATGACCATTGTGTGGACGGTTTATTTGCGTATTTGTCTATTTGACTCCTTTGATGTGCCTCGAAAAACCGACAAGCGCACGGTAACGCGTATTTGGTATTGGCCTTATTTGTCAAATAGGCAAATAAGGCCAACACTTTGTCAAATAGACCCTCCACACTTGGTAATTGTTTGCCAAATACACAAATACAAATAGCCATGTAAAGTGCCGGCATTATGTATTATTAATATACAATTCTCTAATCTGTAGAAAACGATTCTTTTCATATTGAAATTGTTTTATTCAAGTGTAAACGTCTTACAATTAAGATTAAAAACACTACAATAATCGCCATATTTTATAATTATGATATATGATATATTTAGTTAGTCAGATCAGATCAACTACTTATTTGACATGTCTACGGAATACAAAAATAAAATTGAGTAGATACTGTTTTTTTTAACCTTTTAGGTAAAGGCAAGACGGCGAGAAGTTTTGAGTGTATTTTTCGGGCACAGGCGAGATTATTGTTGGAATCGCTTCGTTTTAGGGTGTAGTTCAACCCCCTAAGTTTGCTTACAAATTGTTGGTATGCTTGATTTTATAATGGACAATTAGCGACAAGAATAGTGCTTTTTTCTCTATTTCCTTTAATATCTCCGTTCCTCTTGACTTTTAGTATAGCATATGCATTGAGAAAATTGTTCCTTATGAAATTTCCTAAAAAAATAAGCACTGAAAGAGGTCGCTAAGTGCAATTGTTAACTTGCAAATAGCCTAGAAAGTTAAAAAAACACGTTTTTACACCTTTTTTTTACAAAACAATGACCGCACATAGATGGCTGAAAATTTTCAAAAATGATGTCTATGTTGACCCAAACATGCATGAATAATTTTAGCGTCATCGGTCAATTACTTCTCGAGTAATTAACGATCACTTTTTTTTGTTTCCTTAATTGCAAATTGCGCCATTTTTTTCACAAACGGGTTTCGCTGGACGGACCAAGCCAGAAAAATCACAAATCCATTCAACTTTAGTATCCCGTTGGAATTTTTGGAAAAAATTAATTCTAACCGATTTTATAATAATTGAATATTGGAAAAGTTATATGGTTTTATACGTTTGTCTAAAATTGGTATCGCTAAAGAAATCGTTATAAAATCGGTTAGAATTATTTTTTCCAAAAATTCCAACGGGATACTAAAGTTGAATGGATTTGTGATTTTTCTGGCTTGGTCCGTCGAGAGAAACCCGTTTGTGAAAAAAATGGCGCAATTTGCAATTAAGGAAACAAAAAAAAGTGATCGTTAATTACTCGAGAACTAATTGACCGATGACGCTAAAATTATTCATGCATGTTTGGGTCAACATAGACATCATTTTTGAAAATTTTCAGCCATCTATGTGCGGTCATTTTTTTGTAAAAAAATAGTGTAAAAAACGTGTTTTTTTAACTTTCGGAGCTATTTGCAAGTTAACAATTGCACTTAGCGACCTCTGTCAGTACTCATTTTTTAGGAAATTTCATAAGGAACAACTTTCTCAGTGCATATGCTATACTAAAAGTCAAGAGGAACGGAGATATAAAAGGAAATAGAGAAAAAAGCACTATTTTCGTCACTAATTGTCCATTATAAAATCAAGCACACCAACAATTTGTAGGCAAACTTTGGGGGTTAACTACATCCTAAAACGAAGCGATTCCAACAATAATCTCGCCTGTGCCCGAATAATGCACTTTTTAATGTTTTTACTTCCTCGCCGCCTAGCCTAGTAGTTTAATTAATATAAATGTAGGCTGAATAATTTTCTGGGAAATACTTATAGATTCTTTTGTCACCAACAGTTGTTTTATTGCTTTTTGATTCTAATATCATATCCATGTCTAATGTCCATCCTCTACCAAGGCATATCTTGCCATATTTCTGTAAGCGAAAAGCAACAAGCAAAAGAAAAAGATGCACGGTGGAGCTGAAATCTTCTCACGAGGAAAGACTTTTTATGATCAAACCCTCTCAAAAGAGACACTATGACTCAGGCCACAATACTATACAAGAATTCGGTAATTTTAGGAGCTATTGTGAACATTCATTGAGTGCATTCTAACCAAATTATCTACTTACATGAACAGGGGCACATTCCATCATCACATCCACTATTCTCTTCCCTAATTGGGAAGCAAACCAAAATACGTCAGCCAAAATCACATCGTGTGACAGACATAATCTGCACATATTTGTTAAACTATCGCCAATTACTTTTAAACGTTTAATTTTTATGCAAGTCGTTTCTAATAGACACGATATAATATTTCTGCCATAGTACGGTGCAACCATTCGTCCCGGTTTAAAGCTCCATCTCCAGTATTAATACACCGTATTTTTTGGGCTATACGACGGACCTTTTTACATAGAAAAATGGACTCAAATTTTGGGTGCGTCTTATGGTCCGAAGGTAACATTAAAAAACTTTTTTCAATAAATCGACTCTAAGATGTTATCAATAAATAAAAATTATGATCCGAAAGTAACATTACAATATATTTTTCTAAAAATCAAGTTATAAAATTGAGGTGCGTCTTATAGTTCGAAAAATGTCCCGAATGAGATAATTCATCATATCATGTGAAACTATATACAGTATGTAAACACGTAAGGTGCACATAGGGAGATTAACATTGGGAAAAAATGACTGGATCAGAGTGAGCCTTGAAATCTTGTTTTTCAATTTGACAGATAATATTCTTTTGCAAAATGAATGTGTATACCGAAGAAAATATTCAAATGATTACAACATAATCAGACTTTTTTATTAATGGGACATTAAATTCTCAAAAATACTTAAATATGGTGCGAGATCAAATATCGCCGCCTATTCGTGTTGAACCTAAAGACATTGGGTCACTGATTTACCAACGCGCATACGTCATACCAGTCAGATAATTTTTGAATGAAATGTTTCCAAACACATGGAGTTGTTTTTTTGTTTTATTTTTGTACAAAAATATTAAAATAATTATTTATAAGAGCTTTTTATTATTAAAAAAGCCAAGTTAAATAAAAATAAATCAAAATAAAATAGAAATCCTCAAGATTACCACGATAATTCAATAGAAATAACAAATAATGCAGTCATGGCTAGCTCTGATCTAAGTATTTTTTCCCAATGCTAATTTCCCTACGTGCACCTTACGCGTTTACAATTTACATACTGTATATAAAATTCCCGTGTATCAATTTTGGCCGCACTAATCTCTGAAATCACTGAACAGATTTTAATGAAATTTTGTACATGTGTCTTGCTTGGTGCAGCTTACGCTATAGGATAATTTTTATTAATTTTTTTGTACAAAATTACGGTATTTTTTCAAAAAAACCTGTTTGTTTGCTTCTGAGCTAATTTACATATGAAACAATAGCGACATCTGTACACCGACACTAAACCTCAATCGTTCCGTCATCTAACAGCA
Organism: Xanthostigma xanthostigma; assembly: GCA_963575645.1. Classification (NCBI taxonomy): domain Eukaryota; kingdom Metazoa; phylum Arthropoda; class Insecta; order Raphidioptera; family Raphidiidae; genus Xanthostigma; species Xanthostigma xanthostigma. The sequence continues at coordinate 7,429,194 of OY754474.1, forward strand.
ACAAGACAAACTACAATTTCCGGCCCCACAGTTCCATTAGAAATAAACTTCTACACAGTCTCTCTTCTCTGACAATGTAAACCACGAAGTAATAATAAGGAGAACCAGCTCGAACGTAGCGGTGAACCGATATCTGTCGCATGAAACAATATGGCATCAGCTACTGGGTAATGCACACAGGTGGAAAGAACCAAAGTTTTCCCAGGTAGGGACGCCATCTCGCGTGCACAAGAAAACGGTCCAATTCGAAACACAGCAGACATAGGAAGCTAGGTCTCCTGATTAAAGAGTTCCTGATTTAGTACCAAATAGCGATATCTGTTAGAAATTTGCTCAAAGCTATTACATAGTTCAAAAACAAATCGAATAGCTACAATTAATTCCACGTCACATGTGTTTCATAGACAAACAATACGACGTAAAAACAACGCATGTGTTTAGTTTTTTGTGTATCACTGTTTTACCGAGTCTGCTATAATTCTATAAAAAATACCTCATAATAATGTCAATGTTTAATAGGTAATCCACAAATCCGGGCGAGCCAGACCGGACCGCTAGTATTACAATATTTGTCGATATTTTATTCGCACATCTCTGCGTACATGACTATATGAACGCATTTACTAAATAAAATATTATGTAAAATGAATATTATTTTAATAAGTTTCTGTTTTAAAATGACACTTTAAAGGATTTTTGAAAAAAAAACTTCCACGTGCACGCACTTATTTACCATATATCTATTGATTAACTATATGAATCATTTGCCTATCTACTCAATGTGCGGTGAGTGAACGCAACAAAGCGTATCGAAAATATATCTGCGTCTCTTTCTTCGATGTTATTCCCTAATTTCTCCGATGAGAGGATTGGTCGATGTTGCATTCAATCTCTGTTTCAAAAACTTTGTCTTTTTCTAGACGTTAACATGGGCGTACCCAGCTTTTGGCCCAGAAGGGGTAAATTAGAAATTTCTAAAGCCGGGCCCCCGTGCTTGTTTTACCCTCCTGGATACGCTTACGGAGTAAAAAAAGTATATGTTTGCACCTTAATAGTTCGATTGCGATTTTATTCCTATGCTCAGTATAGAATAACAGTCTATGGTATTTATGTAATGCCCGGTTTACATTATTCCAGTCCAGTGCTGTACTGGATCGCTGGACTGGATTCGTTGTCTACATTATTCCAGTCATTTAGAAGCCGTTTTCATTGTGAACACTACAGTGACAATGATTTCAAAAAGAGATCAGTTTCGAAAATGTTTTAAACGTGCTCAATCACTCTTGCTACAAGAAGTTATTAATGAGGTTGATAATGAACTAAGAAAAAAGGAACGGAATGGCACTGGATTGGCCGTCTACATTATTGCAGTTGCACTGGATTGATCGCACTGGATTCAAAAGTAGACCGCGAATCCAGTTACTGGACTGGAATGCTTACTGGATACAGTTCCAGTGAGGGTTTACATTATTCCAGTTGCAATCCAGCACTGGACTGGATCGCTGGACTGGAATAATGTAAACCGGGCATAAACTTCGCACCAGGCACGGCGGAAAATTGTGGTGTGTGAAGATTTCGTATGGTGAATTTACCATAGGGAATTTTCACAAGTTACAAAAATAGTATGTAAAAACTAAAGATCGCTGCACACGAGGCTGGATTTGGCGCTAGGTTCCTTGCTAGATTTCACTACTAGTTTTCTAGCGCTGGTTTTCTTAATTGCTATTATGTGCTCACTTCACACGAGACTTTTTTACAAGCTTGCTCTCCAGGTAGATTCGGTTGGCCTTAAGATTTGTCACGTGTTTGCTAAAAAGTTTCGTAATTTTTACGTTTATGTATGTGACTCTATTGCCGTTATTTGAACATTTTTATTTATTATTCTATTTTACAAGAAAGTTTTGTAAAAAGTTTTTTGGGGAAATGTCGGCACATGCGCAGAAGAGATATATATGCTATAACACTGTTTTACCATTTCAACCCACATTGGAATGGTACTAGTTTAGGTCAAAAATCACTTTTCAAAAATTTTACAATATCTTTCCGTTTTGAGGTCCCCCGAATCCAAAAAACATATTTTTGAAAAATCTCTATGCGTCTGTTAGTCTGTCTGTGAACTCGATACAGGTCAAACGGAGGAACGGATTGAAACCAAATTTTGGGAGGATGTTTGGTATGCAAATATGAAGAGCCCTATTGTTTTTGGGGAAAATCGGCGCATACGCAGAAGAGACATATGCTAAAAATGTGTTTTTTATATAATAATGGTATACTTTTCATAACGGCTTATTATTCTATTTATTTTTTCTAGAAAGTTTCGTTAAAAAAAATTTGTATAAACTTTATAGTTTCAGAAATATTTTGAAAATAAAAAAAATCAGTCGCTCTTTTGTTTTATGGATCTGTCAGGAATAAACAGTTCGGCATGCTTTGATTAATGCTTACATGACGTGCAACATATTATGTAGGTAACCATGGCAACGAATAGCAAATATATTAAATACTAGCAATTACCCGCGTCACCTCACACGATATCAGAAATTTTCTTTTCTTGATTATAATCAAATGTCAACATTTTTGAAGTTAGAATGGTCCCGTCGCCCAATTGGCTGGAATTTTTTATATAATAATGGTACACTTTTCATAACGGTTTATTATTCTATCTGTTTTTACAAGAAAGTTATTTAAATTCATCACGTGGTCATTCTAATAATCCGTTATAGTTACTTTGCTTAGCAGAATAAGAAACAAACAAAAGTGCTTATTTTGCTTAGCATCTCTTAATCACCGGAATAGGCCTGATTATCTTTGAGGAAATTGGTGATAAAATAGCACATAATGAAAAAAATATCGGTAAAAGTACACGGCTTAAGTACAATGTGTCGGTTGTGCTTATCAAAAGGCGTTACACTAATAGACATATTTTATTTTTCGGCTCAAATGAGAAATCGACTATCGAATATAATCATGTGGTGTGCTCCTGTTCAAGTAAGTGTGCTTCAATTCAATGATTACCGATTTTATACATTTTAAGTAGCAATGTAGTTTATTAATTCACGACTGATTCTATGTACTGTGTGTGCTCTCTCTCTCTCTCTCTCTCTGTATCTTTTTTTTGGAGGGCAGAAATGCATTACGCACCATAAGAGAGTATCTCTCGTGTGTCAGGCTGGTCTGACCTTACCGACTAAAACCCTAACCTCCTGCCACCATTGACCTTTGGATACCCCAGTGGGACCGGCGCGAGGCATTACTTCGCGGAGGTGGTCTAGCCGTAGCTCTCCCACTGGTATCTTCATGAAGCATATTAGTGTTTGCTCAGGGTAAGAGCAATCTTTCTCCTCTCTTGTTCTTTTCAAAGTAGCCCTTTAAGAACGGCTGTAGCGAAAGCGCTAACGGCAGTCAAATTTTCCTTAAATATTAGCATAAGTTCAACGATATTTTCCGGGTGTTGTTACTCCATCCAATGTTTTTTGTATTTGTATGTGATTGTATGGCAACTATTTCGATGAGTGTAGATATATGAAAAGAAAATAAAGAAAAAATAAATAAATAAAAGAATAGTGACGATAAAGATAACGAAAAAGATAAATTAGAATTTAGAAGCGATTAGTGAGAAGAAAGTAGCGGCAATCGAGAAGCAATGAGAGTCTATCATATTCTCAGATGAGAGCATTCCGTCATCGGTTACTAACCATTTGGTCAAACATCAGACTGTTAAACCTTTTTACACGCTTTATATTAGCTTCACTTGTAAGTTTGTATGTATGTTTGTTTGTAACCTCGTTTGGACTACAGCAAGTGGTTTATTACTGTTAGTATGTTATACCACTACTGTAAGAGCAATCATTGACCGAGCGGTCTCGGATTCACCGGTCGTGGGTTCTAATCCCGTCCACGCCGAAATAAAAAATTTGTTTTTTTTTCGGCAAATTTTTGACAATAAATCGAACTAAAAAGTGGAAAATAAATATAGTTTAAATAAAAACTAAAAAACACGCTTTATATCAAACTAAAAAGTGAAAAATAAATATACTTTAAAAAAAACTAAAATAAAATAGTTGGCAAAACCAAAAGTGCACATCCCGCAAATTTTCCACTGTATGATAAAAAAATAACAATTAAAAAATATTTTTAATAAATTTAAAAAGATTTAAAAATTTAAAGAAATAAATAATTAAAAATTGAAAAAATATTTTTTTTAAGTTTGCAAAAATAAAAAAAATTAAGAACTATACATAATATAATATATAACTAATATCAAGTGGAATAAAATAAAACAAAATAAAAAGAAAAAAAAAAGAAAAAATCAATGATCTCGTAAGGAATCGAACCCAGGACCTTGCCCTTGGGGATCCAACGGCATAACCATTACGCCACGGCGCCCTATTACGTATAGTGGTGTTATCACGGTATAGAAGTGTAGCACTTGTTTTATGGATTACACTATATTTACACACCAATTATTATATTGTTTTTTTTTTAAACTATTAGCTGTCAAAAATAATAAAATAAAACTGTTTATAAAAATTAAACTACTGAACACATTTTAGTGAATTTAAATAGGGTTCTGGTCTGATAGTAAACAAAGTGAATAAAATATAACCCAAGGCAATCCGACCAAAATTGCGATCTGTAGAGTCGTGACGTACGTACATACGTACGTACGTACGTACATACGTACAGACCAACCGACAACTGCTGTTTGTGATTTTCAATTACAATTTTAATAGTATTTATGAACTCGAATTGATTTAAAAATGGTTCTGTTTTATAGATTAGAATCTCCTCTTTTCAAAAAGCTTCAATTTGAATGGATTTCGTGTGAAATTAACTTAGATATAATTACCCATAGCTAACCCCTTATGTATTAAATCAGGATATTTTGTATACAACAATCAATTTTACAAACAAATAAAGGGTTTAGCTATGGGTAATTGTCTTAGCCCAATTATAAGTGACATTATTATGAGCGACTTACAAGACAAGTTGATACATACATTACCATATGACATAAAAATTTATAAAAGATACGTAGATGATATTTTAATAGCAATACCTTATGATAAAACTGACATGACCTTAGATATATTTAATTCTTTTCATTCAGACATTCAGTTTACTCTTGAAATAGAAAATAATAATTGTTTCCTTCCTTGATATAAAACTTATTCATATACCAGATAATTCCATAAATACAGATTGGTATTTAAAACCAACTCACTCAGGTAGATATTTAAACTACTACTCTGCAAGCCCGTTTCAATATAAACTGAACGTTATTAAAAATCTTATACATAGAGCTCGACAAATTTCTAGCACACAATACATAGATAAAAACCTTAAATTAATAAAACAATTTTTAAAAAATAACAATTACCCCTCTTCTTTAGTTAATAAAATTATAAAACTTAATAATTCCAACAATACACACAATAATAATAACCCTGATATAGCTCCTATTGCCTTTTTCTCAATTGCATATATTCCGACATTATCAGAAAAATTAAAACATTTTTTTAAATCCGAAAATATTCAAATTGCCTTCAAAAATTGTAACTCTATATATAAAAACTTTTTTTCTAAATTAAAAGAAAAAACTGCCAAATTACAATGTTCAAATGTAGTTTACAAAATTGATTGTAAAGATTGTGATGCTGTTTATATTGGTCAGACTTCTCAATATTTGTCCCAACGTTTAAAACAACATAACTATGACATACAAAAATATAAAAAATATTTCCATCCCAATACTAATTTTACATCTTTAGTTCAACATTGTTACAACAATAATCATGAATTTGATTTTAATAACGCTAATATTGTAACACAGGAATGTAATTATTCTAAACGTTTATTTTTAGAAATGCTTTTCATTAAAAAATACACAAGTGTCAACAAAAGAACAGATATTGAGAGTATGTCCTCTATATATAGCAAACTAATTGAAAAATTGTAAAAACTATTTATAACAAGCATAAACTTATCAATGTTCTGTTTTTCGTGTTTTAAAAAAAATTCAAAAACATTTTTTCAATCAGTATAATTTTATACAAGTAACAGACACATTTATACAGTTTTCAGTAAAAATCTATTCGTTCTTTCAAGATAAATAGTAATTTAATACCTTTGATGACATTTTTTATTTTAATTTACTTTATACATAACAATAATACTGAAAAAATTGACAGCATTGGTAAGTTTATTTATTTTACTTCCAAATTTTAACTTTAATTTTTAACAACAATAATTTAACAATTACAACTTTAAGATCAATAACATTAACAATAACAAATGTAACAACAATAACTTGAAACTTTTATATATTAAATCTTTTAGATTCTCCGAAGATGGCATAAAGTGTGCCGAAACGTCAGATAATAAAAATGCAATAAAAACCTTCAGTATTTGCTTTATTCATCGATCCTATGCCACCAGGATTCGTCCTTCTTAATCTTCTAACTAATATTATAATTAAATAAAAAATAACTCTATGAGTCTATCTCTCTGTCTGCCTGTTACGCTTTCGCGCCAAACCGCTGAGTCGATTGTGATGAAATTTAATATGAAGATAGTTTGAAACCTGGGGAAGGACGTGGGCCATTTTTTTTTTAATTAACCCCTAAAGGTGTTAAATGCCTTCTCATAAATTCTCGATGCGAAATTTTGATGCCCCCAAATTGTGTTATGGTACACGATAAAAGTTTCTCATCTAGGTCGAAATATTGTTAGGACTATTATAATTAGTGGCAAATCTAAAGGGGACAGTATTTTAATACCACGAATACCAATTATACCGTGTTTCCGTGCAAAAATATCGATCACCACAGTAACGCTATCTCTCGATATAAGAATGAAAAACCAAACTGTCTTTGAATTACGTGAAATAATGCTTTTGATAAATCGCCTGTCTAACGAACTCGGCGATCTACCATTGGCCTTGATAAGTTAAGAGTATGATACAGTTGTATTTATTTAAAAAAATATGTCGGTTTTTTCAGATAAAAAGACATGACATGATGCCCAATTTCATCTGCCGCTTATGTTACGCTCAACTGAAGAACATTCGCAAGTTCCAGGTGCAAATTGTACAGTCTGATAATACACTTCGACGCTATTTACAGCAGCTGCATCCTTCTGACCAACAAATTCAGAAATCTTCTGAGCAACATTTAATTCAAAAATCAAATCACTGTGATATTACTGAGAAGTGTGAATCTATTGTATCTCATTATATATTTGGCGAGAATTTTACTACGGATGAAATGGCCCCTATAAATAATAAGTCTACAAACAAAATAAACGAAGAAATGCCCTTAATATACAAAATCAAGGACGAACCAACATATGATAATTGTTTAGATCTAATAGAATGTGCTGATGAAGCAGCAGAAACTTCATCCATGGGTGGTGATAGTGAAATGTCTTTAAAATTGGAAATCAAAGACGAACTAACCGATCATAATTATTCCAATGAGAAGTCTTCTGAGGAACATTTAATTCAAAATACAAATCACTGTCATGTTGCTGAAAAATGTGGATCTATTGTTTTTCGTGATAAATTCGGCATAAACCTTACCACGGATAAAATGGCGCCTATAAATAATATATCGACAAACAAAATTAACGAAGAAATGCTATTAAAATACGAAATCAAAGACGAACCAATAGATGATATTTCTTTAAATCTAATAGAATATGCTGATGAAACTTTATTCAATGATAATGGTAGTGAAATTGTTTGCGAGGATACAAAAGTTGACATTAGAAACAATACAAAATTGAGCGAAAACATTTTTTATTGTATCAGTAAAGACAAAAATATTAAATCAGCGAACGAATTAAAGGAGGAAATCACTTTAAAATTCGAAATCGAAAACGATAATTCATTAAATTTAATTTAACAAATAGTATAATATTTTAATAGTATATATTAAGGAGGTCGTCTGATCGTTAATATTTTTTTTCTCTTTATCAAAATCTAATTAAAAAAATTCCAGCCAATTGGGCGACGGGACCATTCCAACTTCAAAAATGTTGACATTTGATTATAATAAAGAAAATAAAATTTCTGATATCGTGTGAGGTGACGCGGGTAATGGCTAGTATTCAATATGATAAGAACTATTCGTTGCGATAGTTACCTACATAATATGTTCCACGTCATGTAAAAATTAATCAAAGCATGCCTAACTAGTTTATCTCTGGCAGATCCATAAAACAAAAGAGCGGCTGATTTTTTTTTATTTTTAAAATATTTCCGAAACTATAAAGTTTAGAAAAAAAATTTTAACAAAACTTTCTTGAAAAAATAAATAGAATAATAAACCGTTATGAAAAGTACCTATACCATTATTATATAAAAAACACCGTTTTAGCATATATCTTTTCTGTGCATGCGCCGTTTTCCCCAAAAGCAATAGGTCTCTTCATATTTGCATACCAAACATCCTCCCAAAATTTGGTTTCAATCCGCTTATCCGTTTGACCTATGATGTCTGTAATGAGAGCTTCTCCTAGTTGTGCTTCTTTAATGAATATTTTGGTGAACACGAAAAATCTTCAATTTACTTCTATAAACTGAATCCGACACCATATTTGTACTTGTGTGCCACCATATTGTACTGGTGAGACAGGTATGACGTAGCATAAATATTTAAATAATTACTTTTGGTAAACGACGGAAATAATAATACGTCAACGCGCTGGCCAGTAAATTTCGGAGCAATCCAACAGTATAGCGTCGATTAATAATAATAACAATAATTCCGTTGTCGAGAATGAATCGTGTAAGATTTTCTGGAACTATTCATTCAGTACTACCAGACAACTTTCAGCTACAAAGCCTAATATAGTTCTTCTTGATAAAACCACGCGAGTTATGTGTCATCGAGTTCTCAGCTCCTGCAGAAACGGACATATCCGCGAAGGACACGGAGAAGCGAACAAAATATCAAGACCTTCTTTTTGAACTCAGGAAGCAGTATCCAGAGTTATCTGTTAAATTAATTGTTCTTATAATTGGTGTTCTTGGAGGAGCCAACTCGTCACTGTTGGCAAATATAAAATCTATTCCGGCATGTCAGCGTACTGCTAAGTCACTAGTCTATCGCATGCAAAAAGCCGTGCTTATCGGGTCGCTCCGTGTACTCCGTGCGCACGACCCAAACTCACTGTAATCGCTCATTTCATGGTTTGAGATGCGGTTATAGTTGCACCTTGCTTCACAAGTATCCCTTGTATGACGGTGACAAACCTGAAGTTTAGGGTGCTTGTGGATGCCGAATTCTTTACGGAATTTTTTTCCTTCTCTATAATAATAATAATAATAATGAAAATAATAAAAATAATAATTAAAACCTTTACTATTCTCCATGGTCCATCCCTCTATTGTGTCTCTGTCTAATTAAGTTTAAGGAATGAATGGTTAAATAATAAAAAAATATTTGTCGTGGCTAACTGATTATAAAAACAAAAGCGGAAATTATTTATTTGCAATAATAAATGTTTAACAAAACAGTAAAACACACAAACGAAAGCGTACTTCTTTAACTTAACAGAAATAATAACGTTAACAGAAACAAAACTAATAGTTCTAAATTATAAAATAAAAGACTAAGTAACAGAGAATATAGAGTCACTAAATTATGCACACAAAATATTCACAACACACAGGAACACAACACAAAGTTTATCAGCACACTTTTCTATTAGCTATAAGTCATTTATTTAAAACCGGATTTATAATTGCACTCACTAGAGTTAATTTATTTCCACAGTAAAATTTATGTCGTAATGCCAGAGCACTGTATCAACACAACTCGCGAACAACTCGAATAACTAACTCCGCCTTGCTCACTCTGCTCGCCTTTTATAGTTTTCGGCCATGCTCTAGAATGTTCTCCACGCATCGAGATCCCTTCCTTTATATGTGTTAGCATCTCTCCAAGCGATTGTCTGCAGGTCGGATGTTTTTTACCTGTTTCCATTGTTGTTGTTTCTAGTAGTTTCTACCGAATTCTATAGTCGTCCCATCAAGGGCACTCAACAATATAAAAAGAATATTGCGTTTAACGTCCGTTTCTCGACTTTATGTAATAACAGAAGCCATTCACACCATTACTTCCATCTGTAACACACACTTCCCGTTATTTTCTACATTTTTAAACTTCCACTTAATTAATAGCAATGAGTGAATGAAGGAATTTTAGGACATAAGGATTAGGTAGGCAAATTTTGAGCATAGGAGTTTGACAGGTAATCGGCCATGGCTTTGAATAAGGGAACCATCTCGATATTTATCTGGAAATATTGGGGGAACCATTGAAAACCTCAACAAAATGACCGGTACAGGAATTACCGTTTCTCGGCGAGAGACAGCAGGAAAAAGTCCCAGCCACATCTGCCCTCGCCGGATTCGAACCCGGTACCTCCCGAATGCGAGTCTAGTGCTCTCACCACTACGCTACCCCGCTCGGTTATAGCGGTGATTAATGACGTCATTAGCACTGGTCATTAAACTGGGTTATATTTCGGATCATCGCCAGTGTATTTACTGACACATGCCTTGTAGCTTTTTGACAAAATGAAAAATGTAATCTTCTTAAAATAACATTTCGATCCGAATTTGGCTCTTCTTCAGAAATGAGCTAAAATATATATATTATTAGCTTAATTCTAAAGGAGACCAAATCTGATCGAAACTTTAATTGGTTATTAATTAGTTGTGTCTGAAAATTAGTTGAAAATTCTACTTATTGAAGAATGTAATCAGACGTTAAACAAAGATTTGAAGAAATGTTATTTTCTTTATTATAAAATGTCAATGTCAATTTTTTTAAGTTGGAATAGAATAGGTATATATTATTAAAATGGTAAAACAATCATTAATTTATCACATAGTAAGACTAAGGCCTTAATTTTTTTTTTAACTGTTGACAATTAGTAAGATTTTTTATTTCGTCAGAAATAAGATTGTTTATCCTGGTGCTACAATATAATGGAAATTTCATATATAAATTATAAAGATAAGTTAGGTCTGATGTCTGTTAAAAATAAAACTTTTATAGCTGTTGCAAAGATGGCATATTTATAAATTATGTACCTATAATGTATATAGACGGAACGGTCAACAATTTCTGTTAAACAAAAGTGTTACGGCAAGTGTCACGCGGCTTAATATTGACAATCATTATCCTTAAAACCTTCTTCTGTAAATAAAAGTTCGTTCAGAATATGTAGAATTTCCCAGCACAATACCGTAATTAATGTGACAATAAATGAATAGAGGCAAAGTAATAAGTATAATAATAACGTGTGCTCCCGCTTAGGTAAGTTTGCTTTTTTTACGGATTGTCACTATGAGACATGTAATTAATTTATTTTGAATAACGTTGCAGTTTAATAATTCGCGATTACTTCTATTTAATTTTACCATAATCTTTCAAATTAAGATGAATACATTGTATTCTGTAGACAATATAATAATTAGCCCATTGACAATGAAATATTTATAACTAATATGATTAGATTCCTTACCGCAACTTAATTCGCTATATTAGTCAGATTTATAGATTATAGACGCTCAACAACTGAGACTTATTTTAATAAATAATACAGTAGAATCTCTGTAAATCGAAATTCAAGGCAGACGCCAAAAAATTCGATTTATAGAGTTTTCGACTTAGACGGATTTAATATGGAAACATTCGACTTGTAGAGGTTAAGATTCATTCTAATCAATTTTGAGTTATTATGTTCGAATTTTTTTATGTTCAATTTATTTTTTCGAGTTATGAAGGGAAAATATGTACCGAAATGGCTTGTAGGGACTCACTGATTATTTCGATATAGAAGGTTAATATTTCGAGTAATGGGGGTTTTGGGGCTTGAAGGGAAGGGAACAAAACGTTTTTTCGAGTTTTGGAAGTTTTCAACTGTTCCACTGGAAAATCGTAGGAAGTTGAAATCATTGATAAAATGAATTTAATTAATTTTATGATGAGAGGCACTTCTTTATAACTTGTGAAATATTATGTATAATTGATAATCCACACAAGATAAGTGTTGTATTAATTAATTAAAATTGGCGACATGTTTCGATATTTGATATCATTTTCAAGCCATGACATAAAAAAGTTAATCTGAAAATACAACAAATTCCCTTCAGGACACGTTAGTTATCAACAAAGATAAAATTAATATTCTCCACCAAAGCGGCGTTTACAGAATTTCTTGAGACTCTTTTTACATTGGAAAAACTGAAAGAAGGTTCATTGATAGAATTAAAGAACATTTGAGAAATCTACCTAATTCCAAATCGAATTTTGGGAAACACTTTTTTGAAAATAACCACTCCTTCGACATTCATAATGGACTTAAAATTCTCCACATTGACGATTCTCCAACAATTATATCCTTATTAGAATTATATGAAATAAAATCCGCTTTTTCATACAACAATAGTTGCCTAAATTTGTTATCTGATATAGGTGTACCCACCACCTTTGAATTTTGTTTCAAACGTATAAATAACCCAGTATCACAACCACATTAACACAGATTCCTACAATTTACTATATTCACTACAATCTCTCTCTTTTTATACCGCCATTACAATTGCATCGCAATAAAAAATGGATAATTTAACGTGTAAAGTTTTTTACCCAATTCGGGGTTTCTAATAATGTTTTTTAATATATTTCCATAATTTCATAATGTTAAATACATCTCTAACAGGTATTTCTTTTTACGTTGCATATTATATTTTATTTATATAGGGTGTTTCTTTAAGAACGCCGGATTTAATTTTCCCGGTATTTTTTTTTGTGTGTTGGCTGACCTGTTTCTTTTATCATTGTTATCTATAAACTCTCCGCAATAAAACGCTGTAAAGGTTTTAACGATAACATTTTGTTTTATTCATTTATTTTGATTGTTTCTAACGTTCTGTGAAAACACAGTGACAGTAACCGGAGAACGTTACCGAGATATGATAACAGAGTTTTTGTGGCCAGCATTAAATGATTTTGACATAACCAATAAATGGTTCCAGCAGGACGGCGCCACTTCCCATACTGCTCGTGCGACAATCATGTTATTGCGCGAAAAATTTGAGGGCCGACTTCTTTCACGATGTGGTGATCAGAACTGGCCTCCCAGGTCGTGTGATCTAACTCCAATGGATTTTTTCCTCTGGGGTTACGTCAAAGCTCATGTCTACGAAAACAAACCACGAACAATTGAAGAACTTAAAGAAGAAATTCGTCGTGTCATTGGTGAACTAGACCCGGAGATGTGTCAGCAAGTGATAGCAAATTTCGTGATCCGAACAGAAGCTTGCCAGCGAAGCCGAGGTGGACATATGCCAGATGTAATATTCCACACTTAAATCGGAGAATATGTACTATAGGTTGATATAATTTTTTTGTTCAAAATAATTTTTTTTAATAAAGTTATAACAAGATTAAATCCGGCGTTCTTAATGAAACACCCTATACTTATTATTTTAACACACATTCTCAGTACCTCATGTATTTTCAGATTACCTTTTTTATGTCATGGCTTGAAAATGATATCAAATATCGAAACATGTCGCCAATTTTAATTAATTAATACAACACTTATCTTGTGTGGATTATCAATTATTTCAATTATACAATTATACTTAATTAATTTTAATAAATTGGGCATTCCATCGTATAATTATTATGACTTCATCAGCAACTTACTAATGAAATTCAATTGTTAAACTTAATTTTTAAAATATAAAATATAAAAATTAATTTGTATCTAATTAGATACTAATTACTAATTAATTTTTATATTTTTTAGATTCTTTCTGAAGAAGCTCCAAATCCGGACCGAAACGTCATCTATTGATTTATTGAATTATAATTTTATATTTATTGTCAATATATTATCTGAAAAAATTGGTCGATAATTTTATTTATTTGATAAATCCTATATTGTTGATAAAAATATACCGATTTTAGATTATCAAAATAAACGTCGTATTTACGTACCGGTGAAAATTTCGGAATTTATTACATACATAGAACTGCTTAACCATCTTTAAATATTCTTAAAAATCGTGAACAATTCTAAAGTTTCCAAAAACAGTTTTATTCATTTACACCAAAATCGCAAAGAAAATGTCACTTTCGAAAATTTTTTTAAATAAAATAATACTTGCTTTCTCCGTGGTAATTTGGCTGCGCAGATAGACAAAGGACCCCGCACGGAACATATGGGAATCGGCCCTCGGTTAAAATCTTCCATACTCGGGGATATTATCCAAAAATCGACGCTGATCAAAAGTCTCCATGGGCACGAAGTCCGGAAATGCGATCCCGGGGAGTTATTATTATTTTGATTGCAATAAAAGTATACTTTTATTGCAATCAAAATAAGCAAATGCACCCGTCTCCTTGTGATATTCTATTATAGACATATCTACATCACATAGATATATCATATACAGTATATATGTCGCCGGGATATTGTCAAATCCGTGATTTTGTAATTTCACTAGTGAAATTACAATATCACGATTGACAAAGATTCGTGATATTATAATTTCACTAAGTGAAATTATAATATCACGGGTTTGACAATATCCCGGCGACATATATACTGTATATGATATATCTATGTGATGTAGATATGTCTATAATAGAATATCACAAGGAGACGGGTGCATTTGCTCATTTTCCCTATTTTGATTGCAATAAAAGTATACTTTTATTGCAATCAAAATAATAATAACTCCCCGGGATCGCATTTCCGGACTTCGTGCCCATGGAGACTTTTGATCAGCGTCGATTTTTGGATAATATCCCCGAGTATGGAAGATTTTAACCGAGGGCCGATTCCCATATGTTCCGTGCGGGGTCCTTTGAGACGTTAGCAAATGTCGGCTCAGAAAAAAGGAATGTAATAAAAGTGTAGGGTGCAAACGGGCTCTGCTCATTTCTAATTTTATTTTATTTCATCTGTATCATTGATAACATCAAATACAACTGATTTGAATCTATTAATCTATGATTTATCAGTTAAATCATTGAATGCTCATTTTGCAGTTTGATAACATTGATATAGATTTGTTTTTAGTTCGTTTCGAATGTAATTAGTTGCGGGCTGCAAAAAATGTGAAGAAAGCTATATCCCCTTAATTTATTTATTTGACATAATATTATAGCCCAGTCATATTTTACACTAAAAATCGCTAATCTCGCAAACTAACGTCTAGTTCTGATTTTTTAATATGTTGTTAGGACTACTACCAGTAGCGTATATCCAAGTTTGCAGCTTCGAAAGACCTGTGCTAACTTTACAGCACTCAAAAAACTGCGAAATTTTCGCACTTTTTTTGGTATTCTCAATATAGGTCTTAAACTATGCATTTTTTTATAAAATATTTTTTATACGTTTTTAAGTAGACTAAAATTGCTACAATTTGAGACCAGAACCAGCTCTGTAGGTTCAATACTTACCGAGATACAGCTTTAAAAAATTGACCAGTTTTTTCAAAAAAGTGAAATTTTAAGATTTGGTCAATTTTTGACCCCGATATCGGGGAAAATACTCATTTTAAGGGTAATATCATAGGAACATATATTGTGGTAAATGTAATTAGCTTTAATTTAAGCAGAGAACGACGTCTGTAGGCCATATAGTTTACTCACAAATTTTGAAAATCCAAAAAATGAGAAAACTGCATTTTCCGGTGCGTGGTTTAGTAGAAGAGAGCGGAGAAAAAGACAGAGACTTTGTTTTTAACTATGCAGTCTTTGACAAAATACCGTCGTATTTCAGGCATTTTGAAAAAATATTTACAAATTGTATACAGAAACCTTCCTCATATATTGATCTTTCTATTAGCGAAAACCATTTCAAAATCCGGCCCCGAAATTATATATTACTCACGCGTGTTG
This sequence comes from Xanthostigma xanthostigma, assembly GCA_963575645.1. NCBI lineage: Eukaryota > Metazoa > Arthropoda > Insecta > Raphidioptera > Raphidiidae > Xanthostigma > Xanthostigma xanthostigma. The sequence continues at coordinate 7,445,129 of OY754474.1, forward strand.
AATAAATAATAATACGGGATGTTTATTTTATTATTTGCCAAGATTTTTATAATCCAGAAATATTTATTTGAATTTAAGATAATGAAGCCGTTTTATTTACTCGTCAAAAATATTCTCTATGTTTTCAGATAATATCCACGAGCTTCAGGTGCAAATTGTAACGTCTGATAAAACACTACGACACTCTTCACAGCAACTGCATACTTCTGGCAAACACCTTAAGACTGAACGTTCCATTCAGAAGTTTTCTGAGAATCATTTAATTCAAGCAGCGAATCATTGTGACGTCACTGATAACAGATTGATTATAAATTAAAGACGCTCAACAGCTGACGTCATCAACTTCACTGATAATAGTGAATCTATTCTATTTAACAATATATTTGACATGAATCTTGCCACGAATGAAATGGTGGGTTTAAAACGTAATTCAGCAAACGAAATTAGCGAAGAAATGCCTTTAAAATTCGAAATCAAAGACGAACCAACGGTTGATATTTCTTTAAATATAACAGAGTGTGCTTATAATAGAGTAAATACCTTATCCAAAAGTGATGGTTGTGAACCCATTTGTGAGGACTTAAAGGTTGATAATAGCTGCTACATTAAATTGGGTGAAAAAGTCGATATTATCCAGAAAGAGAAACATTTGAAATCAGCGAACAATATTGACCAGGAAATGACTATAAATTTCGAAATCAAAGATGAACCAGCTGATGATAATTTATCAAATCTAACAGAATGTGTTGATGAGTGTGACGACAGCGAAAACTCTAAGGTTATTACTTGCCACATATCGAAGAACAATGTAGCAAAATGTCTGGACAAAATTGATACTGTTAAAAATTATGAAGTTTCATCCATGGATGATGGTAGTGAAATTGTTTGTGAGGATACAAAAGTTGATATTAGAAACAACACAAAATTGAGCGAATTCATTTTCTACAGTATTGGCAAAGAGAAAAATAATAAATCAGCGAACGAAATAAACCAAAAAACGATTTTAAAATTCGAAATCAAATACAATAATTCATTAAATCTAATAGAATGTGCGGATGAGGCAGTAGAAATTTTAACTGAGTGTGACGGTAGCGGAATCTCCAGCGAAATTAGTGGCTACATACCAATGAACAATGTAGCAGAATGTGTGACAGATATTTTAATAAAATATGAAGAACGTACAAGAGGATCTGAAATAAAGTATTACTGTGGCATTTGTAATGAAAGTTGTACCACATCTTCTGGTTTGAAAAAACACACGCGCATTCATACAAGTAAGAAACCATTTCAATGTAATTCTTGTAATGAGTGTTTCAGAAAATTGGACGATTTGAACCTTCACAAACTCACACATTCTGATGAGAAACCGTACCAGTGTGACGTGAGTAATGAGTGTTTCAGTCATTCACGCTATTTAAATATTCACAAACGCACACATTCTGTCGAGAAACCATATCAGTGTGACGTTTGTAACAAATGCTTTTCCTCATCAAAGAGTTTCTCTAACCACAAACGGACACATTCTGGTGGGAAACCGCACCAGTGTGACGTGTGTAATGAGTGTTTTAGTCATCTACGCTATTTAAATATTCACAAACGCACACATTCTGGCGAGAAACCATATCAGTGTGAAGTTTGTAACAAATGCTTTTCCTCATCAAGTAGTTTCTCTAACCACAAACGGACACATTCTGGTGGGAAACCGTACCAGTGTGACGTGTGTAATGAGTGTTTTAGTCATCTACGCTATTTAAATATTCACAAACGCACACATTCTGGCGAGAAACCATATCAGTGTGACGTTTGTAACAAATGCTTTTCCTCATCAAGTAGTTTATCTATCCACAAACGGACACATTCTGGCGAGAAACCATATCAGTGTGACGTTTGTAACAAATGCTTTTCCTCATCAAGTGGTTTCTCCTTCCACAAACGGACACATTCTGGTGAGAAACCGTACCAGTGTGACGTGTGTAATAAGTGTTTCGGCCGTGCATACGTTTTAATTCTTCACAAAAACACACATACTGGTGAGAGACCATATCAGTGTGATGTTTGTAACAAGTGTTTCAGCCGTACAACCTTTTTAAAGGATCACAAACGCAGACATTCTAGTGAGAAGCCGTATAAGTGTGACGTTTGTAATAAGAAGTTCAGTAATTCAAGCTATTTAAAGGTTCACAAACGCATACATTCTGGAGAGAAACCACATCAGTGTGACGTTTGTAACAAATTCTTTACCGCATCAAAAACTCTCCGTGTTCATAAACAGAGACATTCTGGTAAGAAGCCGTATCAGTGTGATGTTTGTAATAAGTGCTTCTCCACATCAGACAGTTTAAAGATGCATAAACGTATTCATACTGGTGATAAACCATACCGGTGTGACGTTTGTAATAAGTGTTTCAAACGAACAAGCTCTTTAAATCTTCACAAACTTATACATACTGGTGAAAAGCCATACCAGTGCGACATTTGTAACAAGCGTTTTAGAAAAGCAGACAATTTAAATCGCCACAAATGCACACAGACGCTTTAGCTTATGCTATTCGCGCCTAAAAACTAACCTTAAGGTAGATCTATCGCAACAGTCGGAGCAAAAAGTTAACGCTAGAGAAGATAGCACAGTTAGTTAGGATCCGTAATTCATTACCAGGAAGAAGTCTGATATTCTCCGGGGTGTCTCGTCAATTCATCTGCATCGTACGACAACTCGTAGCCGTCAATTTGTCGCACGACAATTCATTATAAAATATTTACAGGTTTAGCACGGCGAAATCATGTATTTTATTTTTATGATATTAATAGTTATTATACCTTTATTTTTGTACAATTTATTATAATTTTTTTTTTTCAATATATTTTCTTCACTTTACTTGTTTATTAACTGTGTTTTCGGTTTATTTTTAATTAACCATGATCGTTTTCTTTGTTTACCGGCTCCTGGTTTGTCTAGCACTCTAGCCTGACCTGATGATTGGCAGCATTCTAAAAGGTACACATTTTGAGAGATTAATGATATAAAAAGCTAAATATATCTGGCTAATTAGCCGCGTCTATTTATTATCTGTAGTTTGCGCATGATTGTAAATAGTGCTCTCGAGGTCGCGATGTCAGTCAGCCATAATAATTTTTTGCAACCAATATCCAGTGCCGGATTAAGACTCTTTGATGCCCTAAGCATTTCTTGCCTAAGGGCCCTCATCTCTAACAGCAGTCTAAAAAAATCTAATATTATCTGTCTCTGTCATGTTAAGTTTATAAAATTTTATTTTCGAATTGTGATAGTCATAAACTTAAAATTGATAGAAAAAAGTTTATAAAAAAGTTAAAAAGCATAGAATTTTAAGGGGAAAATTGAATTTTATACTAAATACTACCATTGAAAATTTTATTGTCTATAAAATTGGTCCTTTGGCATTTTTATACAGTTAATTGAAAAAAGGTCACAAAACATTAAAATTAAAAAAAATATAACTTTTATTTTCAAAAATAAATTATTATTTATTTTTAACTTATATATACCTACCTACTTCTAATGACATTTTTTATATCGGTAGATCAAATTTATGAGAACATGACAATGAAAAAAAAAATTGTTGACACGGTCTGGAGCCGGTACTTTTCGTTTTTGAGTTGTGATTTTTGGTGCCCCTTGAGACGTGATGCCCTAGCAGTTGCTTACTTAGCTTATAGGTTAATCCGGAACTGTCAATATCTACATAAAAAATATCTATTACATAAATATAAGTAAATAAATACCATTAGTAACCGCCATGGTTGCTAGTTTTAAGAAACAGGAATGTTTATTATACAAACGTAACCAGATAATTAACCTGCTAAAAAAGCGTTAATTTTTAGTTACTATTATTCACACTCTACCATAGAGATCAGTGGGAACTGGGAAAGCTACTGAACATGATAATAGTCATGAGTAATGTCGCTTGGAAAAATTACTGGCACAAGGAAGATTCGGTTTAAGTGCAAAGTGTCGACTGTGCTTAACGACAAGCTGTTATGTCATTTAAAATCCCGGTAATTTATTTTTCGGTCCAAATAAAAACTTTACTGCGTAATAAAATAGTCTAGTGTGCTCCCATTCAGGTAAATTAGCTTTAATAAAAAATTAAATTATTCTTGTTTTGGTAAAATTTTAGTCATTCGTCGCTTTCGATTATGGTAAATTTAGAAAGCACCTTAACTATTAATAAAGTAATAGTTAAGGTAGTAAAGGTGCGTTCTAAATTTGCCATAATCGAAAGCGACGAATAAGTAAAATTTTACCCTTGTTTCTAATAATTAATTCTGCATTTTAGTGTCAAACTAAGGTAACATTCTACAGTATGAACATCTACGATTTACACGAAACTGTCTACACAAACAATTGAAATAACAAATTATTTATTATATACAAAATTATATTCTCTTCGCATAAAGGAAGCACGAGCACAAAAAAACTTGATAATTTTTTTTATATGAAGTTTAAATACGCCTACACATATTCTGAAAATTTTAGGAGGGTTAACCTATTATTTAAATAGATAATTGACTTCAAAAGTAAGTATATTTAACATTGGTCTTATGGCAAAGCGACGGAACCGCGACATCTTTTAATAATTTTCGATCAAAATTTTCGAAGAAAATGAAAAAAAACGAATTAAAAATAAAGGAATTAAAAAAATAAAAAACCGTGGTGCTCGACGAGATTAAAATATTTCATAAAAAGATTAGCTTGTCAGGAAAATTAGCTTGCGTTTATTATCTCTGAAATGAGCCGGCAATACTGCAGACCAAACGCAAGCTAATTTTCCTGAAAAGCTGATCTTTTTTACACAACGGTTTTTTATGTTTTTAATTTCTTTATTAATGTCTTAACTTTTAATTAGTTTTTTTTCATTTTCTTCGAAAATTTTGGGTGAATATTATTAAACCATGTCGTGGATCCGTCGCTTTGCCATAAGACATGTTCATATGCCCTGAAGATGAAAATAAATTTTTCGAAACGTTGGCCACTAGCGAAACATTGGTAAAGCGTATTTATTTATGATCCTCAACCAAAACCTTCCTTCATCATAAGACCAATGTTAAATATGCTGACTTTTGAAGTCAATTATTTATTTAAATAATCGGTTAACCCCCCTCAAATTTTCAGAATTTGTTTAGACGTATATAAACTTCATATAAAAAAAGAATCAAGTATTAATTTTTTTGGTACCATGCTCGAACTTCCTTAACAGCACCCCGGAAATGTTTTTTTTTTTTAGTAACAAAACCCAATCTATACTAATGTATAAAGCTGAAGAGTTTGTTTGTTTGAACGCGCTAATCTCAGGAACTACTGGTTCAAATTGAAAAAAAATTTTTTTGTTGGATAGCTCATTTATCGAGGAAGGCTATAGGCTATATAAAATCAGGCTACGGCCATTAGGAGCGGAGCATTAATGAAAAATGTTCCAAATGTATCTAAAAATAAGCTTCTATTCAGGTGAAATGCACTAACTAAGTATACTCGTATTAGCGATGTAAGAATACAACGCCGGCTAGCGCAATCGGTAGAGCACAAGACTGTCAATACCAGGGTCGTGGGTTCGAGCCCTACGTTGGGCGAATACATTTTTTTTTTTTTTTTTTTATTTTCTACATTGCTTTCTTCTAAGGCTTACATTAAAATTTATTTTAATTTTATTTAATTAATTAAAAAAAAATTATTAGTTAAAAAAAGTATAAATACTGCTTTTTATCGACAAAAAATTTTGAACGGTAACTCCGATCATCTTGAAATTTGGACACAACATTCATCTCGTTAAACTAATACGAATGTGTGTACTCATGTCGCTCCCTTCCCCATTCGTTCTTTTACACCCGGGTGAAACCGGACGGGACCGCTAGTGATAAAATAAAAGTGTATCTTCAAAAACTATAATGTTAGTGATATAAACAATAAAGAATGTTACATCGTTTTAAAAAATATGTTGGTTTTCAGAAAAAAAGACATGATCAGATGCCCTTTTTCATCTGCCGCTTAGGTAACACCCAAATCAAGAAAAATCAGGTTCCAGGTGCAAAGTGTACATTCTGATAAAACGCTTCGACGCTGCGTACAGCAACTGCATACTTCTGGCCAACAATTCAGAAATCTTTTGAGGAACATTTATTTCAAAAAACAAACGACTGTGATGTCAGTGATAAGTATGAATCTATTGTTTTTTTATGATATAATAGGTATAAACTTTACCTAGAATGAAATGGCACTTATAGATTATATTTGGGTAGTATTTAAACGAGTGACTGTAAATTACAATTTTAGGTGACAAAAATAATCAATTTGGGTTACTGTATTACTAAGTGAGCGACTGACTGCGCCTGACGAAAAATCAACAGAACAGCAACTTACAAACACCCATTTGAGTTACTTAAAATACAAAATGGGAAGCTTCATAATATTTGAGCGACCTAATATTTATTTGAGTGTCAACGTTACGTCCTGCATTTTTTTCAAAATTTGGCAAATGATTTATTTATTCTGAGCGGCGTTTTGTTAATAGAGTTAATTGTTTGAATAGAACTGCGTTTTCTAAAAAATATAAATTTAATTGACTGTCAATTAAATATACATTTTTTAGAAAACGCAGCTCTATTCAAACAATTTACTATTTAATTCGCATACCCCGTTATCGTTCACCCCGGAATTGTTTTTTTAAAAACTCCACATTTGCCCTATCCCGTTTCACTGCGAGACAATTCGCATACCCCTTTATCGTTCACCCCGGAATTACAATTCGCATACCCGTTTATCGTTCACCCCGGAATTATTTTTTTAAAAACTCCACCTTTGCCCCATCGCGTTTCACTGCGAGACAATTCGCATACCCCTTTATCAAAAAAAGCGGTGATTTTCAATCTTCATGAAAATGTGAGTTTTAAGTTGTAGTCTCAAAGTGAAAAAAAGAAATTGGTTATCTGTAAAGTCGGTTTACGGACGATAGTTTTACGTGATAACGTCATAAAGAAGCATTGGTGAACTCTCTGACGTCACGCGAGAAGAGAGAGAAATGAGTACAAGCCGACGCTTGGGCCGATCGTGCCTCTTATCGCGTATACCGCGCTCTCGCTTGCACGCTCAGGCTCAGGCGGAACGTGACACTTTTTCGTGCGTGCAGCCGGTGTTTCATCAATTTATAAGACGTTATCACGTCAATAAAAAGTAAAAACAAAAGAAGATATCTGCTTCAAAATTACCGAAGGCATTCTAGTCGCTCACTTAGTAATTTAGTCGCTCACTTAGTAATTTATAGGGAGGCATCGATACGCCATTTCGCCGATACGATACCGATACTCTTAAAAAAATATCGGCGATACCGATACCGATACGCTTATTGTGAATTCAAAAATGAAGGTATAATAAATAAATCACAAGTCAGTTTTTTTTTTATTAATATAAAAAGTAGAGACATAGATTAATATTATATAATTAAAAATTTTAGTAATTAAAATTAACATTGATAAGATTTTTGTTTAAAAAACAAAGTATCTTAAGTTTTGCGGAGAAAGGCGATTTCGCAAGTCTGTTTGAATAAGACCTGCGCTGGAAAATAGTTTCTCAGATGCGACAGAACTCATTTGGAAACTAAAGTACTTCTGCGCAATTTTTTTCAAGTTTGGGTATAAGACGTCATTGCGCCAGAAAACGAATGTATGACAAATTCTAAGCGCGACAACGGTCAACCTAGCGAAATATTACTGATATGCGAGTGCGAGGCCAAAGCGGGCGGAAGAAACAAGACACGGGGTTTCCCCGAGCGTTGTTCGTGCCTTGTATGCAACGAAATAGACGCGAGGCCAAAGCGGGCGGGAGAAACAAGACACTCACAAGCGCGGGGTTTCCCCGAGCATAGTTCGTGCCTCGTTTGCAACGAAATAGACGAGAGAACACGCTCGTTTACACTACATTTTTAAATTAAAAAGTATCGTTGAATCGGTCATAAAAATATCGTCGATACCGATATATCGGCTAACCCGAAGTATCGCCGATATATCGGTATAGGATGCATCGCTAGTAATTTAGTCACCCAACTATTATTTTAATATCTCAATCGGATTATCCACAACCCAATGCCCGTTCTGGATTTTATTATTAACCAATATTTGTCGCTAGTTTAGTTATTTTTTCGCCTACTCTATTTCATACCGCTCAAGTTATTAAAACAGTATTTCATCATCAGTCACCAAGTTTTTTTTTTATTCAACCGTTTTATAATTCCCCATTATATTTCAGCAAACAACATTAATGAGGATGTGCGTTTAAAATTCGAAATCAAAGACGAACCAACCAATGATAATTCCTTAAATTTAACAGAATGTGTTGACGATACTGCAGAAAATTTATTTAAGACTAGCGATAGCGAAAACAAGATCAATTGTAGCCGCATGCCGGGAAATAATGTTGCAGAATGTCTGGACAAAAGTGAGAATGAAATGTCGATAAAAAAAGAAAAAAATAAAATAACAACTGAAAAAAAGTATCACTGCAACATTTGTAATAAGAGTTTTACCAACTCTTTTAGTTTGAAAATTCACAAACGCATACATAAAATAGTGCCTTTGAATAATTTTTCAGCGAACATAATTACCGAAACATTGCCTTTGAAGTTCGAAATCAAAGACGAACCAACGGACGATAATTCATTAAATCTATTAGAATGCGCTGATGATACAGTAGAAACTTTATCAAAGGATGATTGTAGTGAAATCGTTTGCAAGAACTCAAAGGCTGATATTAGCTACTACACTCAATTGGTTGATAACCTCGATATTATCGGAAACGAAATTTTTTTTAAATCAGTGAACAATATTGATGAAGGCGTGGTGTCTTTAAAATTCGAAATCAAAGACGAACCAAGGGATGATGAATCATTAATTGATACAGCAGACACTTTGTATATGTGCGACGACAGGAATATCTGCAGAGAAAATTCAAAGACCATTAGGAGCCACATATCGGGGAAGAATGTAGCAGAATGCCTGAGCAAAAGTAAAGAGGGCAAGAAAGATATTGCAGTAAAACATAAAAAAGCAACAATAAAGAAGTATTTATGTGACATTTGTAATAAGTGTTACAACAAATCATTCAATTTAGATCAACACAAACGCACACATACTGGTGAGAAACCATACCAGTGTGACGTTTGTAATAAGTGTTTCGGCCAGTTAATCAGTTTAAATAATCATAAACGCACACATGCCAGTGAGAAACCATACTGCTGTGACATTTGTAATCAATGTTTCGACCTATTGAGCAGTTTAAATCAACACAAAGGCACTCATACTGATGAGAAACCATACCAGTGTGACATTTGCAATAAATGTTTCAGCAAAGTAAACAATTTAAATCTACACAAACGCATACATACTGGTGAGAAACCATACCAGTGTGATGTTTGTAATAAGTGTTTCAGTCAATCAATCAGTTTAAATAATCATAAACGCACACATACTGGTGAGAAACCGTACCAGTGTGACGTTTGCAATATGAGCTTCTCTACATCAAGTAATTTAATTAGTCACAAGCGCTCACATACTGGAGAGAAACCACACCGGTGTGACGTATGCAATCAGAGTTTCAGCCGATTGAACTGTTTAAATCAACACAAACGCACTCATACTGGTGAGAAACCATATCGGTGTGACGTTTGTAATAAGTGTTTCAGCTTATCCAACGGTTTAAATCTTCACAAACGTACACATACGGGTGAGAAACCATACCAGTGTGATATTTGTAATAAGTGTTTCGGCCAATCAATCAGCTTGAATAATCATAAACGCACACATACTGGTGAAAAACCGTACCAGTGTGACGTTTGTAATATGAGCTTCTCTATATCAAGTAATTCAATTAGTCACAAGCGCACGCATACAGGAGAGAAACGATACCGGTGTGACATTTGTAATCAGAGTTTCAGTCGATTGAACAGTTTAAATCAACACAAACGCACTCATACTGGTGAGAAACCATACCGATGTGACGTTTGTAATAAGTGTTTCAGCATATCAAACAATTTAAATCTACACAAACGCACACATACTGGTGAGAAATCAAGTTTAGTGTGTCCTTTGTAATAAACGTTTCGTTGGACCAGACTTTCTAACACCTCGTTAATTTACATACTACTACCTGCTCGACCCGGTTTCAGCCGGGTGCGATAGATATATTTTGTGTTATCGGAAAGTTCTGCATAACGTATTTTGTTTATAAACAGAAAACCACTTGTATAATTCGTCAAAAATAAATAGATACAAAACTTAATACAATTACATATAATTACAATTAGTTTCTTATTTATTTATTTAATTATTTTCCAAATCATCCCTAACAATTTGTAAACTTACACACCATGTCTACTAGCTTATGAAATGGAGATATTTTTTTAAAACGTAATAATTAAGCTAAAATATTACGATAAAAAAGCTTCAATTTTTCATCACTAGTATTCACACTCCATAATAGAGATCAGTGAAAAAAAATAAAGAAATATTATTACTCGGAAAAATTAGTTACAAAGTGGCACCATATATTTAACGAAGAATCAGTCTAAGCGCAGTGTCGATTGTGCTTAACGCTACGTTATTAGATAATTTGGCATCTCAGTGACATTTTTCAACCAAAACATGAACTGTACCTTCTAATAAAATAATGTATTGTGCTACCATTCAGGTAAATTTGCTTCTTTTAAAGGACTTCCGTGATAATTATAATAATTTTGAGTAGCAATAGAGTTCAGTAATTTATTCCCGTTTCTATTTAATTCCACATTTTAGTGTCAAATTAAGAAGATAATTCTGAGGTTATGTAGTACAAAAGCCAATGATAAAATAAAATAGCAAAAGTTATAAGTGTACCTTCAAAAACTATAATGCCACTGTTAATGATATAAACAATACAGGTGATATATTTGTTGAAAAAAATCTCTTGGTTTTCAGAAAAAAAGACATGATTTCATCTGCCGCTTAAGTTATACTCAAATCAAGATATTCATAAATTCCAGGTGTAAATTGTATATTCTGATAAAAAGCTTCAACTGCATACTTCTGACCAACGATTCAAGACTAAATTCTTCAGAGGAACATTTAATTCAAAAATAAATCACTGTGATGTCATTGATACGTATGACGATTGTTTTTATGATATAATAGGTTTGAACTTTATCAAGAATAAGATGACATCTATAAATTATATTTCAGCAAACAAAATTAACAAGGAAATGATTTTAAAATCCGAAATCAAAAACGAACAAACGGATGATAATTCATTAAATCTAACAGCGTGCGCTGATGAGACAAAAGAAACTTTATCCAAGGGTGATGGTAGTGAAATTGCTTGCCAAGATTCCAAAGTTGATATTAGCTATTTAAAATTCGATATCAAAAATGAACCTACGCGTGATAATTCATTAAATCTAACAGAATATGTCGATGATACAGTAGAAACTTTATCCAAGGGTGATGATAGTGAATTCATTTCCGAAGACTTAAAGGTTGATATTAGCTATTACACTAAATTGGTCGAAAAAGTCGGTATTATCGGAACAGAAAAAAATTTTAAATCACTGAACAAAATTGACGAGGATATGCTTTTAAAATTTGAAATCAAAGAAGAACCAACGGATAATGGTTCATTAAATCTAACAGAATGTACTGATGATACAGCGGAAACTTTATTTAAGACTGACGATTGCGAAAAATCAAAGATCAATTGTGGCCGCATACCAGGAAATAATGTTGCAGAATGTCTGGGCAAAAGTGTAGAGGGCGAAACACAAACGTCGGTAAATGATGAGAAAAATAAAACAGCAACTGAAAAAAAGTATCATTGTGCCATTTGTAATAAGAGTTTTGCCAACTCTTTTACTTTGAAACTGCATAAGCATGTACATAACACAGCAGCTTTAAATAATTTTGCAGAGAACAAGATTACCGAAGAAATCTCTTTGAAACTCGAAATCAAACACGAACCAATGGATGATAATTCATTAAATCTCACAGAATGTGCTAATACAGAAGAAATTTTATCAAAGGGTGATGGTAGTGAATTCGTTTTTGAAGACTCAAAGGTTGATAATAGCTCCGACACTAAATTAGTCGGAAAATTCGATATTTTCGGCAACGAGAAAAAATTTAAATCAGTGAACAATATAGATGAAGACGTGTTGTCTATAAAATTCGAAATCAAAGACGACCCAACGGTTGATAATTCAATAAATCTAACAGCATTTGCTGATAATACTGTAGATCCTTTATATATGGATAAGAATAGCGAAATTTGCAACGAAAACTCAAAGATCAAGAGGAGCTACACACCGGAAAACAATGTAGCAGGCAATAGTGAAGAGGGCAAGAAAGCAGTAAAACATAAAAAACACAAACTCCCACATACAGGTGAGAAACCATATCGATGTGATATTTGTAATCAGACTTTCAGCCGATTGAACAGTTTAAATCAACACAAACCCACTCATACTAGTGAGAAACCATATCGGTGTGACATTTGTAACAAGTGTTTCAGCAAAGCAAACAATTTAAATCTGCACAAACGCACACATACAGGTGAGAAACCATACCAGTGTGATGTTTGTAATAAGTGTTTCAGCCAATCAATCAGTTTAAATAATCATAAACTCACACATACTGGTGAGAAACCGTACCAGTGTGACGTTTGTAATATGAGCTTCTCTAGATCAAGTAATTTAATTAGTCACAAACGCACACATACTGGAGAGAAACCATACCTGTGTGACGTTTGCAATAGGAACTTCAGCCGATTGAACAGTTTAAATCAACATAAGCGTATTCATACTGGTGATAAACCATACAAGTGTGACATTTGTAATAAGTGTTTCAGCATATCAAACAGTTTAAATCTGCACAAACGCACGCATACTGGTGAGAAACCATACCAGTGTGATGTTTGTAGTAAGTGTTTCGGTCAACCATTCAGTTTAAATAATCATAAACGCACACATACTGGTGAGAAACCATACCAGTGTGATGTTTGTAATATGTGTTTCGGACAATCAGTCAGTTTAAATAATCATAAACGCATACATACTGGTGAGAAACCATACAAGTGTGACGTTTGTCAAAAATGTTTCAGGCAAACAAACAGTTTAAATGTTCACAAACGCACGCATACTGGAAAGAAGTCATACATATGTGACGTTTGTAATCGGAGTTTTAGCCGATTGAACAGTTTGAATCAACACAAACGCACTCATACTGGTGAGAAACCACACCGATGTGACGTTTGTAATAAGTGTTTCAGCGCATCAAACAATTTAAATCTGCACAAATGCACGCATGCTGGTGACAAATCAAGTTAATGTGTCCTTTGTAATAAATGTTTCGTTGTGCCGAACTTTCTAAAATCTCGTAAATTTACATACTATAAATAATTTATTTATTTATGAATGAGATATGTATTTTTATTCTACGAATGACAGTTACTTATTTATCAAAAACCACTGAGAGTGTACAAGTAAAGGCCGCTGCATACGAGACTGGTTTTGCCGCTAGATTCCTTACTAGATTTGACTACTAGTTTTCCAGCGTTGGTTTTCTTGATCGCTTTTATGTGATCGCTTTACACGAGACGTCTTTTCAAGCTTGTTTTGTGAATAGGTTTGGTGCGCGCGCAGTGAACTACACTCTAGCAACTGAACACACTATGATCACAGAGCAAAACGTGTCTGTTGTCTGAGCAGAATGACACCATATTGGTTTGTGGGCGTTTGATCATGTCGCCCACGTGACAAGATACTGTTTCCTGATTGGTTTTTGCTCAGAGTACGTAGAGGACCCAGTTTCTTCCTATCTTCTGGTTTTGAAATCCATCTTGTGAGCTAGTAGGCGAGCCCGCAGTGACGTCATCTCCAGTCTCGTAGCCAGTCTGGCGATAAGTTTTCACAGATTTTATTTGCGTTTGAGTCAGAAAGTGATTCTCGCCTCTCTATAGGCTGTGTGCACGGAGCCTACTACGCCGCTAGTGGGTAATAGAGAATGATTTAATTCCATAGAGATATAAGTTACTAAGTGAAAGTGTCTGCAGTTCAGAGAGAGAACGCTGCAAATGTTCCGTATCATTATATTATGTTTACTCAAATCAGCATTGTCTTGTATCATTAGTTACCATAGAGATAAGGAACTTCTCTCTCTCTGAATTGCAGACACTTTCACGGCTCACTCGTGTACTGTAGTCATCTCTATGTTTGATTCTCTTTTTATGGAAATCGCGACATGTTTCTATGGTGATAAGTCAAAAACTTTAGTTGGCCATGATGTGTCAAAGTGATTTATTCTTCTGTATTGTTTAGCAGACAGAGGTTTTAATTCAGCTCTCATCAAATTTGCTTTCTTAAGCTCACTTAGTGTAGTAAGGTAATAAATTATGTTTTGTCATAAAATTATGTTTTAGAAGCCTCCAATAGCCGAACCAGTTGAGACTCGAATTCACCTTGCATTTTTACTTAATTATTACACTGAATACCTACCCCACTATTATATTAATTATAACATTCAGGAGAACAATTCAATAGGTAAACAAGAACATAATCCTACTTTTATTCGGGTTCGGACGTTGATTGAATGAAACAAGCAGAACTAGTATTGTCCATTCAGAAATAGACAGAACTAGTTTTGTCCAACTGAAAATGCGCAAAACTAGTATTGCTCATTTTATAACACTCAATACCCGTTTAAATGTAAGATTTCGGGTTTGGGCAATATTCGTTAGTCAAAACTAGTTTTGCGCATTTATTTCGGTCATTGACCGAATTCGGGTATAGATCGTAACATATATACATTAAAATTCAGATTAGAAAGATAAAAAAAAAACAAAAAAAATATTTTCCTGAAGTTGGTCATTCTGTTTTTATTCTTTGCTTACTCTCCATAGCTGATACCTAAGTTCCATAGCTAATGCATGAGGTCCCCCTTACTCCTCACCCCGTAATGATCACGATCAACGATAGACAACCATATAACAATAAAACAAACTTTCTTAACTGACAGCGCACGCCGCACATTTGATCATCAGCCAGCAACGATTGCTTGCAATTTGAAATGTCTGTCTAACCGTGCTGCTAGTGATTTGTTGTTCGGCATCTAACATGTTTTTAATAAATAAAGAATGTTTCGCGTGCCGCCTGTCACACGCTTGCCATTGGTTTGCTACTCCTGTTCTAGATCGAAAATTGTTAGGACAAAATATTATATTATCCGATAGAAAAATTAATTAAAAGTGGTACATAATGAAAGAAATATCGGTAAAAGGACGCGGTTTAAGTGCAATGTGCCGGTTGTGCTTATCAAAGGGCGTTACGCTATTAGACATCTTTTATTTTTCATCCGTTATGAGAAATCGACTATCGAACATCATCATGTGGTGTGCTCCCGTTCAGGTAAGATTACCAATGTGCTAACTGGATACATGTGATTACATTAATTTTAAATAGCAATATACTTTGTTCATTCACAACTGATTCTATTGAAACGTATAATTTAGTTTCAAATTAAAATTATCAATTGAGATATGTCCAAATGTATATAATACAATACTTCTTTGGTCCTTGAAGTAATCAGTATATCTTATTATTAGATTATAATGAAAGTGATGTACTTACTTTAAAAAAATCATTGTATTTTCAGATAAGAAGACATGATGAGATGCCAAATTTCATCTGCCGCTTATGTTACACTCAACTCAAGAAAATTCACGATTATCAGAAGCAAATTGTACAGTCTGATAAAACACTGCGACGCTATCTACAGCAACTGCATACTTCTGACAAACAAGTCAAGCCTGAATGTTCTTCTCATTTAATCCATAAAACGAATCACTGTGATGTCACGGTGAAATCTGATTCTATAGTGTTTAATGACATGGACGTCAAAATGAAACAAATGACGCCTGTGAATTACAATTCAACAAATAACATTAATCAGGAAACGCCTTTTAATTTCGAAATTAAAGACCAAACAACAGAATGTTCAGATGACACATCAGAAACTTTATCTAAATATGATGGTAGCGAAAACGTTTGCGAAGACTCAAAAGTGGATATTAGCCACTACACTAAATTGGTTGGAAAAGCAAACAGTATTGATCAGGAAATTACTTTAAAATTGGAATTTAGTGACGAACCAGCGTATGATAATTCGTCAGAACTAACAGAATGTGCTGAAGATACAGTAGAAACTTTATCGGCGGCTGACGATAGTGAAATCGTTTGCGAAGACACAAAAGTTGAAATCAGCTGTTACACAAAATTGGACAAAAGCACGTGTAATACAGGGAATGGAAAAAATGTTGAATCAGCGAACAAGATTAACCAGGATGTGCCTGTAAAATTCGAAATCAAAGACGAACCAATGGATGATAATTCATTAAATCTAAAAGAATGCGCCGGTAATACAGTAGAAACTTTATATGAGACTAGTGATAGCGAAATCTGCAACGAAAATTCAAAGACCGTTACGAGCCACATGTCGGGGAACAATGTAGCAGAATATCTAGGCAAAAGTGAAGAGGGCAAGAAAGATATTGCAGTAAGTTATGGGACATATAAAAAAGCAGCGAAAAAGAACTACCACTGTGACATTTGTAGTGAGAGTTTTCCCTATCCATCACATTTGAAAAGTCACAAGCGTTCACATACGGGTGAGAAGTCATATGGGTGTGGTGATTGTAATAAGTGTTTCAGCCAATTAGGCACTTTAAATACACATAGGCTCACACATACTGGTAACAAACCATATAAGTGTGACGTTTGTAATAAGTGTTTCAATCATTTAGGCACTTTCAATCGTCACAAGGGTACACATACTGGTGAGAAACCATACAAGTGTAACGTTTGTAATAAGTGTTTCAATCTATTAGGCAATTTCAATCGTCACAAGCGTACACATACTGGTGAGAAACCATACAAGTGTAACGTTTGTAATAAGTGTTTCAATCTATTAGGCAATTTGAATCGTCACAAGCGTACACATACTGGTGAGAAACCATACAAGTGTAACGTTTGTAATAAGTGTTTCAGCCAATTAGGCATTTTAAATACACATAAGCTCACACATACTGGTAAAAAACCATATAAGTGTGACGTTTGTAATAAGTGTTTCAATTTATTAGGCAATTTCAATCGTCACAAGCTTACACATACTGGTGAGAAACCATACAAGTGTAACGTTTGTAATAAGTGTTTCAGCCAATTAGGCATTTTAAATACACATAAGCTCACACATACTGGTAAAAAACCATATAAGTGTGACGTTTGTAATAAGTGTTTCAATCAATTAGGCACTTTCAATCGTCACAAACGCACTCACACAGGTGAAAAACCATATCAGTGTCACGATTGTAATAAGTATTTCAGGCAATTAGGCACTTTAAATACACATAAGCTCACACATACTGGTAAAAAACCATATAAATGTGACGTTTGTAATAAGTGTTTCAGGCAATCAAGCACTTTAAATACACATAAGCTCACACATACTGGTAAAAAACCATATAAGTGTGACGTTTGTAATAAGTGTTTCAGACATGCATTAAATTATCACAAACGCACACATACTGGTGAGAAACCGTATCAGTGTAACATTTGTAATAGGTGTTTTAACCAATCAAGTATTTTAAATCGACACAAACGCACACATATTGGTAAGAAATCATACCAGCAAGATGTTTTGTAAATATACATGTGTGTCATGGCCATATTTATTGAACACTATTAAAGATAGAAATTACTAATCTTGGAACAAATTTAATCGTTAGATAAAAATTTGCTTTCAATTCACCAGACACAATTACAGGTAGAAAATTTAGTTAAATATTCAAATAAATAAAATTGTCGACCAATTTTTCTCAGACCAATATATTGACAAAATAAAAAATAACAAATCAATACAACATAAGATGACGTTTCGATCCGGCTTTGGATCTTCTTCAGAAAAATATAAAAATTAATTAATATTAAATTATTATCTAATTACACGAATGATGATGTTTGAAAGAATCAAACAAATCATTCGTGTAATTAGATAATAATTAATAATTTAATATTAATTAATTTTTATATTTTTAGATTTTTCTGAAGAAGATCCAAAGCCGGATCGAAACGTCATCTTATGTTGTATTGGTTTGTTATTTTTTATTTTGTCAATATATTGGTCTGAGAAAAATTGGTCGACAATTTTATTTATTTGAAGAGTTCTATTCAGACGTTAATCAAAGATTTTAGTTAAATATTATTATAAACTGCACTATAATCTTTTTTCATTTTGTTGATTATTTTTACGTTCACCCAAAAATCCGACCGATGGCGTCAAAACAAAAAATTTCATAAAATAATAATGTTTATTCCTAACCCAATTGCACACAACTTTTACCAACATTAATGTTTTACAACTATACACTTCAGAAAAGTTTAATAAACATAATTCACAAGAACAAACTGTAGATGTAAAATTCCACACTTATAGGTTGGGTATTGGCTTACGCGAGATGGCGCTATTATCACTCCCTGTGAAAACTGTTTTTGCCATAGTTACCAAAGTTTCTTCACAGAACCCACATGTAAGCCCAGTTGCAAATCGCACTTTTTACTACTTCCCGTTATCCGATGGAGTTGAAATTTTGCATACGTATGTGGTTCCGATAACAATATATTATAATAACTAACTTACCGTTCCGGCTTTCGCCCGGTTGCAAATCGCACACACTTTTATTTGAAAATTTGGGACTGTAATAAGTACGTATAAAACGACTTATATCTAATCTAGTGTCCGACCGAAACTAGTTTTACGGCCGAAACCGAAACTGAATTTCGGCCTCAGTCTCAGTTTCGGCCGAAACCGAAACTTCATTTTTCGTGTGAAAAATAAAGTAAACATTATCATAATCAGGCTTTATTATTTTTTTTTTATATTTAAATTAATTACATATTAATAATCATTCAGCCTCTGATATTTTAACTAATCATTAACTTATCATATCATATTATTGCCCCCCTTATTTCAAAAACACAAATAAATATACTTTTTTTTTAATATTATGAAATAAAATAAAAGCTACATAACAAAATTACAAACAAAAAGTATTTACCTAATAAATATGATAAGGTATAGCCCATAGGTACACACGTACAACAAAAAAAAAAGAAAACACATTTCATCTTTTAAACATTGGTCATTACTCTTGTTAACGAACTACGATAAAATTAAAATTAATAAGTAGGTACCTACCTACCAAATACAACAACTAAATAAATATTTGAATGCAAATAATACTTCAATCGAAACTTCAAAATAAAAAGAGTTTTCTTTCAAACTAAAAAAAAAAAGCGCGGAGCGCGCAGGCATAAAAAACACTTCGTCGCTCGCAGCTGCACCGTATTTCAACGCAAAACTTCCCGAATTTAGTTTCGGTTTCGGCCGGATAGGCAGCCGAAACCGAAACTAACCCGAAACCAGTTTTTTGGCCGAAACTGGCCGAAACCGAAATTTCGGTCGGACACTAATCTAATCGTAAAAAAATTATTTTTAACTTTTTAGTTCATTTTTTATTAACAACTAATAACAGCTTGCTTTTTTTTTAATTTCGTTTATTTTTACCCACGATGGAACGGAGCAGGTATATACGTTTAGGGTGAAAGATTGTTTGTTTGTTTGTGCAGTCGAATGTCGCCATTTATCTGGAAAACGGTTTGATCAATTCAGATGCGGTTTTCTGTAAAGGGTTTGTAATCCATCTGCGATGGTTCTTAGATAGATATTACGATGGTAACGCCTCAGGGGGCGCTGCACTGTACAAAAAATTAATCGCAAAAACCATAACAAACAGATCTAACAAGCGTCCGTTAGTAGTGCTTTTTACAGCAATACACGAACATTTAAAAACCATAACAAAAGTGCTACGCACGAACAGATCTAACAAGCGTCCGTTAGTAGTGTTTTTTACAGCAATTCACTTGGAAAATTAAAAACACAATTACGGGCACTCTTGCAGTTGCACATAACGCGATTCGACAGCTAAGCTATCAGATATAGCTACACTGTGTACGCTAGTTCGGCTAGACCATCCGAACACACTTTTACAAAATCTCTAAAAAGTTTAAAATAAAAAAAAGCAAATTTAAAAATTTTGAAAAAACCCACGACGAAGGTAAACCTTATTTTATTTTCCATTATCTTTATTCGATATATTACACCATATACTTATGTATTACACAGACGCTGATGACCTCAGCTGTTGAGCGTCTATAATTCACAATCTCTCTCTCTCTGTATTACACAGTCGATCCATTTCTTGGAGATCAGTAGAAACAGTATGGTCAAAATTCACGTGGGGGATAGGTCGCTGAAGTTTGGAAAAATGGTTTACAAAGCTGCACATAACGAACGAAATATCAGTTTAAGTACAAAGTGTCGGTTATGCTAAACGAAAATAATCGTTACGCCTATAAACAAGCTCTATTTTTCAAACAAAATGGGAAATTAGCTCTCAAATACAATAGTGTGTGTGCTCCCGTTCTGGTTAGTTGCTTCTTTTAAAGTAGGTATCAAACAATAATTATAATTTTAATTGGTGGTGTAATTTATTAATGAGCCTTTTTCACGACAACAGTGCCTCCGATTTTTAAAATAAACTACACACCACACCAATCTCCCTCGCGACGCCGCGAGAATATATCCCTTCTCAGTCCTCTCCTCGAAAACACCCCCGCACCATCAACCCCTTCCTTGCGAGAAACAGTAATTGTATGGGTCCATTCTGTAAAATATTACTATTTATAAATAAAGCATGAAACATTTTTATTTATCCGAAAAAATAATCTCTTGGTATTCAGAAAAGAAGACATGATGAGATGCCCAATTTAGCAGCCGCTTATGTTAACTCAAGAAAATTCACGATTTTCAAAAGCAAATTGTACAGTCTGAAAATACGCTTCGGCACTATCTGCAGCAACTGCATACTTCTGACCAACAAGTCAAGCCTGAATTTTTCATTCAGAAGTCTTCGGAGAGTCATTTAATTCAAAAACAAATCACTGTGAAATGGCGCCTGTAAATTATAATTCAGCAAACAAAATTAACGGAGAAATGCCTTTAAAATTCGAAATCAAACACAAACCGATGGATGATGATTCATTAAATAATACAGTAGAAACTTTGTTCAAGGGTAATAGTAATGAAATAGTTTGCAAGGACTCAAATGTTGATATTAGCTACAACACTAAATTGGCCAAAAAAGAGGATATGATTGAGAAAGAGATTAATTTCAAATCAGCAAGCAAAAATACCCAGGAAATGACTTTAAAAATTGAATTCAAAGACGAACCAACGATTGATAATAATTCATCAAATGCAATAGAATGCGCTAATAGTACAGTGGAAACTTTATTTAAACGTGATGGTGGTGAATTTGTGTGCGAAGACACGAAGATTGATTTTAGCTCCTACACAAAATTGGATGGAAACATCGGAAAAGAGAAGCACTTTAATTCAGTGATTTACATTAACCAGGAAATGCCTTTAAAATTAGACATCAAAGACGAACCAACGGATAATAATTTTTTATATCCAACAGAATGTGCTGACGATACAAAAGAGACTTTATATAAGCCTGACGATAGCGAAATCTGCAGCAAAAATTCAAAGATCGATGATGACCACACTCCGGGGAACAATATATCAGAATGTCTGGGCAAAAGTGAAGAGGGCAAGAAAGATATTGCAGTAAATTATGAGACACCTAAAAAAGCAACGGAAAAGAAGTATATGTGTGACATTTGTAATAACAGTTTTACCAGGTCTTTTACTTTGAAAATTCATATGCGCATACATACTGGTGAGAAACCATACAGGTGTGATGTTTGTAATAAGTGTTTCAGCGATTCAAGTAAATTAAGTAAACACAAACGCACGCATACTGATGAGAAACCATACCGGTGTGATATTTGTAATAAGTGTTTCAGTCAACCAAATAATTTAAATTATCACAAACGTACACATACTGGTGAGAAACCATACAAATGTGACGTTTGTAATAAGTGCTTCCCCATATCAGGTACTTTAATTAGTCATAAGCGGACACATACTGGTGAGAAACCATACCAGTGTGACATTTGTGACATGTGCTTCTCCATATCAAGTAATTTAAATTATCACAAACGTACACATACTGGTGAGAAACCATACCAGTGTGACGTTTGTAACAAGTGTTTTAGAAAAGCAGACACTTTAAATCGTCATAAATGCACACCAACTGTAGAGAATCGAGAAACTATATGAATATGACGTCTGTAATAAGTGCTTCTTCATATGTATTAATTTAATTAAACAAAATTTTAGACAATATATAGATAAGAAACCATACCAGAGTGACGTTTGCAGTAAGTGTGTCACTCAACCAAGATGTCTGTAACCAGGAGACCTAGCTTCCTATGCTTGCTGTGTTTCGAGATGGACAGTTTTCTGGCGCACGCGAAATGGCGCTATTATCCCTACCTGGGAAAACTTCGGTTCTTTCTACCTGTTTTTACCATAGTTAACTTCACAGACACTACATACATGTAAGCCACGAACGTGTGTGCGTTACCCAGTAGCTGACGCCATACTGGTTCATGCGACAGATATCGGTCCACCGCTACGCTCGAGCTGCGTCTACCGGTTACAGACTTCGTGCACTCAACCAAACAGTTTTAACTGTCACAAACTCACACATACTGGTGAGAATCCATACTAGCGTGACGTTTAGATTTGGCGCTTCTACTCATCGAGCAGTTCAAGTAATTACAAGTGCTCACATTCTGGTAAGAAATTATATTAGGGTGCCCTTTAAACGTTTCATTGAACGAGACTGTCTAAAATATCAAATATTTGCATAGTATAAACTATAAACAATCCAATGAGAAATAATGCTATAAATAACAGTCGTTTTTTAAACATATGTGACTTTGGTTTAACTCATACGTACCACTTTCCGACGACATCAGAACCACACTAAAGTCGTCGTATAAAGTCGTAATTTCAAAAGTTTGTAAACTGGATCGCAGCACTCACACGTCGGATACATTGCCGACAATGCGACGATAATCGCGATGTGTGATCGGTATGATTAACGTGACCATACGTCCCGTTTTGAACGGGACCATCCCTTATTTCGGTTATCTGTCCCGTTATCCCCTAAGAAAGCGCGGGGACGCACAATTGTCCCGTTTCCCGAAACCGCGCGAAAATTATAGAGCTCGCCGGACGCGAGCGGTGCAAATTTCTATTTCAGCTAAAAAAAGTAAATTTACGTTAATTAAAAAGATGTAAATATCTAAAAAACTGTATAATATCTACATCATATTTTTGACAATTGTATTTCAACCAATTGATATTTCTATATTTGTTTATCATAGATATAAGTGCATATACCTTTCTCTTTTCTCATAAGCCAATGATATAAATATGTTCCTCTGATAAATATAAATATAACTAGATATTTTATGTTGCATATTTTTAATTTGTAATATCTGAGTTTTTCTGAATAAAAAACATTAAAAATGTGTTTTTTTATTGAAAACCTGCTATTGACGTAAATAAACCGATGTCCCGTTTTGAGTAAAAAAATAAATGGTCACGTTAGGTATGATCCACCAAATTGTCGTAAGCTGTAGGCCAACGCAACTCATGCGTGCGGTTCTCCAGCAACATACCGACAACAGGCCGGCAAACATCAGTCTGTGTTGTTGAAATTTAGTATCAGGGCTGCCAGATGAACGGATTTTTCCGTTCCAAACGGATTTTTCGAGTAGAAATAAATTTGAACGGATAATGGAACGGATTTCATGATCTGAATGGATTTAACGGATTTTCTAACTTTTCCGAATTTTTTACCTTTTTTACTACATATAAATTCAAACTTCACTCGATAATCGATAATTTGGGGACATTCGGGTATTTTTAGCACAATCGAGCATATCTGAGCACGTTTCTTTCACCACCTCTGTCCTACTCCTCTCTCTATTTGGGTAGAAAAAGATAAGAGAGTGTATGAAACAATGTGTTCGCGAAACACACACCTATATCGATGAATATCGACTCGCTATCTTTGTCTGATGCGTTTTTTTCACACAACTGGAGTCAAGTGTTTCGAGTTACACGGATTTACGGAACACATTGAGGATTTAACTGATTGTACTGCCGCGTTTGTTACTATCGCAACATTCTAACAGTCAATATAATATTTTTATTTCATAAAAATGTGAAAAATTTACGAAATAATCGATTCATTGGATGTGATAAAATGAATCATTTCTATTCAATTTAAAGTCTGTTTGTAAGTAAAAGTAAATTCAACGTCTTATACGAAATTCATTTAATAATGTTAATAATAAAGCCATAATGAAGGTGGAAACACGTCGATGTGTCGTTTATGGTACCGCATACTTCACTTTACTCTCTATCTCTCTCACACTCATTGCATTAATGGGTGAACCGGGCGAACGGATGGAAACGGATTTTTCAGACCACTTCCCCCACCACTTTTCGCCTTACCGACGGATTTCTGAGGAGAGAAATCTGGCAGCCCTGTTTAGTATACGTATGTAGTTCCGATGACAATACAATATTATAATAACTAACTTACCGGTCCGGCTTTCGTCCGGATGCAATTCGTACTTTTAATAAAGCACACTAAAACTTAAAAATAAATAAACGAGAATTTTCTTTAAAGCTAGGCTTTTATTATATGTTAATAAAAAAGAACTAAATAGTAAAAATAATTTTATTCCGGTTAGTTTTTTACTTATTATTTATTTTTAATTATATTACTTTTTTTAATATTAAAATATGTTATTTTAGTATTAGAATATTCTGATAATGGTCAAAATTGGGACCGTAACGTAAATTAAATTTAAATAAAACTTTAAAAATTAGTCGAGAATTTTTGTTTACTTTAGTGATTTATTTATCTGCTTATACTAATTTCTTTGGTAGTTAAACCTATCTTCGAAGTACTAGCTGAGTTACTCGACATCGCTCAGGGAGTTGATATGAGATCGTGTGGTAATATAATAATAAATTCCTCTAACTCTTAAGTGGAGCCATCTTTACGAAAATTTTGAATCTAGTCCTATCTTTTGCCATATTTTTTACTTGAAGCCAGGTACTAGTTCCTTGTTCCATAACTTCTTCACGAACAGTTCTTCTCCAGGATATGTTTGATCTTCTTCTCTTTCAATATCCCTGTGGGTTCCAATCCAAGGCTCTCTTCGCTATGTCGTCATTTGTCTTTCGCAGCGTGTGTCCAATCCAATTCCATTTTCTACGTTTTATAGTTAACATATTTGTTCAAGGAATGCACGTTTCCAAAGTTCGTTGTTCGAGACGTGCTCCTACCATTTCTAAACTGAGATACTATTGACTTCTGTGTTTTGACATGTCTATGATGACATAAAGGGATGTGTCATGGCTGCCGTTGTTTACAATGGTTTGTGCTTCAGTTGATATGATAGGTACAATAAATTAAAGGAATTCGAGAAAAAAAACATCGATATAATATACAAAACAAATTCACTAAACAGGTTCAATATGACATTAACAATACATTAATAGCTGTCAAAGGCTTTGTTTACATTTTATCTGAATGAAATAGAGATATCTTTTATTTCAACGTTTTGTTCAGATTGAATACAAGTACCTACATCAACCAATCCTGTCATCGGAGAAAGCAGGGAATTACATCGAAGAAAGAGACACAGATATATTATCGATACGCACATTGAGCAGATCATATATCTATTAATTAACTATATGAATCATTGCCTATTTATTCAATGTGCGGTGAGTGAACGCAACAAAGAGTATCGAAAATATATCTGCGTCTCTTTCTTCGATGTAATTCCCTGATTTCTCCGTTAATCGGATTGGTTGCTGTACTTGCATTCAATCTGAATAACGTATCTCTGTTTCAAAAACTTTGTCTTTTTCTATGACGTTAACATGGGCGTACCCAGCTTTTGGCTCACGAGGGGGCAAATTAGAAATTTATTAAGCCGGCTCCCCCGTGCTTGTTTGCCCTTCTGGATACGTCAGCGCTTACGGCGTAAAAATAAAACAGAAGTATATGTTTGCATCCTAATATTTCGATTGCGATTTTATTCCTATGTTCAGTATAGAAGCTTAAACCCCTAGCTTTCAGGTCTAGCTCTCTAATTCCTGACTTTCAATCACAGAATTTCAGGCTTGGTGGTAGATGCTGCAGAAGCATCCAAATTAACCTACTGTGTGATGATTTATAATCAGCGAATGCCCAAAATCGTGATATTTGTACACTCGTATCTTGGAAACTATTCCACCTATGTATGTATGAAATTTAGAATACTGCTTCCTTACGGCAAATTTACGTCCATAAAAGAATTCAGTCGTGTAACTTAACTAGCCTCGGAGCCAAAAAACTGCAAGATGAAAAAATAACTGTTAAAAGTCTAAATAACCAATGTAAATATTGCAAAGGGAGAAAATGACATCAAATCAAAGTTCAGATTTGATAGTTTCAGCAAAAAATTATAATTTCAAAACGAATGTCAGAAAACCTGACTGTTTCGACTATACATATTATATAAAAAAAAATAAAATATGTTTGCTTTTTTTTGAGATATAAAAGTTTATTTTTTGGGGTTTTGTAACATATTTGTGGGGGAGGCCGGAGGAATGGTGTGTATTCATTCACCTTTAAAATATCTGAAATTGATCAAAGAAATCCTAAATTCTGACGGCCCAAGTTATATCGAAAAATCTCAACTGTATTTATTAATTTATTGTATAACAAACAAACCTAAGGAAATTGCTGGTTACACCATTCGACTTTGTTCGAGGTGTTATTTAACAGATTTCTGCACGAGCCCGAGGACGTATCAACCGACCGACTGGCGACTACTGCCTACGCCCATCAAGTTCATGTGTCAACAAAAGTCTTATCGATTTCGACCTGTCAACTATTTGACTCCATCATAGCAGTCCCCGAAGTCGATGTTTATTTGAACTATGTTTGAATTACACGCGTTTAAAAAAATAACCTCCTTCAAAAAAGGGTCACTAAGAAGCGTAAAATAACGAAGTTTTGAGGTTGACGCTCATTTAATATACCCAAGTAGGTACATAAAATGTGATAGTAGTTAAATACGCGCCGACCTCCAAAGCTTTGCTATTTTATGCTTTTTAGTGACCCAGTTTTGAAGAAGATTAATTTGTTTTTAAAAAAAGATCTTTTTATTGAACTTAAGTTTGTTTTTGAACAAAATAAAAAATTACCCCTATAATACAGCCCTTAAAGTAAACTGTTACTATTATCACTCCAACATTAATATGCATCAAATTAAATATATCCCTTCAGTAAGTAAATCTGTATCAGTAAACTAGTGTTTTCATAAAATTTGAAAATCCGGTTCTGTCGGGTCGATTTTATTTAAATTTTAGCAACACATTTTAATCCTTACTTGAAGGGCTAAATTTCAAATTTGAAAAGATTAAGAACATTTTTTGAAAATTATTATTTAACCCCTAAAATTTACCTTTAAAAGATCCCATTGGGTTCATTTTGTATAAACTTTGTTCGATGATGGATTTCAATATGTACACCAAATTTCGTCCAAATAAATTAACTCTTGCGAAAGTTGACATATAGTAATCACTTTTTAAAATTATTTTTTTTTGAAAAGCACGACGTACTTTCAAAGCAAAATACAAACATTAAAATAACATTTGAACCATCAACAATTGAACAACATATTATATTATGGTTGTTTTAATTGAAAATGGCCTCCACAATCACCTCACTACGTTTGGGCGTTGACTTTTAAGCCATCTATATGCTTTTAAAAAGTGTACAGCAAAACAATAGGGAGGATTTTAAATAGTACGGGTACGCGCAGCGAGCGGGATTCCCCGCAAACTTTGGATGACAGCATAAAGATATGATCAGACTCACTGAGAGCGAACTAGTGAACTAGTTCGTTGAAACATTGTGAACTAGTTCATTTCGTACATGATATGATGATTCTGACATTCTGTTAATTATTCTGATGTTTTGTTCTTCCGAAATTAAGTGAATTTGAGAGATCTTACATAAAAATGAAACAGTTAAAAATAATTGGTGATAGTTTAACAAGAATGTGCAGGTTATGTCTGTCACACGATGTGATTTTGACTGACTTATTTCGGTTTTCTTCCGAATTGGGAGAGAAAATAGCGAATGTAATAATGAAATGTGCTCCTGTTCAGGTAAGTAGATAATTTGGTTTTTGTGATGTAGATGTAGCCAATGTTTTGATGATACTGACCTAATACAGAGAGGAACTTGGCAACTTATATTTCACGTCATGTGACATTGTGACAGTGACAGATACAGTCACGAAATCTCACTTTTTAAAACATGAATATAAAGAAAATCTTGTATTTTCATGAATAAATAAAAATCAGTGTGTGGGTTGCTCAATGCAAAGACCACTGTATTTACATAAAATAATTTCACATAGTGTAAAATCCTCTATTTTAAGCACCGAAATATGTTAATAAGCTTCCTAGACATTAGTAAAAATCACTTACGTAAAATTTGAATTACAAAAAAACTGTTAATTAACAAGTGCAAGTCAGACTCGCGCACCAAAGGTTCCGTACAATACAAAAACGAAATCGAACATATTATACAGCGTGTCCCATTTTAATGTCCCACCCCGGATAACTTTTGTCAGTGACCTTGAATGAAAAATTGTTTGGTACAAAAGCTGTTCAACTTGGAGGGGGACATTCGATGGCACTAACACTTTTGACCTTGGGTATAAGGTTCAAGGTCATTCAAGGTCAACTTTGTTTTTTTTAATGGAACGTCCTATTTTTGAGATCGGCAATCGATTGCGCGTAAAAAAATATGAGACTTTTGTCTGAAACTTTTTTCGAGAACGGGCAAAACTCTGTGCGTCTGTTAGTCTGTTAGTCGGTTAATCGGTTAGTCTGTGAACACTATACAGGTCAAACGGATGAACTGATTGAAACAAAATGTTAAGAGGATGTTTGGTATGCAAATATGAAAAGCCCTATTGTTTTTGAAGAAAATCTCACCATTCTCGAGTTGAAAATTCAAAAATTTTCAATTTTGAAGGCTAAATTAATTGAGAAAATTTGCCCGTTCTCGAAAAAAGTTTCAGACAAAAGTCTCATATTTTTTCACGCGCAATCGATTGCCGATGTCAAAAATAGGACGTTCCATTAAAAAAAACAAAGTTGACCTTGAATGACCTTGAACCTTATACCCAAGGTCAAAAGTATTAGTGCCATCGAATGTCCCCCTCCAAGTTGTACAGCTTTTGTACCAAACAATTTTTCATTCAAGGTCACTGACAAAAGTTATCCGGGGTGGGACATTAAAATGGGACACGCTGTATATATAATATTACGAAGAGTATTTCACTTTCTTAATTTTACTTTAAACAGCCGATCTATCGTGTTTTATTTTCAAACTACTTTCGAGCGCTATGAACGTTCTATTTCTGTAAAATTAATTTAGATGTAGGGATTCTGGGCACTTGTTTAAATATATAATGTGTCTTATATTCTTAAATATAAGTCCACTTTGTGTACATTGTAGATAGAGCCATAACAAAAACGATAAAATTGGTAACTTGATTGCCCCTTTTCTATTGTTATATCACAATTTACAAAAAAAAATATATAAAATGAATAAATACAGTCATGTTCCACTTAACAAGCCTTAAATATTGTAATCATAGTGTATTTCTTCACAGATTACTAGACGCAATAAGTTGCCGACGTATATTTGTCAATTATGTTTCACTCAACTGAAGAACTTTCACCAATTTCAAATGCAAGTAGTACGGTCTGATAGAACACTGCAGCGCTATCTACGGCAGTTGAGCGTCTGTCATCCGCAAATTCATGTTGAATCGACCCTCGTCGAACATTCTACTGATTCCGAAAGCCAGAACTATAATGCTCATGTCGCTACAAAGTGTGAACGTTTTGAAATTAGTGATGAGTTTGATAATTTCTTTTCAAAACAGGAAGTGGTTGAAAATTTTGGCTCATATAAAACAAACGAGGAAATATCTTTAAAATTCGAAATTAAAGAAGAACCAATAAATGACGATTCTGTGAATTCAACAGAGTCTGCCGACGTAGTAGAAACTCTCTCTATACGTGAAGACAGTGAAATCAGTTGCGAAGATTCAATGATTGACATTGGGGATACGAAAGTAGGTGTAGCTACGGCAGAAGACTTTGAGTGTTCCCTTAAATTTGAAAGTGGCATGATGGAGAAAAAACCAGTGAAATTGGAAGAGACTATCATATCGTCAAAAGAAGCCGATAATGGCCTCTGCTTCGAAAACATTCAAGACGAGGAATGCCTTCGTTCTATTGACAGAACCGAAAATCCTAGTAAACGTCCAAAGTTAAACGAAAAGTCTTCCGACTTTCGCAACGTATTATTAAAAAAGTCAACAACTTCTACAGGAGAGAAATCACACCAGTGTGACATTTGCCAAAAGTGTTTCAAATATGCAAGTCATTTAAAAAGACACAATTTAATACATACAGGACAGAAACCGTACCAGTGTGATAATTGTGAAATGTATTTTAGACACTCAAGTTCTTTAAAAAAACATAAATTAACACATACAGGAGAGAAACCTTACCGGTGTGACACTTGTCAAATGTGTTTCAGACAACTGAGTGTATTAAGAAGTCATAAATTAAAACATACAGGAGAAAAACTGTACCAGTGTGATTATTGTGAAATGTATTTTAGACACTTAAATTCTTTAAAATACCATAAATTAACACACACAGGACAGAAACCGTACCAGTGTGACATTTGTCAAATGTGTTTCAGACGAGGTGATCACTTAAATAGTCATAAATTAAAACATACAGGAGAGAAACCGTACCAGTGTGACTATTGTGAAGTGTATTTTAGACACTTGGTGTCTTTAAAAAAACATAAACTAACACACACAGGAGAGAAGCCGTACCAGTGTGACATTTGTCAAATGTGTTTCAGAGGAGGTGATCACTTAAATAGTCATAAATTAAAACATACAGGAGAGAAACCGTACCAGTGTGACTTTTGTAAAATGTGTTTCAGTGTCTCGTCGAATTTGAATAGACATAAATTAACACATACAGGAGAGAAACCGCACCAGTGTGACATTTGTCAAATGTGTTTTGGACGAATCGATCAATTAAAAAGTCATAAATTAAAACATACAGAATAGAAACAACACCAGTGAAAATTTCAAAAATTGGTGGCAGCGTGTCGAGAACTTTATCTTAAATACAATCAGGAACGTATCAATGTTGCATTTATAAAAAGTTCTTCTGTACTTCTAATTATCTATACAAAAGAAACCGTGCAAACTTTATATACTGGACAACCGTGTAATTTATTTTGCAACCATGTAATGAAAAAATCTTTTATAAATAATTTTGGACAAGATATATTATTGAGTTGAATGAGTTTACCTGATCTTTCCTTACATTGTTTTTTTTTTTATGATTGTCATATTTCTATTAATATAGCGGAAACGAGAACCACAACTGTATCAACTTAAAAAAAATCCGTCCGATGTCACTAGTGTACTTGTCAATATTTATTAGAACTGTTTGGTTTATGAAAATCCCCGAGAATGATTGTAATAGTGTAGTTAATAATGACTCATGGTTAATCAACATCTTTTAAAGTAACAACCTACAAATCAATATTAAAAGTAATGCAATGATGGATTTCTAGATTAGGGTATGTTATTTGTCAAGCAGCGATTGTGCCTAATAAATCATAAATGGCTCATAAATACGTCTTACGAACCCTATCATGTGTGTGCCCGACACGCGCTTGGCCGGTTTCTTAGCTTTATGACTATTTCTGTTTGCTCATTCAGTGTGGAGGCACAATTTCCTCCAAACAAGCACAGTTTTAAAATGCAGCATTAACTTAAAGGAGCATGTTGAATTAACGTCATTCGTTCTCAAATAGCGCTCAGAATTGCACCGTATTTATTTTGAGGCGCACAATTGATTGAGAAACAGTAACTTAACTTACATTATTTTTTATCAATTTTTTAGTTAGGAAACTAACTTTATAGTATATTACACCACAAGGGCCGAAAGTGTGATATTCTTGCCCTGCGTGCCATGATGCTTGATGCGAAGCCAAGGGCATCATGGCGCGAAAGGCAAGATATCACACTTTCGGTCAGTGTGGTGTATACTATTTTTCTTCATATCTCCGTCGTAAATACGCTTATTAAATACATTAATTAATTAATTACTTATTAATAACATAAAAACACAGATAAATTCCAAGCAAAAAGCTTGGAGGTTATACGTAAAATCACGAATGACAGCTGTTCGCGACCATTAGCTAATATTGTTATATAGGGTATTAGATAATATTATAATCATTGTACTTATTATGTAACTGAATCTATGATTGTACGAAACAGTGATAAAATAATTATTAATAAACTAACTATCGTGGAATACGTTTAAATCATTCTAAACTGATACCTAAATATACAACAAATTGGCGCAGTCGGTTATTTTAATCGAACACTACGTTTCTAAAGTAAATAAATTAAGCTACGTGCTGTAAATAATAAAAATACAACTAAATTAATAAAATTTAAATTAAATAAACTAAATTAATAAAATTTAAATTAAATAAACTAAATTAAATATAAAATAAATATTCAATTATTAAAATCATCATGTCAATTGGCAAGATCGAAGCATTTGATTTAAAATCTGGAAAATGGTCGATGTACATTCAGCGGCTAGAACAATATATTGCTGTAAATAAAATAGCAGCAGAATTAAAAATCGCAGCGTTATTATCCGTTGTGGGAGAAGAAACTTATGAACTAATTTGTGATCTATGCGATCCTGACAAACCAGAAACCAAAACATGGGATGAAATAGTTAAAACTGTCAAAGATCATATAAATCCAGCTCCGTCAGAGATAGCGGAACGATATAAATTTCGTCAACGTTATCAATCCAGTGACGAGAGTATAGCTGATTACGTTCAAGTTTTAAAACATTTGGCGAAAACCTGTAATTTCGGAAACCAATTGGAGACCAATTTACGAGACCAACTAGTCTCAGGTCTGCGAAATGATGCAATTCGATCCCGACTATTCACAGAAAAGATGTTGACCTACGGCAAAGCAGTGGAAATCTCCTTGTCTCTGGAGCAAGCTGAAAGAAATGCATTAGAAGCGGGGCCAAGCAGCATTAGTCATGTCAATAGGGTGCATATCGCAAGTTCCTCCGGTACAACCAGCCAGTCTTCATGTCGACATTGTGGTCTGAAAAACCATCAAGGTAGTAGGTGTTATTTTAAGAAAAGTATTTGTAACGCTTGTCAAAAGAAAGGTCACATTGCTAGTGTATGTAATAACAAAAAATTTCAAAAGAGGTATAATTGCAAAAATAACTCTAAACAAAATTATATTGATTCTCATAACTCGGAAAATGAGATAACTTCAGATAATTCGGAAAATGATGTAACTTCAGATAGTCCTGATTCTTCAGAATCCTTATTTCATTTGAATTTCGAATCAAAATTTTTGCAAAATAAACCAATCGTTTATACCTTAAAAATCGAAAATAAATCGTTAAATATGCAATTAGATACAGGTTCGCCTATATCGGCAATTTCAAGTCATGTATATGAAAAATATTTTTCAAACTTAAAATTAAATGAATCTACACTAAATCTTGTATCGTACACAGGGCATAAATTTTTACCAGCGGGTTATATCACAGTAAAAGTAACTTTTAACAATAACGATTACATAACTTCAAAATTGTACGTCATTGAAAACGGTGGTCCTCCTATAATTGGTAGAGAATGGATGTACAAATTAAATTTAAACTGTAATGAAATTAATTTTGTATCAAATAATATTGATCACGAAATTAAAGGTTTAATTAATCAATTTCCTGATATATTTGATAATAAATTAGGCACTTTGAAAGATTTTTATTTAAAATTAAAAATTAAAAATGACAATGTTCCAATCTTTTGCAAGGCTAGACCGTTACCATTTGCAATACGGGAACGTGTTGACGCTGAATTGGATAAATTAACTGAAAAGGGAATTATAACTAAAGTTGATCACTCAGAATGGGCTTCACCTATCGTACCTGTTGTCAAAGCAGACGGTTCTATACGATTATGTGGCGACTATAAAGTCACAATTAATCCCCATTTAATAATTGAAAAATACCCATTACCAAAAATTGAAGAATTATTTTCTAAGTTGTCTGAAGGTAAAGAGTTTTCAAAATTGGACCTCTCTCAAGCCTATCAGCAAATTCTTTTAGATATTGAATCAAAAAAATATACCACTATTTCTACGCATCGTGGTCTCTTTGTATACAATCGTGTTCCTTATGGGTTGGCACCTATACCTGAACAGTTTCAAAGGATTATGGAAACGGTTCTTGTTGGTTTAAAAAATGTCGTTGTCTTTCTAGACGATATCCTTGTCACGGGACGCAACCGACAAGAGCACTATAAAAATTTGAAAGCGGTATTGCAAAGACTCCAAGATGTTGGATTGAAATTAAGTGCAAATAAATGTAAATTATTTCAAAAATCCGTATCTTATCTGGGTTATGTAATAGATTCAGAGGGGCTGCATACTTCTAAAAATAAAATAAAAGCAATTACACAGTGTCGAATTCCTAATAATGTGACCGAATTAAAAAGTTTTTTGGGAATGATAAACTACTATGGAAAATTTATTCCTAATTTAAGTACTATTTTGTTTCCCCTATATAATTTATTGAAAAAGAATATTCCTTTTAATTGGTCTAAAGATTGTGACGAATCGTTTAATAAAATTAAAAATTTAATGTCTTCAGCAGATGTACTAATTCACTATAATCTAAGTTTGCCTCTTTTATTAGCGTGTGATGCGAGTTCTTACGGTCTTGGCGCTATTATTTCGCATAAATTACCCGATGGTAAAGAAAAAATTATTGCTTGTGCAAGTCGTACGTTAACAGATGCTGAGAAAAATTATAGCCAAATCTCTAAAGAAGCTTTAGCTATAATTTTCGGAGTGCGCAAATTTTATCAGTACCTATACGGACGCCACTTTACCTTACTTTGTGATGCTAAACCGTTAATCTCAATTTTCGGGCCAAAGAAAGGCTTACCTCAAATGGCCGCAAACCGTCTTCAACGGTATGCTGTAGAATTGACAGGATATAATTTTGATATTAAATACATAAAAACTCATCAAAATTCTAATGCAGATTTTTTGTCACGCCTTCCCTCAGAATCAACTGGTAAAAATAAAAATAGTGAACATTTTGATTACATATATTTTATAGAAGAACACATTTGTGTTAATCATAAAGAAATTAAACATGCTACTCAGTCTGATCCTCAATTAAGTCAAATATTACGATTTATAATGTACGGCTGGCCTACTAAAGTTAGTAGTGAATTAGGAGCATACTTTAACAAGCGCGATCAATTAACAATTGATCACGGTTGTATTTTGTGGGGGTATAAGGTAGTGATACCTGAAATTTTTCGAAAACAATTATTAAATTTAATACATGAGGGTCATTTAGGGGTGACCAAAATGAAAAGTATCGCTCGTTCATATATGTGGTGGCCTAATATCGATCTAGATATTAATAATATTGGTAAATCATGTCAAGCTTGCTTAACTGTCTGTTCAGCACCAGTAAAAAATGTTTTTACTCCTTGGCCGTGGCCTCAGACACCGTGGTTCCGAATTCATGCAGATTTTGCCGGACCATTTAAGGGTCATTTATTTTTGATTATTTATGATGCGCATTCAAAATGGCCTGAAGTGTTTGAAGTCAAACAAACCAGTGCTAAAAATGTCATTAATGTTTTTAGAAATGTATTTGCTAGATTCGGATTGCCTGTACAATTAATTACTGATAACGGTCCTCCATTTTTTTCAAGCGAATTTAAAGATTTTATGACCAATAATGGAATTAACCACATAACTTCTCCAGCCTTTCATCCGGCTTCTAACGGAGCGGCAGAAATTTTTGTGAAGCAAATTAAAAAAGTTCTAAAAAAATCTCTAATCGAAAATACTGATTTTAATTTAGCTATAAACAAATTTTTATTTATGTACCGAAATGCCGAACATAATACCACAGGAGTTTCACCGGCAAAATTAATGTTAAACAGACAGTTGCGCTCAAAACTTGATCTAATTAGACCCGAATTGTCTGAAACTATTGCTTTTAAACAGCAAAAATTAATTAATTATAAAGGGGGAAAGATAAATCCAGTGGACATTGGGGATAAGGTCATGATTGAGCAATTTAAAAATAATGAAAAAACTTGGTCACCAGGAGTAGTAAAGGAGAGACTAGGTAAATCCACATTCATTGTTAATTCAGAAAATCGTTTACAAAAAAGACATTCAGATCAAATTAGAAGATATTCTGTAAGCATGGGCAGTGATAATGTAATAAATAATTCTAAGAATGATGAGTTGACTGACAATGGGCAAATGCAGATAAATAGTTCCAATGATGAAAATGTTCAAAGTGATGTCGATCAGACAAACGTAATTATTGATAAAAATGATTTAAAATTGGCTGAAAACAATCTAAAGGAACCTTTATCTCCAAAGCCTCGTTATCCAACTAGGCAACGATTGCCGGTTGTCAGATATGCTCCTGAAGAATAAAAATATGGGGTATGTAGGTACCACACATGAATTTAATTTTCGTTCAATTTTGTTTTAAGTTTAAATATATTAATTATATGTACTTAACTAATCTTTGTAAGTTGTACCTACTCATAATTTTAGCGGAGAGATGTTATATTATAGGGTATTAGATAATATTATAATCATTGTACTTATTATGTAACTGAATCTATGATTGTACGAAACAGTGATAAAATAATTATTAATAAACTAACTATCGTGGAATACGTTTAAATCATTCTAAACTGATACCTAAATATACAACAAATATGTACTAGGGTTGCTATGGAAACGACTTCTAAACAACAGTCGATAGTTGTTTTTGCTTTACTACCGCCGGCCCGAACGTACGAACTTCCCGCATTGGTGTATATAATTTCACCAAGGAGTAAATATTAGACTCTTGCTTACAATGATGCCGAAAGTATGCACTTTCGATCGAGAAATGAATAAAAAATATTTTTTTTAAAAGTATATGTAAACAAAAGACACCTTACTGAAATTGATCAAAGAAATCCTAAACTCTGAAGGCCCTAGTTATATCGAAAAATCTCAACTGTATTTATTTATTTATTGTATAACAGACAAACCTAAAGAAGTGGTTGGTTACGCCATTCGACTTTGTTCGAAGTGTTTTGTTAAGTTAACAGATTTCTGCACACGAGCCCGAGGACGTATCAACCGACCGCCCACTGCCTACGCCCCTCAAGTTCATGTGTCAACAAAAGTCTTGTCGATTCCGACCTTTCAACTATTTGACTCCATCATAGCAAACCCCGAAGTCGATGTTTATTTGAACTACACGCTTTTAAAAAAAATTAACCTCCTTCAAAAAATGGTCATTAAAAAGCGTAATATAACAAAGTTTAGAGGTCGCTGCCCATTTAATATCCTAAATAGGTACATAAAATGTAATAGTAGTTAAATACGCGCCGACCTCAAAACTTTGTTATTTTATGCTTTTTAGTGACCCAAATTTGAAGAAGGTTAATTTGTTTTAAAAAAAATGATTGGTTGTCTGTAAAGTCGGTTTACGGACGATAGTTTTACGTAATAACGTATTCCGTAATACATAACCTAAATTTATATAATAATTCGAATCTATGATATTGCATCTTTCGCTTCAAATTTAGGTTAATTTTATTTATTTAAACCACTCACCATATAATATAATTGTTTTTTTAACTTTCTTTCTTTCGTATTTATTTTAAGTCTCAAAGATTAGCTGTCATAATATTTATAAAACAATTGTTTGACTGTTTATATAAAATTCCAAAACCTACTTACAATATTTAAGTATTTTCATACGTCAAAAAATTGATTTTTATAATGATAAAATTTGTAAGAAAACGATTTTTTCGAGAGATGAGACCTAGCTAAAACGATTTTTTGCCCCCCAAAATCTCTTTTCAGTAAATTTCATCCAAATCGTTAGGGCCGTTTTCGAGAAAAGCACGCACAGGGTCAGGCGGAACGTTACGACCGTTAGGAACGTTAGGCAGGCTTGTAAATAGGAAAAGTACGCTCAGCGAGCGGGATTCGCCGCAAATTATGGATGACAGCATAAAGTTTAGGATCAGACTCACTGAGAGCGAACTAATGAACTAGTTCGTTGAATCATAGTGCACTAGTTCATTTCGTACAATATGATTCTGACATTCTGTTAATTATTCTGACATTTTGTTCTTCCGAAATTAAGGTGTATTTGAGACGGCTTACATATAAAAATGAAACAGTTAAAAATAATTGGTGATAGTTTAACAAGAATGTGCAGGTTATGTCTGTCACACGATGTGATTTTGACTGACGTATTTCGGTTTTCTTCCGAATTGGGAGAGAAAATAGCGAATATAATAATGGAATGTGCTTCTGTTCAGGTATGTGGGTAATTTGGTTTTTGTGATGTAGATGTAGGTAGCTTATGTTTTGATGATACTGGTCAAATACAGTGAGGAACTTGGCAACTTATATTTCACGTCATGTGACAGTGACAGATATAGTCACGAAATCTCATTTTTTAAAACTTGAATATAAAATTAATCTTGTTTCATGAATAAAAATCA
The DNA here is from genome assembly GCA_963575645.1 of Xanthostigma xanthostigma. Taxonomy (NCBI): domain Eukaryota; kingdom Metazoa; phylum Arthropoda; class Insecta; order Raphidioptera; family Raphidiidae; genus Xanthostigma; species Xanthostigma xanthostigma. Next base: position 7,484,022 of record OY754474.1, read on the forward strand.
GTGTGTGGGTTGGTTAATGCGCAGACAACTGTATTTACATAAAATTAATATCACATAGTGTAAAATCCACTATTTTTAGCACCGAAATTTGTTATTATGCTCCCTAGACATTAGTAAAAATCACGTACGTAAAAAATTCAATTACAAAAAAAAAAAACTGTTAATTAACAAGTGCAAGTCAGACTCGCGCACCAAATTTTCCGTACAATACAAAAACGAAATCTATCAAAGCATGATATTACGAAGAGTATTCACTTTCTGAAATTTATTTTAAACAGCCCATCTATCGTTTTTTATTTTCAAACTTCTTTCGAGCGCTATGAACGTTCTATTTCTGTAAAATTAATTTAGATGTAGGGATTCTGTGCACTTGTTTAAATATATAATGCGTCTTATATTCTTAAATATAAGTACACTTTGTGTACATTGTAGATAGAGTCGTAACAAAAACGATCAAATTGGTAACTTGATTACCCTTTTCTATTGTTATATCTCAATTAACAAAAAATATAAAATGAATAAATACAGTCATGTTCCACTTAACAAGCCTTAAATATTGTAATCATAGTGTATTTCTTCACAGATTACTAGACGCGATAAGTTGCCGACGTATATTTGTCAATTATGTTTCACTCAACTGAAGAACTTTCACCAATTCCAAATGCAAGTAGAACAGTCTGATAGAACACTGCAGCGCTATCTACGGCAGTTGGGCGACTGTCATCCGCAAATTCATGTTGAATCGACCCTCGTAGAACATTCTACTGATTCCGAAATCCAGAACTATAATGCTGTAGTCACTACAAAGTGTGAACATTCTGAAATTAGTGATGAGTTTGATAATTTCTTTTCAAAACAGGAACTGGTTGAAAATGTTGGCTCATATAAAATCAACGAGGAAATATCTTTAAAATTAGAAATTAAAGAAGAACCAATAAATGACGATACTTTGAATTTAATAGAGTGTGTCGACGCAGTAGAAACTCTATCTATGCGTGAAGGCAGTGAAATCAGTTGCGAAGATTCAATGATTGATATTGGGGATACGAAAGTAGGTGTAGCTACGGCAGAAGACTTTGAGTGTTCCCTTAAATTTGAAAGTGGCATGATGGAGAAAAAACCAGTGAAATTGGAAGAGACTATCATACCGTCCAAAGAAGCCGATAGTGGCCTGTGCTTCGAAAACATTCAAGATGAGGAATGTCTTCGTTCTATTGACAGAACCGAAAATCCTAGTAAACGTCCAAATTTAAACGAAAAGTCTTCCGACTTTCGCAACGTATTATTAAACAAGTCAACAACTTCTACAGGAGAGAAATTATACCAGTGTGACACTTGTCAAAAATGCTTCAAATATGCAAATCGTTTAAATACTCATCAATTGAAACATACAGGAGAGAAACCGTACCAGTGTGACGTTTGTCAAATGTGTTTTAGACACTCAACTTCTTTAAAAAATCATAAATTAACGCATACAGGAGAGAAACCGTACCAGTGTGACATTTGTAAAATGTGTTTCAGACAAGCGGGTCATTTGAAAAGACATCAATTAAAACATACTGGAGAGAAACCGTACCAGTGTGACAATTGTCAAATGTATTTTAGACATCCAAGTTCTTTAAAAAACCATAAATTAATACATACAGGAGAGAAACCGCACCAGTGTGACAATTGTCAAATGTATTTTAGACATCCAAGTTCTTTAAAAAACCATAAATTAATACATACAGGAGAGAAACCGCACCAGTGTAACATTTGTCATATGCTTTTTAGACAAGCGAATGAATTAAGAAGACATCAATTAAAACATACTGGAGAGAAACCGTACCAGTGCGACAATTGTAAAATGCGTTTCAATCATTTTCATCATTTAAAAAGCCATAAATTAGCACATACAGGAGTGAAGCCTTACCAGTGTGACATTTGTCAAACGTGTTTCAGACGAGCTGATCGACTAAAACTTCATAAATTAAAACATGCAGAATAGAAACAACACCAGTGAAAATTTCAAAAATTGGTGGAAGCGTGTCGAGAACTTTATCTTTAATGCAATCAGGAACGTATCAATGTTATATTTATAAAAAGTTTTCAATACTTTTAATTATCTATATAAAATAAAGCGTGCAAACTCTATACAAAGGATGAACCGTCTTATTTGTTTTGCAACCATGTGATTAAAATATCTTTTATAAATAATTTTGAACAAGATATATTATTGAGTTAGATGAGTTCACCTGATCTTTCCTTACAGTGTTTTTATATATGACTGTCATATTTATATTGTTGCGCATTTTTACCCCACAATGTTACGCCTATTGAATTTTTAGAAAAGTCTATAAAATGCTCGAAGGTCAACGGACAAACAATGAACGCAGGTAACGGACATCTGACCTTTAGAGGCGCCCACGCATGTATCGACAAGCAACAATGAATGCAGGTAGCCGGCACCAGGCCGTAGAGACCCGAACGAGTAGAGAGGACAGGAAATCTCAATTCGAACGCTCTGGAACATAGACCAAAATCTATAAAAAGGCGGACAGAGGAAGAAAACAGTCAGTGAGTTGAGTGCAGTCAGTTACAGCGTGTTAACAGTGAGTGGACGTACAGATAACTGTGTTACATAAATAATTGAGCTTGCTCTGGCATTACAACATAAATTCCGTTGTGTTTCCAGCATTTATATGATCAATATAAAATTATTATTTTTGTGTTAATAAATAACTTTATTAAAACTTATAATATTTATTAAAATATTACACTGGCGACGAGATCGATTCACGCAAACTAATAAAAATAATGGCTGCAATAATTGGTTCAGTAGATAAGTTTGATCATAATGATAATGACTGGTCCATTCATAAGAAAAAACTCGAGCAATTCTTCGTTTCAAATAAAATTGTGGAGACAGAGATTAAAAGAACTATCTTGCTCAACTCACTTCAAGAAAAATCCTACAAATTGTTGGTAGATTTGTGTTTTCCTGAAGAACCGGATGCTACGCTATATAAGGATTTAATAGTAAAATTGGATCGACAATTTAAACCAGTACGTTCTGGATTCGCAGAAAGGTGCCATTTTTACACTGCAGCAAAGGAAGAATCCGAATCTATCCGGGAATGGGCAGCTAGAATTCGTAATTTGGCGATATACTACTAGTTTCAAGATCATCTCGACACTGCTCTCAGAGACAAATTTGTAGCAGGTTTTGTAGGCGGTCCAGTCAGAAACAAACTGTTTCTAGAAGACGTTAAGACGCTAACATTTGACAAAGCCGTGGAAATTGCTTGCTCGATGAATTGTATTAACAAGCAAATGGAACAGGAGTTAATTCATGTTAAGCAAGAGCCTGTTCACAAGATAACAAGTTACCGTCAACAAGGCAATAATCAAAAATGCAAAGTATGTGGCTACAGCAATCATACTGCTAAGGATTGCCGGTTTCGCAACTACAAATGTTAAAAATGTCTGCAGAAGGGACATCTAAAGAAGATGTGTTTGATAGACGACAGCACCGGTAACTATCGATCGGTGAGACAGAAGAAGTTGAAGAAGCCGACAATAAAGAGTTAAGCCTGCACAATATAAAATCAGATCATGGAGGGCCAATTATCGTCGAAGTTCATCTTAATGGCATACCAGTAAGCATGGAAGTCGGCAGTGGCGCTGGGATTTCTGCTTTATCTGCCGAAGTTTGGTATACATTTTTCAGTAATAGTACAATACTTAATACTAACGCGTCCCTAGTTAATTTTGATGGCTCTAAAATTAAACCACTTGGAGTAGCGCAATTAAATGTAGATTTTAATAATAAATCTCAATCGCTAGATTTTTATATTATACAGAACGCAGGGTCATCCATTTTGGGCAGGAATTGGATGAGAAAATTTAATGTTCAGTTAAATATTTGCAAATATATCGACAGTTCAGAAATTCAACCTATAATAGAGAAATATCGAGAGGTATTCAATAATAGTTTAGGTGAATTTAATAGAAATACAGTCAGTAGTCAAATGTGTTTCGGACGAATCTATCAATTAAAACATAGTGGAGAGAAACCGTACCAGTGTGACATTTGTCAAATGTATTTTAGATACTCAACTTCTTTAAAAAATCATAAATTAACACATACAGGAGAGAAACCGTACCAGTTTGACAATTGTCAAATGTATTTTAGACACTTAAATTCTTTAAAATACCATAAATTAACACACACAGGACAGAAACCGTACCAGTGTGACATTTGTCAAATGTGTTTCAGACGAGGTGATCACTTAAATAGTCATAAATTAAAACATACAGGAGAGAAACCGTACCAGTGTGACACTTGTCAAAAGTGTTTCAAATGTGCAAGTAATTTAAAAAATCACAATTTAATACATACAGGACAGAAACCGTATAATTGTGACATTTGTCAAATGTCTTTCAGACAAGCGAGTAAATTAAGAAGACATCAATCAAAACATACTGGAGAGAAACCGTACCAATGCGACAATTGTAAAATGCGTTTCAGACATAGTCATCATTTAAAAAGCCATAAATTAAAACATACAGGAGTGTAGCCTTGCCAGTGTAACATTTGTCAAACGTGTTTCAGACGAGCTGATCAATTAAAACTTCATATTAAAACATACAGAATAGAAACAACACCAGTGAAAATTTCAAAAATTGGTGGCAGCGTGTCGAGAACTTTGTCTTAAATACAATCAGGAACGTATCAATGTTGCATTTATAAAAAGTTCTTCTGTACTTCTAATTATCTATACAAAAGAAACCGTGCAAACTTTAAATACTGGACAACCGTGTAATTTATTTTGCAACCATGTAATGAAAAAATCTTTTATAAATAATTTTGGACTAGATATATTATTGAGTTCGATGAGTTTACCTGATCTTTCGTTACATTGTTTTTTTTTTTTTTTTATGATTGTCATATTTCTATTAATATAGCGGAAACGAGAACCACAGCTGTATCAACTTAAAAAAAATCCGTCCGATGTCACTAGTGTACTTGTCAATATTTATTAGAACTGTTTGGTTTATGAAAATCCCCGAGAATGATAGTAATAGTGTAGTTAATAATGACTCATGGTTAATCAACATCTTTTAAAGTAACAACCTACAAATCAATATTAAAAGTAATGCAATGACGGATTTCTAGATTAGGGTATGTTATTTGTCAAGCAGCGATTGGGCCTAATAAATCATAAATGGCTCATAAATACGTCTTACGCACACAACGCAACCCTATCATGTGTGTGCCCAACACGCGCTTGGCCGGTTTCTTAGCTTTATGACTATTTCTGTTTGCTCATTCAGTGTGGAGGCACAATTTCCTCCAAACAAGCACAGTTTTAAAATGCAGCATTAACTTAAAGGAGCATGTTGAATTAACGTCATTCGTTCTCAAATAGCGCTCAGAATTGCACCGTATTTATTTTGAGGCGCACAATTGATTGAGAAACAGTAACTTAACTTACATTATTTTTTATCAATTTTTTAGTTAGGAAACTAACTTTATAGTATATTACACCACAAGGGCCGAAAGTGTGATATTCTTGCCCTGCGTGCCATGATGCTTGATGCGAAGCCAAGGGCATCATGGCGCGAAAGGCAAGATATCACACTTTCGGTCAGTGTGGTGTATACTATTTTTCTTCATATCTCCGTCGTAAATACGCTTATTAAATACATTAATTAATTAATTACTTATTAATAACATAAAAACACAGATAAATTCCAAGCAAAAAGCTTGGAGGTTATACGTAAAATCACGAATGACAGCTGTTCGCGACCATTAGCTAATATGTACTAGGGTTGCTATGGAAACGACTTCTAAACAACAGTCGATAGTTGTTTTTGCTTTACTACCGCCGGCCCGAACGTACGAACTTCCCGCATTGGTGTATTTAATCTCACCAAGGAGTAAATATTAGACTCTTCCTTACAATGATGCCGAAAGTATGCACTTTCGATCGAGAAATGAATAAAAAATATTTTTTTTAAAAGTATATGTAAACAAAAGACACCTTACTGAAATTGATCAAAGAAATCCTAAACTCTGAAGGCCCTAGTTATATCGAAAAATCTCAACTGTATTTATTTATTAGTGTATTTGCCATAAGGCACTTATTAGTGTATTTGCCATAAGGCACTTACACTATTGGCGTCGGTTAATATATATATATATATATATGTGTGACCACGATAACTCTCGACAGACTTAATCGATTTAAATGAAATTTGGTCCACATGTTGGAATCCATCATCGCAAGAAGCCTATTTAAAATGGGCCCGATCGGGTCATTTTAAGGGGGGTATTTAGGGGTTGAAAAATGTTTTTGGGCCCAAAAATACCGAAAAAAATCACAGAATCGTTTCAAATTTGAAATTTAACCCTTTAGTAATTATTGAAATGTGCTGCTAAAATTTTAATAAAATCGGCCCGACAGAACCGGACTTACAAATTTTATGAAAACGCAAGTTTATTGATATGGATTTACATACTGAAGGGTGGATATAATTTGGTACAGATGTTAAATTGGTATATAGTATTGAAATTAAGTATAAAAATGGTGTTTTAAGGGGTGTATTAAGGGGTAATTTTTTTTATTTTGTCCAAAAACAAAGTTAAGTTCATACAATAGAGCCACACTGCTTATAAAAGCAAATACACTATATTGTCGGCAGGGTTTCGCACTGCGACCCGAGTTTTATTTATTGTATAACAGACAAACCTAAAGAAGTGGTTGGTTACGCCATTCGACTTTGTTCGAAGTGTTTTGTTAAGTTAACAGATTTCTGCACACGAGCCCGAGGATGTACCAACCGGCCGACCACTGCCTACGCCCCTCAAGTTCATGTGTCAACAAAAGTCTTGTCGATTCCGACCTTTCAACTATTTGACTCCATCATAGCAGACCCCGAAGTCGATGTTTATTTGAACTATATTTGAACTACACGCTTTTAAAAATAATAACCTCCTTCAAAAAATGGTCATTAAGAAGCGTAATATAACAAAGTTTTGAGGTCGCTGCCCATTTAATATCCTAAATAGGTACATTGTATATAAACGTTCTTGATTTTCTGTAATTGGGCTATGCCTGTATGAAAATTACTAAATAAATAAATAAAATGTAATACTAGTTAAATACGCGCCGACCTCAAAACTTTGTTATTTTATGCTTTTTAGTGACCCAATTTTGAAGAAGGTTAATTTGTTTTTAAAAAAGATCTTTTTTGTGAACTTGAGTTTGTTTTTGAACAAAATAAATAATTACCCCCTTAATACACCCCTTAAAGTAAACTATTACTATTATCACTCCAACATATGCATCAAATTAAATATAATATCCCTTCAGTAAGTAAATCTGTACCATCAACAATTGAACAACCACATATTATATGGTTGTTTTAATTGAAAATGGCCTCCACAATCACCTCACTACGTTTGTGCGTTGACTTTTGAGCCAATCTATATGCTTTTAAAAAGTGTACAGCAAAACAATAGGCAGGCTTGTAAATAGGACAAGTACGCACAGCGAGCGGGATTCGCCGCAAATTATGGATGACAGCATAAAGTTTAGGATCATACTTACTGAGAACGAACTAATGAACTAGTTCGTTGAATCATAGTGCACTAGTTCATTTCGTACATGATTCTGACATTCTGTTAATTATTCTGACGTTTTGTTCTTCCGAAATTAAGGTGTATTTGAGACGGCTTACATATAAAAATGAAACAGTTAAAAATAATTGGTGATAGTTTAACAAGAATGTGCAGGTTATGTCTGTCACACGATGTGATTTTGACTGACGTATTTCGGTTTTCTTCCGAATTGGGAGAGAAAATAGCGAATGTAATAATGGAATGTGCTCCTGTTCAAGTAAGTAGATAATTTGGTTTTTGTGATGTAGATGTAGCTTATGTTTTGATGATACCGGCCAAATACAGTGAAGAACTTGGGAACTTATATTTCACGTCATGTGACAGTGACAGGTATAGTCGCGAAATATCATTTTTTAAAACTTGAATATAAAATTAATCTTGTTTCATGAATAAAAATCAGTGTGTGGGTTGCTTAATGCACAGACCACTGTATTTACATAAAATTAATATCACATAGTGTAAAATCCACTATTTTTAACACCGAAATTTGTTATTATACATCCTAGACATTAGTAAAAATCACTTACTTATGTAAAATTTGAATTACAAAAAAACTGTTAATTGACAAGTGCAAGTCAGACTTGCGCACCAAATGTTCCGTACAATACAAAAACGAAATCTATCATAGCATAATATTACGAAGAGTATTTAACTTTCTTAAATTTACTTTAAACAGCCGATCTATCGTTTTTTATTTTCAAACTTCTTTCGAGCGCTATGAACGTTCTATTTCTGTAAAATTAATTTAGATGTAAGGATTCTGGGCACTTATTTAAATATATAATGTGTCTTATATTCTTAAATATAATATTCAAAGCAATGGCACGTCAATCCGGTGTCGGAGAGGCAACAGGATGGCGAGTGGTAATCTGGGCCTATGAGTGGTGCAGAACCCCCTGGTAGCGGCCAAAGTGACCCCAAATGGACGGGGGCGGCGATATGGGGGTGGGGCAAAATCAAAAAAAGTTTGAAAAGGCAACCGGATAAAAATGCGGTTGCATTGAAGGAAATACCCTAATTATATAATAAATTTTTTTTGCCATCCGAAACACGCGGGCCGTTTTTGCACTAGCGAATAAAAAAAAAATAAAAAAAAAACTGAAAAGGCAACCGCTTCAAAATTAGTGAGCATACTTATTGACACCACCAAACGATGGAAAAAAATTGCCATCCGATCCTGATAGGCAGTTTCGGAGAAACAACCCCTCAAAGTCGCCGAAAAACCCTTTTTTTCGATTTTTTCAACAATAAGTAAAAAAAACACCAAAAATTGTTCAAATCGGATGGCATTCGAAATTTATACTGTCCTAAGTACAAATAATAGTGTGTATCAATGCCATCCGATTTCGATTAAATTTACCCCTATTTAGCCACCCCCCAAAACTCATGAAAATAACAATTTTATGCAGCGTATGGCATTATTGTTATTGAGTTTTGGGGGTTGGCTAAATAGGGGTAAATTTAATCAAAATCGGATGGCATTGATACACACTATTATTTGTACTTAGGACAGTATAAATTTCGAATGCCATCTGATTTGAACAATTTTTAGTGTGTTTTTTTACTTATTGTTGAAAAAATCGAAAAAAAGGGTTTTTCGGCGACTTTGAGGGGTTGTTTCTCCGAAACTGCCCATCAGGATCGGATGGCAATTTTTTTCCAACGTTTGGTGGTGTCAATAAGTATGCTCACTAATTTTGAAGCGGTTGCCTTTTCAGTTTTTTTTTAATTTTTTTTTTTATTCGCTAGTGCAAAAACGGCCCGCGTGTTTCGGATGGCAAAAAAAATTTATTATATAATTAGGGTATTTCCTTCAATGCAACCGCATTTTTATCCGGTTGCTTTTTCAAACTTTTTTCGATTTTGCCCCACCCCCATATCGCCGCCCCCGTCCATTTGGGGTCACTTTGGCCGCTACCAGGGGGTTCTGCACCACTCATAGGCCCAGATTACCACTCGCCATCCGGTTGCCTCTCCGACACCGGATTGACGTGCCATTGCTTTGAATATAAGTACACTTTGTGTACATTGTAGATAGAGCCGTAACAAAAACGATAACATTGGTAACAACAATGGTAACTTGATTGCCCTTTTCTATTGTTATATCTCAATTAACAAAAAAATATATATAAAACGAATAAATACAGTCATGTTCCACTTAACAAGTAGCTTAAGCAACGAATAATTCTAGATGGAAAAGTCGAAAGCAGAACATTTGATTTAGGAACTTTGTTTGGACTAGTTAGGAGATAAACATACTAAAAGTCCTTACTCCTCCGAGGTACGCCCGAAGGGGGGGAGCACAAAGAAGGTCGGTATTTTGCTTTCATCTCGAAAACGGTACGTCGTACGAAATTTTGTTGGAATACATAATGAAAGCTGATAAAATTCTCTACAACTTTAGTTTTCACACTTTTTATCTATCTCCAATATTTGCCTAGCTATGAGCTCCGAAAAATGGTCGATTTTCAAAAATGTGTTAAATTCTCTGTAGCACATTGTAACAATACGAATTTGCCAAAATCATTTCGTATCGCTCATCCACACTATTAAAAACACCCACACACTATTAAAAAATAACATAAGCTGGGAGTACCTCCACACAGGGCCCTCTTTCCCACTGGGCACTCTGGCACGTGCCCAGGGCCCCGCGATCGATAGGGACCCCCTAGTTTAATGGTATACTAAGTACCTAAACTGTTTTAAACAAAAATCATCAGTGAACTATTTTTCATATACTTGTTTTTTTGTGTCCTTCATATTAAAATTGGGAACGTGATCCTTTTAAATATATGCATTTTATATCACATTCCTCGACTTAGAATCTAGAACCTTGTTTATCTATTTTCTTTGTCTATTCTAACAAAATAGTGCTCTGTTAAGGTCATAGGGGCCCCATAATCCTAATGTGCCCAGGGCCTTCAATAGGTTAAAGCTTATGTTATTTTTTAATAGTGTCTGGGTGTTTTTAATAGTTTGGATGAGCGATACGAAATGATTTTGACAAATTCGTATTGTTACAATGTGCTACAGAGAATTTAACACATTTTTGAAAATCGACCATTTTTCGGAGCTCATAGCTAGGCAAAGATTGGAGATAGATAAAAAGTGTGAAAGCTAAAGTTGTAGAGAATTTTATCAGTTTCATTATGTATTACAACAAAATTTCGTACGACGTACCGTTTTCGAGATGAAAGCAAAAAACCAAAAAACGGGACCTTCTTTGTGCTCCCCCCCTTCGGGCGTACCTCAGAGGGGCAAGAACTTTTAGTATGTTTATCTCCTAACTAGTCCAAACAAAGTTCCTAAGTCAAATGTTCTGCTTTCGACTTTTCCATCTAGATGCCCCTTATGAGCACTCATTGACTAAACTAAAGCCTGTAGTATTTTATGTGCGTATTCATTCACTGTACTTTTCAATATAATTTTTATTCCGGTATAAAAATACAAAATTAAACAGATTCTTAGTGTTACATAATATTAAGTTAAATAATAAATAATTTTAACAGAAATACTACAAATAAAAATAAATATTGTAATCATAGTGTATTTCTTCACAGATTACTAGACGCGATAAGTTGCCGACGTATATTTGTCAATTATGTTTCACTCAACTGAAGAACTTTCACCAATTCCAAATGCAAGTAGTACGGTCTGATAGAACACTGCAGTGCTATCTACGGCAATTGACCGACTGTCATCCGCAAATCCATGTTGAATCGACCCTCGAAGAACATTCTAATAATTCCGAAAGTCAGAACTATAATGCTCATGTCGCTACAAAGTGTGAACGTTTTGAAATTAGTGATGGGTGTGATAATTTCTTTTCAAAACAGGAATTGGTTGAAAATTTTGGCTCATATAAAACCAATCAGGAAAAATCTCTAAAATTTGAAATTAAAGAAGAACCAATAAATGACAATTCTTTGAATCCAACAAAGTGTGCCGACGCAGTAGAAACTCTATCAATGCGTGAAGGCAGTGAAATCAGTTGCGAAGATTCAATGATAGACATTGGGGATACGAAAGTAGGTGTAGCTACGGGAGAAGACTTTGAGTGTTCCCTTAAATTTGAAAGTGGCATGATGGAGAAAAAACCAGTGAAATTGGAAGAGACTATCATACCGTCCAAAGAAGCCGATAGTGGCCTGTGCTTCGAAAACATTCAAGATGAGGAATGTCTTCGTTCTATTGACGATAATCAAAACAGAACCGAAAATCCTAGTAAACGTCCAAATTTAAACGCAAAGTCTTACGACTTTTGCATCATATTATTAAACAAGTCAACAACTTCTACAGGAGAGAAATTATACCAGTGTGACACTTGTCAAAAGTGTTTCAAATGTGCAAGTAGTTTAAAAAAACACAATTTAATACATACAGGACAGAAACCTTATAAGTGTGACATTTGTCAAATGTGTTTCGGACGAATCTATCAATTAAAAAGACATCAATTAAAACATACTGGAGAGAAACCGTACCAGTGTGACATTTGTCAAATGTATTTTAGACACTCAACTACTTTAAAAAATCATAAATTAACACATACAGGAGAGAAACCGTACCAGTGTGACAATTGTCAAATGTATTTTAGACAATCAATTTCTTTAAAAAATCATAAATTAACACATACAGGAGAGAAACCGTACCAGTGTGACAATTGTCAAAAGTATTTTAGACTCTCGAATTCTTTAAAAAAACATAAATTAACACATACAGAAGAGAAACCGTACCAGTGTGACATTTGTCAAATGTGTTTCAGAATGAAGGATCATTTAGAAATTCATAAATTAACACATACAGGAGAGCAACCGTACCAGTGTGACACTTGTCAAAAGTGTTTCAAATGTGCAAGTAATTTAAAAAATCACAATTTAATACATACAGGACAGAAACCGTATAAGTGTGACATTTGTCAAATGTGTTTCAGACAAGCGAGTAAATTAAGAAGACATCAATTAAAACATACTGGAGAGAAACCGTACCAATGCGACAATTGTAAAATGCGTTTCAGACATACTCATCATTTAAAAAACCATAAATTAAAACATACAGGAGTGTAGCCTTGCCAGTGTGACATTTGTCAAACGTGTTTCAGACGAGCTGATCAATTAAAACTTCATAAATTAAAACATACAGAATAGAAACAACACCAGTGAAAATTTCAAAAATTGGTGGCAGCGTGTCGAGAACTTTATCTTAAATACAATCAGGAACGTATCAATGTTGCATTTATAAAAAGTTCTTCTGTACTTCTAATTATCTATATAAAATAAACCGTGCAAATTGTATTCAAGGGATGAACCGTCTTATTTATTTTGCAACCATGAAATTAAAAAATCTTTTATAAACAATTTTGAACAAGATATATTATTGAGTTAGATGAGTTCACCTGATCTTTCCTTACAGTGTTTATGACTGTCATATTTCTATTAATATAGCGGAAACAAGAACCACAGCTGTATCAACTTAAACTTGAATTAAGGTCAGTCGTTCTCAAATAGCGCTCAGAATTGCACCGTATTTATTTTGAGGCGCGCAATTTATTGGAAAACAGTCAACTTACATTATTTTTTTATCAGTATTTTGGTTAGGTAAGTAACTTTATAGTATATTACACCGCAAGGGCCGAAAGTGTGATAATCTTGCCCTGCGTGTCATGAAGCCTGAAGCGAAACCGAGGGAATCATGGCGCGAAGGGCAAGGTTATCACACTTTAGGCCAGTGTGGTGTATACTATTTTTCTTCATATCTCCGTCATAAGTACGCTTATTAAATATATTAATTAAATAATTACTTAATAATTACGTAAATACTGATAAATTCCAAGCAAAAAGCTTGGAGGTTATACGTAAAATCACGAATGACAGCTAATATATAACAGGGTTGCTATGGAAACGACTTCTAAACAGCAGTCGATAGGTTGTTTTTGCTTTACTACCGCCGGCCCGAACGTACTAACTTCCCGCATTGGTGTATTTAATCTCACCAAGGAGTAAATATTAGACTCTTCCTTACAATGATGCCGAAAGTATGCACTTTCGATCGAGGAATGAAAAAAAATGTTTTTTTAAAAAGTATATGTAACCAAAAGACAGCTTACTGAAATTGATCAAAGAAATGCTAAACTCTGAAGGATCTAGTTATATCGAAAAATCTCAACTGTTGATATTATTATGTGTTGGTTTAATTTTTTTGGATCGGAATTTGAATTTGGCGTTGTTTTTCTATCCCTCCGTGAATTTCATCAAGGACCTTTGTTGTTTATTCCCTACTGCATTAGGCTTTACTCACAATTACCACTTTCCGCCCATTTAAGAACCACAAAAAAGTGGTCGATGGTTGAGAGTACGGCATTAATATGTAATGTCGTGATAGCACTCACACGGACAACAAATTGTGGTTGGTGTCAACAACAGTCGTCGTGTGTTGGTGATATCGCCCACAAACAAACCTGCCGATGATGAAAACCCCGCTCACACGTGTAACTCGCCGACCACTAACCGACCACAGACTGAACAGACGTACAAATAATCGAAAGTACTTGTGCTCAATCGAAAATAATTTAAAAAATTGTCATCGTACTGTCTTAAACGATGATAAAGTTGTTGAAATTGACTTTCGTTTCTATTTTCGATAATTGGATGAACCCAATCAATTCCTTTGAAATCCATCGCTTTACTGTCTGTTCTGTGTGGTTCACCAACCTCACTGCGTGCCCACAAAACTGTTGATGGAAAGTGGTTGAGTTCAACTACATTAGGATCACTGTTTTGTAGGCGGAAAGTGGTATGTGTGAGCTAAAGATTGTCTTAATTGTTGTAGCTGAATTTGATTTAACACGGCTGACAATTTTTGATTTTTATCATACGATATCTTCAGAACGTCTCGACTAATTGAGATTGGATTTGCGGCATTCGAAATTGTTTATTGAGACTTATATCTGATTAAATTTTGGGGTAAATCGGTCAAGTAGTTCTAAGTTATTTAAAGAGAGATAACAATTTTTCACGTTTTTGTTGTATATTTTATCGCATATTTATGGATATTTACTTAAGTTATTTAATAACTGATATATCTAGTTTTCATGTAAAGGACTGTTAAAAATGTAATTTTTTAAATTTGGGTAAATTAGATTTGTGGAATACGCCCTCCTTTATTAAATAAGTCTTACAAAGATTCCGTTAGATGTCACTAATTCGTTGCA